>CM077083.1:203581328-204316958 GCA_039513925.1 Platanthera zijinensis
TGGACTCTTGGTGGCCAATTTTGGCTTGGACTTGGAAATATACTAGTAGGGGGATGAAATATTTTTCTCCCCCCCCCGGCCCCCTCGGGGGGTCACCAGGTCGCCGAGCTCCCCAGTTCGCCGAGCTCCCCAGGCCGCCGAGCTCCCAAGTCCGTCGAGCTCACCAGGTCGCCGAGCTCCCCAGGCCGCCGAGCTCCCTAGGCCGCCGAGCTCACCAGGCCGCCGAGCTCACCAGTCCGCCGAGCTCACCAGGTCGCCGAGCTCACCAGGCCGCCGAGCTCCCCAGGCCGCCGAGCTCCCCAGGCCGCCGAGCTCACCAGGCCGCCGAGCTCCCCAGTCCGCCGAGCTCACCAGGCCGCCGAGCTCACCAGGCCGCCGAGCTCCCCAGGCCGCCGAGCTCCCCAGGCCGCCGAGCTCCCCAGGCCGCCGAGCTCACCAGGCCGCCGAGCTCACCAGGCCGCCGAGCTCCCCAGTCCGCCGAGCTCACCAGGCCGCCGAGCTCACCAGGCCGCCGAGCTCCCCAGTCCGCCGAGCTCACCAGGCCGCCGAGCTCCCCAGTCCGCCGAGCTCACCAGGCCGCCGAGCTCCCCAGTCCGCCGAGCTCACCAGGCCGCCGAGCTCCCCAGTTCGCCGAGCTCCCGAGGCCGCCGAGCTCACCAGGCCGCCGAGCTCCCCATGCCGCCGAGCTCCCCAGGCTGCCGAGCTCACCAGGCCGCCGAGCTCCCCAGTCCGCCGAGCTCCCCAGTCCGCCGAGCTCAAGGCCAATTGGTCGTAGGGGCATTTTGGTCATTTTATCCCCAGGATTTGGAAAAACTATAAATAGACCCCTTGGGTACCTTTGGAGGGGCATTGGCATTTGGCTTCCTCCTCCCTAGCTTTCTTCTTGGTAGAGTTGAGAGAACTCTCCAAGGTACCCAGCTCTCATTGGTAAGGGAGGGGAAGTGTTCTTGTGACCTTCCGGGTGTGTGGTGGGACCTCCGCGCTAGAGCCGAGGGTCTGTTCCTAGTTTCCCAAGTCTTCGGTCCGTGACATCCCCCCGAGTGTAGTAGGTGTGAGGTCACCCCTTCCCCAAGGGTCGAACTCCACAGAGACCAAGTTTTTGGTTTCAACATTTTGGTGCGGTGAGCGTGGAGAGTGACCAGCACAGAAGATCTCGGGAGAGTGTCATGGCTGGAGATCAGGGAGGTAGTGATGACCTCGGCGGTCTCCCCAACCCAGGACCCTTTGTAGGAAGGGAGGAGTTCATGGCTTCCATCGAAGGCATCATGGGGATACTTAGAAGCATTGCCCCTCGGGCTGACAGCTCAACCCCCACCCCCCAGGGACTAGCTCCCAGGGGTCTCGGCGAGCTAACCCAGAGTGGTCTCGGCGAGCTGGCTCCCAGGGGGCAAGGCGAGATCACCCCAGCAGGGGGAGAAGCAAGTGTGCCGGATAGGAGACCTGGGAAGGAAAGGATGGTAGAGGGGGTTGAGCGAGATCTCCTAGGCCGAGAGCTGTTCCCCAGCCCGGCGAGAGCTAGCCCTCCTGGCGAGCAGGTCGCGCGAGTAGAGGTGGCGAGAGCCCCCCTTAGGGGGTCACCCTTTAGTGAGTTGATCATCTCAGCTCCCGTTCCCGAGGGGTTCAGAGAGCCAGACATGGCTTACTATACCGGGAAGGATGACCCCGTCCAGCACCTGCAGTGGTTCGAGGATGCCGTCTCCATCAGGCCAATGACGGACGCCTTCAAGTGTCGTCTATTTGCTATCACCTTGAAAGAGAAGGCGAGAGACTGGTTCCATCAACTCCCTCCAAGGTCCATCTTCGGGTTCGAAGACTTGAGCCGAAGCTTTCAACTTCGCTTCTCCACCTCCAAGAAGAGGAAGAAAGGTCCTGAGTCCCTCTTCCTGATAAAGCAAAGGGCTGAGGAGTCGCTGGCCCAATACGTTGACAGGTTCCAGGAGGAGGTCCTTGACATCCAAGAGGTGCCAGGGTATGCCCTCCAGATGGCGTTTACGGTGGGGTTGCGCGAAGGGTTCTTCAAGATGAGCTTGACCCGGAAGACCCCCCTTTCCTTCGAGGAGCTGATGGAAAGGGCAGCAGAGGAAATAGCCATGGAGGCAGCCAACCCGGCCTTTGTAAAGAAGTTGGCAAGGTTGACAGAGGTGGAGTCAAAGGAGCAAGGTGGCTCGAGGCATCATGAAGGGAGAAGGAGAGAGGAGCATAGAGCTCAAGGGTTCCAGAGACAGGAGGGTCCAGAGCCAGGCTGGAGGCAGCAGGGAGGACCTGCCCATGGTCTAGGAAGTGCTCTCATCCAGGATGGAGAGAACCATCATGGGGGCCAAGGGAGGTTCAACTTCCAGAGGCAAGCCCCAAGACAACTCCTGCCCCCACCACAGCAAGCGATGGCGATCAGTCGAAGGGAGAGGAGGAACCGCACGGGAAGAGGAAGAGTAAGAGTAGAGTTACCCTACTGTGAGTTCCACCAGGAGGAGGGCCATGCAACAGCTACCTGCCCCGAATTCCTGGAGGTGAGAGGAGCGAGAGGTCAAGCCCAACAACCACCCCCGAGGCAGATCGAAGCCCCGCCCCAAGCTAGGGAGGAAGACAGATGTGAGGATCGGGTCGACGTGGGCACCCGGGGAAGGATCGGTTGATGCAAGAGGCGAAGGAGCCTCGCCTCAATAGGATCTTGTATTTTTTATTATGTTGTACTGAGTCTAGCCCCCGACCCACTGAGTCGGGAGAGGTCATGTAACCCAACTATTTCCCCCTTTTGAGGATGTTGAATTTTGGCAGAGTTCAGGTGACACGCCCCGTCCCTAAGTCCCTTAGCTCCGAGATGATTCCGCTGCCAGGCTCTCACAAGCTGGTGGGTTCAGGTTGATCTCTCGTGGGAGCTAAGTCCTTTTGCTCCGAGATGATTCCGCTGCCAGGCTCTCACTAGCTGGCAGGGCAGGTTGATCTCTCGTGGGAGCTAAGTCCTTTTGCTCCGAGATGATTCCGCTGCCAGGCTCTCACTAGCTGGCAGGGCAGGTTGATCTCTCGTGGGAGCTAAGTCCTTTTGCTCCGAGATGATTCCGCTGCCAGGCTCTCACTAGCTGGTGGGTTCAGGTTGATCTCTCGTGGGAGCTAAGTCCTTTTGCTCCGAGATGATTCCGCTGCCAGGCTCTCACTAGCTGGTGGGTTCAGGTTGATCTCTCATGGGAGCTAAGTCCTTTTGCTCCGAGATGATTCCGCTGCCAGGCTCTCACTAGCTGGTGGGTTCAGGTTGATCTCTCGTGGGAGCTAAGTCTTTTTGCTCCGAGATGATTCCGCTACCAGGCTCTCACTAGCTGGTGGGTTTAGGTTGATCTCTCGTGGGAGCTAAGTCCTTTTGCTCCGAGATGATTCCACTGACAGGCTCTCACTAGCTGGCAGGGCAGGTTGATCTCTCGTGGAGGCTCAGTCCTTTTGCTCCGAGATGATTCCGCTGTCAGGCTCTCACTAGCTGGCAGGGCAGGTTGATCTCTCGTGGGAGCTAAGTCTTTTTGCTCCGAGATGATTCCGCTGCCAGGCTCTCACTAGCTGGTGGGTTCAGGTTGATCTCTCGTGGGAGCTAAGTCCTTTTGCTCCGAGATGATTCCGCTGTCAGGCTCTCACTAGCTGGCATGGCAGGTTGATCTCTCGTGGGAGCTAAGTCCTTTTGCTCCGAGATGATTCCGCTGCCAGGCTCTCACTAGCTGGTGGGTTCAGGTTGATCTCTCGTGGGAGCTAAGTCTTTTTGCTCCGAGATGATTCCGCTGCCAGGCTCTCACTAGCTGGTGGGTTCAGGTTGATCTCTCGTGGGAGCTAAGTCCTTTTGCTCCGAGATGATTCCGCTGCCAGGCTCTCACTAGCTGGCAGGGCAGGTTGATCTCTCGTGGAGGCTAAGTCCTTTTGCTCCGAGATGATTCCGCTGTCAGGCTCTCACTAGCTGGCAGGGCAGGTTGATCTCTCGTGGGAGCTAAGTCTTTTTGCTCCGAGATGATTCCGCTGCCAGGCTCTCACTAGCTGGTGGGTTCAGGTTGATCTCTCGTGGGAGCTAAGTCCTTTTGCTCCGAGATGATTCCGCTGTCAGGCTCTCATTAGCTGGCATGGCAGGTTGATCTCTCGTGGGAGCTAAGTCCTTTTTCTCCGAGATGATTCCGCTGTCAGGCTCTCACTAGCTGGCAGGGCAGGTAGATCTCTCGTGGGAGCTAAGTCCTTTTGCTCCGAGATGATTCCGCTGTCAGGCTCTCACTAGCTGGCAGGGCAGGTTGATCTCTCGTCGGAGCTAAGTCCTTTTGCTCCGGGATGATTCCGCTGCCAGGCTCTCACTAGCTGGCAGGGCAGGTAGAGGTTGACTTTTTACCCTGAGGGGGTCTCGCCACCCAGGCTCTCATCAGCTGGCATGGCAGGTTGACCCCCCAGGAGGCTAAGTGTTTTTTTCCCCGAGTAGGTCTCGTCACCCAGACTCTCATCAGTTGGCATGGCAGGATGACCCCTCGGAAGAGGCCTTACAGTCTTTCGACACCACGAGAGCAAGTTGTACTCAGCGAATACGTTGGGTTGGATGTTTCTTTCCGAGCTCGTGCCAACCTCGAAAAGAGCGGGGATTATGTACAACCCCGTATTCGCAGAGTAGGGCCCCCTTTGGTAGGCGCAGAGCCAGTTTCAAGTTTTTAAGCTTTTTAGAGATTTTGGACTCTTGGTGGCCAATTTTGGCTTGGACTTGGAAATATACTAGTAGGGGGATGAAATATTTTTCTCCCCCCCGGCCCCCTCGGGGGGTCACCAGGTCGCCGAGCTCCCCAGTTCGCCGAGCTCCCCAGGCCGCCGAGCTCCCAAGTCCGTCGAGCTCACCAGGTCGCCGAGCTCCCCAGGCCGCCGAGCTCCCTAGGCCGCCGAGCTCACCAGGCCGCCGAGCTCACCAGTCCGCCGAGCTCACCAGGTCGCCGAGCTCACCAGGCCGCCGAGCTCCCCAGGCCGCCGAGCTCCCCAGGCCGCCGAGCTCACCAGGCCGCCGAGCTCCCCAGTCCGCCGAGCTCACCAGGCCGCCGAGCTCCCCAGTCCGCCGAGCTCACCAGGCCGCCGAGCTCACCAGGCCGCCGAGCTCCCCAGGCCGCCGAGCTCCCCAGGCCGCCGAGCTCACCAGGCCGCCGAGCTCCCCAGTCCGCCGAGCTCACCAGGCCGCCGAGCTCACCAGGCCGCCGAGCTCCCCAGTCCGCCGAGCTCACCAGGCCGCCGAGCTCCCCAGTCCGCCGAGCTCACCAGGCCGCCGAGCTCCCCAGTTCGCCGAGCTCCCGAGGCCGCCGAGCTCACCAGGCCGCCGAGCTCCCCATGCCGCCGAGCTCCCCAGGCTGCCGAGCTCACCAGGCCGCCGAGCTCCCCAGTCCGCCGAGCTCCCCAGTCCGCCGAGCTCAAGGCCAATTGGTCGTAGGGGCATTTTGGTCATTTTATCCCCAGGACTTGGAAAAACTATAAATAGACCCCTTGGGTACCTTTGGAGGGGCATTGGCATTTGGCTTCCTCCTCCCTAGCTTTCTTCTTGGTAGAGTTGAGAGAACTCTCCAAGGTACCCAGCTCTCATTGGTAAGGGAGGGGAAGTGTTCTTGTGACCTTCCGGGTGTGTGGTGGGACCTCCGCGCTAGAGCCGATGGTCTGTTCCTAGTTTCCAAGTCTTCGGTCCGTGACATCCCCCCGAGTGTAGTAGGTGTGAGGTCACCCCTTCCCCAAGGGTCGAACTCCACAGAGACCAAGTTTTTGGTTTCAACAACAAATATTCTAAATTATTAAAAATTAGAAAATTATAAATCAAAAAAATACAAAAAGTTGCTTAGTGGCCCTAGTTTAAGTTGATCGCGTTCATCTCGTCTTCCATGTCCGACGAGCTATCCTCGATCGCTGAAATATGCTGTTTTCTCTTCATCGCGTCCAGGTGGTCCTTGTAGCATATGCAGATCTCGAGCGATTCTTCGCTTAGCCGACTTCTCCGCTCGTTTAAAATCCTGCCACTAAGAGAAAAAACAGACTCCGAAGCTACCGTGCTAGCTTGGATCGTTAGTAAATCTCGGGCCATATAGGCCATAATAGGATAGGTATTTACTTTACCTTTCCACCATTTTAAAATATCGAAATTTTCTAATTCGTCCGTGGACATAAAATCGCGAAATTGTGTTTTTGTGTACAACCCTAATTCATTTAAACTACTAGATGTTGTGCGCGCTTTTTTCCTAGAGGCTAACTCTAACATTTTATTTTTAAAATTACTAGATGTTTTGGGTTGCGACACATCTTCTCGGGGCCGCGACCCATATAAATTATCGTAATAATTATAACATTGAGTAAAAATATTGTTAAAATTTAAAAGACTCAGATTATCTAAATCTGAATCATTTAGATCTACGCCTATATTGTTATTTATTTCTTCAATAAAATTTTCTACGCCGTCTACGCCGAAAAGAGGATTCAAAGCGGCGGCGCATGAAAACATAACTGGGATTTCTCTATAATATTTTAACATTTTTATTTCCATTATTTTTATTAATTCGATCCATCCGGCGTGTTGTTTAAAATAATTAAATTTTTGTGAAATATTAACAATATTTTCAATAACTAGCGGGCTAGTAGGATAATATACGCCCGATAAACTATTTGTCGCAGTATAAAAAACTTCTAACAAATCCATGTAATTTTCTAAAATTGCCCAATCGGACTCGGTTAATTCATGTTGACCTAACAAAGTATAAAATTCCATTAATAGTGTTTTTTGGCGAATCGCTCGTTTTAATATTATATATGTAGAGTTCCATCTAATTGACATGTCAAATAGAGGTTTCAAAAATTTGTGACCTTGACCGATTACGAATTTTTTAAAATCTTGACGTTGTTGTTTAGAACTATAAATAAATTGTAACATTAAACGTATTTTATTAATGTATGGTTCCATATAGGACAAACTATCCTGTACTACTAAATTTAAAACGTGACACGCGCAACGAGTATGAAAAAAGGCGTCGTTTAACATAGGTTTCAAATCACGTTTTAACCACTCAATTGAGGTGGTATTATTTGTGGCGTTATCGAAAGAAATACTCATAATTTTTTCTTTTATTTTAAATTCGAGCACACATTTTGAAATTATTTGATAAATCGCCTCACCGGTGTGCGGGACTTCGAAACTTTCAAAACAAATTATTCGTTTATTTAGATCCCAGGAAACGGGATCGACCCAGTGACACGTTATAGACATATATGATAATCCTAATTTTATACTACTTGTCCAAACGTCGCTCGTTAAACTCACTCGACCCTCAAATTTTTCAAAAAAATTTATTAAAGTTTGTTTTGCCTCTAAGTAAATTTAAGCGCGTCGCGTCTAATAGAAGATTGACTTACTTGGTGATATTTGGGTTGTAGCTCTTGGTTAATGTACTCGGTCTCTTCTTCGTGTCGTAGTGGCTGAACGACAACCCGCGTCTGATGATGTTCTTCACCTGCAGCTCTCGCTGCCGTCCTTGATCGTACGTCCAGATTTGTCCGGATGTCGATAATTGCGCCTGGGTCGATTCGGGAGGAGCTTGTTTGGCTGCGCAAGACTTAACGTGTCTTACGAGTGTCGAGTTGCCAGCGGTCGAAAGTAATTTCGAGCACTGTTTGCACCTCGCCTTTTGCTCCGCGCCGACTTGTACTAAGTCGAAATATTCCCAAACTGCCGTCGTACGCTTGTGCTCCACCACTTCGTGAGCGACGGATGAGGAAGACGACGCCTGCATTGAAGACATGTTCGCGAGAAAATAGAAATAGAGATGAGAGAGAGAGAGAAAGTGGGAGGGTGAAAGGAAGAAATGAGGGGGGAGGGGGGTTTATAGTTTTTTTAAAAAAAAAATAAAAAAAATTATTAAAAAAAAACAGCCACTTGGGCTGCAAATAACAGCCCAAGTGGCTGCTGCCAACAGCAGCCAACGGCTCTTAGAGCCGTTGGTTGCTGGGCTGGCAACCAACGGCTCTAAGAGCCGTTGGTTGGAACCAACGGCTCTTAGAGCCGTTGGTTCCAGCTAGCCCGGGCTTTTCCAGGCCCGGGCTAAGCCCGGTGACCGGGCTTTGCCCGGCCCGGCCCGGCCCGGGCACCGGGCCAGGCCTTAGCCCTATACTGGGGCCCGGAAGGGCCCCATGGCCCGGCCTGGGCCCGAACCGGGCTTGGCCCGGGACCGGGCTTTTCACCGGGCCGGGCCGGGCCGGCCCGGTGAGCCCGGTTTTTTTAGACACCTCTAGTCTGGTGTCTTGTATGTCATCTTTATTATTTGATGGTTCTTGATTGGCACTTTTGCGCAAGTACTTGTATGTAGCTGTGATGATTGTGCTCTTTTTCTTCTTTTTGTCTGAGCCCAAGTAGCTGCTCAAGAGAGCATTGCTGGAGAATGTAAATATCAGATCCAGGTATTACAAGGAGCGTGTTTCCTGGAGGTAGTTGATGGAAAGAGTGTGTTGCTCGTAGACAGTTATTGTAAGGAGCGCGCTGCCCTAAAGCAGTTGCTGTAAGGAGCGCACTGCTTGGAGGCAGTTGTTGTAAGAAGCGTGCTGCCCGAAGGCAGTTGTTGTGAGGAGCGCACTGCTCGGAGGCAGTTGCTGTAAGAAGCGCGCTGCCCGAAGGCAGTTGTTGTAAGGAGTATGCTTCGAAGGCAGTTGCTGTGAGGATCGCGTTGCCCGAAGGCAGTTGTTGTAAGGAGTGCGCTGCTCGAAGGTAGTTGTTGTGAGGAACGCACTGCCCGAAGACAGTTGTTGAAAGGAGCGCGCTGCTCGGAGGTAGGTTCTATCAGGAGCGCGCTGCTCAAAGGCAGTTGTTGTAAGGAGAGTGCTGCCCGAAGGCAGTTGTGCTGTGAGGAGCGCGCTGCCCATAGGCAGTTGCTAGCGCGCTGCTCGGAGGCAGTTGTTGTAACGAGCGTGCTGCCCGAAGGCCTGTGAGGAGTGCGCTGCCCGGTGGCAGTTGCTGTAAATGTAAATGGACGCCTTTGTACTTGGGCAAAGTGAGTATGCATTTCAATTCACACGGATGATGCTCGCCTTCTATAGGCCTGAAATAAAAAAACTTTTAAAGTTATTAGAGTTACAGTCGTGAGACTGTTCTTGTGAAAATTTACATGAAGAATTCATAGGAAAGTAAAATTAATAAATGCTACAATGGGGAGAGCCCCCTGATAGGTACGAAGCCCTCTCTTGGGCTGGTCGACTTTGGGGTTCCCCCCCCCCCAGTCCGTTCTAGCAAGGAGCTGACTGATTTCCTGTTACCGGTCTTTGTGCTTAGCCCCGTATGAATCTCCCCAGGAGGCCTTGTTTGATGAGATACTTGATCTCCTCCTTAAGCTTTGAGCAATCTTCTGTGTCTTGTCCTCGTCCATGGTGGAACTCACAGTACTATGTTTGGTCCCCCGTATTTTTAGCGAGAGGTGTAGGCTTGCGGAACACCTCGCTGCCTTGGATTGCGTAAATCGCATTTGTTCTGGAGGTATTGAGGGGCGTGTATTTCAGGTGATGCCGAAGTCGTGGGTTGTCGAGACTTTCACTGTTCTTCTGCAGGTCTGATAAAGCTTCTTACTCCTTTCTCATCCTTATGCCTCCATTGAATTACTTTTGATGTGTCTATATTGCTTCATCGGCTGTAATCTGGGCCTCGACTGGTCGTATTAGATCATGATAACTTGATGTTTTTTTTTCATTAATGCTGAATAGAAGCTGCTGGGGCGGAGTCCTTATAAGTGGAAGCCTCGTAAGAGTTCGGGGATGATTCCCGGGATCAGTCGTGCTTCTATTGTGAAACGACGGAAAAAATCTCTGAGGGTTTCTCCTTCACTTCGGCGGATCCTAGACAAGTGGGAAGAATCTTTAACTATTCGACGGCTGGCGATGAATTGGTCCGTGAATTGTTGTGATAGTTCTGCAAAATTCTTTATCTCCCCCTCCTTCAGAGATAGGAACGAGGTGTGAGCTTGTGCTTTCAAAGTCGCTGGGAAAGCTTGGCACAACAGTTGATCTATTGCAAAGTTGCATCATGATTGCGAAGTGTCTGAGATGATCTGACGGGTCACTTGTACCATTGTACGTCTCGATCTTTGGGAGCCTGAAACCATGAGAGATTGAGCGTGTCAGGATCTCAGGTGCAAATGGCGAGAAATGGTGGAGGGAGCGGTTGGCTGAAGCAGCACGTTGCTTGGCTCGCTCGCGCTCTTCTGTGATTAAGTTGAGAATTTCTTCGTGCGCGATCGTTTCATTGAGGTCCTCCACTTTAGGGTAGTTGTAGTGATTTTGAGCTTCAAGTTCTCTGGCAGGACGGACTTTGCGGCCTTGAATATCTACACAGAGGGGTTCTGTTTCAAGCATGTTGACAGACAAGTGAGGGGGAACTGGGCCCACATGCCCCCCAAGGGTCATCCCTTCTATAGTGCGGGTAACTTCTCCCGCCATAGTCTCTAGTCACGAGTACCGATGTGTTGAAAGTATTGTCTTCTGAGGATGTTGGGAATCGAAATCCCACAAACGGCGTCAAACTGTTGCGGTCTAACTCGACGTCCCGGTCGGACCGAAATAACCTGGACCGTCTTAGCTCTTGGAAAGGTCGAGCGCACACAGTCAATAGAGTAGGTCGATTGTACACAAACAGTTTTAACGTGGACCTCAACTGGGTAAAAAACCATGTGACCGAGTCTGTGCCGGTCAAAGTCCACTATATTCGGGTTATTACAACTTGTTCGTGAAGTTGAGGGTGATAGACCACCTCTCGTTACAGCTTTGGGGGTGAGAGAATACTTAGCACGCGACGGACGACAGGCCGCCGTGCCGGGAGTTGTTACAAATTATGTTTCACACTGGTGGTCTTCGGATATCGGCTTGTCGATTTTAAATGCGGGAGCGGAGCGCCTGAACTTTCGGTTGCGGGGGCCACTTGAAACTTGAGAGTTTGGCTTTGTCGAGTGGCTTTGACTTGACCCCCTTGTAGCTCGGGTGCGGCTCATAGGAGGAATTCGGAAGAGCTTCAACCTGAGGATGAAGAAGACTCGGAGGAAAAAAAGATGAGAAATGAGGAGGTCTGGGGCTCCTTTTATAGGCTCCGGGTGGTGTTTATGGTGGTTACGCGGCTATCCGCACACCATAACTACCATCATAATTACTTTTAGTATAGTTTAAATGCACGTATTTCGCTATTTGGAGACCATTTAAATAAATTATAAAATATTAATTAATCCCCCCCCCCCCACTAACCCGGTGGTTAGTGGGTGGTTACGCATAAATCGGCCGGTCGGGAATGCTCCCCATTGATCGTCTGTTGAACTCAAGTGGTTACGCATAAATCGGTCGGTCGGGAATGCACACCATAACTAATATTAGTCTTGAGTTTATCCAAACAGACAAGCAAGTGGCTGATATCTTCACCAAGCCACTAGATGAAGCAAAGTTCAACACCGTCAAGTTTGAATTGGGTATGTTGAACTTGGTATAGCTTCAGTTGCTCTTCATATTGTTTTGTAGCAGGAAATATTTCATCTTGCAGGTTGGATTGGACTAAAGTGACTGTCAAAAGGGTTGATAGTCAGTGCTCTTACTCAGGGGGAGCTAGTCCTGCACCGGTTGTTTATCAGTACTCATAAAGAGGGAATATATAATCAAAGATGGTATGCTGCTCCCTAGCTATTTCACAGAAGTAGCAAAGGGGGAGAAGTAGCAAAGTAGCAGTATAGGGGGAGCAGGTGAAGCAGCTATAGTAGGAAGCAGTTATTGCAGGGGGTGCAACCAAATGGTTTGCAACTAGTATTCTCATACACAGGGAAAAGGATGCAGCAAAACAGGGGGAGCACAATGAAAAATATGGTAACTCTTGTTGCTCTTAGTTTAATACATTATTGATATTATTATTGCATACGTTAGTGTATATCATTGACAAAGGTTTTTTAAGTGTTATTTTGACTTCTTCAAATAGGGGGAGATTGTTGGGTCCATTGTTCCCAATATCCTAGATTTGTAAGAAGTCAAATAAGTCAATGATATACATATAGTTGTATTTGATGTATGTTTAAGTTCATGCATGCATGTTGGTCTATATCATATTTATTGGACAGGTGGTTCAAGTGACAATGACAGGTGGACTCAAAGAAGCTAACTGGATAGACAGGAATTTGCATAAGTCCACAGGCATTGAGTGAGGCAAGCTCACTCAACGCCAAACATCAAGGCTGTTGCTGAAGAAGCAGGAAAAATGACTAAGTCCACAGGCGTTGAGTGGAGCTTATACACTCAACGTCATACAGCTAATAGTGCTGAGTGAAGTCAGGACAGTCAAAACAAAAAATGATTAAGTACAAAAGTATCGACATACTTCACAACTATGTCGACACCTTTATAAGAGAAGTGTCGACATATCAAGTCAGCTGTGTCGAGACAATTCAGTTATCTCGACACCTTGAAGATTCAAGACATCAGTGTCGAGACAAGTCAGTTATCTCAACACCTTGAAGGATCAAGTCAGTTGTGCCGAGACAATTCAGTTATCTCGACACCTTGAAGATTCAAGACAGCAGTGTTGAGACAAGTCAGTTATCTCGACACCTTGAAGGATCAAGTCAACCGTGTCGAGATAATTTAGTTATCTCGACACCTTAGAGATTAAGTCAGCAGTGCCGAGACAAGTCAAATATCTCGATACCTTAAAGCTCAGGACAGTAGTATCGAGACAATACAACTATCTCGACACAATGAAGAACTGAAGTGAAGACTCAAAGATATCAACACCATCGGACAGAGCAGAATTATTATAAGTCCAAAATCGGTGAGTGAAGTCAACACACTCAACGCCATCAGGCCAGAATCATTGAGTGAAGTCAACACACTCAACGCCATTAGGCAGAGCAGAATTATTCTACGTCAAAAATCGTTGAGTAAAGTCAACACACTCAATGCCATCAGGCCAGAATCGTTGAGTAAAGTCAACACACTCAACGCCATCAGGCAGAGCAGAATTATTCTAAATCCAAAATCGTTGAGTGAATTCAACACACTCAACGCCATCAGGCCAGAATCATTGCGTTAAGTCAACACACTCAACGCTATCAGGCAGAACACAATTATTCTAAGTCCAGAATTATTGAGTGAAGCTCGTTCACTTAACGTTCTCAACGCCAAGGTTGCTGAAGAAGTATGAGACTAAGCTAAGTCTAAAAGCGTTGAGTGAAGACCATTCACTCAACGCCTAGCAGAGCTGAAAAGTTTCTAAGTCCAGATTCGTTGAGTATTGCTCATTCACTCAACGCCTGAGTGGATTCTGAGAATTTGGCTAAGTCCACAAAGGGGTGACGTCAGCAAAGTCAACAAGTCAATGAATTTCAACTTCATTATGAAAGTGCTGCAAATCATCTCTAACGTCGCCGTCAGTCTGCTATTTATCCCAATATGTAAAGCTAAGGATATAATCAGCCGTTAAATCAACGACACGTGTCAATCAACTCGCCAGAAGACGAGATTATAAATAGAAGCTTAGATCTGGATCGAAACAACTTTTTGACATATCAATTCATTTCGAAAAAGAGGAGCGGGAGTTCGTCGTCTTCGCGCGCCATTGTTGCAGAAACAAAAGCTACAATTCGAAGAATCTGAAGGTTTCTGAGATAGCTAAAGCAATTGACATCCGCTTCAGCAAGTACAGAGGATTACTCTGAGGAAGAGGAATCAGTCAGGCAAGCCCTAACTGAAAGTTGCTTCTCGATTCAATCTGAGACAAATCTGAATATCATTCTCTGAATCAAAGAAGAAGAAGATATCTGTTCTGAATTATCTCTGAACAGAAGGGAAGACAGAGGAATTACTATCTGCCTTACAGTTTAGCTGATTAAAAATCGTTTTCCACCATTTCATCAGCAATATCAGAATCAAGATTATGAAGAACTTCCAGCATAAGCCGCAGATCATTGAAGATATTCTTTCTTGTTGCTGTGGAGAAGATAGGGCTGAGATTCTCTCAGCTCTGGAAGCAATTAACTCAGAGATTAATTTATCTTGAGTCAAATCATCATCCAACTCAATTTCTGGTGGATCTATTCAAAGATCTGTGTATAGGCCTAGGTTAAATAAGCTGTGTAGGATCAGTGTTAGATTTGTGTTGTAATGCCTAAATTATAAAGGCTGTGTGAGGATCCTGTGTTGGATTAGTGTGGGGTTGATCTCCCAGCCTGTGTTGAGGGTACGTATTTGAGCCAGTGTTAGGTGAATAGGTGATTACTATGTGGTTGGCTGAGTGCCTGTGTTGTAAGTCTCGGTGGAGACTGAGTGATCTGGGGGATCGTGTTGTAATCTCTGAGGAGCCAAAGTTATTGGAGAAGTGTCTTATCTAACATTCTGTTATAAAGACTCAGAGAGACAGTGAATGTACTCATACACTGTGGAACCACTATAAATATCTGGTGTGTTGTGTGTTATTTTCTTGAAAGCATAACTAAGCAAACACAGTATGGCTTAAATCAGTTAAAGATTTCAAAGAAATCATAAAGACTGTTATAACCTATTCATTCTCCCCCCTCTAGGTGATTAGCTACCCTTGGATTTAAAGACTTTCACCGAGTAAAGGGGCGGTCGCCCCCCTCGACCGCACCGGAGGCCGAGGAAGGGGACGGTCCGGGCGGCCGCACCCTTAGTTACGTCGGCGGCCGAGCGAGGCGCGGCCCGTGCGACCGCCTCCTCGGTCACGACCGAGGCCGACACGACGAAAGGGGGCGGTCGCCCGGCGGCCAGGGAGGAGGCCGCCCGCCCGCCGCCGAAGAGGTGGGGCTCGCGACGGTTTGCCCATTACACGTAATGAGATCGGTGCGCGGAGGATCGGACGCGGTGATCGCGCGCACAATCAATCCCATGATCTCACTTTTTTTGAGGTGGGGATCATGGGTGTGTGGTTATGTGCACACCTAATTTATATAAAATGGGGGTCATCCCCAACAAGTGTAGTTTGATAATAGTATGGTTTGGAGTCAGTTTTTGCGGTGCGATTTCGTTTTTATACAGTTATATAATGTATTTTCAATTTTACTCACATATTTATATGAAATATTTTTTAAAAAATATATAGATGATATATGACGATTATTTAATATTAATCATAAAAAATAAATTAAATTGTAGCTGATAAATTGGCTAAATTAAATTAAACAATATATTATTCAAACAAAATTTTAATTGTAAAATAAGATTTTAAGTGCAACAAAATAAAGTTCTTACTATATTATACAAAAAAGTAATCCTCCTTAGTATAACGCAAAATCCATGCGTTAGGTCTCAGGACTTCGAAGTCCCTCTTGCAAAACATTCGAACACGTTTACTTTTCCTCTCCGATTTTTTATTTTTGACTCCTTTCATTCATTTCGCTAAGTTTGGTTTTAGTTTTTATTCTGGTTGGAACCGATTGGAACTGAACCGAACTGTATAGAACCAGACCAAACCGTTAGTGGACAATTTGATTTTGATTCATGTTGAATCATAATCGGAATCATTGACACGACGGTTCCAAAAGTTTTGTTGGAACCGGAACCAGAACCGGACAAACTAAATAATGTTTGATTCTAATATGAAAAACCGTTACCTTAGCGATTCGGTTCACGGTTTTAGTGGAACCGGAACCGTGACAGCTCTAGTCATGATAACCACAAATATGTTACAGGAAGAAGATTACCTGTGGGAACACAATGTGTATTCAGACGGTTTCTGTGTCAGTTAGAGGCAGCTGGTGCAGAGACGGAGGAAGGCGTGAAGACTCGTTTCACTTCTTACCTCGCTCACTTTTTTTACCTGGCCTTAGTGACGATGCTCTTTTATAATAAGGATACATTGGAGCTAGTGTAGGTCACGATTGCAGTGTTATTCAGACAGATGTTTGTGGGCCCTACTCCTAGGGGCGGTCATATCTTGGCAGGAGCGGATGGGTAAGGTGAGAGTTTGGCAAAGGATTGAGCGGAGCACGATCTCGATCCAGGACAAAGGAGGATATGATATTTTATCATTGCAAACAGTGCAGTCACACAGGAGAGCGAGTTCGCAACGTGCAAAAGGGTCTCGAGACCGGGGTGCGAACAAGGTGACAACTAGGTCAGGGTGCAGAGTGATGAGGTCCTCACCATCACTTAGAGTTTGTGCGACTCTGATAACTAGATGTTTGACATCACTGAGCAAATTGGATTCATGTGACTGCAGTTAGGTGACCCAAGGTGGAGTCTTGATGGTGGAGTGAGGGCGTACCAAGCTCAAGAGAGTTGTGCAGTGCGGTAGTTTGTACCGATTGATGGGGACCACGGTGTGTGGTGGTGTACCCATGATTTCTGAGGCCGGCGGGGTGGTTTGTCATGGTGGTGCAAAGGATCGTCCTTCTGGGACTGGAGTTATACGAGTCGGTTTCTACGATCAAGTTGCGACGATGTTCACAGGTTGAGCAAGAGCAAAGATGTGCTGACTTGAGCAGGTCGGCCGAAGCATGGAGCAGGTCGGCTGAAGCTTGGAGCAGGTCGGTAGAAGCCTCGGGCTGAGACGATGCTACGTGCAGAGTTGCTTGGTGCAGTTGATGTTTTATGCATGTGAGTGATTCGTGCAGGTGATGGCGCCGGATCCCGAACTAAGGTGGTGATTGTTATTTTTAGTTCGGATCCTCTCGTTTAGGAAATGTAAGATTTTATGGAAAAAATGAAAAAGGAATCCCGACCGGCTTTACTTTGGCGATTGTTATCCGCAAAACAGTTTTTGGCTATCCGCACTCAATTTTAGGTGTTTTTTCTCCACAAAATTAGATAATCGCAAAGCAATTTTGGCTATCCGCACTCTATTTTTTCTCCACTTATCTTACCTCTTTTTTGATAGTCTTGTTCAATTTTTATTGTGATCAAATGAGAGTTTGATTATAGTATGAAAAATATGGATGTGATCCAACCGTCATCGCCAACCGTCATCGCCATCGCCGCACCGAAACCACCATCGTCGCCTCCGCGCCAACCGTCATCGCCGCCGCCTCCCCAACCACCATCGCCATCGCCACACCGAAACCGCCATCATCGGCGTTGCGCCAACCGTCATCGCCGCCACCTCGCCAACCGTCATCGCACCAACCACTATCATCGCCACCGCGCCAACCACCATCGCTATTGCCGCAAACCGCCATCGGCGATGCCGCACTGAAACCGTCATCGCAGCCGCCACGCCAACCGCCATCACAGCTGCCTCACAACCGTCATCGCCGCCGCAATACCAACTAGTACAAATATGTGTGTTGAGATTCAATTTCGGGTTTCTGATGCATACTTTTTTTTAGTTGACAAATAATCTTTTTATGATGACGTTTTACTTTAAGTAGTACACATATGTTATAGATGTTTGTAATGATAAGAATGTTGTATACAATGATCTTATTCTCTCCTTCTTATTGGATAAAGTTTTTGTGAAATATTGAAAGATTCAAAGTGCATCAATTTGCAGATATTAAAATTTGATCTGCGGATAAGAATTTGATTTGTGAATATAATTTTAACAAAATTGCTTTGCGATATCAAAAAATTCCAGATAAATAAAATTATAGTGCGGATAATAATCTCCCTTTACATTAAGGGAGAGTGATCTCTCTCCCTCTCTCTCTAGCGTTAATCATAAACCACTGCTACTATTAACTATTATACATTATAAATTGATATGTATATAGAGAGGAAGAGATTTTTACTTGTTAACGGGGAGAAGAAACAGCAGCCCAAATTTTGTTGGTGGAGAAATAGAAGCAGTAGTTTGGGAGAGGATTTGTCGCGCGGTTCCGGTTCGCAAGGAACCGTCGCCACTATCTCGCTCTTGATACCGCAAGGGGTGGGAGACCTCTGTAGGATGTCGCTGGTGATTGCCGTTGATGCAATACCGTGCGATGGCGGCAGAGCCATTTGTACCAAGCATTGTTTTATCTTATCTTCTCTCGTGTGAAACTCTCGACATATTCACCAGCTATGGAGAAAATAGCCGCCGGTCTTAGAGGAGAGGATCGTTACCGATCTTGGAGGGGATGATGTGGTGCGGGCGTGGCGCCGAATGCTTACAGTGGTGCAGTAGTCTTGACAGAGCTTCTTTTCGGTGGTGCGGGCATGACGGCGAAGGATTGCGGTGGTGCAATGACCTTGACAGAGTTTCTCTCCGGCGATGTGGGCGTGGCGGCAAAGGCATGCGGGAGTGCGGTGACCTTGATGTTGTTTCTCTCCAGTGGTGTGGCTTGGCGACGTTGGCGTGAGTGCAGTTGGGCTCGACTATGCTTTTCCGGTGGTGACGGGTGGTTTGGTCGTCATCGGATGACGAAGGTTCTTGGTGAACCTTGTGCGTCCGTTGTGCTAGCGGATTGTAATCTAGATTATTCTCTCTCCCGGGGATTAAGCAAGTCTGGCTCCTCTGCGGTATTTTCTGTAACGGACGTCGGTACATTTTTGTATGTTTTGTTATTACAGTTGTATTAATTACGTATGCATTGTTTTTGTTCAAATTTATATGTTTGTATACCCTGTATTAAATTAGTTGTGCATAGGTGAGAGTGTGATATCCCAACAAAATATATATTGTTTAGCTGCTCTCACAATATTGAAATAAGATTACTAAGTGGACCTGGAATAGTAGTATTATATTAGTTTGGCGGGGCCCTACTCATGTTGAATGCCATAGACTTACTTAATAATTTAAATTTCGGCTAGCTCGAATATGTCTAGTTTTTTATAAAAAAAATCACTCAAAGGCCAAAATAGTAAATTCGTACCGTAGGGCACGTGTTTTATAAAATTTCTAGATTTAAGTCACCCTATTATTGTAGGCTTAGGAGCCCAATGAAAATCTATAAGAACGGTCTGAATTCGTTTGTATGATCGAATGATCAAAATGTTATGATGTTATCAGATCGGGAAACAAAAATTTTGAATCAATGACCACGATTTAAAGTTGGTCTTAGATAGTTAATTAAATTATATAGTCACAATACTTCCATTTAAGTATACGAGTGATAGGGACGGGTCTCCGGCCCTTGTGTCTCGCGCGACAGTACACAACCAGCAGCGCCGGGCTTCGCCCGGCCCCCATGGCGGGCTTCGCCCGACCCCCCCCCCACAACGGGCTTCGCCCGGCCCCCCACGGCGGGCTTCGCCGCCCACCCCCCAACGAAATGTTTTAATTATTTTAAATTTAATTATTTTTAAATTAAATAATTTTTTAATTATTAGAAATTATTAATTTATTTATTATTAATTATTTTTATTATTATGAAAATAAAGATAAACCCTAAAAAACCCGCATCCTCTCACGGGTTTGGCGGCCACCCAACGGCGGAGCCGCCGGCGGCCTTCCCCGCTACCCCCGGCGGGTTTGCCGGAGGCCGGCGAGTCCACCAGTGGGTGCCGGATAGACCGCCGGCGGCGCCGGTGGGTGCCGGGTAGACCGTCGACGGCTCCGCCGGCAGCCGCGAGGAAGAAAGTGGGTGTGACACTTCCGATTTTCCCACCGGCGGAGCCGCCGGCGGCATGCCCGACTACCCCTGGCGGGTTCGTCGGAGGCCGGCGAGTCCGCCGGTGGGTGCCGGGCAGGCCGCTGGTTGCTCCGCCGGCGCCCGCGAGAAAGAAATTGCGCGACCGCGAGGAAGAAAGTGGATGTGACACTTCCGATTTTCCCACCTGCGGAGCCGCCAACGGCCAGCCCGGCTACCCCTGGTGGGTTCCCTGGGGGACGACGGGTCCGCCGGTGGGTGCCGGGCAGGCCGTCGGGGTCTCCGCCGGCACCCGCGAGGAAGAAACTGAGCGGCCGCGAGGAAGAAAGTGGGTGCAACACTTCCAATTTTCCCACCGGTGGAGCCGCCGGCGGCCAGCCCGGCTACCCCCGGCAGGTTCGCCGGAGGCCGGCGAGTCCGCCGATGGGTGTCGGGCTGGCCGTTGGCGCCCGCGAGGAAGAAATTGGGTGGGGGCACTGTTCCGATTTTTTTGGTTCCTGTTGATCAGGAATCAGGAGAGAGAAAGTGAGGAGAATTTTGGTGGTAATTTTATTTGCAGGCCACTCTTCTTCGTGATCCGACGATCCGTCTTTTATAAAGCGAAAATTCAATGGTATAGACATTTTTAAGTATTTTTGTGGACACGTTATTCAGCTATTGACAGATTATATATATATATATATATATATATATATATATATATATATATATATATATATATATATATATATAATTTTGACCAAATTGAGGCTAGAATGTCCCATGGAATTAATCCTAGCTGTTGGATTGGCATGATCGGCTAGCACGTAACTAAAACCCCCAAATATCCCTCCCTCCACACGATTTTCCCGACTGCGTTCCTTTTCCAAAACCCGTGAGTACGCCTATCCATGTTGCCGGCGGCGGAGCAACTGGTGGCCTGACCGACACCCACAGCTAGTTCGTCGGGGTCCGACAAACTCGCCGGAGATTGTCCGGCGGCGAACTGGCAAGGTCCCCATGCCCGGGGGCACGGGGGGCTCCGCCGGCGGCGACGTAGTTGCCCATGATCTTGCAAATACTGGCGACGGCGGAGCCGCCGACGGCCTGACAGGACCAACCCCGACGGGTTCGTCGGGGTCCGGCGAACCCGTCGGTGACCTCGGGGCAGGCCGTCGGCGGCAGCGGCGTGGATCGTGAGGTCCAGGCCGAGTTTAATTTTTTAAAATTATTTAAATTTTTTAAGATATATATATAATTTATAATAATATATATAAATATATAATATATAATTATTGTTGAAACCGAAAAATAGGTTTCACCTAGAGTTCGGACCTAGGGTGCAGCTCACACCTACTTCTCCCAAGCCGTCCCTTGGCGAGTGACTTGAATTTGGAAACGACCATTGGCTCTAGCGTGGAGGTCCCACCTCACACCCGGAAGATTTTTGAGGTCTCTCCCTCCCTAGCCAATATTGAGCTAGGTGTCTTGGAGGATGAAGGAAGAAGATGAAGTGGTGAAGAACTGATCTCTCTAAGGCACCCCTAAGGGTCTATTTATAGTTTTTTGGGAACGATCTGCAAATAGTCAACTTCCACTGCTCTGAAATTACTATCATACCCTGGGCTGGGCGGGAACTTTGTCGGGACGAGCTGGCTGGAACGAGCTGGTCGGGCGAGTTGGGACGAGCTGGTCGGGACGAGCTGGTCGGGCGAGCTGGGACGAGCTGGCCGGGACGGGCTGGTCAAGCGAGCTAGGACGAGCTGGCCGGGCGAGCTGGGACGAGATGGCCGGGACGAGCTTGTCGGGCGAGCTCGGACGAGCTGGGACGAGCTGGTCGGGCGAGCTGGGACGAGCGAGCGGGGCGGGCTGGGACGAGCTGGTCGGGACAAGCTGGGACGAGCTGGCCGGGCGAGCTGGGACGAGCTGGCCGGGACGAGCTGGGACCCTTGAGTCGGCCTCTCGCCGCCCTCGCCCCCTGAAAACGGGTCGGGGGGAGTCAAATACTGCATCCCCCTACTAGTATCACTACTAGAAAATTGACTTTTAGCCACGGCAGATTGCCGTGGCTAAAAGTCCAAAACCGTGGCTAAAGACTTTTAGCCACGGTCTACCCACAGAAAATGGGCGTGGGCAATGCGAGCGTGGCTAAAAGTCCAAACCGTGGCTAAAAGTCCAAAACCGTGGCTAATACTGGACTTTTAGCCACGGTTTGATTGTTGTGGCTAAAAGTTAATACTGGACTTTTAACTACGGTTTAATTGCCGTGGTTAAAGGGTCACTCATAACATAAAAAATTCAGGCCGGTCGCCGCCGCCGCCGCCGCCGCCGCCGCCCGGCCCGCCGCCGCCGCCGTCATATTTATTTCAAATACTAATTGAAATAAATTCCTTATAAACCCAAAATTTCATTTTGTTTTGGCGATGCGGGACTAAATGTAGCCACGACCTTTTGCCACGGTTCAGGCAAACCGTGGCTAATACTAGACTTTTAGCCACGGTTCAGGCAAACCGTGGCTAAAAGTCCAGTATTAGCCACGGATTAGTCAACCGTGGCTAATACTAGACTTTTAGCCACGGAATAAAAACCGTGGCTAATACTCACTATTAGCCACGATTTTTCCCCCGTGGCTAAAAGCCATTTTTCTAGTAGTGTATATTATGAAGATCGACCACAAATTTGCCTCTAAGAGTGCAAAAACCCTTAAAAAGCTTAAAACTGCGTAGCAAGCCTTGCGTCTTCTTGGGGACCTCAATCCGCGAATACGGGGTTGTACACAATCTCCGCTCTTTTCGAGCGAGTTCCACGCTCGTAAAGAAACATCCAACCCAACGTATTCGTTGAGTGTAGCATCCTTGGTACCAAAAAATACTTGGCCTCTCCGAGAGGTCAACCTGTCATGCCAGCTAATGGGAGTCTGGGTGACGAGATCGATCCCCTCCGAATAGAATTCACTTAACCTCCCTTAGGGGTCAACCTGTCATGTCCGCTAATAGGAGCCTAGGTGACGAGATACCCTCCGGGTAGAATTCACTTAACCTCCCTAAGGGGTCAACCTGTCATACCAGCTATTGAGAGCCTGGGTGACGAGATCCCCTCAGGGGTTGGAACCTTCTCTACACCGAGGCACATTCGACCCATCTAGCTAGTGAGAGCTTGGGT
The DNA here is from genome assembly GCA_039513925.1 of Platanthera zijinensis. Classification (NCBI taxonomy): domain Eukaryota; kingdom Viridiplantae; phylum Streptophyta; class Magnoliopsida; order Asparagales; family Orchidaceae; genus Platanthera; species Platanthera zijinensis. The sequence goes on from CM077083.1 coordinate 203,603,954, forward strand.
GAGGAGATCCTCTCGGGGTTTGATTCCTTCTCTCCACTAAGGCACATTTGACACATCTAGTTAGTGAGATTCTGGGTGAGGAGATCCTCTCGGGGGTTGGAACCTTCTCTCCATCGAGGCACATTCGACCCATCCAGCTAGTGAGAGCCTTGAGTGAGAAGATCCTCTTGGGGTTTGATTCCTTCTCTCCACCGAGGCACATTCGACCCATCCAGCTAGTGCTAGCCTGAGAGAGGAGATCCTCTTGGGGTTTGATTTCTTCTCTCCACCGAGGCATATGTTGGTACCCTAGTTTTGATTTGAGTTTAGTCCTCTCCTTTGTGCCCCTTGACCCAAGAAATACTTATGGTCAATGGTTAGGAGTCTAGCTGTAGAGTCCTCACTTTTCCAGATTGAGAATTTGGTTAAGTAGGTTTTTCGTTCGACGATAGTCGAACGCCGCTCGACTATCGTCTATCGGCTGATCGACGATCGTCTATCAGTTGGTCGACGCTTTGTCTGCGTTGATAGTTCGACTATCTGTTGATAGTTCGACTATCTGTTTTGCGCTGATAGTTTGACTATCTGTTGATAGTTCGACTATCTGCTTGGCGAGGTAGTTCGACTATCTGTTCTGATAGATCGACTATCTGATAGTTCGACTATCTGTTGATAGGTCGACTATCTGTTCCGCCTTGATAGTTCGACTATCTGTTGATAGTTCGACTATCTGTTTCGTCTTGATAGTTCGACTATCTGTTGATAGTTCGACTATCTGTTGCCTTTGATAGTTCGACTATCTGTCCTGATAGTTCGACTATCTGATAGTTCGACTATCTGCTGATAGATCGACTATCTGGTTTGTTTTGATAGTTCGACTATCTGTTGATAGATCGACTATCTGTTTTCTGAGGTAGGTCGACTATCTGCTTGATAGGTCGACTATCTCTGTGCGCTTGATAGTTCGACTATCTGTTCTAGATAGATCGACTATCTGATAGTTCGACTATCTGCTCTGATAGTTCGACTATCTGCCGGGGTAGTTCGACTATCTTCTTCGATAGGTCGACTATCTGGATCGATCGACTATCTGCCCGATAGTTCGACGATCTCCGTGCGTCGTTCGACGATCTTTGAGGGTCGTTCGACGTTTTCTGTCTGCCTTTGTATTTTGTATTTATTTATTATATTTAATTAATTAATACATTTTCTGGCACAGTATTTTAAGTTGTATGATAAATTAACCAGGCAATATTTGCTCCATCTCTTTTGCCTGAGTCAAATCTTTTTAAGATAAAGTTGTTTGTCTTATTAGCTGTCATTTTAATTTACTTTATCTATTGTCAGCCCTTTATAGCCGTTAGACTGAAAAGTCTTCTTTTTGCTATAAAGAGATTATTTCTGATGTGACTTTATTTAGTCCTTCTGTTATTTGTTTTAAGCCTGCAGCTTCTTAGAAAGTGGTTTATTCCCTTTATAGAATGTTTTGCTGCAAAGATATTTCTGTCTTCTTGATATTTACAGCCCAGGTCTCAAGGCTTAGAAGAAGACAAATAATTCAAATGGAAGAGAGCCGTTGCTTGCTGATGATTATAAAAAGGACCCTTTGAAGAAGGATTCAAGCTAGCTAATAGCTAACTAGAGTTACACATATTCCCAAGCCTTCATCAAGTTCAAGCTTCCTGCTCTCAGCAATCTTCATCTAACTGAGAAGTGTTAAGATCTTCATCTCTTCTTCACCTGAGTTCTCCTGCTTTCAGGAAGTTCAACTCAGAGTTCCTTTGAAGAAGAAGAAGAAGAAGATAGCTGCTTGAAGAACTTTGATTTTATTATTTACTTTCTTCCTGTAGCTTTTCCTTCAGAAATTTCTGAAGAGTTTCTCTGCACTGAAGCAAGACTTCACCTGGACATTCTTGAGCCAGGGGGAGCCTTGATTCTTTAGAGCATTCTAGCTCAGTGCAAGCTTTTGTGCTTCTCTAATCTATTGTAAAATAGAGAAGACATCTTAACCTTCTTTCCCCCCCCTGTACAGGGTTATTACTCCCTTCAAAAGTATCCCTTGGTGGCAGGGCACCTGATCAAAAACCTGTGCTTGGTTTTTAGACACCTGATCAAAAGTCTAAAGGGTTTCTGGATCTACCTGAAGCAGATCCTGTTGGTGGCAGGGCACCTGATCAAAAACCTGAGTGGATTCCTACCGTGTGGGTAGAAGAGTGGACGTACCCAAGTTGTTTGGGGAACCACTATAAATTTCCTTGCGTCGTCTGGATTCCATTGTTTAATTCCTGCATTGTGGCTGTGATTAGATATAACTAGGTTGCTAGTTGCTGATTAGGTTTTTCCAAGCTTAACTGTAATTACAGTTAGCTTGTGTTTGTACACATCACTTGTGTTAGGCTTTAAGGTTAAATCAATATCTATAATCTTTTTATTCCGCACTTCACTCCAAGGGAGTTGGGTAGACTATTAAGTTTTGTCTGTGCAAAATTTGATAACTCTATTCACCCCCCCTCTAGAGTAGTATCTATCCCTTCACTTTCAATTGGTATCAGAGGGAGGTTGATTGACTGTATAGGCTAACACCTAAGTCACAAGATCCTGATAGATACCAAGAGCTTATAGATATTCACTATCATGGCCTAGTCTAAGGATTATTCTAGCACCAGACCTCCAGCATGCAACTTAGCAAAGTTTGGCATCTGGAAGGCAAGGATTAAATTATATATGAACTCTATTGATGAAAGTATTTTTGCCTCTATTTTGTCAGGTCCTCCAAGAGCACATGCTGCTGCCACTGCCTCATCATCTGATATGAGTGCAGTGCCTCCTCCAGACTACAATGATGAATACAAGAAGGCCAAAATTGCAGATGCCAAGGCAATGAACATACTGGCTCAGACAATGTCTGATGAGGTGTTCCAGAAGGTGGCTGACTGCTCCTCAACAAAGGCCATGTGGGACACACTGAACCAGATTGTAGCTGGCTCAGCTGATGAAAGGAAGGACAGAAGGTCCAACCTTATCTCACAGTATGAGAACTTCAAGAAAACTGATGCTGAATCAGTTGAAGCTATGTACACCAGGCTCAGCTCAATCATCAATGAGCTGAGGACCCTGGACAAGGACATATCATTGACAGAGGTCAATGATAAGATTCTTATGTGCTTCCCTAGCACATGGGATCTAAGAATCTGGCCCATCAAGGAAGCCAGAAGTACTAATGAGATCTCAACTGAAGCTCTCCTCGGCAAGCTCAAGTCTTTTGAGCAAGTGCTGAAGACCAGAGAAGCAGAAGCTGAAGCCAAGACCCCCACTCCAACAAGAAAAGAGCAATCCTTAGCTCTTAAGGCTGCAAATGTCTCTGAAGGCAGCCAATCTAATGAGGAACTTATGGCATTGTTTGCCAAAAGATTTCTCAAGATGGGAAGAAAGGAGCTCAGAAAGAAGTCTTCACGCTATGAAGACAAACCAAGGTATGATCGCTCTCCGGCTAAAGAAATCATTTGTTATGGTTGCAGGAAGCCTGGACACATCTTGCCAGAGTGTCCAGAGGAGAAGAACAAGGAAAAGAGAAAAGAAAAGGAACAACACAGGAAGCACTCCAAGCCATCCTCCCACAAAAACAAGAAGAAGGAGAGAGGTTTCATTGCTGAAACCTGGAGTGATTCTGATGAAGAATCCTCCTCATCAAGCTCTAGTGAAGATGAGGAAGAGAAGAAGGCAAAAGAAGTTTGCCTAATGGCAATAGATGCCTGCAGCAACCACTCTGCTGCAGAGAGTTCTGATTCTGATGAAGAGATGCCTACTGAAGATGAGGTACTTTCTTCTTATGATTTTACTTCAGAAGAATTTAAGTTAGAATTTAAATCTTTATGTTTAGATTTAATTAGCTCAGAAAAGGAAATAAAAGAACTTAGAAATAGGTTAGCTGACTCAGAATCAATAGCCTCTGAAAACATTAGGTTAAAGGAAGAACTCACTACTTGTAGTGAAGAAATTAAATTCCTTAAAATAGAGTTAGCTAAGTCTAAGAGATTAGAAGAATCCCTTAATGGTAGAAGCCTTAAGCTGTTAGAAATTACCAGTATGACTAACACTAGGTCAGGTAATGATAAACTAGGCTTAGGAGCTTCTCCCAGTGAACCCCCAGTCCTTCTTAAAAATAATCTTTCAACTCCAGTGAACTTCATTTCAGCTAGTGGAAAGAAGAACACTGAGCAAGTAAATCTGGTAAATAAAACCTTAAATAAAGCTAAGAGAGAAAAGAGAAAGAAGTTTTTCAAAGAAATGCAAAGAGCGTCGAACGCCGCTCGACGATCGGATGCTCCATGGTCGAACGAAGCTCGACGATCTGAGCGCCCATCGTCGAACGTCGATCGACGATTTCAATATGATTTTCAAAATCATAATCAATTCCATAGAAACCTAAATGAGAATAGAAACCCTAAGTTTGTTGACCCATCATCAGCATGGAGAATCCCACCTAGGAGATCTCACCCACTAGGTTATCACCCTCAGCCTGCATTCTCTTATATTTCCAGTTTTTCTTATGTGAAAAACAAGGGACCCAAGGTTACCTGGGTCCACTCTGTCTAAATAATTGTCTTGCAGGTGAAGGCCTATCCAATCACTCAAAATAAGTGGTATTTGGATAGTGGATGCTCTAAGCATATGACAGGAAATAAAGAGCTACTGTCAAAGTTCAAAGCTAAGCTTGGCCCAAAGGTTATCTTTGGAGACTCCAGCTGTGGTCAGACAGAAGGCTATGGCAAGATCACAATTGGAGCAGTTACTTTCAAGAGAGTTGCTTATGTCAATGGACTGAAGCATAATCTGATTTCAGTCAGCCAGCTATGTGATGCTGGCTACCAGGTTTCATTTTCTAATTTCTCTTGCAATATTACTTTAAATAATAATGTCGTTTTAGTAGGTATTAGAATAGGTAACATTTATTTAGTAGATTTTAATTCATCTCACTCTGAAATCTGCCTGTTTAATGAAGTAACCCTTAATAATAATTCCCTATGGCATAAAAGGCTTAGTCATGTAAACCTTAAAAATATATCTAGGTTATCTAAGCACAACCTTGTTAGAGGTTTACCTTCTTGCCCCTACAAGAAGGAGAGCCTATGCAAGGCTTGTCAGCTAGGCAAGCAAACCAAGAATTCATTTAAATCTGTAAATAAAAGTGATTCTCCTAGAATCCTGTATTTATTACATTTGGACCTTTTTGGCCCAATAAATGTACAGAGTTTAGGAGGGAAGTATTACACTTTAGTAATTGTAGATGACTTCTCTAGGTTCAGTTGGGTTTTCTTTTTGAGAACTAAGTCTGATAACTTCAAAGCCCTTACAGACTTTCTACTTTGTGTGCAGACTGAGTACTCTACTCATGTGGCCTTGATCAGAAGTGATCATGGTACTGAGTTTGACTCTCTTCTCATGCAAGAATTCTGTGAGAGAGAAGGAATCAAACATAGCTTCTCAGCTCCTAGAACTCCCCAACAAAATGGGGTAGTTGAAAGGAAGAATAGAACACTAATTGAAGCTGCTAGTACATTGTTGGCAGATGCTAACATGCCTCTATCCTATTGGGCAGAAGCTGTTAGTACAGCCAACTATGTCTTGAATAGAAGTTTGATACACAAACTTAAGTGTAAAACTCCTTATGAGTTGCTTAAAGGAAAGAAACCAAAAATTAATTACTTTAGAATTTTTGGCTGTACTGTTTATATTCATAATAATAATAAAGAATATATTAGAAAATTTGAAGCAAAAGCTTCAATGGGAATTATGCTTGGATATTCCCAAGTAAGCAAAGCTTATAGGGTTTATAACAAGTCTACCTGTAAGATAGAAGAATCTGTGCATGTGACTTTTGATGAGTCTCAGATGTTTTACAAGGAGAAGGAAAATTCTCCTTCCTCCAGTTCTTTGCAGGTACCTGATGCCCCTCAAGAAATTCTTCAACTATCAACTCTTCAGATCACTGAATCAGACAGTGATGAAGACATTGCTGAAGCTGTTGAAGCTGTTGTTGTACCACCAACAGTAGATCAAATTCCTCCTGAGGAATTAATCCCAACTATTGCTGAAGATCACATCCCACCTGCTGATATTGTCACACTTAGAGATCACCCCACATCTCAAGTGATTGGAGACATATCAGCTGTTGTGCAAACAAGATACCAATTAAGACAGGATGTGATGCATGCTTGTTTCCTCTCACAGATTGAGCCCCTCACCTTTAAAGATGCAGAGCTAGATCCCCACTGGATCATTGCAATGCAAGAGGAGCTCAATCAGTTTGAGAGATGTAAAGTTTGGACTTTGGTTCCAAGACCTAAAGGCCAACTGATCATAGGCACCAAGTGGGTGTATAGAAACAAGTTAGATGCAAATGGAATTATAGTAAGGAATAAAGCTAGGCTTGTAGCTCAGGGCTACAGACAGGAGGAAGGAATAGACTATGACCAAACCTTTGCTCCTGTTGCAAGGCTAGAAGCAATAAGGATCTTCTTGGCCTATGCAGCCTTCATGAAGTTTAAGGTGTTCCAAATGGATGTCAAAAGTGCATTCCTAAATGGTGAGCTTAAGGAAGAGGTGTTTGTTGAACAACCACTAGGGTTTGTTTCTTCAACTCAGCCTTCTCATGTTTTTAAGTTGCAGAAAGCTCTTTATGGACTAAAGCAAGCTCCTAGGGCCTGGTTTGAGACCTTAGCTAGTTTCCTGTTAGAGCACAACTTTACTAGGGGAGTAGTTGATAGAACCCTTTTCGTCAAACATCACAAGGACACAATCCTGTTAGTTCAGGTGTATGTAGATGATATTATTTTTGGCTCCACTGATCCCAAACTGTGCAAAAAGTTTTCCAACTTGATGCATTCTAAGTTTGAGATGAGTAGTATGGGTGTGCTGTCTTACTTTCTTGGTCTCCAAGTTAAGCAAGATGCTGATGGTATCTTCATCTCCCAATCCAAATATGCCAAGGAATTGGTAAAGAAATTTGGGATGGCTGATGCTTCAGCAATGCCTACACCCATGGCTACTAATGTAGTTATTGATTCTGATGATCACGGCAAGCCAGTTGATCAAAAGAATTATAGGGCCATTGTTGGTTCCCTATTATATCTAACTGCAAGTAGGCCAGATATAATGTTTGCTACATGCCTTTGTGCTAGATTCCAGGTCAACCCCAAGGAATCTCATCTGATTCTTCTAAAGAGAATCCTGAGATACCTAAAAGGATGTCCAGATCTAGGACTTTGGTACCCAGCTGAGTCAGAATTTGAATTAATTGGATATTCTGATTCTGATTATGCTGGCTGCAGAGTTGACAGGAAGAGCACCTCAGGAACTTGCCAGTTCCTGGGAGAGAGATTGGTCTCTTGGTTCTGTAAGAAGCAGGCTTCTGTCTCAACTTCAACTGCAGAGGCTGAATATATAGAAGCTGCCAGTTGTTGTTCACAGATCCTGTGGATTCAAAACCAGCTTGTGGATTATGGTTACTCACACAAGAACACCAAGATCATGTGTGATAGTACCAGTGTCATTTCTATTGCACAAAATCCAGTGCACCACTCTAGAACCAAGCACATTGAGATTAGGCACCATTTCCTGAGAGATTGTGTGGAAAAGAACAAGATCTGTCTTGAGTTCATATCCACTGAGTTTCAGAGAGGTGATATTTTCACCAAGCCTTTAGATGAACAGAAGCATCTGTTCTTTTTAGTTCAACTAGGCATGATTAATGGACGAGACTAAGTGTGACTATATCTGCCTATGTTGAAATCTGCTTGAAGATCGTCGAACGATGATCGAAGATCGTCGAACGGATTAAGCCTATCGTCGACCTCTGGTTAATGATAGCTTATCTGTTTGAAGATCGTCGATCGACGTTCGACCATCGTCGAACAGGTTGAGCTCATCGTCGATCTCTGAACGACGACAGCTTGTTGCTTGTGAAGCCAGAAATAGCCGAACAATGGTTCGACTACTCTGCTTCTGAGCCGATCGTCGAACGGCCGTTCGACTATCGGGTCAAGTATCTTTTTAATAGATCGACTATTCCCGGTCTAATATAAAGCCGATAATCGACCTAGGTTAAAAGATCTTGTGTTTTATCGTCGACGGAGCGTGCCCTTTCGCATTCTGCTTTCCCGCTTGCGATTTCCGGGCGTTTCGTCTTCTTCGTTCTCTGCAGCTTTCTCGTGCTTTCTCCGGCGAATCCATGGCGGTCTCTCCAGCAGTTTTAGCCGTCGTGAAGTTTGATACAGGATTCAGCGTGGATTTCGACGCTTTCAGCAGCTGCGATGCAGGAATAGTAGAAGTTCTACAGCTTTGCAGGGATCAGGGATTAGAGAAGTTAATGTCTGAAAGGATTAAGATCAACATTCCAGAAATCAAAGAATGGGCTTTCACGTCGTCTTCCACAGACGAATCGATGATCGGTACCATCGGCGGAGAAGAGGTGATCCTGACTCCGGCCGTCTTATCTGATGTTTTTGAATTAGTTATTGGTGATGAGGATTATGAGCAAGACGCTCAGGAATTTGGAAGAATGCTGGTTGAGCTGGGACATGCTGAGGGCATTCCCACGAAGCTGCTCAAAGTGAATTTTCCTTTCAAAATCAAGTTTCTGGCTGAGTTAGTAGGAAAAGTGCTCCTGGGTAAGCACTCTGCCCACGACAATATAACAAGGCAGCAATTCGCACTCATGTGTGCAATTGTTAATCGAAAAAGGATCGATTGGGCAGCAGTTGTATTTGATTTAATCAGGAAGAAGACTGGTAAGAAGGAAGTCACCCTAGGAAGGGTCATTGGAATCTTCCTTAAAGAAAAATACCCCCAGCTGCTAAGTTCAACTGCAACAACAATCAATGCAAGCAAGAAGATGGACCCCAACTTGTTCTCTAAGTGGAAGAGAACATTTGTGAAACCTGCTTCAGCAACATCTGAGGACACAAGGACTGCATCAGTCGCTCCTCACCATGTTGAAGCTGGCTCAGCTCTTCCTTCCTCCTCCTCTGCTTTGCCGTCTGCCTCAGTTGAAGTACCATCAACTTCAGCTGAGGTACGACCTTCTTCCTCTGCTGCTCCAGAAACAACTACGGTTGTTCCTCTGTCTCCTCTAGCTTCTCCTCTACCTGCTCATCTGGCTAGGATATCTGCTCCTATCTTTGATTTGTTAGGATCAGAGAGAATTCCTACTCCTCTTGTATCTCCCATTAATTCCCCAATTAACTCTCCTGCTCCATCACCTGCTCCATCTCCTGCTCGATCCCCTGTCCACACCATTTCTCATCCCAGCACCACTACCATATCTGCTGCAGCTCCATCCACCTCACATCCTTCATCTATTGAGATCTCTCCTGAGCTTATCTCCCGCATTGTGGAGCTGATTACCCCCTCAATCAAAACCATGATTGAAGAGGCAATCGCTCCCCTTGCAGCCTTCATTGATCTCTTATCTGCCTCCATCAAATCCCTTTCAAAATCTGCTGAGCCATCTTCCTCAAGGGGCCTGGTTTCAGTATCTACTGAAATCAGGCAGGGGGAGATGTTCAATGAAGATGCCTCAGACCATCCTGCCTCTCCTCCAGCTATAAAGGATACAGTCATGTCTGCCCAGGAAGAATCTGCTCAAGCTGAGATAGAAACAGTTCCAGATATTGTCATGTCTGCCCAGGAAGAATCTGCTCCTGCTGAGAAAGAGATAGATCCAGCTGAAGAAGAAATAGCTCCAGCCCAGGAAGAGATAGCTCCTGTTGAGAAAGAAAAAGTTCCAGTTTTGTCTGATAAGGAAATAGCAGATGGAATCTTGCTATCTGAGATTGCAGTTAAAGTCTGCTTAGAAGATCTTACCTCTCCTGTGATTGCTAGATTCCTGGAAGGAATTATAACTTCATATCTGAATGAATCATGGGAGATAGTTAAGTATGAAGGTAACTCTTTCATTCGTTTTGTTGATGAGTCGATTAATTTGATAGTTTGTGAATACCTTGAAGGAATGATTCAAGCTTATTTAGTAGATATGTATTCATAATTTTACAGATATTATTAAAGAAGATTTAACTGCTCAGATCATAGCAGTTATTGTTGAAGCTGACCCAAGTGTTCTTGATACTCAAGTAGATCCTGAATTAGAATCCTTTTTAGATAATAAAGAAGATGAGTCTGAGAAAGATGAAGTCAAAGTTGACTCTCCTGTTCTGAGTTTGGAAGAAGCTCAAGCAAGAGCTGCCTGGGATTTAAGAGTTCAATCTTTAAAAGAGAAAGAGAAAGATTTGCAAATTGAAAAGTCAACCATCTGGGATGACTCTCCAGGGTTGGACTTAGATTCCCTTCTGGCTCTGGATGTCATGGAAGAGGAAAGGGAGAAATCTGCTTCTAAGCTTAAAGAAAAGGCTGTTTCAGAAGCCTATGATCCTTATGAAAATTCTCCCTCATCTCATTCTGATGATGATGATGATTCTGATGTTTCTGAGAAGTCTAAGAGAAAGAAAGCTGCCTCAAAGAAAAGAAAAGCTGCTCCTCCTCCACCTCCCAGTAAGGATAATGATATTCCCTATTACATTCTGAAGGGCATTGACCCTAAATCCAAGGATTTTCAGCACTGGATGAGGTTTTCAAAGAATCAGCAGAAAGAAAGAAAAAGGACTAAGAGGTATGATACTCCTGTCTCAAGATGGACTCCCAGAGGTCCTCCTCCACCTCCTGGTGCAGGAGCCTCTGGGAACCTATCAGCCAATCCTAGTGCCTCTTCTGCAAGATCTGCTTACGTTCAGCCCCAGCCAAGACAAGGTTATCAAAGCTCTCAAGGCAAATCATTTTCTGGTTCTCAAAGACAAATGAAGGAGACTGTGGTTCAAAGACCAACCTTTTCCCCACCTCCTTCTCCAAAGAAGAGAATTACATCTCCAACACCAGTTCAGACTGAGGAAATTGTTTCTAAAGGTAAATAGTTCACTTTGCTTTAAAATATCTAGCAAGAACCTCTCTGCTAAGTTTGCTTCTAATGTCTTATCTAGTTATTCAAGATAAAATAGCTGATGCTGCTTCTCCTGAGCCTGTGTATGAAAATCCTGAGCTCGATCCTAACTTTAGGATGGCTCGCTTTCAAGAGCTAGTTGGAGCAGCCCAAATAAGAAAAGCAAGAGCCGAAGGTAAAGATACGACTGGTCTTACTACCATGTCAGCTTACAGAAAGAAAGAATTTGAAAAGTTCCAGGTCAATCCTGAGATTTTTGACCCATCAAAATACATGGAAAAGCATCCTGAAGCTGTTGTCCCCAGGGCTACAGAACTGAAGATCATTGGTGCGCAGGACCTGAAAATGTCAAAGAAAGAATCAGATGACCCTCTAAGAAAAATTTCTTTTGTTTCTAGTTCTTCTGATTCGTTACCAGACTCTAAAGATTCTTAATAATTTGATTAACTGTTGTGCTATATTTGTTTATCTGTTTGATAATCTGCCAGTTAATTGTTAACTATTTACTGTATTATTTTATTGCTCTTTAGCTAGCTTTATGTTTTAGATGTTGAGAGACTTAACTCAAATAGGGGGAGATTGTTGGTACCCTAGTTTTGATTTGAGTTTAGTCCTCTCCTTTGTGCCCCTTGACCCAAGAAATACTTATGGTCAATGGTTAGGAGTCTAGCTGTAGAGTCCTCACTTTTCCAGATTGAGAATTTGGTTAAGTAGGTTTTTCGTTCGACGATAGTCGAACGCCGCTCGACTATCGTCTATCGGCTGATCGACGATCGTCTATCAGTTGGTCGACGCTTTGTCTGCGTTGATAGTTCGACTATCTGTTGATAGTTCGACTATCTGTTTTGCGCTGATAGTTCGACTATCTGTTGATAGTTCGACTATCTGCTTGGCGAGGTAGTTCGACTATCTGTTCTGATAGATCGACTATCTGATAGTTCGACTATCTGTTGATAGGTCGACTATCTGTTCCGCCTTGATAGTTCGACTATCTGTTGATAGTTCGACTATCTGTTTCGTCTTGATAGTTCGACTATCTGTTGATAGTTCGACTATCTGTTGCCTTTGATAGTTCGACTATCTGTCCTGATAGTTCGACTATCTGATAGTTCGACTATCTGCTGATAGATCGACTATCTGGTTTGTTTTGATAGTTCGACTATCTGTTGATAGATCGACTATCTGTTTTCTGAGGTAGGTCGACTATCTGCTTGATAGGTCGACTATCTCTGTGCGCTTGATAGTTCGACTATCTGTTCTAGATAGATCGACTATCTGATAGTTCGACTATCTGCTCTGATAGTTCGACTATCTGCCGGGGTAGTTCGACTATCTTCTTCGATAGGTCGACTATCTGGATCGATCGACTATCTGCCCGATAGTTCGACGATCTCCGTGCGTCGTTCGACGATCTTCGAGGGTCGTTCGACGTTTTCTGTCTGCCTTTTTATTTTGTATTTATTTATTATATTTAATTAATTAATACATTTTCTGGCACAGTATTTTAAGCTGTATGATAAATTAACCAGGCAATATTTGCTCCATCTCTTTTGCCTGAGTCAAATCTTTTTAAGATAAAGTTGTTTGTCTTATTAGCTGTCATTTTAATTTACTTTATCTATTGTCAGCCCTTTATAGCCGTTAGACTGTAAAGTCTTCTTTTTGCTATAAAGAGATTATTTCTGATGTGACTTTATTTAGTCCTTCTGTTATTTGTTTTAAGCCTGCAGCTTCTTAGAAAATGGTTTATTCCCTTTATAGAATGTTTTGCTGCAAAGATATTTCTGTCTTCTTGATATTTACAGCCCAGGTCTCAAGGCTTAGAAGAAGACAAATAATTCAAATGGAAGAGAGCCGTTGCTTGCTGATGATTATAAAAAGGACCCTTTGAAGAAGGATTCAAGCTAGCTAATAGCTAACCAGAGTTACACATATTCTCAAGCCTTCATCAAGTTCAAGCTTCCTGCTCTCAGCAATCTCCATCTAACTGAGAAGTGTTAAGATCTTCATCTCTTCTTCACCTGAGTTCTCCTGCTTTCAGGAAGTTCAACTCAGAGTTCCTTTGAAGAAGAAGAAGAAGAAGATAGCTGCTTGAAGAACTTTGATTTTATTATTTACTTTCTTCCTGTAGCTTTTCCTTCAGAAATTTCTGAAGAGTTTCTCTGCACTGAAGCAAGACTTCACCTGGACATTCTTGAGCCAGGGGGAGCCTTGATTCTTTAGAGCATTCTAGCTCAGTGCAAGCTTTTGTGCTTCTCTAATCTATTGTAAAATAGAGAAGACATCTTAACCTTCTTTCCCCCCTGTACAGGGTTATTACTCCCTTCAAAAGTATCCCTTGGTGGCAGGGCACCTGATCAAAAACCTGTGCTTGGTTTTTAGACACCTGATCAAAAGTCTAAAGGGTTTCTGGATCTACCTGAAGCAGATCCTGTTGGTGGCAGGGCACCTGATCAAAAACCTGAGTGGATTCCTACCGTGTGGGTAGAAGAGTGGACGTACCCAAGTTGTTTGGGGAACCACTATAAATTTCCTTGTGTCGTCTGGATTCCATTGTTTAATTCCTGCATTGTGGCTGTGATTAGATATAACTAGGTTGCTAGTTGCTGATTAGGTTTTTCCAAGCTTAACTGTAATTACAGTTAGCTTGTGTTTGTACACATCACTTGTGTTAGGCTTTAAGGTTAAATCAATATCTATAATCTTTTCATTCCGCACTTCACTCCAAGGGAGTTGGGTAGACTATTAAGTTTTGTCTGTGCAAAATTTGATAACTCTATTCACCCCCCCCCCCTCTAGAGTAGTATCTATCCCTTCACTTTCAGCATATTCGACCCATCCAGCTAGTGAGAGCCTGGGTTAGGAGATCCTCTCGGGGTTTGATTCCTTCTCTCCACCAAGGCATATTCGACCCATCCAGCTAGTGAGAGCCTAGGTGAGGAGATCCTCTCGGGGGTGGTATTTACTCTCCCTGAGGCACATTCGACCCATCCAGCTAGTGAGAGCCTAGGTGAGGAGATCCTCTCGGGGGTTGGGACTTACTCTCCACCGAGGCACATTCGACCCAACCAGCTAGTGAGAGACTGGATGAGAAGATCCTCTCGGAGGGTGGGACTTGCTGTCCCCGAGGCACATTCGACCCATCTAGCTAGTGAGAGCCTGGGTGAGGAGATCCTCTCAGGGGTTGGGACTTACTCTCCACCGAGGCACATTCGACCCAACCAGCTAGAAAGAGCCTGGGTGAGAAGATCCTCTCGGAGATTGATTCCTTTTCTCCACCGAGACACATTCGACCCAACCAGCTAGTGAGAGTCTGAGTGAGGAGATCCTCTCGGGGTTTGATTCCTTCTCTCTACCGAGGCACATTCGACTCATCCAGCTAGTGAGAGCCTGAGTGAGGAGATCCTCTCGGGGTTTGATTCCTTCTCTCCACCAAGGCATATTCGACCCATCCAACTAGTGAGAGCCTGGGTGAGGAGATCCTCTCGGGGGTGAGACTTGCTCTCTATGAGGCACATTCGACCCATCCAGCTAATGAGAGCCTGGGTGAGGAGATCCTTTCGGGGGGTGGGACTTGCTCTCCCCGAGACACATTCGACTCATCCAGCTAGTGAGAGCCTGGGTGAGGAGATCCTCTCGGGGGTTGGGACTTACTCTTTACCGAGGCACATTCAACCCAACCAGCTAGTGAGAGCATGGATGAGGAGATCCTCTCGGGGTCAACATGTCAAAGCCTTCACCAAGAGGTCTACCTGCCCTGCCGGCTAGTGGGAGCCTGGTCAGCAGAACCATCTCAGAGCAAAAAGTACTTGGCCTCCACGAGAAGTCAACCTGCCCTGCCAGCTAGTGGGAGCCTGGTCAGCGGAACCATCTCAGAGCAAAAAGTACTTGGCCTCTACGAGAGGTCAACATGCCCTACCAGCTAGTGGGAGTCTGGTCAGCGGAACCATCTCGGAGCAAAGAGTACTTGGCCTCCACGAGATGTCAACCTGCCCTGCCAGCTAGTGGGAGCCTGGTCAGCAGAACTATCTCGGAGCAAAAAGTACTTGGCCTCCATGAGAGGTCAACCTGCCCTGCCAGCTAGTGGGAGTCTGGTCAGCGGAACCATCTCGGAGAAAAAAATACTTAGTAAAGAAAAAAGACATTTACATACAACCTACCATGACCTAACCTGGCAGGGGATACTCATTACAAGGAAAATACATATGGAACTCCGAGCGAGTTAGGGTGATATCTCTCCACTCACTCCCTATTCCTTCTAGCCTCGGTTCCTCCCCCCTGAGCGATTCCTCCTTCGCCTCTTTCTCCCTTGGCCGACCGTCATAACTTGATGTGGTGGAGATAGGAGTTGCCTGGGGGGCCTGCCTCCCTGGGACACTCTCGCCTAACCCCCCTGGGGCTGTCTCACCGATATCCCTTGAAGCTGTCTCGGCGAGATCCCTGGAAGATGTCTCGGCGAGATCCCTGGAAGCTGTCTCGCCGAGATCCCTGGAAGCTGTCTCGCCGAGATCCCTGGAAGCTGTCTCGCCGAGATCCCTGGAAGCTGTCTCGCCGAGATCCCTGGAAGCTGTCTCGCTGAGATCCCTGGAAGCTGTCTCGCCGAGATCCCTGGAAGCTGTCTCGCTGAGATCCCTTGAAACTGTCTCGCCGAGAGGGGTGGAAGTCGAGCGGTCACCCCGAGGGGCAATACTTCGCAGCATCTCCATGATGCCTTGGATGGATACCATGAACTCTTCCCTCCCTACAAAGGGTGATGGGTTGGGGAGCTCGCTAGGGTCATCACCACCTCCAAGATCTCCCGCTATGGAACCTACTCAGGAACTTCTGTATAAGCTGCGGTCCACGCTCACCACAGCAGAATGTTCAAACCGAAAAATCAGTTCCACCTAGAGTTCCGACCTAGGGTGCATCTCACACCTACTTCTCCCAAGCCGTCCCTTGGCGAGGGACTTGAATTTTGAAACGACCATTGGCTCTAGCGTGGAGGTCTCACCTCACACCCGGAAGACCTTTGAGATCTCCCCCTCCCTATCCAATACCGAGCTAGGTGCCTTGGAGGATGAAGGAAAAAGATAAAGTGGTGAAGAACTGATCTATCAAAGGCACCCCTAAGGATCTATTTATAGTTTTTTGAGAACGGCCAACAAATAGCCAACCTCCACTGCTCTGAAATTACTATCATACCCTGGGCTGGGCAGGAACTTGGCCGGGACGAGCTGGCCAGGCGAGCTGGGACGAGCTGGCCGGGACGAGCTGGCCGGGCGAGCTGGGACGAGCTGGCCGGACGAGCTGGCCGGGCGAGCTAGGACGAGCCGGCCGGGACGAGCTGGCCGGGCGGCTGGCCGGGACGAGCTTGTCGGGTGAGCTGGGACGAGCTGGCCAGGTGGGCTGGGACGAGCTGGGATGAGCTGGCCGAACGAGCTGGGATGAGCTGACCGGGCGAGCTGACCGGGCAAGCTGACCGGGCGAGCTGACCGGGCGAGCTGACCAGGCGAGCTGGGACGAGCTGGCTGGGACGAGTTGGCTGGGATGAGCTGGCCGGGATAAGCTGGGACCCTTGAGTCGGCCTCTCGCCTCCCCCGCCCCCTGAAAACAGGTTGGGGGAGGCAAATACTGCATCCCCCTACTAGTATATTATGAAGATCGACCACAAATTTGTCTCCAAGAGTGCAAAAACTCTTAAAATGCTTAAAACTGCGTAGCAAGCCTTGCGTCTTCTTGGGAACTCCAATCCGCGAATACGGAGTTGTACAATTATATATATAAATATATATAATTTATAATATATAAATTTACAAAAAAATATTTTAACATCCGCCCGCCGGGGGGCGGGCGGATCCCGCATGGGCCAGGTACTGTCGCGCGGGGCAAGAGGGGCCCCCGTGCACTATGGGGGTGTATCATGTGCGGGCAGGCATAGGTGCGAGCTTGCAGGCAAGATTCTGGAGTTGTCTGATTAAGCAAAATCTCCTTCGTTCTTCCTTGATAACGTGCAACAGCAACCCCTCAAGGCCTGGCCGCACGATTGCTTCTGAACTCAAGGCCCAGCTGCGGCCGACGACTATTTGTTGGCGAGTGATGGATTTTGGGTGATCATTTGCGCTATTTGTTGCAACGGTGACAATCATGAACGCTTTTGTTGTTCATGAATGTTCTATTGAAATTGTTGAAGTGGTAGTGGGGGTGGGCAGTCTGAAGTGGCAGACCGCACAGTTCGCCGAGACCGCCTCAACATGGTGGTTTGAAGTCGGCGGATAGCCGGGTAAACCGGGCGATCTGGATCAGCAAGCGTCCTTGGTGAACTGGGCGATTAGGTTCGTCTAACCGCGGATATGACAGACTCATTTGGAGTTCGCCGAGTCCAACATGTATATTCTTGCAGATTCATCTGGAGCTCGCCGAGTTCGGCAAACTTCTATGCTTGCGGTCTGGCGATTGAGATCGTGGAGATTGGCACAGTTGTTTGATTTGTTGGTCACCTAGAGATCGCGCTGTCTGGATAGGAGCAGTCTACAATTGTGCGGACTGGTGTTGATATTCGGCATTTGGGCGGTCATGCTACTCAGGTGTCGCGGTTTGTTTGGAGTCCGCGGAGTTTGCTTGTAGTGGACTTGGTCACGGGAGTGTGACAAGTCTGGTTGTTGTCTGGTCCGGGAGATCGTCTGATGTGCGGTCTGGTTGCTGAGTCCGCCGAACTGCGCGGATTGGATGTGGAGTTCGGCAGTTCGTCTTTAACACGAGATGGATCAGGACGCGTGGCTGAGATGTCCAAGTCCACGCAAACTGATGGTTTTATCTGCTCAACTATGCGGACTATCAGAGTTTTCTGCATTGTCTTGCGGGTTGGTTACGCGGATAGAGTGGTGTGTCCGCACTTCTTGCGGACAACTCTTATTGCAGGCTAACTCGACGTCCTAGTCGGGCCGGAATTCTTGGACCGTCTTAGCTCTCGGAACGGTCGAGCGCGCACACAGTCAATGAAAGTAGAAAGTTGACACAAGATATTTTTACGTGAAAAACCCCTCAACTGGGTAAAAATCCATGTGACCGGTTCTATGCCGGTCAAAGTCCACTATCTGCTCGCGGTTACAGGACGTTTGGGGAATCGAGGGCGACAAACCGCTCCTCATTACAACTTAGAGGTGAGAGAGAATTTCCTGACTCGCAACGGGCAACATGCTGCGCCGAAGGAGTGCTAAATGCTAACTTAATGGCTGCCGCATTCAAGCGTTGTCCGCGGTTGTCTTCTTCCCTTCTCCGCCCACTTAGGGACTTGGCTCGTAGGCGACTTGAAGATGACCCGAGGGAGGAGTTCGACAGAGCTCTGGCTTGAGGAAGAAGAAGACTCCGGGAGTAAAAAGGTGAGAAATGAGGAGACTTGTGGCTCCTTTTATAGCCTTCAGGGGGTGGTTATGGCGCCCCCAACTAACTTGGTGGTTTAGTGGGTGGTTACCTGTATATTGGACGGCGACGAATGCTCAGTAATGATCGGACGATGGCCAACCTGCAAGCGGCGGCGGTGCCCGGCGGCGGCCAGCGGCGGTGGCCGGCGGCGGTGGCGGTGGCCGGGGCAGCGGCGGCGGCGGCGGGCGAGCGGCGGCGACGGCCGGCGGTAGTTGTTGAGTGGGAGGCCACCATGATCTCTCCTATTGTGGTGGAGATCATGGGGGAGTGGGTTGACCAGTCAAGCCCATGATCTCCACAATAGAAGGGATCATGGGGGAGATGGTGAAGTGCACACCCAAGCCTATATATGAGACTTCATCCCCATCAACTCTCTTCAGTGACAGACTGATGCTTGTATCCGCATTTTGCGGATGCGTGATGCTAGCTGCAGGTTTGATGGGCAGTTATCCTATCGCTATGGGAGGTGACGACACTGCTCCTTACGTTTATTAATAGGAGTCCCCGGCTCGTTGTGAATATAAGAAGAAAATCGAGAGACGGTGAGACCTCAACTCGCGATTTTATCTTGCGGTTATATTTTTCTAACAGACGCGACTAAGTGAGGTTTGCTATCTATGCAGGTTGTGCGGCTAGTATCAGGAGGCTAGACAACTAGTTGAAGCTTGGTGTGGAACAGTTCACAATTTATAGTTAGCGGATAACAGCAAGTCGCGGTCTCTGCGACTTGAAGTCACCTTACTCGAGGTTGGGAATAGAGTTTGAAGTTCGCCCGATCTATCAGTGAGTTCTGTTTCTTGATCATCAACAATTACTAACAGACAGTCTCCGCGGCTAGTTGCGGATATGCGACTTCGGCGGTTTCAGCGGACAAGGCATGCGCCTTGCGGTTTATGCGGTTACAGTTTCTGTCCGTGCGGTTTCTTCTCTGCTTACAGTTATAATTTTTTGTTTTCCATTTGGGTACATTGACGAAATCATGTCTCGCAATGTATGTCTCGCTGTGTAAATCCGATTGATTTCCAAATTTTGACTCTTGTGCTTCTGATGTGTTGATTATTACTTGGCTTCTGGTGTTGTTGAATGTTCCTGCGACCTTTCTCAGCTTCCGTTCATAAATTTTTGCATGTTCTTATCTCACCTAAGGAACTTCATTCACTTTTTATCTTTAAAATTAGTTTTCATTTTTTGAACTCTCATAATACCCCCAAAATATCGTCGAGATGTCACACCTGAGATGTCCCACAAAGTTAAAAAATATATCTCAAATGTCCAAGACCCACAAAAAATCTAAGTCTAAGGCCTCATTTGTTTTAACGTTTTCATCTGGTCCGTTTTGAAGAAACGGAGAAGTTAAGTACATCTCCATTTGTTTTTCCGCTGCGAGTTTGGATCCACCGCGTTTCATTTCAGGAACAAAAATCTTGCGGCTCGAAATCCTCGCATGAAGCTCCCGTTTGTGGCGTTTTGAAAAAAAAAAATTGGGGAAAATCTTCCCGTCGCCGCGAATTTCGCTGTGCCGCCCTCCTGTTCCCGCACAATGCAATATTGGGATCCCACAGCCGCCGGCAGACTGCATGCAGTCCACCGCCGGCGGACTACTCCTAGCAGGCGAAGGCAGGGCGGACCGGCGGCGGAGGCAAGGAGAGCCCAGGCAAGCTCGTTCCAGCGGAGTCATGGCGGAGGGAGGGGGCAGAATGGTGGCGCAGGGGGAGGAGGGCGAAGGAGAGATTTTATTTGCAAAAACAATTTAAAAATTACAATTAAAAACATTTCTAAAGTTTAAACAGTATTTTTAATAAACCAACAGTACTATATATATATATATATATATTTATTAATATATATCTCTACCGTATATAAAAATATGCATATCTTCAAGCACACCAAAAACTTCGCCTCGACCGTTTGATCAAAGAACATGTTAAATCTCATCCTTTAGATGGAGAGAGAGAAAGAAAGATTGAAGAGGGAGAAGGGAGAGAGAAAAAGAATATTACTAGACCTCTTAAAGCTATATGAGAGAGAGAGATGAAGAGAGAGAGTGGGAGAGAAATTAATTTTTTTCCTGCAAAGCGTACATTTTTGATTTATATTTTTTTACGATCGTTTTGAGTACACATATGTATATGTTGCGGGTATAGCCCGGTTTGATGCGGGCACAGCCCCCAGCGACTCATCGAGCACGGACGAAGTCCGTGCGCGGGTGGGCGAAGCCCGCCTGGATGCGGCCGAAGGCCGCCCGAGAGCATCGAGCACGGGCGTAGCCCGTGCGAAGATACTCGTATATATATAATTGAAAACATAATTATAAATTTAAATATTATTTTCAACAATTTATTTTTAAAATTGCGTAAACGCTACCGCTGTTTTGTCAAACAGTTCTTTGTTTTGAACAGCTCTGCAAACACAGACTATCCAAACAGATCTCCATTTTCAGCATCCGGTTTTCAACCGTTCCTTTTACAAACTTGCATTTACAACAACTCCTTTTACAACCGCAACCGCTCTACCAAATAAAATCTAAAATACAAACCAAAAAAATAATACAAAACTACGAATGAAAAGGCCAAACAAATATTCAAAGTGCGTGGTTTGTTTAATATTTTTTATGGATTTTTATTGGCTGTGAGAGAACATAATTCTTCCACCAACTCCACCTCAGCTGCGCCCTGCCGTTTTCAGCGGGCAAAAGACTTTAAATTTCTGGATTTCTTGACCTCTCTTTCCAGACTCCTATTCTATGAACACAAGATGTTTTCCGTACAGCACTTAGGAATCACCAAACAATATAATATTATATTTTACCAGAATCTTCTCACCGGTGTAGCCGATGCTATCCGCAGTAACAGTATTCCAGCAACTACGGTACCTCTGTCTAAACTTATTCGCTCTCGAACGCTCTGCCAATTGGCAGGGCACCAGGAGCCCCCGTGTCCTGCACCACTATACCCCCACTCGGCTGTGTTCGGGTGCAGATAGTTTTGAACCATTTTTTTATTATTTCCAAATTTTAATTTATTGATATTTGTTAGGGCTATTGTAAATCCAACTCGAGTCCAGGAGGCTTTGGGGCAAAGATAGCATGAATTTTTTTTTCTTTTGTTCGAAATTTGCTCTAGCCCCAATAATGGAGATTGGTTTTCAAATTGACGCTAACGCTTCATTTGGCCCGGCGGTGACGGGAGTAGACGCGGCAATCGAACTAGAGGGAGGGAGGCGGGATCAAAACGGAGCTTTTTGTTCAGTTTTTCATGGCACGGCAGCAGCAGACGCGGAAAATGCCGCCGGCGGCCATTTGTTTACTCGCCATACGGCGGAATTTGCCGCAAATGCTTCAAGCACCGCGCCAAACGAGACCTAAATCTGATCATATTTTATCAAACTTGAAATCAATTTGAGTAGCCTCAAGATCAATTGAGTTGCAATTGGCTCTAAACTGAAATTATGTGATATAGACTTCATTTGGTAATGCATTTTTGATCAGGTTCGTTTTGTCAAAACGCGAAGAAGGGCCTGACTCCATTTGTTTTTCCGCCAACTATTCGAATAGCCGGGCGTTTCTCCATGCTCAAAAAATTGCGTGATGAAACCCGGCCTCCGCGCCTCCAGTTGGGCGTGTTTAGGGAGGAGGAAATCCAACTTCTTCAATGCGGCTGCGGAACCGTGAGCATGTAGCCCCTTCGCCGCAAGTGTCAGGCCACCAGGCCTCCACGCCGTCGCCGCCTGCCGGTTCGCCGGAGGCGGGCACACCTCCCGACAGTGGTCGGCGGTCTGGCGCCGCCGGCTGCTGGGAGGAGATTTACAAGGACCTCAGCTCTCCGGTTCGCTAGAGCCCTGTTTTCCGGGGACGTTGGCGCCTGCAATCCTCCCTTTTGTGGTTCTTCGCGCCTTCTCCGGCGGGTGTGGGTCTCCCCAGAGGGACACGAGCCTCGGGGTGCCACCATGCATGGTGAGGGGATGGGGGTGACGGGAAGCGGCGATGGAGAGTGAAGTGGTCTTCTCCAGCTCCGGCCAGCTTATCTATTGCAACAGCAGGTCCGGTACTTCGCCGGAGGCAAAGCTCTCCCGTGCACAGCCAGGAGGTTAATTATCAAGCAACTTATGACTTTAGGAAATTTTAATTAAAATTTAATAAAAATTATTTTATTAAAATATGTAAGTGTATATTCGGACGAATAACGGGTTTGGGGGCTTTGCGGATCTTAACCCTAGTGTTGAAGCCGAGAAATTCTCAACCTCAGAAATCGGACAAGGCAACCTGAAGTTACTGGTCGACCAGTCGGGAAGATGATCTCTGGTCAGGAAACAGGAACGAATTGCGCAAACAGGACCCCAGGTCGCTACGGCGGGAAGGTCCCACCACGTACCCAGTCGCTTAGGAGAAGCAACCCCTTCTCAACCAGATTGGCCGAGCTAGGTACGAAGGAGGCGAGCTGAGCAATAACGAGTCAAGGGCAGTTGCTGGAACTCGCGAGGGCTCAGGCCGAGAATTGCTTGTCCTCTCCTTCGTACCCCTGGGGTCCTATTTATAGGGAAAACCAAAGAGGGGGGGGGGGGTCTTACTTATACCCCCACCCTGGCGAGTTGGCGACTTCCCCGGGGAGCTCGCCTTGAAGAGGCGAGCATCTGGTCATAGTCGCCACCTAGCGAGTTGGCCTGGGGAGCTCGCCATACTCGCCCGATCCTTCCGCGGCCCGGGGTGCTGGTCTGGATCCCCACCTTGTCTTGCTGACTTTGACTTTTGATGACCTGGCGGTGGTAGGGCCCTCCCTCGTCGAATATGGGTTGTACACAATCCCCGCTCTTTTTGGGCGACGTAGGAGCCCGAAAAGAATCATCCAACGCTTATTCGGCGAGGACCTCTGCCGAGTATCTGGACAGCTCGCATCGTCGCCTGCTGGTAGAGTAGTCTATAAATAGGGGGGGCTCCGTTTTTGAGACGGTCCTTGGAGCTCGCCGAAGATGTCGGACACCGAACAGCTGTTGAAGGACAGTCTCGCCGCCTTGTCGGGCCTCCTCGGCATAGCCAGGCCGAAAAGACCGCGCGAGGATGATCCCACTGCCTTGCCCCCGCCGAAGAAGAAGAAGACAAAAAAGGTCAAGCTGCCCGCCACTACGGTGGTCGGCTCGCCTCCACCGGCGCACCAGGTCGCCGCGGCGACTGACAATCCCGTGGTGTCGTCCGACACCCAGAGGGTGTTGAACGACCTAGGGCTCGATGACCTCCCCGGGTCGACCCGGGGTAGCCCGCTGGAGAACCCGGGGGTGACCGAGGAGCTCGCGGGCGTGAAGGAGTCCGCGGCGTCTCAGGCCGAGGTCGTCACCTTGACAGGTCGCTACCTCGAACTCTTTCCTGCTGGGTTGTCGCCGCCACTTTGCTGACTTCTTTCTTTATGCAGATTATCCGATAGCCGCGGATGTGGCACTTGCTGTCGTCCCCCTCAGCTCGGCGCCCTTACTCGCTCTGGCTGCCGACAGGCCGTTCAAGATCGCCCGCACGGTCAGGATAGGCCTCAGCTCGGGGAAGGCGTCTGGGGCGGCGTTGGTGAAGGACCCCCCGCCTGGGAGTAAGGAGCTGCCGGCGAAGGCCACTCCTGCCGAGTCATCGGGGCCGGTGCGCGAGGTTCCTCCGGTGAGTACGGCGGCCGGTGTTGTTGCGAGCGGCGGGAAGATACCCCCGGTGAGCGCTCCATTGCCGCCGCCGCCGCCCGCGGTCGCCACTCCTGGCCAGAGGCCAAGCACCGGCTTGCCCCCTCCGCCGCCTCTGTCTGCCCTGCCGAAAGACCATCCGCGACCTCCTCCGCCTCCTGCGCCGAGGGCTCCGCACCACTCTGCGAGCTCATCTCAAGCTCCGCCGTTGGTGAAGAAGCCGGAGAGGCCGCGGCCACCCTACTTTCCTCCGCGGGTTGGAGACCCTGACTACGTCGGCCAAGGGTCTGGAGGGCGCGGGCAGGGCAGGCCTGCCGATCTTCCGAGTAGCTCTTCGGGGAGGCGAGATACCTCCGGGCGACCTCCTTCGCCGCGCCGATCCCGATCTCCTCGCCGTGGTGAGCCTCCTACTACTGAATACCGCTCTGCTTTTTGCTCTGTCCTGACGATCCATCTTCCTGCTTTGTCAGATCGCCCGGCGACCTCTGGGGCGGCTTTCATCGACGCTCTCGGGCTGTCCGGGAGCGAGTATCGCCAGGCCGCCATGCGCGCCCACGTGGAGCTGGAGAGCAAGTTCGACCAGCTCGCAATCTGCGATCCTCACCGACGCATCTCGGCTCTGGAGGCGAGGATGGCCAAGGTCGAAGGGCTCCAGTCGACCTTGGAAAGCTATGAAGCTCGCTTTCACGTGGTCAAAGAGAACGACCGCCAGCTGCAACTGAACAACCACCGCCTGCAGCTGGTGCTTGACGAGCTGGCCGGCATCCGGGCGAGCATGGGGTCTGCTGGGCGCCTGGCGAGGATGGAGGAGCAGCTCAGGCTCGGCGATGATGCGACAGCGCTGGCGACGGAGCATTACCGGCGTGCACGCGAGATCGGCTGGGCCGGGCGACATCCGCACCCTCCTGAGCGGCCGAGGGCGCCATAGTTTTTTATTTTTTCGAATGTAACTCGCCTTGTGCGACTTGTACTTCTGGACTTCTATTTCTAATTAGATTAATTCATGTGTGCGAATATTGCTGCCTCTATGTGCGCGCTGTTATTTTTGACGTACCGAGCTTTAGTTTACTTGATAATGTCGCAGGTTGATCTTCATCGCGCGAGCTCGCTAGATACTCGCTGAGACGGCCGACCCCCCCCCCCCCTTCTTGGGCTTGTCATATCTATAAATAGGAGGGGTAGGTGGGTCATAAAGCGTATTGCTGTAGCGACCTTCTTTCCTTCTGCCGAGTATCTGAACAATCAACTCGCCGCCCTCGTTGCTTTCGAATCTCGCCATCATGGTCGGTGACGATGCCAGCGCTCGCCGACAGGCCCACGCAATTAACTTCGCAGATGCGGCTTTTAAGAAGTCCATAACCACCGAGAAGGAACTGGCGACCTTCAAGGAACGCTTCCTGCCCGAAGGATACTCGGCAAGACTCCCCACTCGCAGCGAGCGCCTCAATACCCATATTGAGGGTTCGCTTGTAATGTCGCTGCGTCACTTCGACGCGGGCCTGCGGCTGCCCTTCTGGCCGGAGTTCTGCGAGATCTTGCGCTACTTCGGGATTGTCCCTGCGCAGATCAATCCTAATGGTGTGGCGATCATCATGGGATTCCTCTGCTTCCTTCGGGAAGAAAGGATCGCTTTCGACCTCTCCGTCTTCCGCCGCATCTTCGCCTTTGCGGCGACCTCAGAGGGGGTCATCTTTTTCAGCAGCCATGTCTGCACCCTGGTCGGGACCGCGAACAAGGTCCATCGCTGGAGCGAGCAGCTGATTGTCGTCCATGGCGACTTCGGCGGTGTTCTCGGCAGGCCGCATCAACCGGCCGATGTCGCCTTCCTTCCCCCCATCCTCGAAGGAGCTCGCGAGCAGCTCTTTGAATACTTTCGCGGTCGGCGTTTTGACGTCATCTTCTGGCGACTAAACGTCAACGTGCTCGAGCCAGTCCACCCTAACGAAAGTATGCCGAACTCGAAATGCGCCCTGGTTACTCGCTCGCCCTTTTGCCGCTGAAGCTAACTTTGTCGCGTGTTTTGCAGTCTCCAACGAGCTTCCGGAGAAGCCGCTTCCTTTGGCGAAGGAAGCCGCCGCCACGCAGTCGGATTCTCGCCCTCCTGCCGACGTTGGGGAGAAGAAGGCGGTTAAGGGAAAGTCGCGGGTCAGCTCACAAGGTCCCGCGAGGAAGAGGGCGAAGACCTCGTCGCCGCGATCCGTCGATTGCCGGTCGCCGACGGGCGCCCAGTCGCCCCATTTCCACCCCAACTACGGCCTCGGGCAGGGGGTGGTGGACGCCTTCGGTCGCCCGCTCGTGACCTGGTCGGCGGGGGAGAATTCGGTGTCGCTGAGCACCAACCTTCCGTCCTGGTCGACTGACTGGGAGGACAATGGGGAGGCATTCGCCGTTCTCCACGCCATCTACGGTCGGGCCGACGCGGAGTCCGTCATGGAGCTGACCCCGACGGAGCTCGCCCATCAATCGGCCTGCGCGCTCGCGCGGTCTGCCGAGCTGGGCCATTATTCGGCGAGGAAGCTGTTGGAGACGACCGATGCCCTCAAGGTCGTCTCTAAGAAGGCCATCGACCTCGGCATGCAGTCAGTCCGCTGGAGGGACTTCGAGGTGAGCTGTCCCTGGGTGGGTTTGTTCGATTTGTTTCGTTTGATAGATCCTGACGTCGCTCATTTCGCAGGCTGCCGAGATAGAAGCGGCGAAGAAACTCTTTGAGTGCGAGGAGAAGCTCGCCGCCTCCCAGGCCGAGCTGGAGGCGGCCCAAACTCGCGCAGCGGTGATGGAGACGAGGCTGGTCGCTGCTGAAGGACGGCTGAGCTCCTTAACCCCGCTACCCGAGGACCCGGCGCGAGTGGTGAAGCAATCTCGCGTACTCTGGGAGGAGAGATCCTCTGTTCGCCGCGAGATTGCGCGGGCGGCGGGGAACGTCATACTCGCGCGCCTTAGGCTCGGGGGTCAGCTCGTCGAGGGGGAGAAGCCACTCACTGTCGACGAGCTCATTCCCGAGCTGCTCGCCGAGGGGACTGTCCCGCCGTATAGCGCGTCGTCGCCGACCAACTCTAGTGATTCTGACAGCAGCGGAAGCGGCAGCGGCAGCGGAAGCAGCAGCGGCAGCGGAAGCAGCAGCGGCGAGAGAGCAGAGAGTGACGACTTTGCGGATATCGGCGATGTTGGTGATGATGAATATCGGCCTGATACTGGCGACGACGAGTCCTAGTTGCTCGCCGATATTCTTTTTGTAAACCAAATTTTTGACTTCATGATTTATACAAGGTTTTGGTTTTTGCCTTTCTGACTGGATGTTACTCGCTAGGCTCATAGGCTCGGAGAGGAACGCTCGCTAGGTCGCAGGGGGATGGTCCCGACATCGACCATCCGCTCGCCGGGACCTACTCGCCCCCTGCACCCGAATACTCGTGAACCTGCTGAGATAACCGCGCGGGTGGCGTGTGGGACATACTCGCATGCCCCCCGGGGCTCGCTTACTCGCGCGGTTCCAGCTCGCTCCCCCGCATGGGATCAGCTCGCCTACTCGCACGAGATCAGCTCGCCTGCTCGCGCGAGGTCTGCTCACCTGCTCGCGCGAGACCTGCTCGCCTGCTCGCGTGTGACGAAAACTGAACCGGGCTTAGTCGTCGAACATAGCCTACGGGCCCCTCATTCTCGTTATCGAGGAGATCGGCCGATTCCCGAGGAGAGGGGCTCGTGGAGATGCCGGTCTTGCGACGCTGCTCAACTCGAGGTCTTGGATCACAATCGAGGAGATCGGCCGATTCCCGAGGAGAGGAGCTCGTGGGGATACCGGTCTTACGACGCTGCTCAACTCGAAGTCTTGAATTACAATCGAGGAGATCGGCCGATTCCCGAGGAGAGGAGCTCGTGGGGATACCGGTCTTACGATGCTGCTCAACTCGAGGTCTTGGATCACAATCGAGGAGATCGGCCGATTCCCGAGGAGAGGAGCTCGTGGGGATACCGGTCTTACGACGCTGCTCAACTCGAAGTCTTGAATCACAATCGAGGAGATCGGCCGATTCCCGAGGAGAGGAGCTCGTGGGGATACCGGTCTTACGACGCTGCTCAACTCGAAGTCTTGAATTACAATCGAGGAGATCGGCCGATTCCCGAGGAGAGGAGCTCGTGGGGATACCGGTCTTACGACGCTGCTCAACTCGAAGTCTTGGATCACAATCGAGGAGATCGGCCGATTCCCGAGGAGAGGAGCTCGTGGGGATACCGGTCTTACGACGCTGCTCAACTCAAAGTCTTGAATTACAATCGAGGAGATCGGCCGATTCCCGAGGAGAGGAGCTCGTGGGGATACCGGTCTTACGACGCTGCTCAACTCGAAGTCTTGGATCACAATCGAGGAGATCGGCCGATTCCCGAGGAGAGGAGCTCGTGGGGATACCGGTCTTACGACGCTGCTCAACTCGAAGTCTTGGATCACAATCGAGGAGATCGGCCGATTCCCGAGGAGAGGAGCTCGTGGGGATACCGGTCTTACGACGCTGCTCAACTCGAAGTCTTGGATCACAATCGAGGAGATCGGCCGATTCCCGAGGAGAGGAGCTCGTGGGGATACCGGTCTTACGACGCTGCTCAACTCGAAGTCTTGAATTACAATCGAGGAGATCGGCCGATTCCCGAGGAGAGGAGCTCGTGGGGATACCGGTCTTACGACGCTGCTCAACTCGAAGTCTTGGATCACAATCGAGGAGATCGGCCGATTTCCGAGGAGAGGAGCTCGTGGGGATACCGGTCTTACGACGCTGCTCAACTCGAAGTCTTGAATTACAATCGAGGAGATCGGCCGATTCCCGAGGAGAGGAGCTCGTGGGGATACCGGTCTTACGACGCTGCTCAACTCGAAGTCTTGGATCACAATCGAGGAGATCGGCCGATTCCCGAGGAGAGGAGCTCGTCGGGATACCGGTCTTACGACGCTGCTCAACTCGAAGTCTTGGATCACAATCGAGGAGATCGGCCGATTCCCGAGGAGAGGAGCTCGTGGGGATACCGGTCTTACGACGCTGCTCAACTCGAAGTCTTGGATCACAATCGAGGAGATCGGCCGATTCCCGAGGAGAGGAGCTCGTGGGGATACCGGTCTTACGACGCTGCTCAACTCGAAGTCTTGGATTACATCCTGCGTCCTTACATATTTTGGAGATTAAGTCCAGAGACATCTTGGCGAGAAAGAAACTCCCCCCGATGGGACGCTCTTGATCCTGCCGAATCGGGGGATTAGTGTCCAGACCCGTTCCTCAGAATTCCTCTAGTTTGGAAAAGAGATGCATTTGGGGAGACCTAGGCCGATATGCAAGGGGGGAGCTGATCTCGGCCAACAATGCAGAGGCTCGGTCTTACAAGAGCGCTTAAAATCCCGAAGCATCGTCCCATCGTCCGAACTAGGCTATTCAGTGAGAACGGGTTGGGGTCCCGCATCCCGATTTGACAGTGAAGGTCGCTTATAGGTACGATTAGGATGGGGGTGGTGTTCATCGAGGGGCCTTTTTGAACGCGCTCGGAATTCACACATCTCCCTTCGGGCTCGTCCACACCCTGTCCTTGGCAGGTTCTTCTTCCGGGTGTTTTACGAGGTCGGCCTCTCCTCAAGTCCGGGAGATCACGGTGCAGATCTGTTCCTCGCAGGTCCTCCAGACGGAAAAGAGATGCACTCGGGGAGACATAGGCCGACATGCAAGGGGGGAGCTGATCTCGGCCGACAATACAGAGGCTCGGTCTTACAAGAGCGCTTAAAATCCCGAAGCATCGTCCCATCATCCGCACTGGGCTACATATGAGGAACAAACCGACCGTTGCCTCTCGAGGTCGACTACGAGGCGGACCATGAAAACACTCAGAAACCTTGAGGTATATTTAACACAAAGGATGAAATCTCGCATTCTTTGCTCATTTAAGAGTTTTTACAGAAATTGATACATGAGTTACCGCTACGGGTAAAATCTTTTCAAATCATCCCCGCTCCAGGTTCTAGGCAGCTGCTCTCCCGCTTGGTCTTGTAGGTAATAGCCTCCTGTGGTCAAGGCTTCTTGGACGATGAAAGGTCCTTCCCAGTTGGGATGGAGCTTGCCTACGGTGGCTCCCCGCCCAGCAGCGTCCACCTTCTTCATGACCAAGTCCCCCGCGAGGAAATTCTTCAAGCGGACGTTTTTGTCGAAGTGTCTCGCCATGCGCCTCTTGGTTTCCTCCTGGCGCATGGAGGCTAAGTCCCGAAGCTCTTCCACATAATCCAGGGAGAGCCTCTGAGCCTCTTCATTCTCTAACCGCCATTCCTCGCTTCCGTCTTCGGCTGCGATGACCCTCGGACTGTGCACCTCAAATTCGACCGGGATGAGCGCCTCGGACCCGTGTGACAGCTTGAAGGGTGTTTCCCCCGTGGCTGAGTTCGGGGTGCTCCTGAGAGCCCAGAGGACGGAAGGGAGCTGCTCGGCCCAGTTCCCCTTGAGATTGGTGATCTTCTTCTTCAGCAAGTTGATGATGAGTTTGTTCGCGGCTTCTACTTGCCCGTTGCTACGAGGGTGATGTACCGAGGCGAACCGAAGGTCGGTTCCCAACTGTTTACAAAAGTCCCCCAGTTCCAGGCTGGCGAACTGCGGCCCATTGTCGGTGATGATGGCCAGAGGGATCCCGAACCTGCATGCGATCTCCCCCCAGATGAAGTTCTTGACGATTTGAGACGTGGTCCTGGCCAGAGCCTTAGCCTCGATCCACTTTGTGAAGTAGTCAACCATTACCAGGACAAACTTCCTTTGCCCGCTAGCTTGAGGGAACGGGCCGATCAAATCCATTCCCCAAATTGCGAAGGGCCACGGAGCGGTAATCGAGCGGAGTTGCTGAGCCGGCTGGAGCGCGAGGGGCGCGAAGAGTTGACATTGGGAGCATTTTCTGGAGTAGGCCTCTGCGTCCTTTCGGATGGTCGGCCAGAAGTAACCGTGCCTCAGAATCCTTTGCTCCAGGGTGCGGGTCCCGGAGTGACTGCCGCACTCTCCTGAGTGAATCTCCTCGAGGACCCGGGGAATCTCGAGTTCTGACAAGCATCGGGCCAGAGGGCCTGAAATGGTTTTGCGATAAAGCTCTCCGTCCTGCAGCAAGTAGTACGCGGCCTTATACCGGAACTTTCTTTGATCTTGCCCGTCAGATGGTAGTCGGCCTGTTGCCAGGAACGTGACGAACGGATCTCTCCACGAGGCCCGCTGATCGATCTCCATCAACTCGCCTTCTTCGATGGATGGTCGAAACAACTCGATGGCGGTTCCCCCAGCCCGAGGGCCGTATTTCGCAAGATTGTCTGCCTCGGAGTTGCGTTCTCGGGGCACGTGCTCGACGTGAAAGGATCGGAACCCCCCGATCAAGCCTTTGACCTTAACCAGATACTGCTGCAAGATGGGATCTCGGACTTCGAACTCTCCCCGAATCTGAGATGCCGCCACCATGGAATCGGTAAAAGCCCTGATATCTCTGATTGCCAGTTCCTTGGCGAGTCGCAAGCCAGCCACCATGGCTTCGTACTCTGCCTGATTGTTAGTGACCGGAAAATGGATCTTGACGGCTTGCACTATCCTGGTCCCCTGAGGACTAACCAGCACCACCCCGGCTCCCACGGAGTGTTTCCCTGACGCGCCATCTACGAACATCTTCCAGGGGACCGGCCGAGAGACATCCGTGTCTGCCTCGACCTCGGTCGAGAAGTCGGCCAGGAAATCCGCCACGGCTTGTGCTTTGATCGCGACCCTTGGGGGGTAGGAGATGTCGAACTCGCTCAGTTCCACAGCCCACTTGGCGAGCCTGCCGGAATGCTCCACTCCGTCCAAGATACCCCTCAAGGGGTGGTCGGAGACCACCTTGATAGAGTGGGCTTGGAAATATGGCCGGAGTCGCCTGGCCGAAACTACCAGGGCAAAGACTAACTTCTCCAGGATGGGGTACCGTGTTTCGGCTTGCCTTAGCACCCGGCTCACGTAGTAGATTGGAAGCTGCTTCTTTCCCTCCTCTCGGACCAACACCGAGCTGACTGCTTCAGCCCCTACCCCTAGGTAGAGCAAGAGGTCCTCGCCGCCCTGCGGACCCTGAAGGAGAGGAGCTCGAGTCAGCTGTTGTTTGAGCTTTACGAAGGCCTCCTCGCACTCCGGGGTCCACTCGAATTTCTGGTTCCCCCGAAGGGTTTTGAAGAAAGGGGAACACTTTTCTCCGGCCCTGGAGAGAAACCGGCTAAGACCTGCTAGCCTTCCAGTCAACCTTTGAACTTCCTTGGAATCTCTCGGGGACGCCATCTCCACGATGGCTTTCACCTTGTCGGGGTTAGGCTCCACCCCTAGGGGAGTAAGGAGGTGCCCTAGAAACTTCCCCCTTCCCGCGCCGAAGACACACTTGGCCGGGTTGAGCCGCATCTTGTACCTCCTCAGGGTGGCGAAGGTCTCTGTCAGATCCGCTACGTGCTCTGCGGCGCTCTTGCTCTTAACAAGCAGGTCATCCACGTAGACTTCCAGATTCCGCCCCTTTTGCTCTCTGAAGACGTGATCCATCATTCTTTGATATGTCGCGCCAGCGTTCTTGAGCCCAAAGGGCATCATCTTGTAGCTATAACACCCGTCGCTGGTGATGAAGGAAACGTCGCGACAATCGGGGGGATGCATCCGGATCTGATGGTATCCTGAAAAAGCATCAAGGAAACTCATCACAGGAAACCCGACGGCGGAATCAACCGGCGCGTCGATCTGAGGCAGGGGATAACAATCCTTCGGGCAAGCTTTATTCAACATTGAAAAGTTGATACATAACCTCCAGCCCCCTCCGGACTTCTTCACCATTACAACATTGGAGACCCAGCCTGGATACTGGATCTCCGAAACAAAACCTGCTTCCAGCAGCTTCCCTACTTCCTCTCGGATGGGTCCCGCTAGAGTGGCGGCGCTCTTCCTTTGCTTCTGACGGACGGGGGTCGTCGCTGGATCCAGGTTGAGGCGATGACAGGCAACATCAGCATCAATCCCTGGCATCTCGGCGGCGCTCCATGCGAAGACGTCCGCGTTTTCCTGTAGGCAGGCAGCTATCTCCACCTTCCCTTCCGGGGGTGAGGCTCCTCCGATCTTCAGCAGCTCCGGCTTTCCTCTCGGGGAGATCACCTCCACTTCCTCCAGCTCCTCGGCGGCTTGCAGGCCCTCTTCCTGCTCCATCATCCTTTCCAACCTTTCTGCGTCATCCATCCAGCTGATGTTGCTGACCGCATTCAGGTAGCATTCCCTGGAGGCCCTGGGATCTCCCCTGATCCTGACTTGGACGTCGTCCCTGCAGTACTTCAGGCATTGATGGTATGACGAGGGGACGGCTTTGAAGTAGTTGATGAGGGGTCGCCCGAAGATGGCGTTGTAGCCGCTGGGTGCGTCGACGATGACGAAGCGACATCGGATTGAAGTTCCCCCGAGGGTGACCAGCAACTCAACTCCTCCTTCCACCTCTTTCTTCTCCCCGGAGAAGCCGAAGAGAGGCTCATCCGCTGCCTGAACCCGGGACGCTTCCACCTGAAGGCCGACGAAGGTTCTCTTGAAGATGACATTCACCGAGCTCCCGTTATCCGCGAGGATTCGGTCGACGGTGAAGTCCTCGATTGCTGCTTGAATCACCAGGGCGTCATGGAAGGGGTTCTCGTTCCAGAGCATGTCTTCCTCCGAGAAGGTGATCTCGTTCAAGGGAGGGGGGGTCTGAGACGTCGAAGCGACGCTCCTTTTGTAGATTTGGTGGAGACTTCCCTTGCGGGAAGCTCCTAGCTCCGCCCCTCCGTTGATTACTCCGACGTGCCCGCCTCCCGGACCGGGAATGACATTCCCCCTTCCTCCTTGGTCGATCCTGTCTTCGTTCCTCCTTCTCTGCGGTGCCTGGTAGGCTACCTGCCCAACCTGGGCCTCCTGCTGCGGCAGCTCCCTCTCGGCCGCCGTTGCTTCCATCCTCCTCCTTGCTTCCCAGAACTCAGGGCAAGCCAAGGTTCCATGCCCCTCCACTCGATGGATATCGCAGTAGAGGGGAATTGCCGCTTCCTGCTGCCTTTCCTGCCTCCTCTCCTGCTGCCTCTCCTTCCGCCGGCGTTTAGCGGCTCGCTGCGTGATGGCCATGGTTTCCCTTCTTCCTCCTCCCTGCTCCCGAGGGTTGTAAGCCCTCCTTTCCTCCTGGCGGATGGGCCGCCTCCACTGGGGGCGATCCCTCGGGTACTGGAATCTTCTCTCCTCGCTCCTCGCCTCTCGACCTCCGACGGGCCTCCTATCCTCCTGCCTTCGAGGCTTCTCCCGCCTCTCCTGCCTCTCCACCTTTCTGATCTCCCTTCCCCTTTCTCTCTTCTCCTCTTTCTCCTGCGGCCTCTCCTGCTTCCTGTCGTTGCGCCCCTCCGGCGCCCTCTCCCTCTCCAGCAGTCTTCCCTTGTCTTGCCCAAGCGGTCGGTCTCCATCGAGCCGTGCCAGGAACTCCTTGTTCCTCTCCTCTCCCTGGATGAACACATTGGCTCTCTCCACCATCTCCTCGAACGATTTGGGCGGCCTGTGCCCCAACTCCATGTTGAACAGACCCTGCTTCAGCCCGAACTTGAGGGCCACCATCAAGGTGAACCCGTCTACCTCTTCCACCTCCAGCACCTCCTCCTGGAATCGATCGATGTACCGGCCCAAACTCTCGTGCTGCCCCTGCACGATCTTGAAGAGGGCGGTCGCCTCCTTCTTCCTCCGTTTGGACGTCGCAAACCTTGCTAAAAGGCCCCTTCGAAGATCTGAGAAGCAGTAGACTGACCCGGCTGGCAGCTGGTGGAACCAATCTCTCGCGCTACCCTTGAAGGTAATGGAGAAGAGCCGGCACTTGAGAGCATCGGACATGTTGCGAATGGAGACCACATCCTCAAACCACTGAAGATGTCCCACCGGGTCGTCCTTGCCGGAGTAGTACGAGAGGACTGGCTCTCTGAAGTTGTCGGGGACGAGGGCTGCGAGGATCTCGTCGCAAAAGGGGCTCCTCCCTTCCTGGCGGCGGCGAGTATCCTCTCCGCTCGAGCAGTCATACTCGCTCCATCGGCGAGTATCTCCATACCTCGCCGAGAGTTCTAGTTCTCGAAACCGGATTCCCTGACTACTCGCCGGGTGATGCCGCGGCAGGATCACCGGCTCTCCATTCGCCCAAGCGGGCTCCTTCCCTGCTCGCCGAGTTGGTATCTCCTCGCCAGGGGGTGTCCGGCGGCGGGGGGAAGTCGCCGTTACCTCAGGCGGATTGGACAACCCGACGAGTATTGCCTTCTCCACTCTTCTTGCGAACTCTTCAAATGTCGCCACCGTCACATACTCGCTACCTTGCCCCGGGACTCCAGCTCCCGCCGAGTTACCTCCCAACTCGCCCCGGTCTCCACCATCGGCCATCTTCCGACCACGACTTTCTTCTTCGGTCGCTATCCACGCTCACCGCACCAAGTGTTGAAGCCGAGAAATTCTCAACCTCAGAAATCGGACAAGGCAACCTGAAGTTACTGGTCGACCAGTCGGGAAGATGATCTCTGGTCAGGAAACAGGAACGAATTGCGCAAACAGGACCCCAGGTCGCTACGGCGGGAAGGTCCCACCACGTACCCAGTCGCTTAGGAGAAGCAACCCCTTCTCAACCAGATTGGCCGAGCTAGGTACGAAGGAGGCGAGCTGAGCAATAACGAGTCAAGGGCAGTTGCTGGAACTCGCGAGGGCTCAGGCCGAGAATTGCTTGTCCTCTCCTTCGTACCCCTGGGGTCCTATTTATAGGGAAAACCAAAGAGGGGGGGTCTTACTTATACCCCCACCCTGGCGAGTTGGCGACTTCCCCGGGGAGCTCGCCTTGAAGAGGCGAGCATCTGGTCATAGTCGCCACCTGGCGAGTTGGCCTGGGGAGCTCGCCATACTCGCCCGAACCTTCCGCGGCCCGGGGTGCTGGTCTGGATCCCCACCTTGTCTTGCTGACTTTGACTTTTGATGACCTGGCGGTGGTAGGGCCCTCCCTTGTCGAATATGGGTTGTACACCTAGGTTTTACTATAAATACCTAGCTGGGGGCAACGGGGAGCAGATTCCACTTAGATCTTCCTCCGTATGTTTCGAGCACCCGCTTACATTCTCGAAACATTTCGCTCCCTTTGCTGGTGCTCGTCTCCCGTGCGTGGATCTAGGGCCAGCCGCCGCTCGCTGCAGGCCGATCGAGGATCTGTCTAGCCCAGCCCTTCCCGTCGCCGGTCGCTTGTTTGGGGTAAGCTTCCGCCCTCGTTTTTTGCAGATCGCTTCTTCCAGGTCGTCGGGGCTTTTTCGCTCGCGAAGTTAGGACCTGCCGATCCTTCCTCTCCTCGCCGCTCGCTTCTTCCAGGTCGTTGCCGCTAGATAGAGGAGCTCCGTCGGTCTGGGGCAACGTTTCTTCCTCGCCGATCAAGAGGTGGAGGAGATCGGCCGCCGTCGCCGTTTGCGTCAAGCCCTAGTTTTTTCCGCTCCCGAAGGATCCGGTCGACGTTCGACGTTTTTCCCGGTCGACGATCGACGATTTTCTTCCGGTCGACGATCGTCGAGCCTCCAGTTCGAAGCCTTCGGTCGACGTTTTCCCGGTCGACGTTCGACGTTTTCTTCCCGGTCGACGTTCGACGTTCTCTTCCGGTCGACGATCGTCGAGCCTCCAGTTCGAAGCCTTCGGTCGACGTTCGACGTTTTCTTCCCGGCCGACGTTCGACGTTCTCTTCCGGTCGACGATCGTCGATCCTCCCGTTCGACGATTTCTCTGGTCGACGCTTTCCTGGAAGCTGATTTAAGCCTCTGTTCTTGTGCTCGGGCTTGCAGCAAGAGAAGCAATGAGGAATTCTTCCTTGTCCTCTCCGGTTCCCATGAACAAGTTGGAAAAGTTCATGGCCTCCGAGTTCAACGATTGGAAGTTGAACACGCAATTTGGGATGAAATACCTGAATGTCTTCTACACCATCAAGACTGCTCGTGCTGACGTTGATGGGACTGCAGATGAGGCACAGTGGGCTGAAGATGAGGATTTCTGCAGGGACTACCTGCTGAATTGTCTCTCTTCCAGTCTGGCCAAGAACTACATCAAGATGCAGTCTGCGAAGGAGATCTGGGAAGCCCTAGAGGAGCACTTCAGACAGGAGGAGGACCTCTCCAAAGCTCATCTAGTGGACAAGTTCCACTCCTTCAGCTTCGACGAGGAGAAAGCCATTCTCCCTCAGGTATCAGATTTTGAAAATTTGGTTGATTCTCTACATAGTGAGTCCATTAGCCTGCCCGAAAGTTTTGTTGCCGGCACAATTGTGTATAAGCTGCCCTCCTCGTGGTACAATTTCAAAACGGAAATGTACCGCAAGAAGATGCAAGTTGGTCTGAACGACTTCAAGCGCTTCATTCGCATTGAGGACGAGAACCGGACGAAGCACGCTTTGGAAGCTGTTGGCAAGCAGAAGGCTGCTGCCAACATGATTACAAGCTCCAAGCGCGCTCCTCCCTCTCACAAGACCAAACCGCCTCGCAGTAGCCCTCAGGTTGCAGGACCGAGTAGACCCTCTAAAAAGTTTAAGGGTAAATGCTTTAACTGCAACAAGTGGGGACACTGTGCATCTGACTGCAAGCTACCGAGGAAAGAAAGAACTAGAGCACCGCAAGAAGGCAACCAGGCTCATCTGGTTAGCCACGCTGAGCCATCCGACTTTGTTGCCATGGTCGGACACGCACAGGCCCGCACGGAGTGGTTCCTAGATTCTGGGGCAACGTGCCACGTTTGCAACAACGCTAATCTTCTAACAGAGCTGAAGGATGCGAAGGAATCAGTGACTGTTGCAGATGGTGGCACAGCTGACGTACTGAAGGTGGGCAACGCAACTCTGATGCTCTCCTCAGGTAAGTCTTTAATTTTAAAGAACGTCAAATTTATTCCTTTCTTATCTGCTAACTTAGTGTCTATTAGTTTACTGTGTGATGCTGGTATGTCTATTAACTTCTGTGGCGGTAGAGTGACTCTGTCAGTCAACTCACATTACTTTGGATGTGCTTACGTCCAGAATAGGATGTACCGTTTGAGTCTAGCAAATGAGGTAGTGCAACAAGTTCAATTGAACTTAGTTAGCCCTAGGACTCTACATGAGAGACTAGGACACGTAAACTATAGGAAAATGTTACAAGTAGCTAGAACTCATAAGATCACACTAGACACTAAGTCTTCTCTTGGTAAATGTGAAGTGTGTGCTCAGACTAAGATCACTAGGAAACCTTTTGGCACGGTTACTAGGAGCACAACACC
The DNA here is from genome assembly GCA_039513925.1 of Platanthera zijinensis. Lineage (NCBI taxonomy): Eukaryota > Viridiplantae > Streptophyta > Magnoliopsida > Asparagales > Orchidaceae > Platanthera > Platanthera zijinensis. The sequence continues at coordinate 203,642,270 of CM077083.1, forward strand.
TCTTGCGCTTATACATTCCGATATTTGTGACTTTAAGAGTTTTGTCACACGAGGTGGGAGGAAGTATATGATCACGTTCATAGATGACTGCACGAGATTTTGTCATCTTTCGTTGCTTAAAACTAAAGATGAAGCGTTTGAAAAGTTTTGTCTTTTCAAAACCCGGGTAGAAAACCAGTTAAGCATGACAATTAAGAGGTTTAGAAGTGACAGAAGAGGAGAATATATGTCCAGTGAGTTCAGAAGCTTCCTTACTTCACAGGGCATCATAGCAGAAACCACTGCTCCTTACTTCCCCCAATCTAACGGCATAGCCAAGCGTAAGAATAGAACGTTAACAGAGATGTTAAACTCTATGCTGCTCACTGCAGGCATGCCTTCCGCTTATTGGGGAGAAGCAGTCTTGACTGCGAATCACATTCTGAACAAAGTTCCCCATGCTAAGTTAGAGGTTACACCCTACGAGCTTTGGTTTAAGCGACCGCCGTCTTTAACGAGACTTAAGACCTGGGGCTGTATAGCCTATGTCAGGGTTCCTGACCCTAGACGGTCTAAGGTTGGACCTAGGACCAATACATGTATCTACTTAGGTTGTGCTGAAGATAGTGATGTTGATAGATTCTTAGACCTGTCTAATAATATAATTATTGAATCTAGGGATGCAGTGTTCTTCGAGGATAAATTCCTCAAAGATAAGAACTTAACTATCCCAGGTATGTAAGCAACTATTACTGAGGAAGATCCTGAATCAGTACCGAGCACCTCCTATTCCGTTCCGGTAGACAACTCTGGCCTAGAGTCTAGAAGGACTTCAGTGAGAGAGCGAACCCCTAGAACCTTCGGTAGTGATTTTGTCACTTACCACGTCGAGGCCGATCCATCTAATTTTAAGGAAGCGATGAGATCAAGGGATTCCCTACTCTGGAAAGAAGCAATTGAGGATGAGATGAACTCTCTCCTTCAGAACGACACCTGGATGTTAGTTGATAAGCCAATAGGGGCTAAAACTGTCGGGTGCAAGTGGGTTCTGAAAAAGAAGTTAAATCCCGATGGTAGCGTAGCTAAGTATAAAGCACGCCTGGTGGCTAAAGGTTTCACACAAGTAAGCGGAGTAGACTATTTTGACGTATACTCACCCGTGTGTCACTTAGCAATCATTAGGTTTCTTCTTGCTATTTCGGCCATTGAGAACTTTATTGTTCATCAAATGGATGTTAAGACTGCGTTCTTGAACGGAGATCTGACCGAAGAGATCTACATGAGTCAACCTGAAGGTTTCATTGTAGACGGTCACGAAAATAAGGTCTGTAAGCTTTTAAAGTCGCTATATGGATTGAAGCAAACGCCGAAATTATGGCATGAGAAGTTTGACTATACTGTAAAGAACATGGGATTCATGTCGAGTCTCTCGGATAAATGTCTTTACATACGTCATAGATCAGACCACGTCGCCATAATATGCTTGTATGTGGATGATATGATTATTCTTGGATCTGCTCAATCCGAAGTGGATGACGTAAAGTCAGGTCTAATTAAAGAATTTAGCGTGACGGACCTAGGTATAGCTGACACTATACTAGGTATGCAAGTGAGCTTTGGGAAACATGGCATTTCCCTAAGTCAAAGCCACTACATCCAGTCCTTGTTGGACACGTGGGGATACAGTGAACGTAAAGCGGCTAAGACACCATACGACTATTCTAACCGCTTAAAGCCCAATGATGGAGCTGCGGTTCGACAGTTAGATTATTCTAAACTGCTTGGTAGCCTCATGTACGCTATGGTCTGTACGAGACCTGACATAGTCTTCACGGTCGGCATGTTAAGTAGGTTCACTAGCAATCCTGGCCAAGACCATTGGGATGCCCTCGATAGGCTGATGCGTTACTTAAAGCACACCCGAAAGTATGCTTTATGTTATAGTGGTCATCCTCCCGTTCTGGAAGGATATTCTGATGCATCATGGTGCTCAGAAATAAACGACAGCAAGTCCACTAGTGGATTCCTCTTTACACTAGGAGGAGCAGCTGTAGCCTGGAAGTCCAAGAGACAGTCGTGCATTGCACTCTCATCCATGGAATCTGAACTCTATGCTCTAGCTTCGGCTGGTGAAGAAGCAGAGTGGTTAAGAGATTTGGTGATGGACATTCCACTGTCGGGCCTGAAACTGAGTTCTGTTGTAGTTTACTGCGATAATCAGGCTACTAAAACGGTTGTCACGAACACTTTGTTCAATGGCAAAAGAAGGCAACTCAGGATGAAACAGGCCTGGTTGACCTCTCTCACAAGCCAAGGGATTGTGACCCTGGTAGATGTGCGAACGAAAGATAATGTTGCAGACGCCCTTACTAAAGGATTAAATAGAGCTCTCACAATCAAAACATCGGGAGAAATGGGATTAAAGTTCATAGAAATATGAAACTTTCCTCCAACGTTTATGTTTTGATATGCACGAGTCTATAGCTGCCAACATTCAAGCATCTAATAAGTGACAGACTAAAAACCCCAAATAGTTTCTTGATGAAAACCCAAGATAGTTGGATGCGGGTTATTCCACATTTGATAACCTAACGTCCTCTCATTGTAAGTTGATTCAAGAGTTATTCAACTGGGAATTGAAAGTCGTTGTATATGTTAATCTAAACATTATTGGTCACAGCACATTATTCCACATTTGATAATGTTGCACGTGATGTGTGCCCACATGTGTTGGTGAGGCACATAGTGATCAGTAATGAGTAAGGTAACGTGACTAGTCCTAGTTAGAATGGATGAGATGCTGACAGAGTTACTTCACCGTTGCTATAAGTGCTAAGCTCATTTAGTAAGAGCTAGTTTACTTTAAATGTTACTGCATATGTTTATGAATTCATTGAGTCTGACTCATGAAATTCCTTGCAGGCTACGATGGAGATTTTGGAGGAGTTGTAGACCTGGACATGGATGACGATGATCTACTAGATGAGTAGAATCATCAAACGTTTGATTCATGTTTTTGTTTTGTTTTGTAATAATTCAGGCTATGTTTGGGATATCATCTGTGTGGTGGTTTGCCGTATAGGCAAAACCTTATTTTGATTTATTAGTATGATCTATCCTGTTTTGGTTTGCTTAGTTTGGATTATTATTATGTCTACGCTCCAGCACCCCGAAACGTCACCGTTATTTGTCACGAATATAGGAGGAGATTGTAAGTGTATATTCGGACGAATAACGGGTTTGGGGGCTTTGCGGATCTTAACCCTAGGTTTTACTATAAATACCTAGCTGGGGGCAACGGGGAGCAGATTCCACTTAGATCTTCCTCCGTATGTTTCGAGCACCCGCTTACAAAATATAATATATAAAATTATTATTCGTCTAATAATGTGTGTATATATATATATATATATCTTTGTGAATGTATATATATATATATATATATATATATATATATATATATATATATATATATATATAATTGTAATATATATAATTGTAAACGTTGTTTTGTCAAATAATTTTTTTTTCTGAATAACTCCGGAAACACAGATTTTTCAAACATATCTCCTTTTCGAGCAATCAGTTTCCAACAACTCCATTTACAAATTTGCATTTACAACAACTTCTTTTACAACTGCAGTCGCTCTACCAAATGAAGTCATAATCTTTGAATCTTGAAAACATACATAATATTGAACGTCTTAGGGTATATTTGGTTCGGCGGTGGCAGGTGCATCCGGTGGGTCGAAACGGCACTTTGGAACCGGAAGGGAGAGGTGGGGGTCGAAACGGAGCGGATCGGGGTCATTTCGTCCTTGTTGCGGGTGCAAACGAGCAAACGCCGCTGCCGACCGTTTATTTACCCGCCGGCCGGCGGCGTTTGCTCCAAACGAAGGCGGCGAAACGCCGAACCAAACAAAGCCTTAGTAAAAATTACGGAAAATATCCAATAATCCGCTATCCCATTAACGAGAACTGATGACACATTTTTTAGTATTGAGGAAGACAGAGGAAGAGCTAATCGAGGTACGTGAAGAGATAAAATGGAGAGTCAGAGGCCCCCAAGAGCATAAATAAATAAGTTGAGAGTCGAAAAAAATGAGAGATGCGAGGCAGCTAACAGAGTCTGCCAATTTGTTTCAAGAGACGAGGTTACATCTATACCCTAAAACAAGAGTAAGAATTGAGCCTATTTTGAGTTGCATCGTTTTGAGCTCACACCAACCCGAATTAAGTCACGAGTCAATACATAGCTCGTTGGGCTCGATCCAATGCACGCCATGTAAAGTTAAAAAAAAAAGTAAAATAAGGAGTATGCATATCCAACATATGGTTAGCATATATATGGGATGTTGTTTTAAATAGAACTTTTCATCATCTTCAATTCCCTCAGCCAAAAAGAAATAAGAACGAAAAGTCCATCTTGTAAGAGCCGTTTCTTCCTGAGCTTACACCGTTTTTGACATGTAATTTGTCAAAATTCATTTTCTCGACGAGAGGTTTTCAAATTCACAATCCATTGAGGCCGGGGCTCCCCTTAGATCTGCCCCTAGGCCCCAACAATACACATAATCAATGACGAACTAATGTATACGACCTTATACGCTCGGCAAGTCGGCATTTTTAGCGTCCATGTTGGTATAGAATACTACTACGTGCCTTAGTGCATATTATGGTGCACAATCACATCATTAGATGCACAATCGTCTAAAGAAGCCTACCTACACACACAAAAATACATCTCATTAAATAAATTTACACTAATCTACTTATTAATTCTCTAATGCTCCGTTTGGAAGGACTTATTTTCACCGGTCAAGCGGTTACGACCGCATGAATCGGACCTTAATTATGATCCGGTTCATGCGGTTGTAACCGCTTGACCGGTAAAAATAAGTCCCCCCAAACGGAGCCTAAATCTCTGCTGCAAATGCATTAAATCATTTGCTTAGAGTGCTTAATATTTTTTTTCCACAAACATAATTCATACTTCATAGTAGCCGCAGCACGTGCGGAGGAGAAAAAGGCGCGCCTTTGATAGCAGACAACGACTGTTGATAAAATGTATATTCTGCCATAAATAAATCTTAGTGTAAGGAAAATACATATAATGGGATTGTTCAGTTGATGGGTCCCCTTCGGGCCCATCATTTTCACTAATTAATGCGTTTTAGATCCATTTATCGATAATATTTGAATGGCTGATGGTGCAGCAGCTCCTTTCTTCGTTAGGGGTGCACATAAAGCCCGCCGGGCCCGGGCTTGGCCCGGGCCTGCCGGGCCCGGGCTTTTCCCAACCGGGCCCGGGCCCGGGCCTAAGAAGCAACCGGGCCGGGCAAATGCCCCCTGGGGGGGCCTGGTAAGGCCCCCCAGGCCGGCCCGGGCCGGGCCCGGGCTTAGCTCGGGCCCGGTTATTATTTTATATATTTTTTTTATAAAAAATTATATACTAAATTTTATATAAAAATTTTAAAAAAAATTATATACAATTACAAATTAATAAATTACCCTAAAAAAAAATAAAAAACACAACAACTGAACAACATAATATTGAAAAAAAAAATTATTAATAATTAATGTAATGAAATTATACAAATTTAGGAATGTGTAAAATTTACACTGTAAATATACAAAAATTATGAAATTCTAAATTTTTAAAAATTACAAATGTGACAAATATTCTAAATTATTAAAAATTAGAAAATTACAAATCAAAAAAATACAAAAAGTTGCCTAGTGGCCCTAGTTTAAATTGATCGCGTCCATCTCGTCTTCCATGTCCGACGAGCTATCCTCGATCGCTGAAATATGCTGCTTTCTCTTCATCGCGTCCAGGTGGTCCTTGTAGCATATGCAGATCTCGAGCGATTCTTCGCTTAGCCGACTTCTCCGCTCGTTTAAAACCCTGCCACTAAGAGAAAAAGCAGACTCCGAAGCTACCGTGCTAGCTTGGATCGTTAGTAAATCTCGGACCATATAGGCCATAATAGGATAGGTATTTACTTTACCTTTCCACCATTTTAAAATATCGAAATTTTCTAATTCGTCCGTGGACATAAAATCGCGAAATTGTGTTTTTGTGTACAATCCTAATTCATTTAAACTACTAGATGTTGTGCGCGCTTTTTTTCTAGAAGCTAACTCTAACATTTTATTTTTAAAACTACTAGATGTTTTGGGTTGCGACACATCCTCTCGGGGCCGCGACCCATATAAATTATCGTAATAATTATAACATTGAGTAAAAATAGTGTTAAAATTTAAAATACTCAGATTATCTAAATCTGAATTATTTAGATCTACGCCTATATTGTTATTTATTTCTTCAATAAAATTTTCTACGCCGTCTACACCGAAAAGAGGATTCAAAGCGGCGGCGCATGAAAACATAACTGGGATTTCTCTATAATATTTTAAAAATTTTATTTCCATTATTTTTATTAATTCGATCCATCCGGCGTGTTGTTTAAAATAATTTAATTTTTGTGAAATATTAACAATATTTTCAATAACTAGCGGGCTAGTAGGATAATATACGCCCGATAAACTATTTGTCGCAGTATAAAAAACTTCTAACAAATCCATGTAATTTTCTAAAATTGCCCAATCGGACTCGCTTAATTCGTGTTGACCTAACAAAGTATAAAATTCCATTAATAGTGTTTTTTGGCGAATCGCTCGTTTTAACATTATATATGTAGAGTTCCATCTAATTGACATGTCAAATAGAGGTTTTAAAAATTTGTGACCTTGACCGGTTACGAATTTTTTAAAATCTTGACGCCGTTGTTTAGAACTATAAATAAATTGTAACATTAAACGTATTTTATTAATGTATGGTTCCATATAGGATAAACTATCCTGCACTACTAAATTTAAAACGTGACACGCGCAACGAGTATGAAAAAAGGCGCTGTTTAACATAGGTTTCAAATCACGTTTTAACCACTCAATTGAGGTGGTATTATTTGTGGCGTTATCGAAAGAAATACTCATAATTTTATCTTTTATTTTAAATTCGCGCACACATTTTGAAATTATTTGATAAATTGCCTCACCGGTGTGCGGGACTTCGAAACTTTCAAAACAAATTATTCGTTTATTTAGATCCCAGGAAACGGGATCGACCCAGTGACACGTTATAGACATATATGATAATCCTAATTTTATACTACTTGTCCAAACGTCGCTCGTTAAACTCACTCGACCCTCAAATTTTTCAAAAAAATTTATTAAAATTTGTTTTGCCTCTAAGTAATATTTAAGCGCGTCGCGTCTAATAGAAGATCGACTTACTTGGTGATATTTGGGTTGTAGCCCTTGGTGAATGTACTCGGTCTCTTCTTCATTGTCGTAGTGGTTGAACGCCAACCCGCGTCTGATGATATTCTTCACCTGCAGCTCTCGCTGCCGACCTTGATCGTATGTCCAGATTTGTCCGGATGCCGATAATTGCGCCTGGGTCGACTCGGGAGGAGCTTGTTTGGCTGCGCAAGACTTAACGTGTCTTGCGAGTGTCGAGTTGTCAGCGGTCGAAAGTAATTTCGAGCACTGTTTGCACCTCACCTTTTGCTCCGCGCCGACTTGTACTAAGTCGAAATATTCCCAAACTGCCGCCGTACGCTTGTGCTCCACCACTTCGTGAGCGACGGATGAGGAAGACGACGCCTGCGTTGACGACATGCTCGCGAGAAAAAATAAATAGAGTTGAGAGAGAGAGAGGGGGTGGGAGGGTGAAAGGAAGAAAGGAGGGGGGAGGGGGGGGGGAATTTATAGGTTTTTTTAAAAAAAAAAAAAAAATTTAATTAAAAAAATTTAAAAAAAACAGCCACTTGGGCTGCAAATAGCAGCCCAAGTGGCTGCTTGGCAGCAGGCCAACGGCTCTTAGAGCCGTTGGTTGCTGGCTGGCAACCAACGGCTCTAAGAGCCGTTGGTTGGAACCAACGACTCTTAGAGCCGTTGGTTCCAGCAGCCCGGGCTTTGCCCGGCCCGGCCCGGGCTAAGCCCGGTGACCGGGCTTTGCCCAGCCCGGCCCGGGCCGGGCACCGGGCCGGGCAGTGGCTTTGGACTGGGGCCCGCAAGGGCCCAATGGCCCGGCCTGGGCCCGAACCGGGCTTGGCCCGGGACCGGGCCTACCGGGCTTTTCACCGGGCCGGGCCGGGCCGGCCCGGTGAGCCCGGTTTTTTTGGACACCCCTATTCTTCGTCATTGTTAAAAAAATGAATCGATATTTACGCCTCTAAATTATTCAAAATAAAATCTACAATTCAAAATCCCCCCTTCCCCACTATTCGCAGCCCCATTCTTGGGCTTCGTGAGCTACTAGGCATCGCGCTACTCTGTGAGTTTAGATCGCTTGGCGCCCGATGAAGTTGGAAAAAGAGTTGCCTGCCGCAACCGCTCATTCTCCTTCCACAAAGACCCGTGCATTTTATCTGGCTGTCATGGGGATCCTTTTCATTTGGAGTGAAATAGATAGTGATTGATGGGCTTCACCATCATTTATAGGAGGAACTCCCCCCCCCCCCCCCATGATCTCTTCCAAAAGTGGATCATGGGTGGGTCATCCCCCAAGAACTCTCATGATGAGAAAATCATGGGGGAGCGGGACCCACTCTCTCTTCCCATGGAGGGAAACCGCCATCTAGCCGAACCACCTGGCCGCCTAGCCAGGCCGCCGCCTGGCCGCACGGCCAGACCGTCGCCTGGCCGACCTAGCCGCCACCGCCTGGCCGCCTGGCCAGGCCACCGCCTGGCCGCCTGGCCAGGCCACCGCCTAGCCGACCTCGCCGCCGCTGCCTGGCCGCATCGCCAGGCCGCCGCCTAGCCGCCGCCTCGCCGGCCTAGCCTCCGCCATCTCCACCGCCTAGCCGCCGTCCGATCGCTACAAGGCCTTCATCGCCGTCTGATCAAGAGGGTAACCGCCCACTACCCCACCACTTTAGTGGTGGGGCCCGCCATGATCCTCTCCTGGAGGCTATAAAAGGGACCCCAAGGCCTCTTTATTTTTCACCTTTTCTCTTCTCCGGGTTGTCTTCTTCTTCCTCAGGTGATAGCTCTCCCGCCTCCTCTACCAGTTCGGCCACCGCTCGCCGTGAACCACCAGCGGCCACCAGTGACCACCAGCTACTACCAGCGGCTATAAGCACCCCACCAGCGCGCTAAGAGAAAAAGGACGTGCAAGACCTCGAGGAAGCCAAACGAAGAAGCCCTCCGAAGCCAGCAAGCGCGCGCCGCCCTGAGCGCAAGCGCCAGAAGCATCCCGCGCATTTCCACGTATAAGTCATTTTCGCGGTGCAGCCTGTTGCCCGCAGGAAGCTGTAGTCTCTCTCTCTTCCCCAAGTTGTAACGGGAGCGGCTTGTCGCCCTGATTCTCCAACATACTGTAATCACCGGAATCTAGTGGGATTTGACCGGCATAGACCCGGTCACGTGGTTTTTTACCCATTTAAGGGATTTTTCCACGTCATCACATCTTGTGTCAACTTTCTGCTTTCATTAACTGTGTGCGTGCTCGACCGCCCTGTGAGCTAAGACGGTCCAAGCAAATCCGGTTTGATCGGGGCATCGAGTTAGTCCGCAATAGTTTGGCGCCGTCTGTGGGAAATATTCCCAACATCCTTCAGAAGACAAGTCCCTCATCTTTACCGCTTCCAAAGCTCAAATTCAATGGCGAAGAGAAGTACCCGCACCACTGAAGGACCCGCACTTAGCGGACACATCGAACCAGCACGATCCCAATCACTAGTGGACGTGCCACTGACTGCCGAAGTAGCTTTCGCCCCCGTCACTGCCCTGGAGGGGCGCGTCCGTCAAATGGAAGAAAAACAAACAGAATTGCTTGCATTACTCCGAAACATGGGAGCACCTCCTGCTCCCCCGATGCCGCCGGCCCCAGCAAATCCTCCACTATAACCAAACCCGGAAAGGGTCCAAGAAGAGCCTGAGGATTATTCTGACGCCGCTAGCTTCACTCACCCAGCTCAAAGAGGATTAAGAGCAGATCATCTTCATCACCACCCCGCCGGCGACATTCACCCCCCTCCTCTCGAAAGGTTTACTCGGGAGGAAATTCGGGAAGTTATAGCCGAAGAATACCGCCATGCTGGAAGAGGAGACTTTCAGGCTCACCGACCGCTCTGCCAAGGCTCCCCCTTGATGCCACAAATCCTCGATCATCTCATTCCACATGGATTCAAGCTTCCAAACATCGAGACGTTTGACAGGACTGATGATCCACTGGAACACATCAACCACTTCACCACCATCATGAGGATTTACAATGCTCCAGACTAGTTGCTCTGCCAAGTGTTCCCAGCAACACTCAAAGGACAGGTCTGTGCATGGTTCCATTCCCTGAGAACTGGCACCATTACCAACTTCGCAGAGCTGACCAGGCAATTTACTGACCGGTTATCGCGAATCAAAGAATTGTTCGTGATCCCTCTCACCTTTCAGGTATCCGACAAAATGAAGGAGAGTCCCTTAGGGACTTCTTTTGCCGCTTCACCTCTGAGGCACGTCAAATTCCGGGCGTCGACCCCGAACTTCTCAGAGGCGTCTTCCTTGGCGGACTCCGCCCCAACGGCTTCTATTCAGCACTCATGAGGGAGACCGTGCCCAGCTATCCAGATCTCGTTCATCGGGTCAAGGCCCAGATAGCAGCCGAGGAAGCTATTGAAGCGCACCGACAACAGTTTGAAGGAGGACAGAAAAGGAAGAAAGAAGAGGAACCAACTTTCACAAGACAAGAAGAACGACGTCAGAGTGAGCATCGCCGCAATAGCCGTCAACGTGACCTTCCAAGGAATGGGGGGCAACATCCACTTAAGGAATACACCCCTCTAAATACCACCCGCACTAATGTGATGTATGCCATTCAGAATGATCCGGCCTTCCAACGACCAAGAGCACCGCAGCCAAACCCCAAGACCGACCAGACAAGATACTGCGAGTTCCACTGCGCAACGGGTCACAACACCGAAGAATGTGCCGGCCTAAAAGATGAAATTGAACGTCTTGTCCGCGAGGGGCTCCTCGGGAGATTTTCTCAAGGACAAGCACACATCCCAGCACAAGAAAACAGTGGAAGAAGGTAGATGGTGGGCAACATACAGACCATCGTCGGACCCCCAGCAAAGAATAACTAGGATGGACGCTCTCCTCGACGCAGGATGACCCTCTACAGCACACCTGCAACTGGGAATTTGTGTCGCATCCATCCCTTTGCATTTTTATCTTTTATTAATGATGTTTATCGTCTGCATTTTCCATCATCTTGTTTTTGTCACCTTAGAATCGTAAAAGTCACGAGCTCAGGCTCGCGAAAATCATGGTTATTTCTAAAGTACAATATCATAATTGTTTTAAGGTAAAACTGTGCTTACAAACCGAACAAGCAGGTTTTTCACCAATATTGCCCCTCAACATCATGTCGTCGCCAGAGCCTGCCCCCCTCGCGATTGCACCTAGATTGAGCACTTACGTTCTTCGGCATCTGGATTGAGCACCTACGTTCTCTGACGGTCGGATTGAGTACTTACACTTTCCGATGCCATCGCCAGGGCCTGCCCCCCTCGCGATTGCACCCGGATTGAGCACTTACGTTCTCCAACATCTGGATCGAGCACCTACGTTCTCCGATGGTCGGATTGAGTACTTACACTCTCTGACGTCATCGCCAGGGCCTACCCCCCTCGCGATTGCACCCGGATTGAGCACTTACGTTCTCTGGCACGCGGATTGAGCAACTACGTTCTCCGACGGTCAGATTGAGTACTTACACTCTCTGACGCCATCGTTAGGACCTGCCCCCTTGCGATTGCACCCGGATTGAACACATATGTTCTCCGACGCCCGGATTGAGCACCTACATTCTCCGACGGTCGGATTGAGTACATGCACTCTCTGACGCCATCGTCAGGGGCTACCCCCTCGCGATTGCACCCGGATTGAACACTAACGTTCTCGGGCACCCAGATGAAGCACCTACAACGGTCGGATCGAGTATTTATATTCTCCGACGTTACTCATCGTGCAACCTTGCAAGGGTCTGACCCCTTTCACGACAAAGCCGCGGACTTGAATCGTGCACGCTAGGCCACGGACAGGAGCCGTGTAAACTAAGTCACGAGTCAGTCTCGTGCGGGAAAAGGTCGCGAGTCAGTCTCGCGTAAAACAACATTACACGTCACATTTACGCGAAATAGCATGAACTTTGCCAAATTGGGTACCATTCTGGAAGCACCATCTCAGCATCTGGGAACCTTGCCATTGCAAGTTTCCCCTTTCGATCTTGTACAAGAAGTACTCGATGATACACCTGTGGGGCAACAGAAACTCCACATCTCAGCGATCCCTTCCCTTGGGCGCTTAGTGCGCCATGCATGTTACACCTTGCGCACATCGTGTATGCACCGTGCATCACGCACGCATCACTCACGATCCATCGCACACATTACATACTGTGCACATCGTACCTTGTGCTCACGTCACATACCTTGCGCCTGGCGCACAAACAAGCACAGTTATGCATATCGCGCCATGCACGCGCAAAGTAGAAATGTACAGCTCACGTACGGCGCGCCCATCCACGCGCAAAGTAAAACGGGAGCAGGGTCACGCGCGCGCCCGTGCGCAGTGTCGCGCGCGCGCCCGCACATAGGATCACGCGCTCACGCACACCTGCGCGCGGCCTGCGCGGGCAGCCTGCACGCCCGCTGGGCCTGTGCGCACCTAGGGCCTGCGCGCGCCCCGGGCCAGCGCGCGCACGCCCAGGGCCTACGCGTGCCCAGGTCCAGCGCGCGCGCACAGCCTGCGCACACTCAGGACCTGCGCGCACGGCATGTGCGCACGGCCTACACGGACAGCCAGCGCGCGCGACCTGCACGCATGGCCTGTGCGCGCGGCCCATGCGAGCAGCCAGCACACGCGCTGCCTGCGCCCACGGCCTCGCACGCAGCCTAAGCGTGTGGTCTTTGTGCGCACGGTCGGCGTCTTCATCCACGTGATGCCTAAGCATGCACGATCCGTCTTGGCGTCCTCATCCGCTGAATCCTCCTCTGAATACCTTGGAAGTACTGGTCGCCGCCGCCTCAGCCTTCTCACCAAAAACTGCTATGACAAAAGGAAGTAAGAAAAATCTCTCCTCTCACGTTCACTTCGCTCTCGGACAGCAAAGATTTGGGGGGCAATTTATGGGCTTCACCATCATTTATAGGAGAAAAAGTCCCCCCCCCCCCCATGATCTCCTCCAAAAGTGGATCATGGGTGGGTAATCCCCCATGAACTCTCATGATGAGAAAATCATGGGGGAGCGGGACTCACTCCCTCTCCCCATGGAGGGAAACCGTCATCTAGCCGAACAACCTGGCCGCCTAGCCAGGCGGCGTAGCCGCCGCCATCTCCCAACCTCGCCAGGCCGCCGCCTAGCCGGCCTAGTCGCCGCCTGGCCGCCCGGCCAGACCGCCGCCTGGCCGACCTAGTCGTCGCCACCTGGCCGCCTGGCCACGCCGCCGCCTAGCCGACCTCGCCGTCGCCGCCAGGCCGCCTCGCCAAGCCGTCGTCTCCCCGCCTAGCCGCCGCTGCCGCCTGGCCGCCTCGCCAGGCCCCCGCCATCTCCACCGCCTAGCCATCGTCCGATCGCTACAAGGCCTTCCTCGTCGCTCGATCAAGAGGGTAACCACCCACTACCCCACCACTTTAGTGGTTGGGCCCGCCATGATCCTCCCCTGGAGGGTATAAAAGGGACTCCAGAGCCTCTTCATTCTTCACCTTTTCTCTTCTCCGGGTTGTCTTCTTCTTCCTCAGGTGAGAGCTCTCCCGCCTCCTCCGCCAGATCGTCCACCGCTCGCCGTGAACCACCAGTGACCACCAACTACTACCAGCGGCTATAGGCACCCCACCAGCGCGCTAAGAGCAAAAGGACGTGCAAGACCTCGAGAAAGCCAAAGGAAGAAGCCCTCCGAAGCCAGCAAGCGCGCGCCGCCCTGAACGCAAGCGCCAGAAGCATCCCGCGCATTTCCACGTCTAAGTCATTTCCGCGGTGCAGCCTGTTGCCCGCAGGAAGCTATAGTCTCTCTCTCTCCCCCCAAGTTGTAATGGGAGCGGCATGTCGCCCTGATTCTCCAACACACTGTAATCACCGGAATCTAGAGGGATTTGACCGGCATAGACCCGGTCACGTGGTTTTTTACCCATTTAAGGGGTTTTTCCACGTCATCACATCTTGTGTCAACTTTCTGCTTTCATTGACTGTGTGCGCGCTCGACCGCCCCGTGAGCTAAGACGGTCCATGCAAATCCGGTCCGACCGGGGCATCGAGTTAGTCCGCAACAGTGACCATTTCACGGTCCATATGTATTTTTTGCCGATCCGACGGATTCACTAATCTCATCCTTTTCTATTTTTATTTTAAACAAAAAATTCTTCACCGTTCAATTAAGAGCAGTGTTATTAGTTTGGTTTGGCGTTTCGCCGCCTCCCTTTGGAGCAAACGCCGCCGGCCGCCAAGTAAATAAATGGCCGCCGCCGGCGTTTGCGCCCGCACAGTAAGAAGGAAACGGTCCCGATCTGCTTCGTTTCAACCCTCGCCTCTCCCCCACCGGTTTCAAAGTGTCGTTTCGACCCACCGGACGCAACCGCCACCGCCGAACCAAATATAGCCTTAGGCCTCTAAATTATTCAAAAAAAAATCTACAATTCAAAATCCCCCCCCCCCTCTATTCGCAGCCCCATTCTTGGGCTTCGGTGCTAGTAGGCATCGTGCCACTCTCAGAGTTTAGATCGCTTGGCGCCCGATGAAGTTGGAAAAAGAGTTGCCGGCCGCAACCACTCATTCTCCTTCCATAAAGAAACTTACACCGCCGCATCGCCGGTGGCGGATTGTCCGTTGTTTCCAAATAAGAATTGCGATTTGTTGTTTCCAAATAAAAAGTGTGATGGGATAGGAGGGATCATCGGGCCGACGGGCTCCCATATGAGCAAAGGAGTGGGGTGAAGGTGCTGCTCTCCCACTTTTATGTGAGCATCTGGATCCTCCTTGTCCGCGTCTTACGCATCCCTACGCATCCCTACGCACCGTTCCCATATGCACCCCTCCACGCTTTGTAACGTAAATATTGTCCATAGTTGTTAAAATTTATTTGTAAAAAATATATATTTTGTGATGCAAATATTCAGTAGCTGGGAATATCGTTTTGTTTGATTGTTATTATTTATGAGATGTGAATAGTCATTCGTGAGCTGCATATATAAATCCCCTTAAAAATATCAGTGCATTTTATCTGGCTATCATGGGGATCCTTTTCATTTGAAGTGAAATAGATAGTGACAATTTCAAGGTCCATATATATTTTTTGTCGATGATTCACTAATCTCATCCTTTTCTACTTTTATTTTAAACAAAAAATTCTCCACCATTCATTTAAGGGCAATGTTATTAGCAGTCTAAAACCATAGCTATTTATAGTATTAAAAATAGGTGAGTGTTATCCGCACTACAGTTTTGGTTATCCGTACTTTTTTTTCCCAATTTTTCGCGCCTTTTAGAAATACGTCTTGTACATGCATTTTTACGAAAAGTGTTCAACACCAAAGTTGTAGATCTCATCGAGATCTACAACTTTCGTGTTAAACACTTTTCTTGAAAATGCATGTACAAGACGTATTTCTAAAAGGCGCGAAATCTGAGTGTATTTCCAAAGTACATCTTGTACATGCATTTTCAGGAAAAGTGTTCAACACGAAAGTTGTAGATCTCGATTAGATCTACAACTTTCGTGTTGAACACTTTTCCTGAAAATGCATGTACAAGACGTATTTTCAAAAGGCGCGAAAAATTAGGAAAAAAATATTTGCGAATAACCAAAACTGCAGTGGGTATAACAATCACCTAAAAATATCTAAAATGGCTATCCACCTGGGCCTCGCAAGTCACAATCAAGATAAATGTTTGGGCACAACCACAGACAGTCCATCCCCACCCAATAGATGGTGCCAGGTGGGCCTATCGGATAAGCTCCCATGGGCCCAGTATGATTGTGATGCAGCCGAAGATATTGGAAATCAAATTTTAAGGGTGTTATCATTAATCATTAGTGACTTTTTGCTCGGCTATTAATAAAGATTGTTGTTATTAACACCGTGTTGTATTGTTAACAATCCGTAACTATTTGATAATCAGAAATTATATTTTTTAAAAGCGAATATTTGCAAACAAAATTATTATCTGCAAACAAAGGCTCCAATTGGCGCGGTGATGGTGATCATGAACACGGGGTAAAATTGTCATTTGTTAACATCACCTAAGGAACTTCATTCACTTTTATGTTCAAAAAGATGATGTTTATTAGGTGATCTTTAACGAATAAGGTTTTAACCCATCTGTTTAAGACCGCCACCACAGTGCCAAACAGAGCCAAAATTTTAGAGAAATTAAAAACTAAAGCAGTCTCAATCCTACACCCAAGAAGATCTCTAAGGGCCGTTCATTTTGACGGAATTGAAATTGAATATTGGAATTGAATATTAGTGAATATTGATAATTAATTTCAATTCCAGCATTCACCGAATAAACAATATTATTGAATATTATGGAATTGATCAATTTATTTATTCGTTTGTTAAATAAAATTCAATGTAAGAATTGAAAAATATTATGAAAAAGCTGATGGGAATGAACATCCATTTAAAGCCTTGGGGGTGCATTTAACAACTCTCCCACATGATTCCTCTTATCATGGAGATCATGGATTTGACCAGTCAACTCACCTCTCATGATCTCCTTCACAATAGGAGGATCATGGGGTTACATTGAAAAATATTATGAAAAAGCTGATGGGAATGAACATCCATTTAAAGCCTTGGGGGTGCATTTAACAACTCTCCCACATAATTCCTCTTATCATGGAGATCATGGATTTGACCAGTCAACTCACCTCTCATGATCTCCTTCACAATAGGAGGATCATGGGGGGTCTCCATTCCAACAACTACTGCCAACACTCAAGCACACCAGCCACCAATGACGGATCTAGAGAGGGGCAAGGCCCCCCCCCCCCCCCCCCAATTTGAAGTTTATGCAGGTTGAGTTTTTATTAATTATAAAACATAAGTTATGTATATAATATAAGTGATGAAATTTATAAATTATAAAATATAAGTTATGTATATAATATAAATATATATATGTATATATAGTTAATAACTCCTGTGAATTTATTTTCAGATCCAATTTCTCTCTCCTAAACAGAAATAGATCGTCTCTCTCGCTTCTCTCGTCTGAGTCGTCTCCGTCTCCCCTTTCCGCTAGGGCTCGCTGAGAGCCTCTTAGGAAGAGCTCTTCCCTGACAGTGGTCGCTGGTTGACAAGCTAATTCAGCTAATTTTGACAAGCTAATTTGGCTAATTTTGACATTTTCGGTCTCAACAGCGACTACAAAACAGTCATTTTATACTATGAAGCTTATTAAAACAAGACTGTGCAAGAAAATGGAGGATGAATTTCTGGCAAATTGTATGATTCTCTACATAGAAAAGGAAATAACAGAGAAGATCGAGAAAGATGTGATCATTGATGAATTTTATGAGTTGAAAAAATAGTGTGCGCAACTAAAATAAGGTAACATTCATATTGTAATTTTTCTTTTATTGTTAATGCTAAAATTTCAATTTAGAAAAATTTTTGATTATTATATTTTGATTTACAATTTTTTTGGGCCCCCTTTCTTCGAATCCTGGATCCGTACCTGCCAGCCACCTAGCAGCATCCAGCACTCCCTCGACGCAGCCCGTTGCCCGTTGCGAGTCAGGAATTCTCTCTCCACCAAGTTGTAACGAGTAGCGGGTTGTCGCCTTCGATTTTTTAAGCATATTATAAGCACAAGCTTATAGTGGACTTTGACCGACACAGATCCGGACACATGGTTTTTTACTCAGTTGAGGGGTTTTTTCACGTTAAAACCTCTTGTGTTAACTTTCTTTTTTCATTGACTGTGTGCACGCTCGACCGTTCCGAGAGCTAAGACGGTTCAGAAATTCCGACCCGATCGGGACATTGAGTTAGTCCGCAACATAAGCTAATATTTTTTCACATATATTTAATAAATGTGCATCCAGATAGAAAAATGTGCACTTGGATACAAAAGCGTGCCCAAAAAAATACGTGCTCGGGCGCAAAAAATGTGTAAGGGCGACAAAACGTGCGCTTGAGAGAGAAAACGTGTGTCCGGGCGAGAAAATGTGCGCATGTGCAAAAAAATGCTCGTCCGGGCAAATAAATATGCGCCCGGGCGAAAAACGCATGCACGGGCTAAAAATGCGCGATCAGGTGAAAAACCCGCGCCTGGGTGGAAAACGGCGCTTGCGAAAAAAAAAAGGGCGGCCGGGGAAAAACGGGCGACCGGGCGAAAAACGGGCGCCCTGGCGAAAAACGGACGCCCGGACAAAAAAAGCGTGCCCGGGCAAAAGGCGCATGCCCGGGCGAAAGGAGCGCGCCCGGGCGAAAGGCAATATCTGAAATGTTTGTTACTTAAAAATAATTTTTCAAAAAATTTGAGAATAGTTTGGACTGCAAAACCTACCACAAAGTCAAATCATACGACAGCCTTGCACCGATAATCTCCTTCATTATCTGTTAGGTCGCTCGAAGCATTCCGGGTAGTGGTCAAAGTGGAACTTCCCCGTTGCCCTCAACTTGGGTTTTATATGTTAACCTTAGGTTTAATATGAGTATCGAATATCTCGGTATCTGAACCAAACCCGTTAAACATCCGAACTCGTTATGTACCCAAATATACATTAACAATCACCTCATATATCTGTGGTATATAACATTTACGTTTTAGAGTGCATGAAAGTAGAATGTACACATTCCAGGCTTTAAACATTATCCATAAAAGAAAGCACAATTGAACATAATGGAGTTTTGCATAAATATAGAAGCAAACATCCAAACATAAAAGTGCATCTCAGTAATAAAAGTCTAAAAATATAGTAAAAAGAATCAAACATGTAATAATTCTACTCAGAGAGTAGATCATCATCCAAATCAAAATCTACTTTCTCTCATCTATTTTTACTTGTTCTTACAAGTAATTTCATGAGTTTAGACTCTATGATTCATAAATATATGCAGTGACGTTAAAAGTAAATTAGATCTACCTAAATGAGCTTAGTACTTGTAACAGTAGTGAAACAATAATGTCAGTATCTCTATTCAATCTAACAAATACCGATCAAGTTTTGATTTTAATAAATCAAACTGTGTTATCTTACTCATTAATGATCACTATGTACTTTATCATCAAATGTGAATAATATGACACACCATCACATGCAACATTATCAAATGTAGAATAATGTGTTATGATCATCAATGTTAGATTAACCTTTACAATGACTTTCTATTCTCAATTAAATAATTCTCGAATCAACTTACAATGAGAAAAATATTAAGTCATCAAATATAAAATGACTAGCATCTAACCATCTTGGATTTTCATTAAGAAATTATTTTGAGTTTTTAGTGTGTTATTAGATACTTGAATATTACGACTATAGGTTCTTACTATCAAAACATAAGCATCTGGGGAAAATTTCATATTTCTATGAATTTTAATCTCATTTTCCCCGATGTTTTGATTGTGAGAGTTCAATTTAATCCTTTTGTTAAAGAGTCTGCAATATTATCTTTTGATCTCACGTCGATCTGAGTCATAATCTCTTGACTTGTGAGGGAGGTCAACTAGACTTATTTTATCCTTAGTTTTCTTTTTTTGCCATTGAACAAAGTGTTCATAACAATCATTTTTGTAGCCTGATTGTCGCAGTAAACTACAATAAAACCCAGTTTCAGGCTCGTCAGAGGAATGTCCATCACCAAATCTTTTTTTTCATTATGCATCTTCTTCTACTAAAGCTAGAACATAGAGTTCAAATTTCATAGAAAAAAATGCAATACATGATTGTCTCTTAGAATTTCAGGGTACAGTTGCTCCTCCCAGTGTGAATATGAAACCACTAATGAACTTGTCGTTTATTTCTGAGCACCATAATGCATCAAAATATCCTTCAAGAACTGGATGGTGACTATTATAACATAAAACACACTTTTGGGTGTGCTTTAAGTATATCATTAGCCAATCGAGGGCATTCCAATGGTCTTGGTTAGGATTACTAGTGAAGCTACTAAATATGCCTACCGTAAAGGCTATATCAGGTCTTGGCAGATCATATCATACATGAGACTACCAATCAGTTTAGCATAGTCTAACTGTCTAACCGTAGCTCCTTCATTGAGCTTTAAGTGGTTATTGTAGTTGTACAACCTGTATTCGACGAGGGTAGGCCCTACCACCGCCAGGTCATCAGAAGTCAAGGTCAACAAGTCAAGAAGGGGGTCAAGATCAGCGCCCCAGATCGCAGAAGACTCGAGCGAGTATGGAGAGCCCCCCAGGCCTACTCGCCAGGTGGCGACTAAGGCGAGATACTCGCCTGTCCCGTGCGAGCTCCCCAGAAAGTCGTCTGATCGCCAAGGTGGGGGTATAAGTAAGACCCCCCCCCCCCTCTTTGGATTTCCCTATAAATAGGACCCCAGAGGTACGAAGGAGGGGACCAGAGATTCTCGGATAGTTACTCGCGAACCCCAGTTCGCGCACCTCCTTCGTATCTAGCTCGGCCATTCTGGTTGAGAAGGGGTTGCTTCGTCCAAGCAACCAGGTACGTGGTGGGACCTTCCTGCCGCAGCGGCCTGGGGTCTTGAAGCTTGTGCCGGCCCTCGAAGGCCTATTTTTGCTTATATTACCGGTCTGCGTGCCGAAGTATGTAATTCGTATTCATGTAATTATTTATAATATCTATGACGCTCTGTGTATGTGTGGTTTACACTTTCTGTCTTGGGCGAGCGGTGTGCTCGTGAACCGCTCGTCCCGTGGGAGCCCCGAGGTTTAGCTGTCAGGAAGCCCCCTGATAGCCTGTTGACGGCCCTTTTGGGACAGCGGAGTCGCGCTGTTTGCAGCCCAGTTGGGCAGTGTGTCATAGAATTGCTCGGCGAGATTGCGCCATTAGTAGGGCGGGTGAGGAGCATTTTGTATAGACCCAAGGAGACACATCTGGATAGGAGAGAGTTGGTCTTGAGATCCTCCTTAGATGATCCGGTCGGCTAAGAGCGCCCCCTGAAGGTGTCTTAGCTCAGTCTTTGGTTTGGGAGGGGAAGAGTTTGTTAGTCTTCCGGGTATGCGGTGGGTCCTCCACGCTGATACCTTGGGTCTGTCCCTTACGTTCCTAGTCTAGTGCCAAGATCGTTCGCTTGAGGGTAGTAGGTGTGCGGTCACCCCTCTTTTGGGACCCCGAACTCCACAGAAGTCATTTTTGGCTTCAACACAGCGACCTGACCAACTTTTTTTCTTTTTCCCGATCCGGATCAGGCGCCGACCGAACAAGAAAAATGCGAGCGGCGAAATCACCGAAAATTGCGAGTGGCGCCATGACCTTGCAACAATGGGCTTTTTTGATCGAAGCAGCCGAGACGAAAATGTGAGTGCAGCGACAGCGACGACCAAAAAAAATTTCCACCGACACCGGAAACACCAAAAAATTAGGGCGACGGGGGACGTTTTCTTACAGGAGGCGGGACGAAAAATCAATTTGAGCACGATTTACTTGGCCCGATCGAAGACAGCCGCACAAAAATTTCACAGAACGAGAAAACCCGAGAGCGAAGAACAGAGCGGCTAGGGTATTTTGCTTGGAGAATGTTTGGTCGCTCGAAGCATCCCGGGTGATGGTCAAAGTGAAACTATCTCCCTGTTGCCCCCAACTTGGGTTTATAAGCAACCCCTAGGTTTAATGCAGGCATCAGATATCCCGGTATCCGAATCAAACTCGTTAAGCCTCTGAACTCGTTATGTACCCCAATATACATTAACGATATCTTATGCTACAAGACCTTGATGATAGTTGGAACGACGGAGAAAACGTTGAACGATGTAAATATATTGAGCAAGCAAACTGGCTCTACGTGGGGAGGACGGTCGGCAAAGGCTGCGCTGTGGTGGATGAGTATAGTGGCAGAGCGAGACGTCCCAGATGAAGATAGGAAGTGAGAGAAGAGGGAGAAGCGAAGGCTGAAGATGGGGATGTTGAGTGAGTGGAAGCGTCAGAGAGTGCGATCAAACGTGTTAGTATCGAGGACGACAAGGCAGGGTTTAAAGAGATGGATATATGCGAGTTGGCGGAAGGAAAATTAGGTGAATACAGATAGGTATTTTGAAATGTCCTAAAAATAGATTTTTGTGAGTAATAATAATTCTTTTCATAGTGCTAATAACAATCACTTTAATAAATTAGTACTAACAGTAAATTATTAAGTCACAAAACGGTTATTCTCTACGCACAACCCCACCTTTTGATTAATTTTCACATTTGTAAGTTACATGTATTCGGTTTTATGTAATATGTTGTGATTATCTACCGAATGAAATTGATTCATTTTTTTATTGTTTCGTCTAACATTACTAAACATGTTTTTTTTCTTTTCATTAATGTTCTTATTTAATAATATGTGGTATTCAAAATAATTAATATATCGCAGAAAATACAAGTTAGTTAGTATGTGATTTATATATGACTCTAATAATATTGATTGATCAGGAATAACAATTAGGCTGAAACAGAACTGAAATTACTTAGAATCAGATCGAATCGTATGTAGTGAATATTTTTGTTGCGGGTTATTTGAGGCTCTTGATAGGCCTGTCTAAATTGGAAGTCTCTCCTACAAATAAACCGAATGAGTTTACTTTCCCCTTTCGGTCTTTTATTTTTGACCTCCGTCATTCATTCCGCCAAATTTGATTTTGGTTCTTGTTTGAATCGACTGGAATCAGATCGAACCACTTAGAATCGGATTGAACCGTTAGTGGTCAGTTTGATTTTTGTTTCTATTAAACCGTAATAGAAACCGTTAACATGACAGTTCCAAAAATTATGTTGGAACCGGTCAAATCAAATAAAGTTTTGACTGTAATTTGAAGAACCACTAACTTAGTGGTTCAGTTCACGGTTTTAGTAAAACGGGAACCGAACCAAAATCGTGGTAGCTCTGGTTTTAGCACATGAGCGGTCGAGCGCGCAGATAGTCGCAGAAAAAGGAGAGAATAGACAATGAGATCTTTTTTTATGTGGAAAACCCGAGAATAGAGTGAAAAACCACGTTGTTGGATCGATGTCGACCAAACTTTACTATTTGTTGGTGTTTACAAGCTTTTGGAGAGAATGCGAGTACGACATACCGCTTCTCATTACAACTTGAGGGGGAAGAGAGAGAGAGAGAGAGACACGTTCGGAGAGTGACAGGTCACCACTGCACTCACAAAGTTCAATGTTATCTTTGGTGGTGTAGAACACGTGTTTTGGAGACTTGTCGGACTTCTTTTTCGTGCTTTGAGACGGGAGTTTAGAGTGCTTGCAGTTGCGAGATGGGCGCCGAGTGTCGGGAGCGTTGTACGGAACATGCATTCTGGAGACTTGACACACTTCTTCTCGTGCTCTGAGACGGGAGTTTAGAATGCTTGCAGTTGCGATACGGGCGTTGAGTTTCGGAGCGTTGTATGTAGAAGGCTTGATGGAGGAAGATTGACGGGCGATGGAATTCTACGAGACGCTTTGCACGTAGGAGCACGACGGACTTCGAAAGATCTTCACGGGCGTCTTCGAAGGCGAAGGAGATCTCTGGTTGTAGCTCTCAAGCACGTAGGAGGAGAAGCGGAGGAGAGAAAATGTGAGAATGAAGGAGGGTCCGTTGTCCTATTTATAGGCCCCAAAAGTGTTTACGGTACGCGGCTATCCGCAGACTGTAACCACCTTATTTACTATTTAAAGACTAGTTTAATATAGTTTAACACGTGTATTATTTTAATATTTGACAAAATATTCAAATAAGTCTCTTAAGTTTAGGTATGATTTCAAATTGGTCATTTAACTTATATTTGATTCAATTTGGCCATTTAGCTTATATTTGATTCAAATTAGTCCCTTAATTCTCACATCTCTCTCAAATAAGTCATATTTTCACTTTTTCGTTAAGTATTGACGGACACGAGATGCGAATCAGGCAAATTTCATCTTTGTCAACTGGAGAGCTGCCATCTCAGCTTTTATGTCCGCTCCTCCACTGCATTCATTCTTTACTGCTTTCCCTATATCCATCCCGCGGGAGAGCCGGAGGCTGTACGGTGTGCCGACATCACTTCTTCCTCCCCAAGGTTTGAGTTCTGGATGGTCCCCAACCCCTCCCTCCACCCCCTCAGACCTCCTCATCGCAGACGGTGTCCTCTTACCACTCCAACTTCTCTCTCTTCCATGCGGCGAGTGTCCGCCTTTGCCACACTCCAATCCACCCGGTCCACCGGCCGAGCCGACGCCTCCATCATCTACTCATTCGCATCTCGGCAAATCCAGCCCAGTCTTGCAGCTTCGGCGTGTTGGGGGTTGGTGCAAAAGATCAAAAAGAGAGATTGTGGATCCGGTTTGTCTCCGCCGCCAGAGGAAACAGTGGTACTAATTTGAGTCAATACTTAATGAAAAAGTGAAAATAAGACTTATTTGAGAGAGAGCTGAAAGTTAAGGTACTAATTTGAATCAAATATAAGTTGAAGGACCAATTTGAAATCATACCCTAACTTAAGGGACTGATTTGAATATTTTTCCTTAATATTTTCACTATGCGCATATCAATATTATTTCGGATGATTGTACCAACCCATTATAGGTCGTTATGATGGTGGTTACGAGGGTGATTACCCGTATATCGGACGGTGGAGATTGCGTGAGAACGATCAGACGACGAAGGTTAAGCGGCGGCCAATGGGTCGGCCAGCGGCGAGGAGGCCGGCGATGGTTTGGCATGGAAGTGTCGTGCTCTCGTGGTCGCTCGATCGGCAGTGCAATGGCGGGATCGCCCTAGGATCTGGCGTGCCGATCACGCGTGAGGTGGTTTCTCTCATAACCCCACACTAAATTAGTGAGGGTCATAGAATTCCGACTAATTGCCCTATAAATTGTGGGAGACCTCACCAATTTTGTTTGGATTTTTATTGTTTGAAGAATTATTAATTCTAGCAATTTGATTCTTGGTTTTAATGAAACCAAAACAATTACAACTCTGTGTGTCCTGGTTCCTAGACCTCCCTTTAACTCATGAATCCCTATAACCTCCAGAAGGTAAGCTCAACTATCAATGTGGGATTAAAAAGAATTACACATTTTCTACCACACTGCAAATTTATTAATATAAATCTCATACATCAACAACACCAATATATGTGAAACGCATAATAACCAATAAAATGGACGAATTTAGTTTAATTCAAAGATTTAAATATATAATACCATGATTTAGGTTCTGTTTGGAGCGGTGTCCTCTTTTCGTTTCGTTCCTAGTAAACGCACCACCGCTTTATTTGCTGCCATTCGTGTTTCCGTTCGCACCGCCGAGCAAAATTCACCCTACAAAACGGTGAAATACTGGCGTCTTTGAACTGAGCCCCCTCCTAATCGGCATTCGCAGTGTTGTTTCAGGCTCCAGCTGGTCTTCCAAACAGTCTCTCAGTCAAAACAATTGTAATATTCCCTTGAATTGAATTACATCATGGTGATAGTATAATGCTGTGATGGATTCGGGAATAATTTGGCGGGATTATTTGATGCATCAGTTCATTTTTTTGTGTGTTGCAGTTAAATATTATTTACGGTCATTCACAAAAATTAGCTTGTCGACTCCCTGAACAATACTATGACAATTAGTATCGAACATCCCTTTTATAATAGTACATGCTCCCATAGCAATGACAAATTTTGGTTGAGACATTTGCTCATATAATCTTACTAAAGAGAGCCATTTTGATTGTTATTGTTTGGGCTCTTAAAATGAGGTCTGCTTGCCTTGGGCTCAATCTTGCTAAAATGACCCTTTTAAAGTTGGGCCCGGTTTGTTTTAAATGGGCTGGAGCATTTGTATTGTATTGGTGAAGCCCATGTAGATTCACCTAGAAAGGTTCTGTTTTTTTTTTTAAAATATAAACTTGCATCAAGCTCTCCTACTCCTACCGGCTGTGGACCCGCAGGCAAGCTCTGATTTAGGGTTTGTTTGGCAGGGCATTTTAGGAGCTGCACAAAGCGGATTATTGAACTGCTCCGCCAAATAATTTTTTCTCGCTCTCTAGTAGGAACCGCCCCCGCCCTCTAGACGCGAAAATATCACGATTTGGAGTCGTGAAATATTTTTAGGACTCCAAAATCGCGCGCGCTGCGATTCACGAAAGCACTGTTCTTCTTCCGCATTCCATGGATCACATAAGTTCCTTCTTCTACATCGAGTGTCATCCTCATCCTCGCGCCGATTCAAGGACCAGCTCTGGCCTCACCAACGAAGGCGCCATCATCCTCGCTTACAATTTGACCTGTTGGATTGGTGACACCTCACCGATCTGTGGGATCAAACTTACCTTAATCGGAGGTGTACAACCCCGTATCCAGCGAGTGGGCTAACAGTAGCCAAACCGGCCGGCTCAGACCGCCTCAGAGCCCCAGGCGAGTTCGGCAGAGCATACCGAGCCCAGCGTGCCGAGTATGGGCTCGGCGATCGTCGGGCTGAGCTCGGAGTTCATAGAGCTGAGCCCGACGGAGGTCAATTCACCGGGCGAGCAGATCCGGCCGAGTACGTGTTCGCCCAGAGCCAAGGGGTGGGCGAGTGCCAGCACGCCCGCGAGCAGGTGCTTCAGACCCGACTCGCCCAGGCCCAAGGCGAGGCGAGCCAGGCCGTGGCGTTGAGAGAGGCGAGCTCACTCAACGCCTTCTCCTGTGGCGTTGAGCGAGGCGAGCCAGGCCGTGGCGTTGAGAGAGGCGAGCTCACTCAACGCCTTCTCCCGTGGCGTTGAGTGGGGCGAGCACCCTCACCGCCTTTCACCTCGGCGTGGGAGGAAGCTTTCCCGCGCCCGTACTCGCCGCCCCCGCTCAATGGACATTCTTCTCAGGGTCGGCTCGCCCTTCAGCTGTGGTGTATTTTTACCATGTTACCCCCTTCGGACTGCCTATAGTCCTCGAAAACAGTGAAGGTTGGATCTTTGTAGACCGTCTTTTCCTATAAATAGGACCCAAGGGGTACCTCAGAAGGCACGCTTTCTGGTGCCCGGTCTTCCAGCGCTTTCTGAGGTACCTTAGCTTCAGCACTTGGCTAAGGAGGGGAAGCGCTCTAAGATCTTCCGGGTGTGTGGTGGGACCTCCGTGCTGGAGCCTTGGGTCTGTCCCTGGTCCTTTTCCCTTATCACTTGGGCTCGTGAGGAGAGAAGTAAGTGTGCGACCACCCCTTCCCCAAGGGTCGGACTCCTCAGGGACCGATTTTTCGGTTTCAACACTTTGGTGCGGTGAGCGTGGAGCGTGGTTAGCACAGAAAATCTTCCGCAAGTCCGATGGCAAGAGACGAAGGGCAAGGTTCAGGCAAGGCGAGCCCGCCACCCCCTCCCCCTCCCGCGACGGCGGGGATGTCCGCGGAGCTTAGGGAGGAAGTGCTCGGACTCGTCAGGGTCGCACTCGGCATGCGAGCCGAGAGCACGACGCCGGTGGTTCCCGTGGTCGCCGATCTGGCACTAGGCAACGACGCGCCCATCAGGCAAGCCGGGAAGGAAATCGCGAGCGAGGGGGAGCGCGAGCCGAGGGGGCGAGTCCTCTTCCCGGGCTCGGCGGGCGAGTACCAGTTCGGCGAGACGGTGGGGAGGGAGTCCCCAACTCGCCCGGCTGAGGGAGGAAGCCCCTTCAGCGAGTTCATTTCTTCTACCCCAGTTCCAGAGGGGTTCCGAGAGCCGGAGATGTCCTACTATTCAGGGAAGGGAGATCCGGTCCAGCAGGTCCAGTGGTTTGAAGACGTGGTCTCAATCCGACAAATGTCGGATGGCTTCAAGTGCAGACTCTTCGCCATCACCCTTAGGGAGAAAGCGAGAGAGTGGTTTCATCAGCTCCCGACCGGCTCCATCTACTGCTTCGAGGACCTGCGCAGAGGGTTCATGTTGAGATTCACCATCTCAAAGAAAAGGAAGAGGGAGGTCGAGTCCTTGTTCCGTATCAAACAAAGAGTAGGGGAGACCCTAGTAAGTTACCTGAACAGGTTTCAGGAGGAACTGTCCTAGGTACAAGAGATGTCAGGGCATACCATGATGGTGACCTTCACCCTGGGTCTCCAGCCCGGGTTCTTCGCCATGGAGTTGAAGAGGACGCCTCCAGTGTCTTTTGAGGCGCTCCTGGAGAGGGCGGCAAGGGAGGCTGACATGGAAGCAGTACACCCAGAGTTTTCTCGGAGGTTAGCCAGGTGGGCCGTAGAGCAGGAGAAGCCAAGGGGTGGCCGAGCCCAAGAGGAGAGAAGGGTCGAGCCTCGGGAGAGAGAGCAGCAGCCGCATCAGCCCAGGTGGGGGCGTCAGGAACCAAACAACCGATTGGGTTGGAGGCCGGAGTGGCAGGATCAAGGGTCACGAAGGGGTTATCAGGGAGGAGATAACCGCCAAGGTGGGCGCGACCAGTTCTACCTCCAGGGGAGGCAGGGTCAGAGACCCCCCCCCCCCCCTTCCCGATCAGGAGGAGGCCATGGTTATCGCCCTGGGGGGAGAAGGAGAGGACAGCCAAGGAGGAGGAGGGAGGTCAGGATAGACCTGCCCTACTGTGACTACCACCAAGAGGAGGGGCACAGGACGATCACGTGCCCGGAGTTCCTCGAGATACGGGGAAACAGGGAACAGCAGCAGCAGCAGCAGAACCGCCAGGAAGTGCGGATTTAGGAAGTCCGACCTCAGGCGGAGGGGGATCGTTGCGAAGACTGGGCCGATGTGGGGACCCGAGGAGGGATCGGAGTGATCCATGGGGGGTTGGGGGTCGAAGCTTCCCGGAAAGCAAGCCTCCACACCATGTACCGAAGGAGCATCAGCTCCACATCCCAGACCCCACCCCTAGAGGAGAGGATCACCTTCTCAAGGGAGGACATGCCGGGTCATGAGGACCCCTTCTGCGATGCGCTAGTCATCCAGACAGCAATCGAGAATTTCACATTCTCCCGGATCCTCATTGACAATGGGAGCTTCGTCAACATCATCTTCAAGAAGCCCTTTGACGCCATGCAGGTAGAAGCCAAGAGGGTGCTGGCCTCCGATGGGCCTCTCTTCGGTTTTTCGGGAGAGAGGAAAGAAGTAGAGGGGGAGTGGGACTCCATGTCAGCTTAGGGGGGCAATCCAGGAACTGTCGGTTCGTCATAGTGGAGGCCCCCAGCATCTACAACGCCATTTTTGGATGGTCCCTCATCAGCGCCTTCTGCTGCATCCCCTCCTCCTTCCATCAATGCCTTAAGTTCAACGCAGAGGGGATCCAGGTCCGAGTCCGCGGCGACCCCAAGGCAGCTCGGGAATGCTACGTGACGGCAGTGAACTCCATTTTTTGGCAGGAGGAGGCCGAAGAAATGGGGAGAAGGATGGAAGAGGTGGAAGGGCAGGAGGCCGGAGAAGAAAACAGGGAGGAAGGAAGGATGGAGGGGGAAGTCCGCGAGGAGGTACTCCCTGAGGAGTCGGTCGAGGCGATGACCATAGAAGGAGGGAGGTCCTTACTCCAAGAGGGGAGGATATTACAGAGTGGGAGGAGAAGTCTCGGTTGGAGGCCGCCGAGGAAGTGGTAGAGATGGAGGTTCTCACCCAGGATGGCAGGGTGGATAAGGTCCGCATCAGCGGAGGGTTGACCCCGGAGGATCAAAGCAGGATGTTGGAGTGCATCCAGAAGAATGTGGACGTCTTCGCTTGGAGCGCGACCGAGATGCCTGGGATCGATGCTGATGTCGTCTGCCACCGTCTCAACCTAGACCCGGAGGCTCGCCCCATCCAGCAGAAGAGGAGGTCCACCACGGACAAGCTGGTCGAACCAATCAGGGAGGAAGTCGCCAATCTCCTCAAGGCCGGTTTCATTTCCGAAATTCAATACCCCGGCTGGGTCTCAAATGTTATAATGGTGAAAAAAGGGGACGGCCGGTGGAGGATGTGTGTAGACTTTTCACTTCTTAATAAATCATGCCCAAAAGATTGTTACCCCTTGCCTAGAATCGATGCGCTGGTAGATTCAGCCGTTGATTTTTCTGTAATGAGTTTTTTAGATGCCTTTTCAGGTTATCATCAGATCAGGATGCACCCTCCTGACATAAAGAATGTCTCATTCATCATAGGAGATGGATGCTACTGCTACAAGATGATGTCTTTTGGGTTGAAGAATGCAAGGGCAACATACCAGAAGATGATGGACCGTGTATTCCAGGGACAGAAGGGGAGGAACCTGGAAGTATACGTGGATGACATGATGATAAAAAGTCAGGAGGTCGGCTCCCACCTCCGGGATTTGGAGGAGACCTTCTCCACCTTGCACAAGTTCAAGATGAGGCTGAATCCCTTGAAGTGCATCTTTGGGACGAGCAGGGGCAAATTTCTGGGCCACCTCCTCACCCCTGCTGGAGTCAAACCCAACCTCGACAAGGTCCAGGCGATTATAGAGTTGGAGTCGCCTCGGGATGCAAAGGAGGTACAACGACTGATGGGAAAGCTGGCAGGGCTGAGCAGGTTCCTCTCCCGGGCCGGGGAAAAGTGCTCTCCCTTCTTCAAGACCTTGAGAGGAGGTCGGAAGTTCGAATGGACCTCGGAATGCGAGGAGGAATTCCAGGCCTTGAAGAGGCAGTTGACTCAGGCCCCCTTGCTCTAGGGGCCGAAGGAGGGGGAGGACTTGTTCTTGTATTTGGGGGTCAGGGCGGAGACCGTGAGTTCTGTCTTAGTTCGGGATGAGGGGAGGAAACAGTTGCCCATCTATTACGTGAGTAGGGTTCTGAGGAAGGCGGAACTCCGTTACCCCATCTTAGAAAAGTTGGCCTTCGCTCTAATCATCTCGGCCTGGAGACTCAGGCCCTACTTCCAGGCACACTCCATCCAGGTGGTGACCGACCACCCCCTCTGCAACATCTTCGAGGGGGTGGAGCACTCAGGAAGACTCGCCAAGTGGTCGGTAGAATTGAGCGAGTTCGACATCTCCTTTGTCCCTCGACTCGCGATCAAGGCACAAGCGATGGCTGATTTCCTGGCTGACTATGTGGTCGAGGTAGCAGAGGACAAACTCACTTACCCCGTCCCTTGGAAGGTGATGGTGGATGGGGCTTCAGGAAAACACTCCTTAGGGGTTGGGGTTGGAGAGCCCCCAAGGGACCCGGATTGAGCAAACAGTGGTAATTCATTTTTCCATAACCAACAATCAGGCCGAGTACGAGGCGGTGATCGCAGGGCTGCGCCTAGCCAGGGAATTTGGAGTGCATGACGTGAAGGTCCTCACTGACTCCATGGTAGTAGCATCCCAGGTCAACGGGGAATTCGAAGCAAGGGAGCCTACCCTACAACGGTATCTGGCCAAGGTCAAGGGAATCATTGGGGATTTCCAAACCTTCTCCATTCAATATGTGCCACGGAAGTAAAATGAACAGGTCGACCATCTTGCCAAGCACGGCCCTCGGGTGGGGGGCACTATCACGGACCTTTTTCACCCATCCTTGGAGGAAGGAGAGTTGATGGAGATAGATCAGCGATCCACATGGATGGACCCCTTCACCACCTATTTGTCCACTAGAGAGTACCCAAAAGGGATGGATAGAAAGAAGCTAAAGTACAAGTCAGCATATTACCTCTTGCGCGACAGGCAACTCTACCGCAAGACCCTTTCGGGATTACTGGCTCGTTGTGTGGCGGAGGGGGAGGTGTCGAGGATTTTGGAAGAGGTCCACTCCGGGGAATGTGGGAGCCACTCGGAAGGTCGGACCCTAGAGGGGAGAATTATCAGGCAGGGCTACTTCTGGTCTACCCTAGGGCATGATGCCTTAGAATTTGTCAAAAAATGTCATAAGTGCCAACTGTTCACCCCCTCCAACTACAACCGGCTCAACGACTCAGGAGTATCATGGCCCCCTGGCCTTTCGCAATTTGGGGAATGGATCTGGTAGGGCCCTTCCCCCAGTCAAACGGGCAAAGAAGATTCTTGTTAGTAATGATTGATTATTTCTCCAAGTGGATGGAGGTGAAGGCGTTGGCCAAGGTGACCTCGCAGATCATCCGAAATTTTGTATGGGGGGAAAATCATCTGTATGCATGGGTTGCCCCAAGCCATCGTCACCGACAACGGACCACAGTTCACCAGCAACGAATTCATCAAATTCTGTGGAGAGCTCGGGATTGACCTTAGGTTCGCCTCTGTCCATCACCCAAGGAGCAACGGACAGGTGGAGGCGGCCAACAAGGTTATTGTGAACCTCCTGAAAAAGAAGGTTGAAAATTTGAAAGGGAGTTGGGTGGAGCAACTCCCCTCCATTCTTTGGGCCCTGAGGACTACTCCCAATACCGCCACGGGAGAGACGCCCTTTAAACTATCTCATGGAAGCGAGGCGGTGCTCCCCATCGAACTCGAGGTCCGTACTCCCAGGGTCGCTGAGGCGGAAGCTGGAAGAGAGGAGTGGAGAGTTGAAAATGAGGGAGAACAACGGCTCTCCTTAGACCTGATAGAAGAACTGCGCGACCTCTCAACGGTTCGGTAGGAGGAAGTCAAGCGGAGAATGGCAAAGTATTTTGACAAACATGTTCGGGTCAAACAGTTTGTGGAAGGCGACCTGGTCCTAAAGAAGGTAGATGCGGCGGGAAGATCGGCTGTCGATGGCAAGCTCCATCCAAACTGGGAGGGGCCCTACATCGTAAAAGAGGCACTAAGGTCGGGAGGATACCGCCTCCAAAATGTGGAGGGCGAGACCTTGAGCCACACCTGGAGCGGCGACGACCTGAAACGCTTCTATCCCTGAATATTTGTATGTGCCTCAGCTTTTTCAATACAATTTATATCATTCATTTGAGCCCTTTTTGCATGACGATCGTAACGGTGACATGATATGTTGCGGAACTTTCATAGCATAATATCATAAACCCTCAAGAAATGTTCTAAGTCTTCTCGCTCTGGGGTTAGGTCTCGATTCTCCCGCTGTCAGGCTACCTCAAAGCTGGCAGGGCAGGGGTCTCGATGGACGTCGTTATGATCCTGGGGCTGAGCACGGAGGATGTTCAACACCCGCCCTCAGGCTCCCACCAAGCTGACTGGCCTAGTAGTAGCACCCGGGAGAGGCAAATGTTCTAAGTCTTCTCACTCTGGGGTTAGGTCTCGATTCTCCCGCTGTCAGGCTCCCTCCAAGCTGGCAGGGCAGGGGTCTCGATGGACGTCGTTATGACCCTAGGGCTGAGCCCGGAGGATGTTCAACACCCGCCCTCAGGCTCCCACCTAGCTGACTGGCCTGGTGGTAGCACCCGGGAGAGGCAAATGTTCTAAGTCTTCTCGCTCTGGGGTTAGGTCTCGATTCTCCCACTGTCAGGCTCCCTCTAAACTGGCAGGGCAGGGGTCTCGATGGACGTCGTTATGACCTTGGGGCTGAGCCCGGAGGATGTTCAACACCCGCCCTCAGGCTCCCACCTAGCTGACTGGCCTGGTGGTAGCACCCGGGAGAGGCAAATGTTCTAAGTCTTCTCGCTCTGGGGTTAGGTCTCGATTCTCCCGCTGTCAGGCTCCCTCCAAGCTGGCAGGGCAGGGATCTCAATGGATGTCATTATGACCCTGGGGCTGAGCCCGGAGGATGTTCAACACCCGCCCTCAGGCTCCCACCTAGCTGACTGGTCTGGTGGTAGCACCCTGGAGAGGCAAATGTTCTAAGTCTTCTCGCTATGGGGTTAGGTCTCGATTCTCTCGCTGTCAGGCTCCCTCCAAGCTGGCAGGGCAGGGGTCTCGATGGACATCATTATGACCCTGGGGCTGAGCTCGGAGGATGTTCAACACTTGCCCTCAGGCTCCCACCTAGCTGACTGGCCTGATGGTAGCACCCGGGAGAGGCAAATGTTCTAAGTCTTCTCGCTCTGGGATTAGGTCTCGATTCTCCCGCTGTCAGACTCCCTCAAGGCTGGCAGGGCAGGGATCTCGATGGACGTCGTTATGACCCTGGGGCTGAGCCCGGAGGATGTTCAACACCCGACCTCAGGCTCCCATCTAGCTGACTGGCCTAGTGGTAGCACCCGGGAGAGGCAAATGTTCTAAGTCTTCTCTCTCTGGGGTTAGGTCTTGATTTTCCCGCTGTCAGGCTCCCTCCAAGCTAGCAGGGCAGGGGTCTTGATGGACGTCGTTATGACCCTGGGGCTGAGCCCGGAGGATGTTCAACACCCGCCCTTAGGCTCCCATCTAGCTGACTGGCCTAGTGGTAGCACCCGGGAGAGGCAAATGTTCTAAGTCTTCTCGCTCTGGGGTTAGGTCTCGATTCTCCCGCTGTCAGGCTCCCTCCAAGCTGGCAGGGCAGGGGTCTCGATGGACGTCGTTATGACCCTGGGGCTGAGCCCGGAGGATGCTCAACACCCGCCCTCAGGCTCCCATCTAGCTGACTGGCCAGGTGGTAGCACGCGGGAGAGGCAAATGTTCTAAGTCTTTTCGCTCTAGATTTAGGTCTCGATTCTCCCGCTGTCAGGCTCCCTCCAAGCTGGCAGGGGCAGGGGTCATGATGGACGTTGTTACGATCCGGGAGGTGGACCTGAAAGTTGACACATGGCAAGCATGTACAAGCAAGCCCACCCGTCAAAAAGGCGAGCTCAAGGGGCCCTGTCCCCCTTGGTTTTCTGATAAGGGGATTTTTGATTCCACCTCAGGTTGAGGGAAGAGTGCACCTCCCAGGCGAGCCCGTTCTCGCAAAGACCTGATCGGCAAAGGGTACTTCTCGGTATGATAGGCGGGCGCCAGCGGCGGCCTGACCCCAGACGCATTGTGGATCTTCAACAAAAGAGGGCGAGGAGCAGCTCGCAGGTAAGCGGAGTGTTCGCGAGTCTGGCCGCTGTCGACGCTCAGGGCCCCTCGGCGAGCGCGAATCCTAACTCACGTGCATTCTAGCGCTGAAGGCAAAAAGAAGATAGAGAATTTTTTATCATTATAATTTCAAAAGGGGGGGAGCTCGCCTCGGCGAGATTACAAAAAGGGGGGAGATTACAAGAAGAGTGCAAGAAGTGGGGAGGGAGATTCGGTCAGCTCTCGCCCTCCTCCCCCGAAGGATGGTCCTCCTCCTCGCCTCCGAGCAGCGGCTCCTTATCCTTCGCCTCATCGAAAAGGGAGCCACAGCTCTCCTCTTTTCCACTAGGCGGTGACGGCGGGAATAGGCTCGGCAGAAGGTCTCGGACCGCCACTTCCTCGCAGCCCTCGGCCAGGATCCCCGATCCCCTCATGGCGCCCAGGAGGCATTCAGCAGACTCGATCGAGTTGACTCGCAGTCGCTCCATGACCTCCCCCTCGCCGAAAACCCGAGGCCGCTTATAGGGAAAGGGGGGCTCAGCGCTATCCGGGGGGAAAAGGGCTTCCGTCAGCCGACGGACCTCGCCTTGAAGGCCACAGTTCTGCTCCTTTAGCACCTCCACCTCGGCCGCCGACCGAGCAGCAAGGGCTCCCTGCTCGGCAACATGGGCTTCCTGCTCGCGCGAACTGGCCTCCTGATCCACGAGGCGGACCCGCAGCTGGGTGACCTCGCCCTCCAACTCGCTAGCACGGGCCTGTAGCACCCTGGCTGACTCGACATCCTGAAAGGTAAAGAGGTCAGATTCTCGGTGAAATATTTTTCCAAGTTAAAATGAGAGTGGGTTGGTTCTTACCAGCCCGCCCGAGGCCTCGTCGAGAAAGCGCTCAGCAATGCCGAACCGCCGCTCCGCGTCGGCAGCTTTCTCCGTCGCCAGGTCGCGCTCCTGCTCGGCCTTTAGCAGAAGTTGGCTGAGCTAAAAGCCACAACGAACCATCATGTTGTGGAGTTCGAAGGCCCTCAGATGGGCCTGCAGACCCTCATGGCCTATCTGCCGAGGAGTCATGTTTTTGTAGGCCTCGGCGCCCTCCCGGCCGTATAGGCCGAAACCTAGGGCTAACGTGTGGCCCGTAGGAGGCCGGCGAGCTCCCCAGGAGGGGGCGCGAGTAGAGACGGAGACACGGTGGGCCCCCTCATCCCAGATCAGCATTGGATCGCCGGCCGCGTCCTTGCTTCTTCCCCCCTTGTCGAAGTGGGGGTGGTCCTTTGGAACTCCCGGATCGCAGGGAGCAACCTCCTCCACGGAAGGAGGGGAGGAGGACCCGCGCTTCTTCCCGCGAGGGGATGACGCCTCCTTCAGTGGGCTCGTCGGGGCTTCGTCGGAAAAAACCTCCGGCGAGCTCATAAACCTGACGAGCGACAAGGGTTATTGTGGCCGGCCTCGCGAGATCACCCTCGCCTTTTTAGGGGCCAAGGGGCGGTGGAGCGAGCTCGGCCCTCCAAGCTCCAGCCTCCTGTTGCTTGAAGGCTTGCCTCTAACCTTCTCTTCTCGGCACGCCTCAGCCGCAGCCCGAGCTCGCTCGAGCAGGTCCGAAAACACTCCCGGGTCGGCGAAGGGAGGGTTCACCGGGATCAGTCGCTCCCCTATAAAAAAGACTTAGCCGGAAAATAAGGTTTTGACCGATAAGGCCGAGTTGCGAGCAGAAGGTGGGCGAGACAAACCTTCGCCAGGAAGGACAGGTGGCAGGGACTCGAGGCCGCGACGAAGAAAGGCGACTTCAAAGTCCTTGTACAGGAAGAACTTATGAAGCTCGACGTCATTGCCGGACACGGACGGTGGGCGGTACACCTCCTCGCTTTTCTACAGGGGCGAGAAGGGAATGTTACCAAGGTCGCCCCGGATAAAGACGATCTTCGACATCTAATTATGGTTCTTTTTGGCGACCTCGTGGATATTTATGGACGTACTGCAGAAGAAGGAGACCCCGTCGGCGTTGGCCTTGTAAGAAAAGAGTTTGCAGAAGACGTTGAGGTTGAACTCGATCCGCACTCGGCGGAGGTAGCAGGCAAATCCCATTACCATGGCGATGGCGTTGGGGTTGAGCTGCGCGGACACAGCGCCGTAATACTTAAGGATTTGGCGGACCTCAGGCCAGAGCGGCAGGCGCAACCCTACCTCAAAGTGCGAGATGGGGAAGGCGAGCTCATCCTCGCAGAAAGAGTTTATGGCCTCATGACCCGCCGGGAGGCGGGCCACGAAGCCGGCAGGAACATAGTCCTCCACGAACTCGGCGAGCTCGTCCGCCGTGGTATTGCCCTCGAAGAAGCAATGGTCAGCGAAGTTTTGGGCGCACTTGGCGCGGCCATCGGAATCAGGGTTTCCTTTTCCCATGCTCGCCGAAGGAAGGGGAACACGCGAGCAGAAGGCGAGGAAAGCAAGGAGGGGGATAGATAAGAAGGCAATAAAGGCGTAGCCGGGGGTAGGTGGGGATCCCTATTTATAGAAAAGGGGAGGAGAACCAGAGCCGACTTACCAGCCCGGCTCGCATACTCCGACTCGCCGCTCTCCGCTCGCCGACCTCGGCGAGCACGGATGAGGAATTCGAAAAGGCACGCACCGCTCAAAAGAAATAAAATACGTTCGCATAACGAAAACTTATACAACTTATTAGCATAGAGAGAACAAATTGTCCAGAACAATAAAAATTTAAAAAGCATACGCATGGACCAAGCAACAACAGGGGCGAGTGCCGGTCGGCTCGCAAGGGAGTCGTCCTCAATTACCCTGTTCTCGCTGGCCCGATGTCGCCAGCCGCTGCGCGAAGAGTTGTCGAAGCTGCCCCAGGTTCCTGTTCGCCGCTCGCAAGTTCTCATCAATCTTGTCAAAGAGTATGGAGGAAGACGTTGCCACATACGCCGAGCTGACCCTCGCCTCGCCAACAAGATGCGCGCACTCCTCCTACAGCCTGGAATTGTCTTTCTTCAGCTCGTGGAGCTCGTGCACTAATTTTTTGAGGACCAGTTGGCTTCGCCTCGACCGTTCGGGGCTATCCATCTCTGAATCCAGGAAGGCGTCTAAAGCACGCGGCGAGGGAAGGGGTGAGTAGCCAGCCCGTTCGGCTGAATTATCAGGCCCAGATCGGCTAGGAAGGCCTGCACGAGAAATTCAGGATGACGAGTGGGGGAAGCGAGCACCAATGGAAATCAGACGCAATGTGAGGGGATCAGAAACATACCTTCAGAATTTCGGGGGGAATCAGCAGCGGATGTGTGCTCAGCGTCCTCCCCAGTAGCCGCGGGGGGAGGAGAGGGTTGTCGTGAAGGGGTGAGAGCTGGCGACCCCAGTTTCCGCGAGTCCAACTCCATGGTCGCGGAGGCAAGGAGCGGGTCCTGCGGATGTGGGTCAGAGGATGGCTCAGGCGTCTTGGCAGGGAGATTCTCGACCCTCGGCGTGGAGACCTCGCCGTCAGGGTCTTGTTCGGTGGTGAGGTCCACAAAGTCTTTACTGAGGGTAGCCGGAGCAGGATGGCTGGAGGAGTCGGAGCCATTGACCAGAGTGTTTTTCAAGTCAGCGAAGATGTGCTCGGCCTCAGGAGGAAAGGGCCTCGCCCTCTTGACCGAGCCGAATTCAGTGAAGCGGCGAGCCGGGGCGTTCAGATCCATTAAGGCCGCCGCGCGAAGGGCGGACTCCTCGCGAGATTTCGCGAGTCGCTCCATGACATCTTTGGGGAGTGGCATCTCGGCAAGGTTTAGTAAAGGGAAGGGAGGAGGTCAGTCGGGTATGCTGGGTATGTATATATAGCCGTCGATGGGACCTACCAAGAGATTCCTTTTGGCTCCTGTCGCACTCGCGGGA
Source organism: Platanthera zijinensis (assembly GCA_039513925.1). Classification (NCBI taxonomy): domain Eukaryota; kingdom Viridiplantae; phylum Streptophyta; class Magnoliopsida; order Asparagales; family Orchidaceae; genus Platanthera; species Platanthera zijinensis. The sequence continues at coordinate 203,681,007 of CM077083.1, forward strand.
TCCTAGGGGGTTGGATGTTTCTTTCCAAGTTTGTGCCAACCTCGTAAAGAGCGGGGATTGTGTACAACCACGTATCCAGCGAGTGGGCTAACAGGAGCCAAACCGGCCGGCTCAGACTGCCTCAGAGCCCCAGGCGAGTTCGGCAGAGCATGCCGAGCCCAGCGTGCCGAGTATGGGCTCGGCGATCGTCGGGCTGAGCTCGGAGTTCATAGAGCTGAGCCCGGCGGAGGTCAATTCACCGGGCGAGCAGATCCGACCGAGTACGTGTTCGCCCAAAGCCAAGGGGTGGGCGAGTGCCAGCACGCCCGCGAGCAGGGGCTTCAGACCCGACTCGCTCAGGCCCAAGACGAGGCGAGCCAGGCCGTGGCGTTGAAGGAGGCGAGCTCACTCAACGCCTTCTCCCGTGGCGTTGAGCGAGGCGAGCCAGGCCGTGGCGTTGAGAGAGGCGAGCTCACTCAATACCTTCTCCTGTGGCATTGAGTGGGGCGAGCACCCTCACCGCCTTTCACCTCGGCATGAGAGGAAGCTTTCCCGCGTCCGTACTCGCCGCCCTCGCTCAATGGACATTCTTCTCAGGGCCGGCTCGCCCTTCATCTGTGGTGTATTTTTACCATGTTACCCTCTTCGGACTGCCTATAGTCCTCGAAAACAGTGAAGGTTGGATATTTGCAGACCGTCTTTTTCTATAAATAGGACCCAAGGGGTACCTCAGAAGGCACGCTTTCTGGTGCCCGGTCTTCCAGCGCTTTCTGAGGTACCTTAGCTTCAGCACTTGGCTAAGGAGGGGAAGCGCTCTAAGATCTTTCGGGTGTGTGGTGGGACCTCCGTGTTGGAGCCTTGGGTCAGTCCCTGGTCCTTTTCCCTTGTCACTTGGGCTCGTGAGGAGAGAAGTAAGTGCGCGACTACCCCTTCCCCAAGGGTCAGACTCCTCAGAGACCGATTTTTCGGTTTCAACAGGAGGAACCCAGTTTTTAGAAAGAAATTAGGAGAATCTTTTATATTTGGTCGGCTACCCAATTATTGGGCCTATTCCTAATTTGCGATATTCTCCAAATTAAGAGACTGATTCTCTCCTATATAATGGGCAGCCCCCTTCTCACATCATTCAAGCAATTAGCAATCTGTGAGATTCATTCAAAGAGAGAGAGATAAATCGGGTTATTCAACCCGGTGAAGGCGGCGGATCCAGGAGGTGGAGCCAGCGGCGGATCCTGGCGGCGGCGGCGGCGCATATATTCTGTCGGGCGATCCTGGCCTCAGGCGTGGAGGCGACTGAAGGCGGAGCTAGCAGAAGCGGCATCCGGTCGGATCCAGTCGGATCGACATCAGGTCGGCTTCCTGCAGTGGTTCCAGACGGCGGTGGCGATTACAAGCGACGCGGCGGTGGCGATTCCGAGCGACAGCTCTAATTTTAAGTTTTTCAATTCTCTCTTTATTGCTCGACCTTTGCGGTCTCAGTTGTAATTTGTAACTCCTATCATTATAGTAGATCTTTTCCGGCGCGCTCTCCCCCTGGACGTAGGAGCTTCTCTCTGAATCACGTAAATTTCTATTTGTCGTCTGTGTGCTTAAAATCTCGCTCTGTTATTTTATTTTGCGCGATTAATTTGCTCGATTTAATTCCGCTGCGCTACCGCTGTACTCGGTCCGATTGCATAATAATTGGTATCAGAGGGAGGTTCCGCGGAGGTGATCAATTGTACATTCCGTTTTAGATTTGGTTCAACGGTAGGTGACGACCATCGGTCAGCTCCCTATCTTCTCAGATCTGATCTGTAAACTTAATTGGATTACCTAGTAGCCCTGCGAGCAAAACAATGGCGGCAAAATTCGAGATTTCCAAGTACGACGGCAAGATCGATTTCGGCTTATAGCAGAAACGGATCAAGGCGGTTCTCGTTCAACAAGGTCTCCACAAGGCGCTCCTCGGCAAGGAGAAGTCCGGAAAGAAGGATGACGAGTGGGAAGAACTAAATCTGAAGGCCATCAGCACGATTCAGTTGAGTCTAGCCGATGAAGTTATGTACAACGTAGTCGACGCTGAGAACAGAAGAATTATGGAAGAAGCTGGAGGAGCTATACATGTCGAAGTCTCTCACCAATAAGCTCTACGTGAAGAGACAGTTGTATAGCCTGAGGATGTCCGAGAGTAATCAGTTGTTGGAGCACATGAACGTATTCAACAAGCTTATCTCCCAGCTGCAAAGCATGGACGTGAAGGTTGAAGAAGAAGACCAGGCTCTTCTGTTATTGTCCTCCCTACCTAAGTCATATGACCATCTGGTCACCACCATCCTCTATGGAAAAGAAACTGAAAGTGAAGGGATAGATACTACTCTAGAGGGGGGGTGAATAGAGTAATCAAATTTTGCACAATACAAAACTTAACTGTCTACCCAACTCTCTTGGAGTGAAGTGCGGAATGAAGAGATTATAGATATTGGTTTAACCTTAAAGCCTAACACAAGTGTTGTGTACAAACACAAGCTAACTGTAATTACAGTTAAGCTTGGAAAAACCTAAACAGCAACTAGCAGCCTAGTTATATCTATTCACAGCCACAGTACAGGAAAAATAATAAACAAGCCAGACGACACAAGGATTTTTATAGTGGTTCCCCAAACAACTTGGGTACGTCCACTCTTCTACCCAAACGGTAGGAATCCACTACAGGTTTTTGATCAGGTGCCCTGCCACCAACAGGATCTTCTTCAGGTAGATCCAGAGACCCTTTAGACTTTTGATCAGGTGTCTAAAAACCAAGCACAGGTTTTTGATCAGGTGCCCTGCCACCAAGGGATACTTTTGAAGGGAGTAATAACCCTGTACAGGAGGGGGAAGAAGGTTAAGATGTCTTCTCTATTTTGCAATAGATTAGAGAAGCACAAAAGCTTGCACTGAGCTAGAATGCTCTAAAGAATCAAGGCTCCCCCTGGCTCAAAGATGTCCAGGTGAAGTCTTGCTTCAGTGCAGAGAAAACTCTTCAGAAAGTTCTGAAGGAAAGAGCTACAGGAAGAAAGTAAACAATAAAAAGAAACAGTCTTCAAGCAGCAATTTTCTTCTTCTTCTTCTTCAAAGAAACTCTGAGTTGAACTTCCTGAAAGCAAGAGAATTCAGGTGAAGAAGAGATGAAGATCTTAACACTTCTCAGTTAGATGGAGTTTGCTGAGAGCAGGAAGCTTGAGCTTGATGAAGGCTTGAGTGCTTTTGAATATGTGTGTAACACTCGCTTCTTTTAACTCCTGTTAACTAGCTTGAATCCTTCTGCAAAGGGTTCTTTATATATTCATCAGCAAGCAACGGCTCTCTTCCATTTGAATTAATTTGTCTTCTTCTGAGCCTTGAGACCTGGGCTGTAAATATCAAGAAGACAGAAATATCTCTGCAGCAAAACATTCTATAAAAAGGAATAAACCTCTTTCTAAGAAGCTGCAGGCTTAAATCAAATAAACAGATAGACTAAATAAAGTCACATCAGAAACAATCTCTTTATAGCAAAAGAAGACTTTTCAGTCCAACGGCTATAAAGGGCTGTCAGCAGATAAAGTAAATTAAAATGACAGCTAATAAGACAAACAACTTTATCTTAAAAGATTTAAACTCAGGCAATAAGAATAGAGCAAATAATGCCTGGAAACTTTATCATACAGCTTAAAATACTGTGCCAGAAAATGTATTAAATAATTAAATATAATAAATAAATACAAAATATAAAGGCAGACAGAAAACGTCGAACGACCTTCGAAGATTGTCGAACGACGCCAGGAGATCGTCGAACTATCGGGCAGATAGTCGAACGATCCAGATAGTCGAGCAATCAAATAGATAGTCGAGCTACCGCAGCAGATAGTCGAACTATCAGGACAGATAGTCGAACTATCAGATAGTCGATCTATCTAGGACAGATAGTCGAGCTATCAAGCGCACAGAGATAGTCGAACTATCAAGCAGATAGTCGACCTACCTCAGAAAACAGATAGTCGATCTATCAAAAGATAGTCGAACTATCAAAACAAACTAGATAGTCGAACTATCAACAGATAGTCGAACTACCAGCGCAGAACAGATAGTCGACCTATCAACCGATAGTCGAACTATCAGCGCAGAACAGATAGTCGAACTATCAACAGATAGTCGAACTATCAGCGCAGAACAGATAGTCGAACTATCAACAGATAGTCGAACTATCAGCGCAGACAAAGCGTCGACCAACTGATAGACGATCGTCGATCAGCCGATAGACGATAGTCGAACGGCGTTCGACTATAGTCGAACGAAAAACCTACTTAACCAAATTCTCAATTTGGAAAAGCGAGGACTCTACAGCTAGACTCCTAACCATTGACCATAGATATTTCTTGGGTCAAGGGGCACAAAGGAGAGGACTGAACTCAAATCAAACTAGGGTACCAACAATCTCCCCCTATTTGAGTTAAGTCTCTCAAAAACTAAAACAGCTAGCAATAGAATACTAAAAATAAATTCAGCAGATAGTTAACAATAAACTGACAGATTATCAATCAGATAAATAAATAATCAAAAATATCACAGCAGTTTAATCAAACTATTAAGAATCTTTAGGGTCAGGTAAAGGATCAGAAGAACTAGAGACAAAAGAAATTTTTCTAAGCGGGTCATCTGATTCCTTCTTTGACAACTTCAGATCCTGCATTCCAAGAATCTTCAGCTCTGTAGCTCTGGGGACAACAGCTTCAGGATGTTTTTCCATGTACTTTGCTGGATCAAATATCTCAGGATTGACTTGGAATTTTTCAAATTCTTTCTTTCTATATGCTGACATCGTAGTAAAGCCAGTTGTATCTTTGCCTTCGGCTCTTGCTTTTCTTATTTGGGCTGCTCTTACAAGCTCTTGAAAGCGAGCCATCCTAAAATTAGGATCGAGCTCAGGATTTTCATATATGGGCTCTGGAGAAGCAGCATCAGCTATTTTATCTAAATAATACATAAGAATAAACTTAGCACAAGGGACTTGCTAGAAGGTTTTAAAACACTGTAAACTATTTACCTTTCGAAACACTCTTCTCAGATTGAACTGGAGAAGGAGGTGGGGAAAAGGTTGGTCTTTGGGCCACAACCTCCTTCACTGGTCTTTGAGAACCATAAGATGATCTGCCTTGAGAACTTTGATGACCTTGTCTAGGTTGGGGCTGAGCAGACGCAGATTTTCCATAGGCGGCAGATTGATTAGCAGGTAGATTCCCAGAGGCTCCTGCACCTGGAGGTGGAGGAGGACCTTTGGGAGTCCATCTGGAGACTGGACTGTCATACCTCTTAGTTCTCTTCCTTTCTTTTTGCTGATTTTTCGAAAACCACATCCAATGCTGAAAATCTTTTGATTTGGGGTCAATGCCCTTCAGAATATAGTAGGGAATGTCATTATCCTTGTTTGGAGGTGGAGGAGGAGCAGCTTTTCTTTTCTTTGCAGCAGATTTCTTTTTCTTTGATTTTTCAGACACATCTGAATCATCATCATCAGAATGGGATGATGGAGGGTTCTCATAGGGATCATAGGCTTCTGAGACAGCCTTTTCTTTAAGCTTTGAGACAGATTTCTCCCTTTCTTCTTCCAGGGCATCCATAGCCAGAAGGGAGTCTAAATCTAATCCAGGAGAGTCATCCCAGATGGATGACTTTTCACATTGCAACTCTTTCTCTTTCTCTTTTAGAGATTGAACTCTTAATTCCCAAGCAGCCCTTGCTTGAATTTCTTCCAAACTTAAAACAGGAGAATCAACTTTGATTTCCTCTTGATTTTCATCCTCTTTATCATCTAAAAACACATCCAATTCTGGATCTAATTGAGTATCAGAATTACTTGGAGCAGCCTTAGAAACAACTGCTATTTTCTGGGCAGTTAAATCTTCTTTAATAATATCTGTAGAATCAAGAACACAGATCTGCTAAATAAGCTTGAATCATCCCTTCAAGGTATTCACCAGCAAGCAAATAAATTGACTCATCAATAAACCGGATTAGGGAATTACCTTCATATTTAACCATCTCCCAGCAGTCATTCAGATATTTAGTTATGATTCCTTCCAGGAATCTGGCAATCATAGGAGAGGTTAGATCTTCTAAGCATACTTTCACTGCAATTTCTGATAGCAGGATTCCATCTGATATTTCCTTCTCAGTCAAGACTGGAGCTAAAACTTTCTTAGCAGGAGCAATCTCTTCCTCAGCTGGAGCAACCACTTTCTCAGCTGGAACAGTCTCTTCCTCAGCAGGAGCTGTCTCTTCCTGATCAGTCATAACAACATCTGGAACTTCTTCTGGCTCAACTTGAGCAGATTCTGGCTGGGCAGACAAGACAACATCTGGAGCTATTTCTATTTCAGCTGGAGTAGAGGCAGGAAGGTCTGAGACATCTTCATTGAACATCTCCCCCTGCCTGATTTCAGTAGCTACTGAAACCAGGCCCCTAGAGGAAGATGGCTCAGCTGATTTAGAAATGGATTGGATGGAGGCAGTAAGACGGTCAATGGAGGCAGCAAGGGGAGCGATTGCCTCGTCAATCATGGTTTTGATTGACGGGGTAATCAGCTCCACGATGCGGATGATAATCTCTGGAGAGATATCAAAAGAAGATGGATGAGAGGTGGATGGATCAGCAGCAGATATGGTATGGGAGCTGGGATGAGAAATAATGGGGACAGGGGATCGAACTGGAGATGGAGCAGGTGATGGAGCAGGAGAATTTATTGGGGAATGAATTGGAGAATGAACGGGAGATGCATGAGGAGTAAGAATTCTCTCTGAACCTAACAAATCGAAGCTAGGAGCAGATATCCTAGCCAGATATGCAGGTAGAGGAGAGGCAGGAGGAGATAGAGGAACAACCACGGTTGTTTCAGGTGCAGCAGAAGAAGAGGGTCGTACCTCAGCAGAAGTTGATGGTACTTCAACTGAGGTAGACGGCAAAACAGAGGAGGAGGAAGGGATAGCTGAGCCAGCTTCAATAGGTTGAGGAGCGACTGATGCAGTCCTAGTGTCCTCAGATTGTGCTGGAGCAGATTTCACGAACGTCCTCTTCCACTTTGAGAACAGATGGGGATCCATCTTCTTGCTGGCATTGATGGTAGTTGCGGCAGAACTCAGCAGCTGGGGGAATTTCTCTTTAAGAAAAATTCCAATAACCCTTCCCAGGGTGACTTCCTTCTTTCCTGTCTTCTTCCTGATCAAATCAAACAGAACTGCAGCCCAATCGATCCTCTTTCGATTAACAATTGCACACATAAGTGCGAATTGCTGTCTTGTTATGTTATCATGGGCAGAGTGCTTGCCCAGAATCACTTTTCCGACGACCTCAGCGAGGAACTTGATCTTGAAAGGGAAATTTACCTTGAGCAACTTGGAGGGAATGCCATCAGCATGTCCCAGCTCGACGAGCATCCTTCCAAACTCCTGAGCGTCTTGCTCATAATCTTCATCACCAATAACCAAACCAAAGACATCAGAAAGAACGGCCGGAGTCAGGATAACTTCTACTCCGCCGATGGTACCGATCATTGATTCGTCTGTGGAAGACGACGTGAACGCCCATTCTTTTATCTCTGGAATATTGATCTTGATCCTTTCAGACATCAGCTTCTCTAGACCTTGATCTCTGCAGAGCTGGAGAACTTCCACTATCCCGGCATCGCAACTGCCGAAAGCTTCGAAATCTACACTGAATCCGGCGTCAAACTTTACTACGGCTAGAACAGCTGGAGAAATCGCCATGGATTCGCCGGAGAAAACACGAGAAAGCAGGAGAGGGAACGAGAAAGACGAAGCGCCAGAAAATCGCAAGCGGGAAAGCAGAATGCGAAAGGGCACGCTCCGTCGACGATAAAGCACACGATCTTTTAACCTAGGTCGACTATCGGCTTTATATTGGACCGGAAATAGTCGATCTATTAAAAAGATCTTGAACCGATAATCGAACGGCCGTTCGACGATCGGCTCAGAAGCAGAATAGTCGAACCATAGTTCGGCTAATTCTGGCTTCACAAGCAACAAGCTGTCGTCGAGTAGAGATCGACGATAAGCTCAGCCTGTTCGACGATGGTCGAACGTCGATCGACGATCTTCAAACAGATAAGCTATCATTAACCAGAGGTCGACGATAGGCTCAATCCGTTCGACGATCTTCGATCATCGTTCGACGATCTTCAAGCAGACCTCAACATAGGCAGATATCGTCACACTTAGTCTCGTCCATTGATCATGCCTAGTTGGACTAAAAAGAACAGATGCTTCTGTTCATCTAAAGGCTTGGTGAATATATCACCTCTCTGAAACTCAGTGGATATGAACTCAAGACAGATCTTGTTCTTTTCCACACAATCTCTCAGGAAATGGTGTCTAATCTCAATGTGCTTGGTTCTAGAGTGGTGCACTGGATTTTGTGCAATAGAAATAGCACTGGTACTATCACACATGATCTTGGTGTTCTTGTGTGAGTAACCATAATCCACAAGCTGGTTTTGAATCCACAGGATCTGTGAACAACAACTAGCAGCAGCTATATATTCAGCCTCTGCAGTTGAAGTTGAGACAGAAGCCTGCTTCTTACAGAACCAAGAGACCAATCTCTCTCCCAGGAACTGGCAAGTTCCTGAGGTGCTCTTCCTGTCAACTCTGCAACCAGCATAGTCAGAATCAGAATATCCAATTAATTCAAACTCTGACTCAGCTGGGTACCAAAGTCCTAGATTTGGACATCCTTTCAGGTATCTCAGGATTCTCTTTAGAAGAATCAGATGAGATTCCTTGGGGTTGACCTGGAATCTAGCACAAAGGCATGTAGCAAACATTATATCTGGCCTACTTGCAGTTAGATATAATAGGGAACCAACAATGGCCCTATAATTCTTTTGATCAACTGGCTTGCCGTGATCATCAGAATCAATAACTACATTAGTAGCCATGGGTGTAGGCATTGCTGAAGCATCAGCCATCCCAAATTTCTTTACCAATTCCTTGGCATATTTGGATTGGGAGATGAAGATACCATCAGCATCTTGCTTAACTTGGAGACCAAGGAAGTAAGACAGCACACCCATGCTACTCATCTCAAACTTAGAGTGCATCAAGTTGGAAAACTTTTTGCAAAGTTTGGGATCAGTGGAGCCAAAGATAATATCATCTACATACACCTGAACTAACAGGATTGTGTCCTTGTGATGCTTGACGAAAAGGGTTCTATCAACTACTCCCCTAGTGAAGTTGTGCTCTAACAGGAAACTAGCTAGAGTCTCATACCAGGCCCTAGGAGCTTGCTTTAGTCCATAAAGAGCTTTCTGCAACTTAAAAACATGAGAAGGCTGAGTTGAAGAAACAAACCCTGGTGGTTGTTCAACAAACACCTCTTCCTTAAGCTCACCATTTAGGAATGCACTTTTGACATCCATTTGGAACACCTTAAACTTCATGTAGGCTGCATAGGCCAAGAAGATCCTTATTGCTTCTAGCCTTACAACAGGAGCAAAGGTTTGGTCATAGTCTATACCTTCCTCCTGTCTGTAGCCCTGAGCTACAAGCCTAGCTTTATTCCTTACTATTATTCCATTTGCATCTAACTTGTTTCTATACACCCACTTGGTGCCTATGATCAGTTGGCCTTTAGGTCTTGGAACCAAAGTCCAAACTTTACATCTCTCAAACTGATTTAGCTCCTCTTGCATTGCAATGATCCAGTGGGGATCTAGCTCTGCATCTTTAAAGGTGAGGGGCTCAACCTGTGAGAGGAAACAAGCATGCATCACATCCTGTCTTAATTGATGTCTTGTTTGCACACCAGCTGATATGTCTCCAATCACTTGAGATGTGGGATGATCTCTAAGTGTGACAATATCAGCAGGTGGGATGTGATCTTCAGCAACAGTTGGGATTAATTCCTCAGGAGGAATTTGATCTACTGTTGGTGGAACAACAACAGCTTCAACAGCTTCAGCAATGTCTTCATCACTGTCTGATTCAGTGATCTGAAGAGTTGAAAGTTGAAGGATTTCTTGAGGGGCATCATGTACCTGCAAAGAACTGGAGGAAGGAGAATTTTCTTTCTCCTTGTAAAACATCTGAGACTCATCAAAAGTCACATGCACAGATTCTTCTATCTTACAGGTTGATTTGTTATAAACCCTATAAGCTTTGCTTACTTGGGAATATCCAAGCATGATTCCCATTGAAGCTTTTGCTTCAAACTTTCTAATGTATTCTTTATTATTGTTATGAATATAAACAGTACAACCAAAAACTCTAAAGTAATTAATTTTTGGTTTCTTTCCTTTAAGCAACTCATAAGGAGTTTTACACTTAAGTTTGTGTATCAAACTTCTATTCAAGACATAATTAGCTGTACTAACAGCTTCTGCCCAATAGGATAGAGGCATGTTAGCATCTGCCAACAGTGTACTAGCAGCTTCAATTAGTGTTCTATTCTTCCTTTCAACTACCCCATTTTGTTGGGGAGTTCTAGGAGCTGAGAAGCTATGTTTGATACCTTCTCTCTCACAGAATTCTTGCATGAGAAGAGAGTCAAACTCAGTACCATGATCACTTCTGATCAAGGCCACATGAGTAGAGTACTCAGTCTGCACACAAAGTAGAAAGTCTGTAAGGGCTTTGAAGTTATCAGACTTAGTTCTCAAAAAGAAAACCCAACTGAACCTAGAGAAGTCATCTACAATTACTAATGTGTAATACTTCCCTCCTAGACTCTGTACATTTATTGGGCCAAAAAGGTCCAAGTGTAATAAATACAGGATTCTAGGAGAATCACTTTTATTAACAGATTTAAATGAATTCTTGGTTTGCTTTCCTAGTTGACAAGCCTTGCATAGGCTCTCCTTCTTGTAGGGGCAAGAAGGTAAACCTCTAACAAGGTTGTGCTTAGATAACCTAGATATGTTCTTGAGGTTTACATGACTAAGCCTTTTATGCCATAAAGAATTATTATTAAGGGTTAATTCATTAAACAGGCAGATTTCAGAATGAGATGAATTAAAATCTACTAAATATATATTGCCTATTCTATTACCTATTAAAACAACATTATTATTTAAAGTAATATTGCAAGAGGAGTTAGAAAAAGAAACCTGGTAGCCAGCATCACATAGCTGGCTAACTGAAATCAGGTTGTGCTTCAGTCCACTGACATAAGCAACTCTCTTGAATGTAACAGCTCCAATTGTGATCTTGCCATATCCTTCTGTCTGACCACTGCTGGAGTCTCCAAAGATAACCTTTGGGCCGAGCTTTGCTTTGTACTTTGACAGAAGCTCTTTGTTTCCTGTCATATGCTTAGAGCATCCACTATCCAAATACCACTTATTTTGAGTGATTGGATAGGCCTTCACCTGCAAAACAACTATTTAGACAGAGTGGACCCATGTAACCTTGGGTCCCTTGTTTTTCACATAAGAAAAACTGGAGATATAAGAGAATGCAGGCTGAGGGTGATAACCTAGTGGGTGAGATCTCCTAGGTGGGATTCTCCATGCAGATGATGGGTCAACAAACCTAGGGTTTCTATTTTCATTTAGGTTTCTATGGAATGTATTATGATTTTGAAAATCATGTTGAAATCGTCGATCGACGTTCGACGATGGGCGCTCAGATCGTCGAGCTTCGTTCGACCATGGAGCATCCGATCGTCGAGCGGCGTTCGACGCTCTTTGCATTTCTTTGAAAAACTTCTTTCTCTTTTCTCTCTTAGCCTTATTTAATGTTTTATTTACAAGGTTTACTTGCTCAGTGTTCTTCTTTCCACTAGCTGAAATGAAGTTCACTGGAGTTGAAAGATTATTTTTAAGCAAGACTGGGGGTTCACTGGGAGAAGCTCCTAAGCCTAATTTATCATTACCTGACCTAGTGTTAGTCATGCTGGTAATTTCTAACAGCTTAAGGCTTCTACCATTAAGTGACTCTTCTAGTCTCTTAGACTTAGCTAATTCCATTTTAAGAAATTTGATTTCTTCACTACAAGTAGTGAGTTCTTCCTTTAACCTAACATTTTCAGAGGCTATTGATTCAGAGTCAGCTAGCCTATTTCTAAGTTCTTTTATCTCTTTTTCTGAACTAATTAAATCTAAACATAGAGATTTAAAATCTAACTTAAACTCTTCTGAAGTAAAATCATAAGATGAAAGTACCTCATCTTCAGTAGGCATTTCTTCATCTGAGTCAGAACTCTCTGCAGCAGAGTGGTTGCTGCAGGCATCTATTGCCATGAGGCAAACTTCTTTTGCCTTCTTTTCTTCTTCATCCTCACTAGAGCTTGAGGATGAGGATTCTTCATCAGAGTCACTCCAGGTTTCAGCAATGAAACCTCTCTCCTTCTTCTTGTTTTTGTAGGAGGATGGCTTGGAGTGCTTCCTGTGTTGTTCTTTATCTTTTCTCTTTTCTTTGTTTTTCTCCTCTGGACACTCTGGCAAGATGTGTCCAGGCTTCCTGCACCCATAACAAATAATTTCTTTAGTTGGAGTACGATCATACCTTGGCTTTTCTTCATACTTTGAAGATTTTCTTCTGAACTCTTTTCTCCCCATTTTGAGAAATCTCTTGGCAAACAATGCCATGAGCTCCTCATTTGATTGGCTGTCTTCTGAGGCTTCAGCAGCTTTAAGAGCTAGAGATTGCTCTTTTCTTGTTGGAGTGGGGGTCTTGGCTTCTGCTTCAGCTTCCCTTGTCTTCAGCACTTGCTCAAAAGATTTGAGCTTGCCGAGAAGGGCTTCAGTTGATATCTCATTGGTGCTTCTGGCTTCCTTGATTGGCCAGATCCTCAAATCCCATGTGCTAGGAAAGCACATAAGGATCTTATCATTGACCTCTGTCAATGAGATATCCTTGTCAAGGGTCCTCAGCTCATTGATGATTGAGCTGAGCCTGGTGTACATCGCTTCAACTGATTCAGCATCAGTCTTCTTGAAGTTCTCATACTGTGAAATAAGGTTGGACCTCCTGTCCTTCCTTTCATCAGCTGAACCAGCTACAATCTGGTTCAGTGTGTCCCACATGGCCTTAGCTGAGGAGCAGTCAGCCACCTTCTGAAACACTTCATCAGACATAGTCTGAGCCAGTATGTTCATTGCTTTGGCATCAGCAATTTTGGCCTTCTTGTACTCATCATTATAATCTGGAGGAGGCACTGCACTCATATCAGATGATGAGGCAGTGGCAGCAGCAGGTGCTCTTGGGGGACCTGACAAAATAGAAGCAAAAATACTCTCATCAATAGAGTTCATATAAAGTTTGATCCTTGCCTTCCAGATGCCAAACTTTGCTAAGTTGCATGCTGGAGGTCTGGTGCTAGAATAATCCTTAGACTGGGCCATGATAGTGAATTTCTATAAACTCTTGGTATCTATCAGGATCTTGTGACTTAGGTGTTAGCCTATACAGTCAGTCAACCTCCCTCTGATACCAATTGAAAGTGAAGGGATAGATACTACTCTAGAGGGGGGGTGAATAGAGTAATCAAATTTTGCACAATACAAAACTTAACTGTCTACCCAACTCCCTTGGAGTGAAGTGCGGAATGAAGAGATTATAGATATTGGTTTAACCTTAAAGCCTAACACAAGTGTTGTGTACAAACACAAGCTAACTGTAATTACAGTTAAGCTTGGAAAAACCTAAACAGCAACTAGCAGCCTAGTTATATCTATTCACAGCCACAGTACAGGAAAAATAATAAACAAGCCAGACGACACAAGGATTTTTATAGTGGTTCCCCAAACAACTTGGGTACGTCCACTCTTCTACCCAAACGGTAGGAATCCACTACAGGTTTTTGATCAGGTGCCCTGCCACCAACAGGATCTTCTTCAGGTAGATCCAGAGACCCTTTAGACTTTTGATCAGGTGTCTAAAAACCAAGCACAGGTTTTTGATCAGGTGCCCTGCCACCAAGGGATACTTTTGAAGGGAGTAATAACCCTGTACAGGAGGGGGAAGAAGGTTAAGATATCTTCTCTATTTTGCAATAGATTAGAGAAGCACAAAAGCTTGCACTGAGCTAGAATGCTCTAAAGAATCAAGGCTCCCCCTGGCTCAAAGATGTCCAGGTGAAGTCTTGCTTCAGTGCAGAGAAAACTCTTCAGAAAGTTCTGAAGGAAAGAGCTACAGGAAGAAAGTAAACAATAAAAAGAAACAGTCTTCAAGCAGCAATCTTCTTCTTCTTCTTCTTCAAAGAAACTCTGAGTTGAACTTCCTGAAAGCAGGAGAACTCAGGTGAAGAAGAGATGAAGATCTTAACACTTCTCAGTTAGATGGAGTTTGCTGAGAGCAGGAAGCTTGAGCTTGATGAAGGCTTGAGTGCTTTTGAATATGTGTGTAACACTCGCTTCTTTTAACTCCTGTTAACTAGCTTGAATCCTTCTGCAAAGGGTTCTTTATATATTCATCAGCAAGCAACGGCTCTCTTCCATTTGAATTAATTTGTCTTCTTCTGAGCCTTGAGACCTGGGCTGTAAATATCAAGAAGACAGAAATATCTCTGCAGCAAAACATTCTATAAAAAGGAATAAACCTCTTTCTAAGAAGCTGCAGGCTTAAATCAAATAAACAGATAGACTAAATAAAGTCACATCAGAAACAATCTCTTTATAGCAAAAGAAGACTTTTCAGTCCAACGGCTATAAAGGGCTGTCAGCAGATAAAGTAAATTAAAATGACAGCTAATAAGACAAACAACTTTATCTTAAAAGATTTAAACTCAGGCAATAAGAATAGAGCAAATAATGCCTGGAAACTTTATCATACAGCTTAAAATACTATGCCAGAAAATGTATTAAATAATTAAATATAATAAATAAATACAAAATATAAAGGCAGACAGAAAACGTCGAACGACCTTCGAAGATCGTCGAACGACGCCAGGAGATCGTCGAACTATCGGGCAGATAGTCGAACGATCCAGATAGTCGAGCTATCAAATAGATAGTCGAGCTACCGCAGCAGATAGTCGAACTATCAGGACAGATAGTCGAACTATCAGATAGTCGATCTATCTAGGACAGATAGTCGAGCTATCAAGCGCACAGAGATAGTCGAACTATCAAGCAGATAGTCGACCTACCTCAGAAAACAGATAGTCGATCTATCAAAAGATAGTCGAACTATCAAAACAAACTAGATAGTCGAACTATCAACAGATAGTCGAACTACTAGCGCAGAACAGATAGTCGACCTATCAACCGATAGTCGAACTATCAGCGCAGAACAGATAGTCGAACTATCAACAGATAGTCGAACTATCAGCGCAGAACAGATAGTCGAACTATCAACAGATAGTCGAACTATCAGCGCAGACAAAGCGTCGACCAACTGATAGACGATCGTCGATCAGCCGATAGACGATAGTCGAACGGCGTTCGACTATAGTCGAACGAAAAACCTACTTAACCAAATTCTCAATTTGGAAAAGCGAGGACTCTACAGCTAGACTCCTAACCATTGACCATAGATATTTCTTGGGTCAAGGGGCACAAAGGAGAGGACTGAACTCAAATCAAACTAGGGTACCAACAGAAACCCTTAAGATGGAGTAGTTGATGACGACGTTGCTCTCTAATGAAACGAGGAGCAAATCTGGTCCTAGCACCAGTGAGGGTTTGTTCGTGAAGAACAAGGAACCGATTAGAGGCAGATCGAGAGACAGAGGGAAGAAGGCCAATCGACCTAGGTCCAAGTCTAGGGACAAGAAGAACCGGTGTCACTACTGCAAGGAGGAGGGACACTGGAAGATCAACTGCCCGAAGAGGAAGTTGAAGGGGAAAGACAAAGAGCCACAGCAGGCGGCCGTTGCTTCAGACCCAAATAGCGATGCTGACGTCCTACATGTCTCACCTAGTCTCGATACTACTGACGCATGGATCATGGACACTAGATGCTCATATCATATGTGTCCTCACAAGGAATAATTCACTACATTCAGGGAGTGCGACGGCGGTCGGGTATTGATGGGAAACGACTCGGAGTGCAGAACACTAGGAATTGGGAGCGTTAGAATCAAGATGTTTGACGGGACGATTAGGACTCTCACTAACGTTAGATATGTGCCTGATCTAAGGAAGAGTCTGATATCCCTAGGAACTTTGGAGGCGACCAGGTGCTCTTACACCGGCAAGGGAGGATATCTGAAGGTCAAGAGAGGTGTTATGGTAGTCATGAAAGGAGAGCGCTCTGGTACTCTCTACAAGCTGATCGGCACTACCATCGTCGGTGACGCGACAGTTTCTGAGACGTCAGATGAGGATTCCTCTCTGCTGTGGCATGCCAGACTTGGCCATATGAGCGAGAGAGGACTGCTGGAGCTTCACAAGAAGGGCCTACTAAAAGGGGTCAAGACATGCAAGTTAGAATTCTGCGAGACCTGTGTTCTCGGGAAACAGCAAAAGGTGAAGTTCGTGACATCTTCGAAGCGGAGCAAGCAGGCGCTGGAGTATATACACTCAGATGTTTGGGGGCCTGCCCCAGAGCCGTCTCTAGGGGGCGCTAGATATTTTGTGACCTTCATCGATAATTACTCTAGGAAGGTCTGAACGTATTTTCTGAAGCACAAGTCCGAGGTGTTCGACAAGTTCAAGATCTGGAAGACGACGGTGGAGAAGCAGACCGGGAAGAAGGTGAAGTACCTTCGATCTGACAATGGTGGCGAGTACACCTCAGCGGAGTTCCAGGAATACTGCAATCAGGAGGGCATCACCCGCCATCTCACCATTCCCGGGACACCGCAGTAGAACGACGTCGCAGAAAGGATGAACAGGACGCTGCTAGAGAGAGCTCGGTGCATGCGTCTGTTCGTCGGCCTACAAAAGTCCTTCTGGGCTGAAGCTATTAACACGGCGTGTTATCTAGTGAATCGATCATCATCGATGTCACTGAATCTGAAATCGCCACAGGAGGTTTGGTTAGGCAAGCCGGTCGATTATTCCGATATTCACATATTTGGTTGTCCTGTGTACACCATAGTGCAAGACTCTGAAAGAACAAAGCTGGATGTTAAGTCCAAGAAGTGCATCTATCTGGGCAGAAAGGCCGCACGAAAGGATTCAAGCTGTGGAACCCTGACACGAAGAAGGTGGAGATCATGCGCGACGTAATTTTTGATGAGGCTTCTATGCTGAAAAAATCTCAGTCTTAGTCCAAAGAAGTGGATAAGACTCCAGTCACACCCCTGGAGGTGGAGCTAGAGAGGAGTGACCAGGCTGACGACCATGGTGATTTCTCCGACCCGAAGGATGCTGATGCTGTGCAACCTACTGAAGTGGAGTCGTACTCCATTGCCAGAAAAAGGGCGAGGAGAGAGATCAGACTGCCTCTCAGGCTACAGGACACTGTAGCATATGCTTTTCAAGTGATCTCCTCAGACCCTTGGTCTTACCAAGAAGCTATGAAGAGCAGTGACCGTTCTCAGTGGAAAGCTGCGATGAAGGAGGAAATGGACTCACTTCGAAAGAACAAGACTTGGGAAGTGGTTAGCCTACCGAAAGGAGCTAAGGCAATCAGCTCCAAGTGGGTATTTATGAAGAAGAAGTCCACTTTCGGGAAGGACCAGTGGAGATACAAGGCGAGATTCGTTGCTAAGGGATTCGCACAGAAGAAAGGAGTTGATTTCGATGAAATTTTCTCACCCGTAGTAAAGCACTGTTCCATACAGGTGCTACTTGCTATAGTAGCGTTGTGGTACTTGGAGTTGGAGCAAATGGGCGTGAAGACAACATTTCTCCATGATAACTTAGAAGAGGAAATCTACATTCTGCAGCCTTAAGGGTTCATTGAACCAGGCAATGAGAAAAAGGTGTGCAAGTTAAGGAGATCCCTTTACGGTTTAAAGCAGACTCCGAGAATGTGGAATAAGAGGTTCGACACGTTCATGGTCTCCCAGGGTTTCAGCAGAAGTCAGTATGATAGCTGCGTCTACCACAAGTTCCTGGCGAATGACGACATTCTGATTCTGATGTTATATGTCGACGATATGTTGATAGCTTGCAAATCATCTCGGGAGATTCAATTACTGAAGCAGAAGCTGCATGCTGAGTTTGAAATGAAGGATCTGGGTCACGCACAAAAAATTCTTGGAATGGAAATCAAGCGGGACAGAAAGCGAGGCATGCTTTGGCTTTCTCAAGCAGGCTATATTCAGAAGGTACTAGAGAAATTCAATATGATGGAGTCTAAACCTAATACAAATCCTCTCGGGCAACAGTTTACACTGTCGTCACAGCAGTGTACAGACACCGAGGAGGAACGTCAAAAGATGCTCAAGGTGACGTACGCTAGTGCGGTAGGATGTTTGATGTACGCAATGATCTGTACGAGACCAGATATAGCTCAGGCTGTGAGCGTTGTCAGCAGGTATATGGGGAATCCGGGGCGACAACATTGGGAAGCCGTTAAGTGGATTCTAAGATACTTGAGAGGAACCCCAAACGTCGGAGTAGTATTTCAGAAGAGCAAGGATGTCGGTATGCTAGAGGGCTACGTTAACTCCGACTACGCCGGAGACCTCGATAGAAGAAGATCTACTTCCGGGTACATCTTCCTTCTAGGTGGAGGTCCCATCAGTTGGAAAGCCACTCTTCAGGACATCGTGGCTCTATCTACGACAGAGGCAAAATATATTGCTGCAGTAGAAGCTGCAAAGGAAGTCATTGTTGAAGTTACCATGGTGATCTAGAAGTGGTCAAACATGTAATCTCACTGCCAACGCGATATGAGCCTGCACGGTCGCACATAAGAGCATGTGGAGAAGTTGGAAGATTGACTGTGTTGGTAAGGGTTACCAATCACCACACAGAATGGGGTTGGGCAAACGTTGCCAAAGGAGTTTCGTCGAGAGTCGTCGAGTATGAATCGCCGACTAAGGCAAAGTCGTCGAGAGTCGTCGGGAGTCGTCGAGTATGACTCGCCGACTAAGGCAAAGTCATCGAGAGTCGTCGAGTATGACTCGTCGACTAAGGCAAATTTGTCGAGAGTCAAACTGTTGGATTCTCGACGAATCTGTCTACTGATTCTTACCGATTCTGTCTACTGATTCTCGCTGATTCTGTCTTCTGATTCTCGCCGACTGATTCTCGCCGAACCTGTGCTGATTCTCGGCGAATGATTCTGAAACCCTATTTTGGGTGGTCTGCGGATAGCGATACTCTCAGGTCTGTTTATGCCTTTGGTATAAATTGAGACTTAGGGTTTTGGGAAAGGGATCGGGCTTTTTCTCCTGTGGCCGAATTGAACCCGACGGAAGCGTTCCGCCGCTCGTTCGCTCCGCCGATTCCCGAATCCCGTCGGACGGAAGCGTTCCGCCGCATTGTTCGCTCCGCCGACCACCTCCTCTCCGACGACAGTCGCCGGTGTTGCTATTCCTGGCGCGGACCTAGTAGTCCGTGGAAGTGCAAGGTATAGTTGATCTCCTTCCCGATCTTTCGTGCGACGAGGCTCGGTGTTCTCCTGCTCGTGTGGATTTCTACAGAGACGTAGACGTTATTCTACGTAGAACTCGCCACCGACAAGGTCTCAAAGCTTGGAGCATCTTCGTTGAGTTGTGACTCAACGCCGCTAAGGTAATTTTACCTAGTTTTTCGTAACTTCTTGATTCAACATTCATGGCCCGATCCCAAATCTCTTTTGAGTTGTTCTCGATTTTATTACTTCTGCTGCATGCACAAGTGTTGTGTCATCCTCATAGAGAAACCCAATAGTGGTATCAGAGGGAGGTTTCGGCCATGATTGTTGTATTGGAAGTTAGGTTATTCTAGTACGTGTAAACCTAGAGATTTAGAAGTGTTCTAAATGTCTAGATTTAATCCTGGAACATCAATTGTTGATGACTTTCCAAGGGAAATCCGTGGGCCCATAACCCACAGGTTAGGGGCTCTGCCCCTTGGAACCCCGCCAGGAACGTCTGGGATTTCGTGGTAATTTCTAATTGTTAGAAATTGTTGTCTCCTTAGCAGTAACCGTCCCTCGAGTGGTTAATGAACCCGTGTATTGTTTTGGATTTTGAATCCAACAATGAGAGACGAGTTTGTCTACTGCTTTAAGTTGAGTTGCCTTTGCCTTTGTCCAATGCATGTAAATTTGAAGATTTGGAAGAGTCCGGATGTTCCGATTTAGCACTTTCTTCTATCAAATGTTGATAGTATCATGTTGTGCACATAAGGGATGCATGTGGATTTTAGAAATGTTTTTCTGTGGATGTGCACATTGATCAAATGTTGATCATGGTTAATTGTTAACCTATTATCAAAAATCCCTTCATCAAATATTAAGTCTTCGGATGCCTTCCGATGGATGACACTCTTTCTGGCTCGATCGATGAAGTGTGGGCTTGCAAAAGCAAGGTGCATTAATCCATCTTGGTAAGGGTGCGAGCGGATAATTGTGATATCTCACTGTCGACATCGGGTATAACTTAACTAGGTGACCTCAAAGGTTGAGTGCCTAGAGGCATAGGGTTGGCATGCATCATATGATGGATGCGAATAAGGAGTTATTCACTAACCATACAAGAATTGCATGAGGATGCAATTGGCAAGCGTTGCCTACCTAAATAACCACATCGTGAGAGAAAAGCTAAAACTAACTCATTGTGTTGGTGAAATACGGATCTTGTCCACTAAGAGAGTAGCTCGCATGAACTCTCCGAATTGATAGTGAGGGCCATCATTTTGAATAAAATAGTGGGAGTTTTAATTGAAGTCCAAATTAAAAAAATAAATTGTATTTTGAAATTTTGATACTGATATTATTCTGCATAAATTCTTGTAGAATTCCATGGCAAGTGGTTCACACTCCACTTTGTCTCTGAGAGCCATCTTTGAGAAGGATAAGCTAAGTGGGACCAACTACATGGACTGGTACAGGAACCTGAGAATTATTCTCAGGCAAGAGCGAAAGCTCTATGTCTTAGAAGAAGAAGCCCCCGAGGTGCCGACCGGGAATTCTTCCTGTGCTGATAAGGATACTTATAAGAAGTATACTGATGACGCCTTAGACATCGAATGCCTTATGCTTGTCACCATGAACTCTGAGCTTCAGAAGCAACATGAGAACATGGGGTGCAAGGAGATTGACGAGCATCTCAAGAAAATGTTTCAAGGGCAGGCTCGTCAAGAGAGGTTCGATGTCACAAAAGCGTTATTTCAGTGCAAGATGGGAGTTCGAGACTCAGTAGGTACTCACGTACTCAAGATGATTGGGTATATAGAGAACCTTGAAAGGTTGGGTTTTCCTCTAGGTCAAGAGTTGGCCAC
Source organism: Platanthera zijinensis (assembly GCA_039513925.1). Classification (NCBI taxonomy): domain Eukaryota; kingdom Viridiplantae; phylum Streptophyta; class Magnoliopsida; order Asparagales; family Orchidaceae; genus Platanthera; species Platanthera zijinensis. Next base: position 203,702,270 of record CM077083.1, read on the forward strand.
AGATCTGATCCTGCAATCGTTGCCGGACAGTTATGAGCAGTTTGTCTTGAACTACAACATGAATGAAATAGACAAGACACTGCCCAAGCTCCTAGGCATGTTAAGAACTGCCGAGATCAATATGAAGAAGGCCAAACCTGCCAACCCCATACTGATGGTGCATAAGGGCAAGGGCAAGGCTAAGGGCTCTAAGAAGACGAAGGTGGGACCTAAGTCATATCTTGATCCCAAGTCTTCTACACTGAAGAAAAAGAAGAGCACGGTGAAGGAAGGGAAATGCCACCACTGTAGCAAGGTTGGTCATTGGAGGAGGAATTGTCCTTCTTACATTGAGGGTCTGCAGAAAATGAAGGGAGGTATGACTTCCGCTTCAAATATTTATGTTATAGAGATAAACCTTTCTGCTCCTTCATCTTGGGTATTGGATACCGGATGTGGTTCACACATTTGTACAAATATGCAGGAACTGGAAAAGAGAAGATTGTTGAGTAAAGGGGAGGTGGACCTGCGTGTCGGCAATGGAGCAAGAGTTGCTGCTGTAGCCGTAGGGGTTTACCGTCTTTCTTTGCCCAGTGGGCTTGTAATAGAATTAGATAATTGTTATTTTGTTCCGGCCATAACTAGAAACATTATATCAATTTTATGCTTGGACATGATTGGATTTTCTTTTATAATTAAGAACAACTGTTGTTCTATATTTAAGAATGATGTTTGTTATGTTGTAGCCCAATTGTTTAATGGTCTTTATGTTTTGAACTTGGACTATCTGATCTATAATGTAGAAAATAATAAAAGACTAAGAACAAATGACTCAAACCCTACATATCTCTGGCATTGTCGTTTGGGCCATATAAACGAGAAGCGCATATCCAAGCTCCATAAAGATGGACTTTTGGACTCATTTGATTATGAATCATTTGAGCGATGCGAATCTTGTTTGTTAGGCAAGATGACTAAAGCCCCTTTCACTGGTTATACTGAGAGGGCTGAGGATCTCTTGGGTATTATACATAGTGATGTATGCGGACCCATGAGCTCCATGGCTAGAGGTGAGTATTTCTACTTCGTTACATTTACTGATGATTTCAGTAGATATAGATATGTGTATCTTATGAAGTGCAAATCCGAGACCTTTGAAAAGTTCAAAGAGTTCAAGAATGAAGTAGAAAACCAGTTGGGTAAAAGGGTTAAAGCACTCCGATCTGATCGAGGTGGTGAATACCTGAGTCATGAGTTCCGTGATCATCTGAAAGAGTGTGGTATTGTATCACAGCTCACTCCACCTAGAACACCACAACATAATGGTGTGTCTGAGAGGAGAAATCGTACTCTGTTAGACATGGTACGTTCGATGATGAGTCATGCAGACTTGTCTGTTTCTTTTTGGGGTTTTGCTTTAGAGACCGCTGCAATGACACTGAATCGCGCTCCAACAAAACGGTTCTGAAGACACCATATGAGATATGGACTGGGAAGCGTCCTAGTATGTCGTTCAGTAAAATTTGGGGCTGTGAGGCATACGTGCGACGTCAAATGCCTGACAAGCTGGAACCCAAATCGGATAAATGTTATCTGGTAGGATATCCTAAGGAAACGAAAGGATATTACTTTTACTTACCGTCCGAGGGAAAAATGTTTGTCGCAAGGACTGGTGTCTTCTTAGAGAGAGAATTCTTATCAAGAAAGACTGAAAAGGTAGAATTTGAAGAAGTTCAAGAACCACAAGTAGTGAATGAACCGGAATTGGATTCTGAGATAGGACTATAAGATGTTGTAGCTAGAGAACCTACTCAAGAAACACAAGTCCTATGTAGATCTGGTAGACCAAGATTTGAGCCTGAGAGATATGGATTTCTCATGTCTCAATTAGGTAATGTGTTGCTTTTAGATCATGATGATGAACCAGCAACCTACCAAGAGGCTATGAATGGACCGGACTCCAACAAATGGCTTGAGGCTATGAAATCTGAAATGGACTCCATGTATGCAAACCAAGTTTGGAACTTGGTGGAACCACCTGAAGGGGTACGACCCATAGGGTGCAAATGGGTCTTCAAGAAGAAGACCGACATGGATGAGAATGTACAGACATTCAAAGGGAGACTGGTGGCTAAGGGTTTTAAGCAAATTCATGGTATTGACTATGATGAGACCTTTTCCCCTGTTGCCATGGTAAAGTCCATAAGGATATTGCTTGCTATTGCTGCGTATTATGACTACGAGATCTGGCAGATGGATGTCAAAACGGCTTTCCTTAATAGAAACCTCCTTGAGGAAGTGTACATGACACAACCCGAAGGTTTTGTATCCCCAAATGAAGCCACTAAAATATGCAAGCTGAATAGGTCCATCTATGGACTGAAGCAGGCCTTTCGAAGTTGGAATCTTCGTTTTGATGAGAAAATCAAAGAGTTTGGTTTCATCAAGAATGAAGATGAGCCTTGTATTTACAAGCGAATTAGTGGGAGCATTGTTGTCTTCCTGATATTGTATGTAGATGACATACTATTGATTGGGAATGACATTCTTAGCCTGAAAGTTGTTAAGAACAACCTAGGGAACTGCTTTTCTATGAAGGACTTGGGTGAAGCGACTTATATACTTGGTATTAAGATCTATAAAGATAGATCGAAGAAATTGCTGGGTTTGACCCAGAGTACATACATCGAGAAGGTGTTGAAGCAGTTCAACATGCTTGAGTCCAAGAAAAGATTTTTACTCATGTCTCATGGTGTGAATCTCTCTAAGGACCAGTGTCCAAAATCTTGTGAAGATAAGGACCACATGAAGTTTATTCCATATGCTTCGGCAATTGGATCAATCATGTATGCAATGTTATGTACTCGACCTGATGTCTCCTTTGCTTTGAGCATGACTAGCAGGTATCAGTCAGACCCCGGTGAGTGTCACTGGATTGCAGTCAAGAATATCCCAAAGTACTTGAGAAGGACAAAGGATGTGTTCTTGGTGTATGGTGGAGAGGAAGAGCTCGTTGTAAGTGGTTACACGGATGCTAGCTTCCAAACTGATATGGACGACTCAAAGTCTCAATCAGGGTTTGTGTTTTGCCTTAATGGAGGAGCTGTGAGCTGGAAGAGTTCCAAGTAAGAGACAGTTGCTGATTCTACAACAGAAGCCGAGTATATCGCTGCAGCTAACGTAGCGAAGGAGGCTGTATGGATTAGGAAATTAAACGGCGAGCTTGATGTAGTTCCTAGCATTGTTTGTCCCGTAGTTCTCTACTGTGATAACAATGGTGCAATTGTACAATCTAAGGAACCTAGATCCCATCAGCGCTCCAAGCACATACTTCGGTGATTCCATCTTATTCGTGAGATTGTCGAACGAGGATATGTGAACATTTGCAGAGTGCTGACTGAGGAGAATATTGCGGATCCACTGACAAAGCCTCTCGCACAGAGAAAACATGATGGTCATACTAGATCAATGAGTATATGATACCTAAATAATCAACTCTAGTGAGAGTCTTGTGGGTTGCGTGTAAACATATATTCTGTTGGCTGTTTGTTGTTTATTCATATGATGAATTATGTACCGAAATTTAATTTTACAATTAATGGCAAGTTCTTTTATTATGGTTTCTCTATGCGATAGTTAAATGTTAACATAATAGATACCCTTAGAATGTTCGCTTCCATAGGACATCAAGTACGTGACTTGAATGTGAGAGCCTATGATTTATTTGAAGCTTCATTCTTTAAAAGGTCCCTGGTCGTAGTATCATCATAGAAACTAAGGGTGATGATGATACATGAAGACTAGTACGTGCGTTGACTGATGACTAGTTCTCACAGGTCATGATATTGTTATATCAAGTCATCACGTGGGTACTTGTTAATGAACAAGTTATACTGGACAGACCCAACATGAGACTACTTTGTGGATTGTTATTTAAATGTGTCACGAGTAGGTCTCAATTGACAATGGTGTTGTGATCGTTTGACCTGAAGTCACAGCATTTATCAAGTGAGGAAGAGCGTGCTTTGATGTCATCTAAAGTCTTTCTTGAGAAAGGTTGATGATAAGGGTGATTGTTGGGCACGTTACGAATCATTTGGGTGTTTGTGTGTGAGCAGATATGGGATTTGTCCTCCTATATGACAGGAGTTGCATCCATGGGCCCCTTGATGGAACTAGACTGAGAAACGCATGACCATGCTTGGTTGAGTCAATATGTGATATTGGACTCACCATTCTATGGTAGTCCGTTCTAGATCAAGAAACTTGGATTGAGCTATTATGAGGGTGACACGGTCCATGCCTCTAGTTCTTTCCGGATGTAAGGGACAAAGGGACAAAGACAACGCTGGAACATTGTTCATATAGGCTTTTGAGTTATTAACTCTTATTGCTTGGGTAGCAATGATGCATTGCTAGATGCCGCTCATTGTTTGTGAGGTTTTTGGTTTGATACTTTCAAGATCAAGTGGGAGACTGTTGGAGTTACCATGGTGATCTAGAAGTGGTCAAACATGTAATCTCACTGCCAACGCGATATGAGCCTGCAGGGTCGCACATAAGAGCATGTGGAGAAGTTGGAAGATTGACTGTGTTGGTAAGGGTTACCAATCACCACACAGAATGGGGTTGGGCAAACGTTGCCAAAAGAGGTTCATCGAGAATGATTCGTCGAGAGTCGTCGAGTATGACTCGCCGACTAAGGCAAATTCGTCGAGAGTCGTCGAGTATGACTCGCCGACTAAGGCAAATTCGTCGAGAGTCGTCGAGTATGACTCGCTGACTAAGGCAAATTCGTCGAGAGTCGGCGAGTATGACTCGCTGACTAAGGCAAATTCGTCGAGAGTCGAACTGTTGGATTCTCGACGAATGGTGATACTCGACGATTCCATTCTCGACGATTCTGCTGATGATTCATGTCGATTCTGTCTGCTGATTCTCGCCGAATCTGGATCTGATTCTCGCCGAACCTGGAGCTAATTCTCGGCAAATGATTCTGAAACCCTATGTTGTGTGGTCTGCGGATAGCGATACTCTTAGGTCTGTTTATACCTTTGGTATAAATTAGGACTTAGGGTTTTGGGATTTTGTGTGTATGATTTCTCCTGCGGCCGAATCGAACTCGATGGAAGTGTTCCGCCGTTCTACCGATCCGCCGGTTCCCAAACCCCGCCGGACGGAAGCATTCCGCCGCCTCGCTCATTCCGCCGACCTCCTCTCCGACGATAGTCGTCGGTGTTGTTGTTCCTGGCGCAGACCTAGCAGTCCGTGGAAGTGCAAGGTACAGTCGGTCTCCTTCCCGATCTTTTGTGCGACGAAGCTCGGTGTTCTCCCGCTCGTGTGGATTTCTGCATAAACGTAGATGTTATTCTACGTGGAACTCGCCACCGACAAGGACTCATATTTCGAAGCATCTTTGTTGAGTTGTGACTAAACACCGGAAAGGTAATTTTTACCTAGTTGTTTGTAAACTTCTTGATTCAACATTCATGGCCCGATCCCAAATCTCTTTTGGGTTGTTCTTGATTTTATTACTTCCGCTGCGTGCACAAGTGTTGTGCCACCCTCCTAGAAAACCCAACACGATCGACTCTGCCGCCTTCCCCTTTCCTTCATATGTTTCTTCATGCCTCTTCTCGGACTTTGCACGTCCGCTCCAACACTCACGTGCAAAATGCCCCACCTTTCCACAGTTGTAGCACGCTCCTGGCACTTGACTTGAGTTTGCCCCCGTCGCACCAGACGAAGGGGCTGAGCTCGAAGTCTTCAGCTTCTTGTTCCATATGCGGAAACCAGACTTTGAATTTGGCACTTTGACCTCTGACCTCTTTTCCCCTGGGTCCTTCTTCCCTTGAACTTTCTTCGCGACCCTTTCCAATGACCGAGCTGCATTTACCAAGGCTAGGAAGCCCTGTGGCTTAGGCCCAGCGAGGAGTAGTTGTAGGTCGCCTCGTAGGCCCTCATAAAATCGGTTGGTCTTCCGCTCTTCTTCAGTAAACATAGCACCAGCATAACAACCTAACCGAGTAAACTCGTGGAGATACTTATCCACGCTTCTCTCTCCCTGAGTCAAACCAAGGTACTTATTCTCCATCTCAAGCTTCTGGGCAGAAGGTAGGTATCTGGCCAAGAACAACCTTGAGAATTCCTCCATCGGTACATCAGTAAGTTGCCTTCCCACCAAGAGATGAACCTCCAAATCGTCCCACCACATCCTTGTCTCACCAGCCAATAGGAAGGTCGCTATTGTGGTCTTCTGCCACTCCGTAGTTTCTGTGGCGGTCATGACCCTCTTTATCGTAGAGAGCCAATCCTCAGCTTGAGTTGGCGTTCCCATCCCGTCAAATACGGGAGGATTAAAGCTCATCACATGCTTGAGCTGTTTCTCCGTGGCTCTCCTTGGAATTACCAGATCAACTGCTCCACGCTCTACCACTCCCGGCTCTGCCACTCTAATCGGTTCTTGCTCATTAGCAGGTGGTGCCTGCTGCACTTGTTGGGCATTTATCATGGCAAAGACTGCTTCAGCCACCAATCTAATGGTTTCTGCTGAAGAAGGTGTTGTAGGCACGTCACTTGGTGCACTACTTTCCGTCGATTGCGGACGCTCCGATTGCCCAGCACCACTCCTAGTTACCTATAATAGAATAAACCCTTGATTAGGCGACACACAAATTGGTAAAAGCAATCATTGGAACACTCAGGTTCCTCAAAATAAGTGTATTTTTTCATTCCTAAGTGGACATTCATGGGTTCTTTTATGTTATAACGATGACGCACATACATGTGCTCACCTACCCTAAAAGAATTCGCCCACGAATTCAACTAAAGAAGACCGACACCTAAGCTCTGATACCAAATTGTAACACCCCTATCTGTCGTATGTCATATAACAGAAGGTCCAGCTAGAACCTGACGCCATATACCACGGACAGTCGGAAGGGTTACATAATAATACCAAAAACTCAACTACTCGTCCTAACACAGAGCATTCTAGTGGAAGTTTTTAAATAGTTTAGAAAAACCCAAAATTGCACATCACTAGCACGAATGTCCACTATCACCATAGGAATGAAATATAATAAATACACAAAAGACTACTTGGCCTTATGGTCTTACAAATATTCACTTTAACAACATAATGTTTTACAGACATCGGCTCGCAGACCGGTCACACATGATAAAAGTAAAATAACAGTTCGTCTTGGCCTTTGAGGGCCAGCACAGCAGCTTAGGCTTCAACCCGTTATTTGGTACTTGGTTTCGCAGCACCTGCAAGTAACATTCCACCACATGGTGGCAAACAAAGCAACGGTCAGCTAAAGCTGACCAAATTATAGCGACCCCACCCCTTATTCGGGACGACGATGCTCCTTCCCTGCAATTCATTAGCCCAACTAAACAATTAAGTGCATAATACTAATTCGCCACAGGTGTAGGCTCGCCTGGCCAAACACCCCGTGCACTCAGGACACATTTTTGGTGAATCCGGTCAATTCCGTGGCTTCACCACCATCCTCGGGACGACAAACATTGTGAGTATTTTTAGTCTTTCCAACCGTAGTCCAAGACTCCTGACTATGCCAACGGCCAGTTCCACTTTTGGGCCTCTAGCACCGAACCGTACAGTCCAGGTCCGTTTCCACTTGCCCATTGCTCACTCCGCCTAGTCACTTTAAGACGTATGCGCGGGCCAAACCTCACCTGGATCCTAATCCATTTCCATACATCACATAACCCAGTTATGTCCAAGGCTGGCTCCCCGGCCGCAAAGTTAGCAGAATTACATTTCCGCTCAGTTTTCCGGGTGCGCCTTGGAGTTAATCCCCAAGGTTCCCTACTGCAATCTACCGCGTAGAAACCCGAAAACACAAAGCACGGAGTCTTCTCTGGCAATCCATATAATATGCAACATCACCGATCCAGACAACCATGTCCTTGTAGGCTTCACACACAATGCCTAAGTCTGTACTTCATTTTCGGACACTACATGCAACACAAGGGGGACTATTCACATCTACCCCAAGGATCACCACGCATTCACCGCACACTCGCGGGACCGGGTTTCCTATGCAGAAAAGAAAAGGACTTCACATGTCCAAGTGGAGAATCGTTACCCTTGAAGTCTGCTTTGGCGCCATGAAAACTAGCCGGATGGAAGGCTTCACAAGGGAATTCTCTCTACAGATCTGGTCTCGGTTCTCGAATTGGTGCTCCGGTTCTCCACCGGTGGCCGGATTCCTCCCCTTCTTTCTTCCTTGCTCTCTCCTTTCTCTAACTCCTTAGAAAGAGAAAACTTAAGAGGAAATGAGGAATTAATCCTCTATTCCCGGAATTAAGAAAGCAGGAACTCATCTGGGCCGTCAGATCTTGTTTAAAGAAAACGAATGGCTCAGATTCGCCTAAAATCTCTTAATCCTAGGACGAACACGGCTTTGCACACGGTCGTGTCCCATGTCGTGTGCCTCGATCCAGCCACGAATATCAAGCACAAAAAAGGACACGGGTTGAACACGCCCATGTCCTAACCTGACACGCCCGTGTCGGGTCCTCGACACGCCCGTGACCAATGGCCATGTCACAACTAACTGCCACACCAACCGTCACGTCCCATAGTGGACACGGGTAGCGACACGCCCGTGTCAACAAGTACACGCCTGTGTTCCGGGCCATGTCACTCAATCGACACAGGACCAGACTTTCCTGAGAATAACATGGCATATGACACGCCCGTGTCCCATGCCGTGTGCCTGACATGCCCTGGGACATGCCTGTGTCCCAGGCCGTGTTCGAGCACTCAACACTCGTCGACCTCAACTCGATGACCCGAGCATGACACGCCCTATGATACGCCTGTGTCACAGGCCGTGTTCACCCTTCCAAGACCCGAACTTGGTTCAAACACCGCCCGTTTCACTTTTGAGTTTCGGGGCGTTACAAGTGGGAGTATTGTTGTCTTCCTGATATTGTATGTGGATGACATACTACTGATTGAGAATGACATTCTGACCCTACAAGTTATTAAGAACAACCTAGGGGACTCCTTTTCTATGAAAGACTTGGGTGAAGTGATTTACATACTTGGTATTAAGATCTATAGAGATAGATCGAAGAAGTTGCTGGATTTGACCCAAAGTACATTCATTGAGAAAGAATTGAAGTGTTTCAACATGCTTGAGTTTAAGAAAGGATTTTTACTCATGTCTCATGGTATGAATATCTCTAAGGACTAGTGTCGTAAATCTTTGGAAGATAAGAACCACATGAAGTTGATTCCATATGCTTTGGAAATCGGATCAATCATATATGCAATGATATGTACTCGATCTGATGTCTCTTATGCTTTGAGCATGACTAGCATGTATCAGTCTGATCACGGTGATAATCACTGGATAGCCATCAAGTATATCCTAGAGTACTTGAGAAGGACTAAGGATATGTTCTTGGTGTTTGGTAGAGAGGAAGAGCTCGTTGTAAAGGGTTACACAAATGCTAACTTCCAAATTGATAGAGATGACTCAAAGTCTCAGTCAGGGTTTGTATTTTGCCTAAATGAGGGACCTGTTAGCTGGAAGAGCTCCAAGCAGGAGACAACTGCTGATTCTACAACTGAGGCCGAGTATATCTTTACTACAAATACGAGGAAGGAAGTTGTATGGATTAGGAAATTCATCAGTGAGTTTGGTGTAGTTTCTTGCATTATTGATCTTGTAGCTCTCTATAGTGACAATAACGGTGCAATTTCACTTGCTTCAGAACCTTGATCTCATCAGTGCTCCAAGTAAATACTTCAGCGATTTCATCTTATTCGTGAGATTGTCGATCGAGGAGATGTGAACATATGCAAAGTGCCGAATGAAGAAAATATAGTTGATCCACTAACAAGTCGCTTGCACAAAGAAAGCATGATGATCATGCTAGATCAATGAGTATTAGACATCTGAATGATCAAATCTAGTAGGAGTCTTGTGGATTGTGTTTTTCGGTTGTAATAATTCATTTGATGAATATAGTACTATACATTTCATTTTATATTTATGATAAGTTCTTTTATTTTGTCAATTTATTTCTATATGATAGATTAATTAATGTGATAAATGCTCCTAGAATGTTAACTTCCAAAGGATTTAAGTTGATGACTTGAATGTGAGGGCTTATGTTCTTAGAAGCTTCATTCTTAAATGGTCTCTGGTCAACGTATCATCTTAAAAGCTAATGCGTTGACTGATGACCGGTTCTCACAGGTCATGATATTGTAGTATCAAGTCATCATAAAGACTTGTTAGTGAACAAGTTGCACTGGACAAATTCACCATGAGAATACTTTGTGAATTTTTATATGAACGTGTCACAAGTAGGTCTCAAGTGGTAATGATGTTTATAGTTCTTTGACCTGAAGTCACAGCATTCATCGAGAAAGAGCGTACTTTGATGCCATCCAAAATCTTCCTTGAGAATGGTTGATGATAATGGTGGTTATTGGGTACGTTACGAGTTATTTGGGTATGAGCAGAAATGAAATTTATCCTCCTATATGACAGGAGTTGCATTTATGGGCCCATTGATGGAAAGGGACTATGAAATGCATGGTCATGTTTGGTTGAGTAAATATATGATATTGAGCTCACTAATTTCTAGAAGTTCATTCTAGATTAAGAAACTTGAATTGAACAATTATGAGGGTGACACGGTGAAAGTATTTGTTTTCAAGTTAGCTTGCAACATGGGGGGTGAATAGGTTATTTCACTGTTATTATTCTCTTTTTAGTTTTTTCCTTTAACACTAAATGTGTTGGCAGTAGTTTGCTTTCAAGAACCTGCACAAAGAAAATAATATAGAAAAGCACACACAGATTTATAGTGGTTCCCCAACTTGTGGGTACATCCACTCTGCTCCCACCTTGTCAACTTCCTATTGGTCAATGCACTTCTCCAAAACACTGCTCCAAGGAGCTTACACCTCAGATCCCTCAAGATCTCTCAGTCTCCTCCAAGACATACAGCTCAGCCACAAGGGCCTACAACTCAGTGATCAGTTGATCACCTATCTCAGGCCAAAGGCCCTACACTCAGGCTGGGAGGACATCCCTACCTCAGTTTGGGGAGAGTTCGTCTCAACTCGCCCGTACTAGGGCGAGGCCTTCTCAACTCGCCCCCTACTAGGGCGATGCATTCTTAACTCATCAGATGAATTCACTAAAATATGCAAGTTGCAGAGATCAATTTATGGATTAAAACGGGTTTCTCAAAGTTGGAATCTTCGTTTTGATGAGAAAATCAAAGACTTTGGTTTTATCAAGAATGAAGATGAACTGTGTGTTTATAAGAGGATTAGTGAGAGCATTGTTGTCTTCCTTATATTGTAAGTGGATGACATACTACTGATCGGAAATGACATTCTAGTCCTACAAGTTATTAAGAACAACTTAGAGGGCTGCTTTTCTATGAAAGACTTAGGCGAAGTGACTTACATACTTGGTATTAAGATATATAGAGATAGATCGAAGAAGTTGTTGGGTTTGACCCAAAGTACATTCATTGAGAAGGAATTGAAGCGGTTCAACATGCTTGAGTTTAAAAAAGGATTCTTACACATGTCTTATGGTATAAATCTTTCTAAGGACCATTGTCCTAAATCTTTGGAAGATAAGAACCGCATGAAGTTGATTCTGTACGCTTCGGCAAACGGATTAATCATGTATGCAATGATATGTACTCGATCTGATGTCTCTTATGTTTTGAGCATGACTAGCATGTATCAGTCTGACCCCGGTGATAGTCACTGGATAGTCGTCAAGAATATCCTAGAGTACTTGAGAAGGACTAAGGATATGTTCTTGGTGTTTGGTAGAGAGGAAGAGCTCGTTGTAAATGGTTACACAGATGCTAACTTCCAAACTGATAGGAAGAGCTCGTTTGTATTTTGCCTAAATGAAGGACCTGTTAGCTGGAAGAGTTCTAAGCAGGAGATAATTGTTGATTCTACAACTGAGGCCGAGTATATCTTTGTTGCAAATTACGGCGAAATAAGCTGTATGGATTAGGAAATTCATCAGTGAGCTTGGTGTAGTTCCTAGCATTATTGATCTTGTAGTTCTCTACAGTGACAATAATGGTGCAATTTCACTTGCTTCGGAACCTAGATCTCATCAACGCTCCAAGTACATACTTTGGTGATTTTATCTTATTTGTGAGATTGTCTATCAAGGAGATGCGAACATATGCAGAGTGTCGACTGAAGAAAATATAGTTGATCCACTAACAAGCTGCTTGCACAGAGAAAGCATGATGATCATGCTAGATCAATGAGTATTAGATACCTGAATGATCAAATCTAGTGGGAGTCTTGTTGATTGTGCATTTTTCGGTTGTAATAATTCATTTGATGAATAAAGTACTATACATTTCATTGTATATTTATGATAAGTTCTTTTATTATGTAAATTTATTTTCTGTGATAGATTAATTAGCGTAATAAATGCCCCTAAAATGTTAGCTTCCATAGGATTCAAGTTGATGACTTGAATGTAAGGGCTTATGTTCTTAGAAGCTTCATTCTTAAATGGTCCATGGCCGGCTTATCATCTTATAAGCTAAGGGCGATGCTGATACATCAAGACTAGCATGTGCGTTGACTGATGACTGGTTCTTACAGGTTATGATATTGCGATATCAAGTCATCACATAGACTTGTTAGTGAACAAGTTGCACTAGATAAACCCACCATGAGAATACTTTGTGAATTGTTATATGAATGTTTCACAAGTAGGTCTCAAGTGGCAATGATGTTTGTGGTTCTTTGACTTGAAGTTACAACATTCATCAAGAAAGAGCGTACTTTGATGTCATCCAAAATCTTCCTTGAGAATGATTGATGATAAAGGTGGTTTTGTGTACGTTACGAGTTATTTGGGTGTTTGTGTGTGAACAGAAATGGAATTTATCCTCCTATATGACAGGAGTTACATCCATGTGCCCATTGATGGAATAGAACTACGAAATGCATGATCATGTTTGGTTGAGTCAATATATGATATTAGGCTCACTAATTTCTGGAAGTTCGTTCTAGATTAAGAAATTGGATTGAACAATTATGAGGGTGACACGGTTTATACCTCTAGTTCTATCCGGATGTAGGGGATAAAGGGACATGATAACACTGATACATTGGTCATAAAGGCTTATTGAGTTTTAAACTCTTATTGTTTGGGGAGCAATGATGTATTGCTAGATGCCGCTCATTGTTTGTGAAACTTTTGTTTGATACTTTCGAGATCAAGTGGGAGACTGTTGGTGCTACCATGATGATCTAGAAGTGGTCAAATAGGTAGTTTCGCTGCAAATGCAATATAAGCATACATGGTCACACATAAGAGCGTTTGGAGAAATTGGAGGAATGAATTGTGTTGGTCTTACTCATATATGATATGAGTGGAGGACCAAGCACCTGACTGAATTGGAATTTGAGAGGACAAGTCAATTTGTCGAGTGATCCTGAGACATCTCAACGAATTCATCGAGTTATCCCGAGTCATCTCGTGTGATCTCAACGAATTCGTCGATTTATCTCGTGTCATTTCGACGAATGTGTCAAAGTCATCTCGATGAATTCGTCGAATCAACCCGACTTATTTCAACGAATGTGTCTTGAGTCATCTCGAGCAATTCGTCGAGTTATCACGTGTCATTTCGACGATTCGTCGAGACATCTCGAGTCATCTCGACGAATATGTCTTGAGAAAATTCCTTGAGTTATAGGTCTGTCGATAGCGACGATTTTCATCTATTTATTCCTTTGAATATAAATAAAGATGTCTTAAGGTTATTCTGTGTGCTACTGTGCTAAGCCCGAGAGGATCAAGAAGAGACCGACGGAAAACCTTTTCGAAAGTCCCGATCCCTCCACCATCGCTCAGCCCGACACCGATGACCGTCGTCGATGTCACTTCTGGAGCAAACTTACCTGTCTGTGAAGACGCATAGTGCTTTCTGTTCTCTTTCCCGGATTTCGTTTGACGAAGTGTCGTCGTTCTCCCGTTCGTGTGGATCACTGTAGAACCATAGATTTGTTTTTGTGTGGACTCACTCACCTGCCGGAAACCTACTTTTTGGAGGATCTTGATTGAGTGCCAACTCAATCCCGCTAAGGTATACTTTTATCTACATTATTTTACTTCTTGATCAATGTTCATCGCAAGTTCCATTTCTCTTTGAGTTTTCTTGATTCCTTATTTCGCTGCGCACATGTGATGTGCCTCTCATAGAAACCCAATAATTTTTTACTCAGTTGAGTGATTTTTCCACGTTAAAATCGTGATGTACTTATACTTTATGACTGTGTGTGCGCTCGCTCCATGGGCTAGGTCAAGTTTAGTCCGGTCTACTAGGAGGATTGAGTTGGCCGCAACACGAGTGAATATATGCTTAAGACTCTGTTTGGCACGATGATGGCGGTCATAAATATGAGGTTAAATTATCATTCGTTAATGCCCACATAAGGAACTTAAATTCACTTTTATGTTCAAAAGGATAATATTTGTTAGGTGATCCTTAATGAATGACGATTTAACCCATGCGTTTACGGCCGCCGCCGTGCCAAACTGATCCTAAATCGTTTCCCAAGAGATCCGTGTTCGATCAAGGAGGAAGGCATCCTATATTAATTTTAGTAAAGTGTAAATTAAAAAAAACATAGGCTAATCCCCACCCGATTGCATTTATCCAACTCCAGTTAACGATTTTTCCTACAGACCAGGTTGTTCACCGGTTTTGGAGTGATTCTGGGTAGGAGCAGTTTTAGTACCCAAACCTGACCATTTGGGCAGCAGTTTTAGAACCCAAACTTGACCGTTTAGTTGAACCGGTCAGTCTTTTGAAAACATTGATCCCACTCACAATAATTTTATAAGGGCGTTTATATTGGCAGCTCACGTATGGCTATTGACAGCCGAAAGATAATGGTAGCCCAACAAATGGCTATTGACAGCCAGATGGATATTGACAGCCTAAAATTTAAGTTTTTTATAAATAAGAAAACTTTGTTAATTACTAGATTAACTCAAAATAGCATAGATAACAGTCCATAGTCCTACAAAATAAACACAAACAAAAATGACATTTAGACAATAATTTATACAAAATCCAATTAAACGCTTATATTTAAATGGTTGTCCATATCTTGATCTCCCCAAAAAAAAGCTTTCCTGTAAAATAAAAGTTAACAAATAATTGTATATAAGATTATCTTAAAAAGTTATAAATGATTTCTTTACAAATGTTGTTAGAGAGCGTAGCGTTTTTGCGTGCTATTAAAACTTTGTAAATTGATTTGAAAGTCACACACTATCTTCCAATCTGCATATGTAACATATTTAATATTAAGTCAAAGTGGTAAATGTACACAAAAAATAATAAGTGTTTATAAGCATATCATGATGATCTTATAGTCGTGTGATGAACGGTATGTCTCACTGTTCTGCAACATCCGTATGATATCTTGTCCAAATCAGGAAAATCGACGGCAGTGGGCATCCTTCGCTCATTTGCAAATGTATATAATGATTTCCATTTATAAAACTAATGTCAATAAGCTTTCGAGTCATAGGAGGAGCTGAATGTAGTGGAAGGAAAGTGAACGACTTCTCAAGTGATAAATGCACAAATTGGACGTTGTAGCAAGATGCAATTACCAAACCCATGTCCGACATCGTCAGCAACTTATGTATTGGTGCCGGTGTTGGGGTTGTGGAACACTTCCGGTCCTCTTGTTTCTCACATCGGGTTAGCCCACGTGAGCTTAGAGGAATCGAAGTGTGATCCCCCTCCGACATATCTGGCGCCAACGACAGCGGGGGTCTGGGGGCAGCCGCCCCCGGCGGAGGCTCCGCTGACCGGGCAACGGGCAGGAGTCCAGGGGACAGCGTCCCCGGTGGGGGTGCGGGGGCAACGCCCCCGGCCCAAATTTTTTTTTTGGGGGGGGGGGGATGTTTTTTCCATTCGTCGAACCCAGCTCGACGTTCGTCGAACGGGCCGAGTTCGACGTTCGACGAACGCCGTTCGGCGTTCGACGATCGGGTTATGCTGAAGCCTATTTAATGGCGTATTCCGGTTTTTTTTAGGGATACGATCGGGATGACGGCTTTCGGCTGATATACCTTTTGGAGGCGCATACGAGGACTTTGTTGGAGGCGATCCAGAAGGGGTTCTTCCTTTGTTTCTTGTCCAGAAGCAGGAGTTAAGGCAAGATCGGTTTAGATCCTTGAAACCTTTGTAATCTGTATTTCTTTTTGTGTGATTACAAGAACTGAGAAGGGGAGGAATAGGGGACGTAGTTCTGTTTTGGGTGAACCTCTGAAATCTGCGTGTTTGTGTGCTTGCTCTGTTTCATTTGTTTACTGCTTTTATTCGGATTTCTGCTTCTCGACACTCCGGATTTCCTACAGCCGGGACCATTGTGCAATCTAAGGAGTTCAACAATTCAACCCTTCTAGCCATTCCAAAGATGTTAGTATAAAGCACCTCATGTTGATTTATTTCTTGGCTAAGATATTGGCGTACTTGATTTCAGTTATCGTTCATGTAAACTGCAGCACTAATGACTCTATATCCGCAATGCCATCGCTCATCACATCAACAACATCTATGCTATGCGAGGAGATGTAAGACAACATTAGATTCTTGATTTTTTTTGTAAAGTTGCCCATTTTAGATCTCCATACCTTCCTTACCGCTCATTTAATATTTTTTTCTTGTTTTTGGCCAAGCATCAAGACAAGCTCAAAGTGTGAAGGCTCCCTCTTTGTGGATTTGGAATCTTCCGATAATTTTTTAAAACTACCTTTAGCACGACCTTTTGCCTTTGTAGGTATTTTGGGCTCCAATGTTTGACTAATTAGAGGGTTAATAATATCACAGATTTTGTTTTTCATCTCTTTTCGTTGTAAATCCATAATGTTATCATACCTTTGTAGTAAACCATCAACCTCATTTTCTAGATCATGTGTGTCCGTCGTAGAGACATTCTCCCTTGTAGACTCGTTCAAACTTAAAATTCTCCAATGTTTATGAATCAATTCTAATGGAAAAAATTTACATTGATTCAAGTATGTAACAAGTTCATGTGCACATGGAATTCCAAGTGTAAACTGTGTCTTATGTCTGCACAAATCTGGTTCCATACATGAATCTTTTAATGAGAGCTCCTCTTTTTTAATGAACTCCAAAGCCGCTATGGAGATATTACCAATCATTTCAGAGTATAACAAACTCTTATAACTTGTACTAACTTTAATCTGACTTTGTCCAAATATTTTTTTAATTCTTGTATGTTGTAGCACAATCAGCTGGTTAAATGTTTTTCGTACGGTGGAAAGACTACCGATTGAAACTTCAAGAAATTTCTTTATTAAACTATGACCCCCTTCTACACGGCTGCCAATAACCATATGTGAGCTGCCAATATAAACGCCCTTTTATAATTCCCAAAAAGTTCGAGAAAAAAAAAACCTCAATGCTCTCTAAAACAACAACACTTGGAACATGCAACCACTATCACTCAAAAAGAAGCCAATGCATAACATGTATAAAGGTAAAATGACACCTCCAATGACACTTTTGAATTTTACAAGGCCAAAATACAAGAAATCAATCAAAAAACTATGCCTGTGATACATCGAACTGATTCAACCATTCTGAAATGCATATAAGAATGTAAAATATACTTAATACTTGTGATAGAAAGTTGTATTTTCATGAGGAATTACTTAAAGAAATCAATCATATAATCTTACTACAGAATTAAACATAAAATACTCACATGTGAAATGCAATACAAAAAGAGTGTTGTTATGTGCAGCCCTTATCTGCCTTTTACCTACTTTCCCTGGGAGTGTCCAGTACACCTAACTAGTACAAAATTTCTTTGAAATTTCTCTTCTAGGTTGCATAATTTGGATGGTAGCATTAAGTATGTTACCCATTATTTCTTCTCTTAAAAGTGTTGTTCTTTATGATGCTTTTGTGAGAAATTTAAGAACATTTATCAATATTATCAATAGAGTGGTATAGTTTGTTTTAAAATATCAAGAATTTCTAGGGTTGGACGATGGGATTATACTGATTATTAATGCTTAGTTCTCTTGAAAATATGTAATAATACATTCATGCACCATGAGTCCGGTGTGTTATTAAGTTTTATGGTGTATACGTCGCTACGACAAAATTAATATTATCAAAAAAACACCAAACTTAATGCAGCGACATATAAATCTAGGATCGTTTTTAACCAAACCTTATTAGTCTCAAATTGGAGTGCGAACAAAATTATTTTTCTAAGTTTAAGAACACAAAAATAAAGTAGAGCTTGAACGAACGGTAACTGAAGTGCGGAAATTAATTTATACAGTTCTTGGATTCTTGCTCGTTCTTCATGATCGCGGAAATGCGCAACAGTTGCGACGTCTTGTTCCTTATGAATTCTGTGACGTTGGCGAAACTCACTGACATACAACGTCTGTCAAAATGAATCTCTACAATAAAAGGGTTAGCACAGAATTAATTTAACATACGTTAATCACACATGTACATGTATTCATATTTTATGAATCTCTCTGGCCTATCAAGACAAGGAATCATGCACTGTGAATATTTGACGTTGTTGTGCTCTGCACAAAATCAGTCAAGGCATGTATATGAAGTTAATATGTGTGAGTATTTCCTCAAAAGATAATAGACAAATATAGAGTTCAGTTTTTCTCTGTGCAGAGCAACGGATCGCCTGACTTGATGGAGAAAAGAGAAACAGCCGGATATGCCCTTCCTTTTGGCTGGCGATGAAGACAGTATGAAGGCTCGCAGCAGATCTCAGAACCTCTGTAACAGTTGTTAGCCACGTGGCTAACAACTATTGGCTATGGTCATTCTATGCCTCTATAAATAGGCAGTCCTTGTAATAGTGAAGAATAAGAAAGGAATGAAATAAGAATGTCTTTTATATTTCCTCTTTAGTTTAGAATAGGAGTAGCTGTAGCTGGTAATAGACGAAGAAGGCAAGGCCTTCTTCTTCTCTCCCGTCCCCGGTGATCTCGTCGGAGAATCTGTAACGACTTGTACCGTTACAATCTCTAGTGGTGGAGATCGGGATGGAGCCCGATCGGTTGATGCGCGAATACCTCCGGCGATCTCCAGGAATATTGGGCTGCAGAAATCGGGTGAAGCCCGATGGATGAAGGTGTCATATTCCCTCAACCGCAGTGCAGTGGTTGCCGGCCGGCGTGATATGCACTTCTCCTGGATCTGAAAAATTAATCCCTAGGGCCGGCGGTTTTCGGTGTTGAAGGAAGAGGAGTGCAGCGGTTTCCAAAGCTTAGAAGGGGAAGCCCGATGATTTCACTTTTGTTCACCAAAAGGGCAATAATCATGAAACCTAAATGTAGGTATTAATAGGAAAATACTCAAAATAGGAGTTACAAGTTTCTTGTTTTAATGGATGAAATTTAATTCCATTAAAACCCAAATAAACTCTATTAAAAACGCATTCATGACCATGCTTTAATCGTGCCAAGAGTGAGACCAGGTTCACGACTGAATGTAAGAGACGGTCGGATACACCTATCACATGCTTCGACCATTCGCGCGACTGAACTAATGCACGCTCGTAGGAGTCCAAGTAGACTTAATATACACGTACAACTTTAATGGGATGCCTTGATGAATCGAGTCCACCTAACAGAAAATTTTCAACATTCTCCCACTTGGACTTGTGTTCATCGTAACTTATGATATTCCGATAAAGTCTTCACTAAACTTAAGGGTACCAATTAGCGAACGCGATATAGAGTCTACTCCCACGTCAATCCGGTCCAATCAAATCTTTCACTCCGAACCATGGCGGAAACCTCATCATAGAGCGATAAGGGACCTTCCAAGATCACAGTAGCTTACAGACTCAATCGACATGGACAAAGCGCGATTATATAAACCATAGAACAATATACTGAAAATGTGCACATGAACGTTGTTCTAATTTGGTGGTCAACTAAACTTCTCAAATGGATGCACTAAACCATGTTGTGAGAAGTCCTAAAGTGTTCAAAAGAACAAGTATGTCTAACATTAAGGTTTGAAATTCATGTGTCAAAAGACATATCGCAGGCCAAAATTTAAATAAAGTGCCCTAGGCCTTATGCTCTGACTGACACAAGTCATGAAACTTTCAATGTAGTGTGACGCATCACACAAATCCAACGAATATCGAAACTTAATGATATTTCTAAATGAATATTCTTAATTATCAATGAATCAAATAAAGTTCAATATAGATGACAGAAAACCGAATTAGAGCTCCATGTAGCCTCCCACTAATCAAATACATCGATCGACTCTTTAAGCCCCATATTAATAACATGTTTCTGAAACACGTTAGGGCGAAGTCTTTTAGTAAGTGGATCAGCCAACATGTCATCTGTCCCTAAATGCTCCACTAAAATTTCACCTTTCTTGACTAATTCTTTAACAGTCAAGAATTTTATTTTCATATGTTTGGACTCTGTGATACTCTTATTGTTCATTGAGAACATAACTGCAGAGATGTTATCACAGTACATCCGGATGGGTCCAGCTACTGAATCAACGACCTTCAACTCTATAATGAAATTCTTAAGCCACACTACATGAGTGGAAGCTCCAAAGAGAGCGACAAACTCTGTATGCATTGTGGATGAAGTGATGAGTGTCTGCTTGACACTCTTCCACGAGACGGCCCCACCAACAAACTTAAAGATATAACTTGAAGTAGACTTCCTATCATCCTCACATCCGGCAAAATCAGAATCTGTATACCCCACTAACTCAAGGTTTTGAACTTTATGGTAGACTAATTTAACATCTTTAGTTCCCTTCAAATACCTTAAGACTTTCTTAGAAGCCACCCAATGATCATGTCCTGGGTTCGACTGATATCTGCCTAAAAGTCCTACTGTGAAAGCAACGTCCGGTCTGGTACAGACTTGGGTATACATTAAACTGCCTACCGCACTAGCATAAGGTATATCCTTCATGCGCTCTCTCTCTATATCGTTCCTGGGGCATTATGATAAGCAAAGCCTATCACCTTTAAGCACGGGTACGTCACCAGGCTTACAATCGAGCATGCTAAATCTCTCAAGTACATGCTCGATGTAGGATTTCTGAGAGAGTGCCAATGTATGGTGAGATCGGTTCCTAATGATCTCAATTCCTAAAATGAAGGATGCTTCTCCAAGATCTTTCATGTCAAAGTGTTTTGATAGAAATTGCTTAGATTCATGCAATAATGTCAAATCACTGCTCACAAGCAAGATATCATCTATATAAAGAATTAAGAAGATGAATCTGCTCCCACTGATCTTGAGATATATGTAACGGTCTACCTTATTTTCTACAAAACCAAAAGAAGTAACTACCTCATCAAATTTCTAATACCACTATCTAGAAGCTTGGTTCAGACCATATAGGGACTTGGTATGTTTACATACAAATTGATCGGAATGACCAGACTTAAATCCCTCAGGTTGCACCATATAGACCTCTTCGTCAAGATCGCCATTCAAGAATGCGGTCTTTACATCCATCTGGTGTAGCTCCAAATCATAATGAGCTACTAATGTCATTATCACTCTGAAAGAGTCTTTAGAGGACATAGGAGAAAAAGTCTCGTGATAATCGATTCCTTCTCTCTGCGTAAATCCCTTGGCTGCCAGTCTGGCCTTAAACCGCTCGACCTTTCCCTTAGAGTCTTTCTTTGTCTTAAACACCCATTTAGAACCAATGGGCCTATAACCTTCGGGTAACTCAACTAACTCCCAAACCTTATTCAGCTTCATAGACTTCATCTCGTCTTTCATTGCATCCCACCACAGATCACTTTGAGATCCAGACACAGCTTCCTTAAATATCACTGGATCAACTATATGACCAATGTTATAATCACTCTCACCTAAGTAGACTTCATAGTCTGAGGAAATTACAGACCTTCTCTGCCTAACGGATCTCCTAACGGGTGGATGGACCTCCTGAACATGCGGAGGAATCTCAACTGGAATCAGGGGTAAAACCGGTTCCACATCCTCCACTTGTTCTGTCACAGGTTCAGGCACCACAGGAACTCCTATCAAAGGCACAGATAAATTAATGTGCATAACTTCCTCGAATTCACTAATAGGACGAGAGCAACTAGGTTCGTCAGCGACATCCCATTCTAAAAATTTAGATGTTTGAGACTCCACAATTCTGGGTCCTCCTAAAGGGGAATAAAACTTAAATCCCTTAGAGTGATCTGGGTAGCCTATAAAATAGCAACGACAAGACCTGGGGGCTATCTTACTCTCTGATGGGTTGTACAAACGGACTTCTGTAGGACAACCCCAGACACGCAAATGATTAAGGCTGGGTCATCTACCAGTCCATAACTCAAAAGGGGTTTTAGATACTGACTTAGACGAGACTCTATTAAGGATATACACTATAGTCTTAAGCGCCTCGCCCCACAAAAATTCAGGAAGATTCGTTTTACTCATCATGCTCCTCATCATTTCCTTAATGGTGAGATTATGCCTTTCGGCCACACCATTCTGCTCAGGACTACCCGGCATGGAGTATTGGGCAAGAATGCCACAACTCTCCAAGTATCTGGCAAACAGACCTTTATATTGCCCGGAGGCATCATGTCTACCAAAATACTCGTCACCTCTGTCGGACCTAACTATCTTGATGTCTTTCCCTATTTGTTTCTCAACTTCAGTCTTGAAAATCTTGAACTTTTCAAGAGATTCAGATTTTTCCTTAATTAAGTACAAATAACCAAAATGGGAGTAGTCATCAATGAATGTAATAAAATAGGTGTTCCTACAGAGGGTAGTAGAATAAGGACCACTGATGTCTGTATGGATGACCTCTAATAAATTGAGACTACGAGTGGAGCCCTTCTTCTTAATTTTGGACATCTTACCTCTATAATAGTCGGCACATGTCTCTAGGTCACTGAAGTCAAGAGCAGGAAGAATATTATCCTTAATTAATCTCTCTACTCTTTCTCTAAAGATATGACCTAACATTTTATGTCATAGCATGGAGGACTGCTCCTTAATGAAAGATCTTTTGCTAGCAACATTCTCTACATTATTTGAGGTGACATTAAAATTAACAGGTACAAGACATATTCTATATAAATCATTAGATAGTGAACATTGGCCAATAAACTGTGATTCATGAAATAATTTAATTAAACTACCATAAATATTAAAACCATAATTAAGTCTATCTAATGCAGAAATAGAAATCAAGTTCCTTCTAAACGAAGGAATATAAAATATGTCTTTTAATAATAGTTCATATCCAGAATCAAGGACTAAACAAATGTCCCCGATGAACTCCACCTCCATCTCAGCATTGTTGCCAATTGTGAGTCTGCACTCACCCTTGCTTGGCCTCCTCCTTTTGATGAACCCCTGCAGTGTGTAAGCAACATGATTAGTTGCTCCACTATTGAGCCACCAAGAACTTGATGGGGCTTCAATTAAATTGGATTCACAAAGGACTAGAGCTAATGGATTACCTTTAAGTGCAAATCTACGCTTCTCCATCCAAGACTTAAACTTTTGGCACTTTTGCTTCACGTGCCCCTTCTTCTTACAGAAGAAGCACCTAAGAAGATTCTTTCCACCAGTGTCCTTGTTCCCTGAAGTTTGTCCATCCTGAGCTTTAATCAGAGCTTTGAACTTCTACTTCTTCTTAAATGAGGATTTGACTACGAGCAACGCAGTGTTCGTCTTTTCCTTCTTCAGTTTCTCCTCCTCAGCAACGTAACGAGTGATGAGATCATTTATCTTCCATGCCTCATCCTGGGAACTGTAAGTAGTCTTCAAAATGCTGAACTCCGCAGGAAGTGTATTTAGTGCTTGATGCACTATCAAGGCTTCAGGGAGAGTACTCTCCATCTCCTGCAGCTTGGTCTGGTAATAGACCATCTTCAGTATATAATCGCGGACTCCACCTCCTCCCGAATACCTCATAGAGAAGAGGTCCTGAATCAGAGTCCCAATCTCAGTATTGGAAAACACCTTATACCTCTGCCCAACGGTAGTCAGAAAATCCCTAGCAACAGTCGTGTCTGGAAGACCACTCAGTAGGTGCTCCGGAATGGAACGCTTCATTGTCAACAAGCAGATTTTGTTCGACTTGTTCCATACACCGTAATGATCCTTCTCAGCTTGAGTGCTGGTCGCTGTGAAAGCCGCAGGCTAGTTGGTATTCATGGCCATCTCAATGTCCGCCATCTCGAGAGCAAACATGATGTCGGACTTCCAATTCTTAAAATTCGATCCAGTGAGTTTCTCAATGGTTGTCATGTTGTTGTGAATCGTAAAGGTGACTGAATAGAGAGAAAAGAAAAATTAGTGACAAATAGAGCAATAGTGGCTATAAAACCCTAAATAGCTCACTAGGTAGAGAATCCAAATGCATCAACGCGCAATACCTTTGGGCAGACTACGCGCCACGCAATTAGTGATTCTCCACACAAGAACGTGCAACAGTTGTGCTTAAGACTTTCGTAGATCTACCACCTTTGGGTGAATAGATTACCAGAGCCCCGCACTACCGTCCAAATATCCTCGCGTAACCCTCTGAACCTATTGCGCAAGCACCACCTTTGGGTGAATGATTGCACACTAGTCTCAGAGAACTCCCTAAAACATGTGAAACTGTAATCTCATAAACCGACTCGAAAAGGCCACTTTGGCGGCTACAGTTCTTATCAATTCACGAGACCCTTTCACACCGGGATATCTGAATGTTGCCCTAAAAATTAATATTGTGTTTCCTAGCTTAATGACGTGTGGGCAATCAATCGTCTTAAAGAAAACACAATTGTTTTTGTCGGGGATTGATTTATGAAAAGCACTCTGAATATTAATCCCAAATTTGATTCTCTCAAAATACTTAATGTGTTTTGAAAATAGTGTTCTTTACTGAAATTAAGTAGAAAAATATTTTTTTCTCCAAAATTATGAAGGAGACTAATTGGTTTGAGTTAATCGCTTTGATACCAACTGTTATTAAGTTTTATGGTGTATACGTCGCTACGACAAAATTTATATTATAAAAAAAACACCAAACTTAATGCAGCGACATATAAATCTAGGATCGTATTTAACCAAACCTTATTAGTCTCAAATTGGAGTGCGAACAAAATTATTTTCTAAGTTTAAGAACACAAAAATAAAGTAGAGCTTGAACGAACGGTAACTGAAGTACGGAAATTAATTTATACCGTTCTTGAATTCTTGCTCGTTCTTCATGATCGCGGAAATGCGCAACAGTTGCAACGTCTTGTTCCTTATGAATTCCGCGACGTTGGTGGAATTACTCAAGCACCATAATCATGTTCCTGATGGGTTTGGTTCAAGCTGTAATATTTGATGTTTGCATGAAGAGGAACAATTTAACCCTCATGTTCAGGACCGCCACCACCGTGTCAAACGGAGCCTTAAATGCTGAAAGTATGCTTTATCAAAACTGGATACAGATGATGAAATGGTGACCCGCTAAACAAGTATGTTTGGTAGTATATAATAACTTGGTGAAAATTACCTTATTCAAATAAACATCAGTAATTAATAGGCTTTAAAAAAATCATGCACAAGGTGAATTCACAAATCTAAGAGTTTACCATATAAGGGATACGTGAGTTTAGTGAAAGTTTTCACGAAGATCTACCTCATTTTCTCCGGCAGAGACTTCACTTCTGAATTGACTTTTGCTCATGAGTTTGTATCTCAGCTAGACGCAAATCTATGTCACCAATTATTTTTAATTCGTTCTTTATATTGTTCACTATCTAGATTGCTGATGCGTGGTCTTGTGGAGTAACATTATATGTGATGATTGTTGGAGCATACCCATTTGAAGACCCAGATGAATCCCTAAACTTCAGAACAACAATTGAGGTAATTATTTACTGTTTTCAAGTTTTTAAAATGCTCAAATTATAATTCTTAATAGATCCATTATTGCAGGGGATACTTAACATCCAATATTTGGTTCTACATCTTTTTCAGGGATATTTGTACCCAATTCGGAGAAGGTATTGTACTCTACACTATTTCTAGCTGTCTGTGAGGAGATATTTGTAATGTATATATATGAATGTGATTTTACATTCTTTAAATATAATCTTCGCCCGATGAATTTGGAAAAAAATGCAATCGTCATAGGATATACGTTTGGCATGACAATGGACGAAACTGTATGGAGTTCCTTAGTTGAAGTTGACTATTCTCCATTCAAAATCACCGTGTTTATGACCATCGCATCGTGCCAAACATACTCATAATTAATTGTTTTCACTTTACTTGTCCTAATTTTACTTGGGATTAACATTTGCATGTTCAGGTTTGGGTATTCTCAGTTGTGGATTAACACTCGACAACTGTATGGAGTATAATGATGAGGATGATGATGATTTTGAAGGTTCAGGTGTGGATTTCTCATCAAATTGCTTTGATGGTGATGCTTTTCCAGTTAGGGAGAAGCTCAATGATCCAATCAAAGTACATCTTGGGAATGCTGTGCGGAGGCATTTCTCGGCGCTGGTGTTGCAGTTACTGAAAGATGAAAATTTTAAGACTAGTTGTGAGACTGGCATTGAGAGTTGGCTGGAGATCATTTCTTCTTTGGCCTGGCAGGTTACTAGATTTGTTAAACCATACACTACGAAGGGAGAAGCATGGATCCCAGTGATTATATAAAGGTGAAGTGTGTAACATCTGGAAATTCCTGGGATAGGTAATAACTTTTCATTTTCATTCCATAATTTCTTTACATTTGTTAGTCTATCTGTGCTTATAACAGAAGAGATATATTTTGAATTTTATTTCAGCACTTTTATTAAGGGGGTAGTTTGTACAAAAAAATGTGACACATAAGCGCATGGTTTCACAGCATAAAAATCTGAGGGTGTTGCTTCTGGGTGGAGCACTAGAGTACCAGAGAGTTTTTAATAAATTGGCATCCATAAATACCGTTATAGAACAGGTTTTACTTTGTCCGTACTCGTGACTTTGTGCTATTTATCTTAAATTTCATATTTCAGTTGTGATTTGGTTATTTTCAACCACATAGGAAAGTGATCACCTGAAGATGGTTGTTGCTAAGAATGAGGCTCATCTCCCTAATGTACTTCTTGTGGAGAAAAGTGTCTCTTCTTATGCGCAGGAGTATCTTCTAGTTCAGGTTAGGGTATTCTCAATTGGGTACACAGACAAGTTTGCAGAGGTGGTGGTGGGGAGTGCAAACAAGGGTGATGAGTATGTCACGCGGCCCACTGGGTACCGACCATTTCATGCGCTCATGTTCATTGCCCCGGAGATAATCAACGGGTATTCCAGAGCATTCTATCTCCCCAAACTATGTGTTGACTACGCCTTGGCATTGAGCAGATAAATCTCAACTCTAGGAGCCCTTTGAAGTTAGAACAAATGTATAAGAAGGAACTATATATGCTTAATATTACTTTGATATGATTCTCATGTAGCCAATGTTGAGCGATCTGATTGGTGAATCTCAATTTAACTGTTTTATAATATTAATTTTACTATTTTTTGTTTGGAAATGGGTGAGATGATGAACAAGTATATGTTCTCCTATTGATTTGATGAGTGGTAGGATTGCTAGCAACATATTAGCTCTACATATTAGCTCTATCTCCCTAAATCATATAGTACTAGTTATAGAAATTCTATTGGTTGATTGAATTGGCTGTAAAAGATTTTTTTAAAAATACAATATTTATTATTTGTCGCGGTTTATAACAGTGGTAAATAGTTTTTTTTTAAATTATTATTAGCTATGGCTTTGAACCGTGGTTAATAGTCAGATTATTTGCGCTGATGGTGATTGAGGGTCCGGAGAGATCGTAGATATCCTAATTGCTTGGTGATACTCTTCAAGTGAGAAAAATACACATTCAAAAACACTGGAACCTGGGAAAAATATGCAATCTCCTGTAACTCAGAAATCTGATTATATGAAATATTGAGTTTGATTGACAAATTTTTTTTAAAATTCACTTCACTGAGATGAAACGGGCATGAGTAGTTTTTCATCATGTAGTTGGTTCCCAATGTATTAAATCAAATAGCAGGAACCTTCCGGACATCTTCAATAAAGAATATTGCAGACTCTAGCACTTGATAACATCACAACATCACAAATTATGTCTATCATAAATAGAAAAAAAATACAAACTAATGATTACTCTAAAAGGATGCATTAATATTATTTTAGTTTACTAAACGTAATTTAAGAAATCATAATGAAAAATCTTTTCTTCGAAAGTTTGTTAGAGGGGCCGAGTACGAAACAAGTAATAGCAATGATGAGTTTATTAAATTACATTATACCTTCTAAGTTATTATTATATTGTACTATAAATAGAACAGTTTGTATAATGCATTATGTAAATTAGTTTATTAATATTCGTATAAACTACAAATAAGAGATTTAAACGTGTGTAATCATCGTACCTTTGTCTTTCTTCTTCTCTCCCTCCCTTCCTTTTTTCTTCTTTTTTCTCCTCTCTTTCTCCCCCTTCCCCCCTTTTCTTCTCCTCCCCCTCTTTTTCTTTCTCATTCCCCTCCCCCCCTTTTCCCTCTCATACCGGAGTGGAACCCCCCCCCCCCAACAAAACAATCTTCCTCCATTTGGTTCAATTAACACTTTCGATAGAAAAGCCCGTGGCACCCTCCAAGAACAAGTTTGGGCAATTAGAACGATAAAATTGTAATGAAACTGTTGATAGAAAAGCCGTTGATGAATGCAAAAGTCGAACTAGAATTAGTCATGGATCAGTGATGGTGACCTCGACCTCAACGCCTGGCTCGATGCTGATGGAGATGATCTGCTTCACTACTTTGGAGGAGCTGTGATGCATTCCTAAATCTGAAATTGTTTTTTTTTTAAATAAATAAATTTGCGAGTTGACTTTCAAAATAAGGCGGAGCCGGCGGATTAACACAAATATTCTCAATTGATACCCGACCTAGGGTTCATATACGCCCAAAGAGAACTAACGTCTGTACGTATTTAGCTTTTGATCATCTCTTCCACAAGGGCTTCAAGAGACTGAAAAAAAACATTGTAGAGAATTAACAACAAACAAGAGTTAATGAAGACCTAGACAAACAAGCTTTGACATTAAAGACCAAAACATTTTAAGCATAATATTATACTAGTGATCACGAGCGAGACTGGAAATGAGGGTATACCTTCAACGTGGGCAGGTGTCAGCTCTAAGGATGGGTGGTACGGCTTGGAGAACATTGAGCAGCAACTGTGAATTAATTTGGGTAGCAACTGGGAATTAATTCGGGCTCTGGGAAGATGGGGTACGGACATGGGACATGCAGGTGAGCCGCACGGTCGCGGGAGACTCAACACCACCGGAAGCTGCTGGAGGGGAGCTCATCGAAGGTAGCCGGACACCCAGGAGGCTCCTTCAGGGTCGATCGAGCAGGTGGCAGCTCAAGTCGTGCGATGTCGACAAGCTGAGCAGGAATCAACGACGGTGGGGATGATTTTCCAGTCAATAGACAATGGAGAACTGGATACCGGCGCCTTGGAAGACCTCTGGCGGCGGTGGCGCTGGCTGGCGAGGGCCGGGAGGTGGCGTCGAGCGTACGGGAGAGGAACGGGGTCGGTGACTGGGAGTTACGAAAAGACATAAATTTCTCGTCTTTTCGATTTTTTCCACAGCTCTCCTCCTTCACCTGACAAGAGGGGGGATTTTAATAAGAAAAAAGCTACGGGTTCAAATGAATGTTAATTAATACGAGAGTTTCAACTATTCATGACCGGCTAAAGTAAATAGGGGGTTTCAACTCACAAAAAGCCAACTATATTTAAATATTGTGGTAAATGTTGGTTGGGGGGTTAAATGCAGATAAATAAAGGGGTTACCATTGGCTCTTTGGTGCCTAAGCTTGTTGCAGTCTAACTCGACGTCCCGATCGGACCAGAATAACTTGGGCCACCTTAGCTCTCGGAACGGTCGAGCGCGCACACAGTCAATGAGATAGATCGATTGTACACACCGAGTTTTAACGTGGAAAAATCCCTCAACTGGGTAAAAAATCACGTGACCGGATCTGTGCAGGTCAAAGTCCATTATTTTCTGGTTGTTACATCTTGTTTGTGAAGTCGAGGGTGACGGGTCACCTCTCGTTACAGCTTTGGGGTGAGAGAACACTTGATACGCGGCGGAAGACAAACCGTCGCGTCGGGTGTAGATACAAATTGTGCTTCATGCTGGTGGACTTCGGTTAGCAACTTGCTGATTCTGAACGCGGGAGCGGAGCGCCTGAACTTGCGGTTGGCCACAGATCTGATCCTGCAATCGTTGCCGGACAGTTATGAGCAGTTTGTCTTGAACTACAATATGAATGAAATAGACAAGACACTGCCCGAGCTCCTAGACATGTTAAGAACTATCGAGATCAACATGAAGAAGGTCAAGCCTGCCAGCCCTATACTGATGGTGCATAAGGGCAAGGGCAAGGCCAAGGGCTCTAAGAAGACGAAGGTGGGACCTAAGTCACATCTTGAGCCCAAGTCTTCTGCACTGAAGAAAAATAAGAGCACGATGAAGGAAGAGAAATGTCACCACTGTGGCAAGGCTGGTCATTGGAGGAGGAACTGTCCTTCTTACATTGAGGGTCTGCAGAAAATGAAGGGAGGTATGACTTCCGCTTCAAATATTTACGTTATAGAGATAAACCTTTCTGCTCCTTCATCTTGGGTATTGGATACCGGATGTGGTTCACACATTTGTACAAATGTGCAGGAACTGGAAAGGAGAAGATTGTTGAGTAAAGGGGAGGTGGACCTGCGTGTCGGCAATGGAGCAAGAGTTGCTGCTGTAGCCGTAGGGGTTTACCGTCTTTCTTTGCCCAGTGGGCTTGTAATAGAATTAGATAATTGTTATTTTGTTCCAGCCATAACTAGAAACATTATATCAATTTCATGTTTGGACATGATTGGATTTTCTTTTATAATTAAGAACAACTGTTGTTCTATATTTAAGAATGATGTTTGTTATGTTGTAGCCCAATTGTTTAATGATCTTTATGTTTTGAACTTGGACCATCTGGTCTATAATGTAGAAAATAATAAAAGACTAAGAACAAATGACTCAAACCCTACATATCTCTGGCATTATCGTTTGAGCCATATAAACGAGAAGCGCATATCTAAGCTCCATAAAGATGGTCTTTTAGACTCATTTGATTATGAATCATTTGAGCGATGCGAATCTTGTTTGTTAGGCAAGATGACTAAAGCCCCTTTCACTGGTTATACTGAGAGGGCTAAGGATCTCTTGGGTGTTGTACATAGTGATGTATGCGGACCCATGAGCTCCATGGCTAGAGGTGGGTATTTCTACTTCGTTACATTTACTGATGATTTCAGTAGATACGGATATGTGTATCTTATGAAGTGCAAATCCGAGACCTTTGAAAAGTTCAAAGAGTTCAAGAATGAAGTAGAAAACCAGTTGGGTAAAAGAGTTAAAATACTCCGATCTGATCGAGGTGACGAATACCTGAGTCATGAGTTCCATAATCATCTGAAAGAGTGTGGTATTGTATCACAGCTCACTCCACCTAGAACACCGCAACATAATGGTGTGTCTGAGAGGAGAAATCGTACTCTGTTAGACATGGTACGTTCGATGATGAGTCATGCAGACTTGCCTGTTTCCTTTTGGGGTTTTGCTTCAGAGACTGCTGCAATGACACTGAATCGCGCTCCAACGAAAACGGTTCTGGAGACACCATATGAGATATGGGCTGGGAAGCGTCCTAGTATGTCGTTCATTAAAATTTGGGGCTGTGAGGCATACGTGCGACGTCAAATGCCTGACAAGCTGGAACCCAAATCGGATAAATGTTATCTGGTGGGATATCCTAAGGAAACGAAAGGGTATTACTTTTACCTACCGTCTGAGGGCAAAGTGTTTGTCGCAAGGACTGGCGTCTTCTTAGAGAGAGAATTTTTATCAAGAAAGACTGAAAAGGTAGAACTTGAAGAAGTTCAAGAACCACAAGTAATAAATGAACCGGAATTGGAATCTGAGACAGGACTACAAGATGTTGTAGCTAGAGAACCTGCTCAAGAAACACAAGTCCTACGTAGATCTGGTAGACCTAGATTTGAGCCTGAGAGATATGGATTTCTCATGTCTCAAATATGTAATATGTTGCTTATGGATCATGATGATGAACCAGCAACCTACCAAGAGGCTATGAATGGACCGGACTCCGACAAATGGCTTGAGGCTATGAAATCCGAAATGGACTCCATGTATGCAAACCAAGTTTGGAACTTGGTGGAACCACCTGAAGGGGTACGACCCATAGGATGCAAGTGGGTCTTCAAGAAGAAGACCGACATGGATGGGAATGTACAGACATTCAAAGGGCGACTAGTGGCTAAAGGTTTTAAGCAAATTCATGGTATTGACTATGATGAAACATTTTCCCCTGTTGTCATGGTAAAGTCCATAAGGATATTGCTTGCTATTGCTGCGTATTATGACTACGAGATCTGGCAGATGGATGTCAAAATGGCTTTCCTTAATGGAAACCTCCTTGAGGAAGTGTACATGACACAACCCGAGGGTTTTGTATCCTCAAATGAAGCCACTAAAATATGCAAGCTGAATAGGCCCATCTATGGACTGAAGCAGGTCTCTCGAAGTTGGAATCTTCATTTTGATGAGAAAATCAAAGAGTTTGGTTTCATCAAGAATGAAGATGAGCCTTGTGTTTACAAGCGAATCAGTGGGAGCATTGTTGTCTTCCTGATATTGTATGTAGATGACATACTGTTGATTGGGAATGACATTCCTACCCTGAAAGTTGTTAAAAACAACCTAGGGAACTACTTTTCTATGAAGGACTTGGGTGAAACGACTTATATACTCGGTATTAAGATATATAGAGGTAGATCGAAGAAGTTGCTGGGTTTGACCCAGAGTACATATATTGAGAAGGTGTTGAAGCGGTTCAACATGCTTGGGTCCACGAAAGGATTTTTACCCATGTCTCATAGTGTGAATCTCTCTAAGGATCAGTGTCCAAAATCTTGTGAAGATAAGGACCGCATGAAGTTGATTCCATATGCTTCGGCAATTGGATCAATCAGGTATGCAATGTTATGTACTCGACCTGATGTCTCCTTTGCTTTGAGCATGACTAGCAGGTATCAATCAGACCCCGGTGAGTGTCACTAGATTGCAGTCAAGAATATCCTGAAGTACTTGAGAAGGACAAATGATGTGTTCTTGGTGTATGGTGGAGAGGAAGAGCTCGTTGTAAGTGGTTACATGGATGCTAGCTTCCAAACTGATAGGGATGATTCAAAGTCTCAATCAGGTTTTGTGTTTTGCCTTAATGGAGGAGCTGTGAGCTGGAAGAGTTCCAAGCAAGAGACAGTTGCTGATTCTACAACAGAGGCTGAGTATATCGATGCAGTTAACGCAGCGAAGGAGGCTGTATGGATTAGGAAATTCATCGGCGAGCTTGATGTAGTTCCTAGCATTGTTGGTCCCGTAGTTCTCTACTGTGATAACAATGGTACAACTGCACAATCTAAGGAACCTAGATCCCATCAGCGCTCCAAGCATATACTTCGGCGGTTCCATCTTATTCGTGAGATTGTCGAACGAGGAGATGTGAACATTTGCAGAGTGCCGACTGAGGAGAATATTGCGGATCCACTGACAAAGCCTCTCGCGCAGAGAAAGCATGATGGTCATACTAGATCAATGGGTATACGATACCTAAATGATTAGCTCTAGTGAGAGTCTTGTGGGTTGCGTGTAAACATATATTCTTTTGGTTATTTGTTATTTATTCATATGATGAATTGTGTACTAGAATTTTTCTTTTGCAATTAATGGCAAGTTCTTTTATTATGGTTTCTCTATGTGATAGTTAAATGTTAACATAATAAATACTCTTAGAATGTTCGCTTTCATAGGACATCAAGTACGTGACTTGAATGTGAGAGCATATGATTTATTTGAAGCTTCATTCTTAAAAGATCCCTGGTCGTTGTATCATCATATAAGCTAAGGGTGATGATGATACATTTAGACTAGCATGTGCGTTGACTGATGACCAGTTCTCACAGGTCATGATATTGTGATATCAAGTCATCACGTGGGTACTTGTTAATGAATAAGTTGTACTGGACAGACCCAACCTGAGACTACTTTGTGGATTGTTATCTAAACGTGTCACGAGTAGGTCTCAATTGACAATGGTGTTGTGGTCCTTTGACCTGAAGTCACAACATTCATCAAGTGAGGAAGAACGTGCTTTGATGTCATCTAAAATCTTCCTTGAGAAAGGTTGATGATAAGGGTGGTTGTTGGGCACGTTACGAATCATTTGGGTGTTTGTATGTGAGCAGATATGAGATTTGTCCTCCTATGTGACAGGAGTTGCATCCATGGGCCCCTTGATGGAATTGGACTGAGAAATGCATGGTCATGCTTGGTTGAGTCAATATGTGATATTGGACTCACCATTCTCTGGAAGTCCGTTATAGATCAAGAAACTTGGATTGAGCTATTACGAGGGTGACACGGTCCATGCCTCTAGTTCTTTCCGGATGTAAGGGACAAATGGACAAAGACAATGCTGTGACATTGTTCATAAAGGCTTATGAGTTATGAACTCTTATTGCTTGGGTAGCAATGATGCATTGTTAGATGCCGCTCATTGTTTGTGAGGTTTTTGGTTTGATACTTTCAAGATCAAGTGGGAGACTATTGGAGTTACCATGGTGATCTAGAAGTGGTCAAACATGTAATCTCACTGCCAACGCGATATGAGCCTGCATGGTCGCACATAAGAGCATGTGGAGAAGTTGGAAGATTGACTGTGTTGGTAAGGGTTACCAATCACCACACAGAATGGGGTCGGGCAAACGTTGCCAAAGGAGTTTCGTCGAGAGTCGTCGAGTATGACTCGCCGACTAAGGCAAAATCGTCGAGAGTCGTCGGGAGTCGTCGAGTATGACTCGCCGACTAAGGCAAAGTCGTCGAGAGTCGTTGAGAGTCATCGAGTATGACTCGCCGACTAAGGAAAATTCGTCGAGAGTCAAACTGTTGGATTCTCGACGAATCTGTCTACTGATTCTCACTGATTCTGTCTACTGATTCTCGCCGATTCTTTCTTCTGATTCTCGCCGACTGATTCTCGCTGAACCTGTGCTGATTCTCGGCGAATGATTCTGAAACCCTATTTTGGGTGGTCTGCGGATAGCGATACTCTCAGGTTTGTTTATGCCTTTAGTATAAATTGAGACTTAGGGTTTTGGGAAAGGGATCGAGCTTTTTCTCCTGTGGCCGAATCGAACCTGACGGAAGCGTTCCGCCGCTCGTTCACTCCGCCGATTCCCGAATCCCGCCGGACGGAAGCGTTCCGCCGCATCGTTCGCTCCGCCGACCACCTCCTCTCCGACGACAGTCGCCGGTGTTGTTATTCCTGGCGCGGACCTAGTAGTCCGTGGAAGTGCAAGGTGCAGTTGATCTCCTTCCCGATCTTTCGCGCGATGAGGCTCGGTGTTCTCCTGCTCGTGTGGATTTCTGCAGAGACGTATACGTTATTCTACGTAGAACTCGCCACCGACAAGGACTCAAAGCTTGGAGCATTTTCGTTGAGTTGTGACTCAACGCCGCTAAGGTAATTTTACCTAGTTTTTCGTAACTTCTTGATTCAACATTCATGATCCGATCCCAAATCTCTTTTGAGTTGTTCTCGATTTTATTACTTCCGCTGCGTGCACAAGTGTTGTGTCATCCTCATAGAGAAACCCAACAGTCATCTGGCTCAAAGATCTCGCCAAAGAACTTAGGATTTCTCAGGAGGCGGTGAAGCTGCACTGTGATAGTCAGAGTGCGATTTGTCTGTCCAAAGACCGAGTCTATCATGCCAGGACAAAACAAATTGATGTGCGCTATCACAAGTTGAGGGAGTTCGTTGCTGGCGGAGACATTCAGTTACTGAAGGTGCCCATGGAGGATAACATTGCGGACATGCTGACCAAACGAGTGACGGGAGTCAAGTTTAAGGACTGGCTTGACTTGGCTCATATTGGTGCAAGTTAATTAGGGCGACCCCAGGGAGAGGGGGTAGTTTGCCGGATGGAGGAGATCCAAGCTGCAGGTGAAGTTATGTTTTGTGAGGCGTCAAGGTGGAGATTGTTGGATTGGTGACACCTCACCGATCCGTGGGATCAAAATTACCTTAATCGGAGGAGCCCAGTTTTTAGAAAGATATTAGGAGAATCTTTTATATTTGGCCGGATACCCAATTATTGGGCCTATTCCTAATTTGCGATATTCTCCAAATTAAGAGATTGATTCTCTCCTATATAATGAGCAGCCCCCTTCTCACATCATTCAAGCAATCATCAATCCGTGAGATTCATTCAAAGAGAGAGAGATAAATCAGGTTATTCAACCCGACGAAGGCGGCGGATCCAGGAGGCGGCGACTCCAGGCGGAGCCAGCGGCGGATCCAGGCGGCGGCGGCGCATATATTCTGTCGGGCGATCCCGGCCTCAGGCGTGGCGGCGACTGAAGGCAGAGCTAGCAGAAGCGGCATCCGGTCGGATCCAGTCGGATCGACATCAGGCCGGCTTCCTGCAGTG
The DNA here is from genome assembly GCA_039513925.1 of Platanthera zijinensis. NCBI lineage: Eukaryota > Viridiplantae > Streptophyta > Magnoliopsida > Asparagales > Orchidaceae > Platanthera > Platanthera zijinensis. The sequence goes on from CM077083.1 coordinate 203,739,005, forward strand.
GTTCCAGACGGCGGTGGCGATTAAAAGCGACGCGACGGTGGCGATTCCGAGCGACAACTCTAATTTTCAGTTTTTCAATTCTCTTTATTGCTCGACCTTTGCGGTCTCAGTTATAATTTGTAACTTCTATCATTATCGTGGATCTTTTCCGGCGCGCTCTCCCCGTGGACGTAGGAGTTTCTCTCCGAACCATGTAAATTTTTGTTTGTCGTCTGTGTGCTTGAAATCTCGCTCCGTTATTTTATTTTGTGCGATTATTTTGCTCGATTTAATTCCGTTGCGCTACCACGGTACTCGGTCCGATTGCATAACATTGACCCGTATCCGGGGCGGGAGGTTCAACAACTTGTTAGAAAGTCATTCAAAACAAAGGCATGAAGCTTGTCATGGAGACATTTCCAATGGAAAACTTGTTGGCCTCAATGGAAGGGTTCGCCCTCCAGTACAAACAAAAGTTCAGTCTACTCCCTTGCCGATTTCTACCTACACTAGCTTTGAAAGAGCTGTGGAAGAAAGGCTTGATCCAGCCTTTTATTCATAGGCCAATTATCTATATCAGAGTAGGGCGAAGACCCAGCTTAAAGATAGAGGAGGATCAAAAGTTTCTGAGGTCGAATCAAGGAACTATAGAAGTCGGGGCTACCCCGTCTCCATGACAACACAACTATGTTCAAAATGATAAGATGAATCGGTTACATCATCTTTACTCTTCATCCCTAACAAAATTTCAAAACCTAAATAAAGTAAAAAAAACATGCTAATATGTGATAGAAACAGTTTTACAAAAAACTTCAAAAAAAAGGAGAAAAATGAGGCAAATAGATTTTTGAAACAACACTGAAAACACTGTTATTCCAAATAGTTTTACAAATTCTGCCACCACTTTGCAAAACAGCTAATTATTCCACCACTGCTTCTCTAGTTGCTCCCACCGTGCCAAACATAGCCTTAGTGTTTCGTTGTGGAGGCCCGTGATTCAAGGGGACCTTAATTTAAGGGGATGGATATTCATACGTCCTAATTGCTATTTGTAACCGACTTTTATTCGTAGATCACAAAATTATAATTGTACCTGTTATGAATGAGATCCATTTTATAAGTATAGGTGTGCACATAACCACACACCCATGATCTTCACCTCAAAAGTAGTGGGATCATGGGTTTGACCGCACGCACGATCACCGCGCGCTATCCCCTCGTGCACCGATCCCATCACGCGTAATGGATGAACCGCCGCGGGCGCCGCCTTGCCGGCGGCGGGCGGCTGACCTCCTCCCCAGACGCCGGCCGTCCCCTCCTCTCGCCGCGCCGGCCGCCGGCACGCGGTCGAGGGGACGTCCCCGGCGCCGCTCCCCCTCGGCAACCGACTGAGCAAGCTGTCGCGAGGGCCGCTCCCCCTCAGCCGCCGGCCGCGGTCGAGGGAGCGACCGCTCTCCCTCGGTCGCCGGTCGCGACCGATAGTGGCCACAAGGGCCGCTCCCCTTCGGCCGAGAGAGCGGCCACGCGGGCATCTCCCTCTCTCGGCCGCCGGCCGCAACCGAGAGAGCGGTCGCATGGGCATCTCCCTCTCTCGGTCGCCGTCTGCGGCCGAGAGAGCGGCCGTGCTTTACCTCGGCCACCAGTGCGCGACCAAAGAAGCGGTAGCGCCGACCGCTCCTTCTCGGCCGCCGTCGGCGGTCCTCCCCTTGCCGGCGAGTTTGTCGGCCGCCCGTGAAGTTCCGCCCTCGCCGTCCAATCGTTTGGGGTCGTTCCCCGCCGTCTGATTTACGTGTAACTACCCACTAACCACCAGGTTAGTGATAGGATTTAATTAATAATTTAATAATTATTAAGAGTGCAAATAGCGGGATAAATTATCATAAATGCACACCCTTAAAGTATGGGAAAAATATTAATTTCGGGTGGTTACGATGTGCGGATAGCCGCATAACCACCATAACCACCTCCCTGGAGCCTATAAAAGGAGTCACATACCTCTTCATTTCTCATCCTTTTCCTCCGAGTCTTCTTCTTCCTCAGGTCGAAGCTCTGCCGGATTCCTCCTACGAGCAGCACCCGAGCCGCACTCAAGCCGCACCCGAGCCGCTCCCGAGCCATGTACGAGTCAAGTTGAAGCCGCCCGACGAAGCCCAATCTCTCCCTTTCCAAGTGGCCTCCGCAACCGCAAGTTCAGGCACTCCGCTCTCACGTCCAGAATCAGTAAGACGCTCAACGAAGCCCATCAACGCAAAGTGCAACTTGTAACATACTCCCGGCGCGACGGTCTGTCGTCCGCCGTGTGCCAAGTGTTCCTACTTACCTCTCCCTCGATGAGGCCGGAGGCAGGGAAAAAGGTAGCAATTGCACGACGGACTTCCTATGCGGTCACAATTACGGTTCCTCCCTACAGTTCAAGCAGCAGTAGGGAATCCAAATACAAAACCTCACCGGAAATTGAACAAGCAGCGAGCTGACGCAAAAATGGTGAGAAAGCTCTAACCTATTTTGTGATCGCAATGTCGGAGAAAGAAAAAGATTGGTTTCGCCAGGGGTTGAAGAAAGAAGAAGATCAAGCAATTTTTTTTCCAGATGGAGGGAAACAGAAGGTGAGTATGGTAGTAAAAAAAATATTTATGATAGGAGCGTTGAACGTATGTAAAAATTACTCCACAAATACATCTCATGAGTGCTCAGCTCTCCACAGCCACCTAGAATACGGCTCTGTTTGGGATAGCTCTGGCGGATTAAAAAGCTGATGTACGGATAGAGCTGTTTTGAAAGAGCTCTCTGGGAAGCAGTTTTGAAAAGCTGCAGAGTGTTTGGGTGTTCTGTGCAGAAGTGCGCTTTGAAGAGCAATTTTCTAATTTACCTGTTTGGAGAAACAGCTTTTGGAAGCTGTTTTTTTTAACTTTAAAATACATAAATATATTAACTCAACGAATAATTAAAAACATCTCTCTGAATAAGAGTCTTTCACATCATTCTTAAAAATAGGTCTGAATAACACAAAATAACTGATAAATGTAAAATGACTTGCAACGTCCGTTGACTGCTCTCTCCAATCCTTTCTGATCACCTGTTTGAAGAAAATTTATACGCATCAATTGGTATGATAATTTAAATACTGTAAAGTATTTAACCAGATAAGGATCAAATTTATACCTACGCGCCATGTATATTTCTTCGGCTATTCTATCTCGGACCGTAGACATATATTCAGCTCCAGCAACATCACCCACATCGCTTTCAATGTCATCCTCTGCCGCAGGATTTTCATCCTCTAAGGGAACGTAAGAAGACTCATCCACATCACAAATATTAAACTCAGGGTCCCAGCGAGAAGGATGTCTACGAATGAAGTTATGTAAGGCCATTGTGGCTAGCGCTATGCACCGTTGTTCGCGGCAGGCACAACCTGTAATAACCAAAAAACAATATTATAATTCTGCCGACTAAAGAAAATAATGTAAAAAGAAAAAGAAAAAGGTTACACCTTAAGTTTTTCGGTCCACCAATCATCTGAGACAGCTATTGTTCTCTTCTCCGGATCCCAACCTAACCCGGTCTCTCCATGCTTCAACTCTTTCCATAACTTCCAGTCCTTCTTCAAGTGATCCCATTTGTTTTTCATTTGCATTATATCATAGTTTTTTCCAGTTCGCTCTTTAAACTCGGATATCAAGTTTTGCCACTCCTCTTTGTTAAAGTATGTTGTGGGTCGATTTCCCAATCCAATCTCCTTTATGCAAAGATCACAAAATAGTAACACCTCGCTCGACTCCCAATTCACTACGAGCCCTCCTTTTGGTTTTTCCCATTACACTATAAACTTATAAAAATCAATAAACATTAATATACAAACACACACACACATATTCATAAACACAAACACACACACCTATTCATAAACACAAACACACACACATATTCATAACACCAAACATAACACATACACACACACTCAAACTTACACATACACACACACACATTCATACATGTACACACACACACACATATTCATAAAAACACACATTCACACATTCATACATGTACACACACACATATTCACAAACACACATCCAAACTCACACACACACACACACACACATTCATACATGTACACACACACATTTATCCATACACAAAACACACATATTTATCCATACAAAAGAAACACATCAAGAAATCAAAAACACACACACACATCTTGAAAAACTGAAAAAATGGGAAATCAAAAGAATGGAGAAGGGATATACCGAGGCGGGATCGGGAAGAAGAAGCCCGGCGGGAAGAATAAGCTGGAGCCGATCGGGATCCACAGGCCGCTGCCGGATCGGGATCGGGATCCACAGCCGCTGCCGGGCGGGAAGAAGAAGCTGCAGCTGGAACGTCGAAGAAGAAGCTGGAGCTAAAGCGTTGGCGTCACGGCTTGCCTGCGGGAACCCACTGTTCGCATCTGGCGTCGTGCTCGGCGTTGCCGTGTAGAACGAGAATCGTCGGGCTGCGAAAGGGCGACGGGGATCGGGAAAACCGGCGGGATCGGGATGCGAAAGGGCTGCAATGATCGGAATGCGAAAGGGCTGCAAGGATCGCTGGATCGGGGAGGGGAGATCAGCGGGATCTTCACCGCTTGCCTGCGGGATCGGGGAGGGGAGAACATCGGAATCAAGAAAAACAAGCCGCAACTTTTGAACCGCCAGACGCGAAATATTCCTGCGCCCTAGGACTTGAAGCAAAAACGCATATTTTGAAAAGCACTTTTTCATCCGCCCAACAAACAAACACCCAATAATAGCGGTTGCGGATCAGAAAGCAGCTTTCTGATCCGCAGCCGCTGCCCCAAACAGACCTCACATCACATATTTATTTACTCTAAGCATTTTGTAGCATGTTACATTATAAATATTTAATTTTAATATCATGCATCTCCCAAACATTTAAACATTGTTATTTTGGATTTTAAAAATTCAATTATAACTTATAAGGGTAGAAAATGTTAATATTTAAATTATTGAGAGACAGAATGTTAAAATCAAACTTTAGTATAAAAAAAATCCAAATATTTATAGCTGCTGAAATCCTCCGCAGTTTTGCCCGTTTTGCCTACCTCTCTCGAAGCTCTCTTTTATAGAACAGGCGGGGGCTCTTCATATCGTCGGCTATCCATTCCCCATCCTATCGAAGTCTCTTCTTTGCCAAAACTCTCCAGAGTGCAGGAGCCGGATTCCACCGCATTCCTCACCGATTAAACCTAAAACTCCAATCTCCTCTATCCTTCCTCCTCATTATAGATTAGGGTTTCGTTTGACCGGCTTTGCAACACAGAAATCGAGATTTTGCTTGACATTTTCCCGATCTGGACATCGCCGGGACCGGCTTGGGGTTTTCCGACCGATACATACTTAGTTCGCCGCAGTATAGTTACCCGTTCGACACGTAGGCGGAGTTCAACGAGAAGTTGGTCTGTTCCTGGCGATCGAAATGGAGGCGACCGCTGGCCACAGCGGATCACTTCCCGTGCCTTCTTCTCACCCTTCGCAGAGAAAGGAATGGCGTGCCATATCGGAGCACTCCTTTCGGAATAATGGAAGCGAGGTAAGAAGGAACCACCTTGTCTCTTGCGAGCATTTTAGTTTTGGACTCGTTCGTTTTATATACGGTTCGTTTGCAGGAGCCAGAACACCAAAAACTGGGGCAGACTGATGAGAGAACGATATACGAGGTACGCAACTGGGACAAAGAGTTTAGGGTTTGATTGTTTTCGTGCTTGGATGAAGTTGGTGGGGACGATGATCATTGAAGGTAAATGTTTATTGTGGAAAGGTGCAGGAGGGGACGGGACCTGTTAACTTTGATTTATGCTCGATCAACGTTGATGGCGAGGGTTTCAAGGAAGACATTCTGCAGCTTCGAATTCAAGAGATTTCAAGGCAGAGGGAAGAGCTGCAGCATATGGAGATTGAGCTAAGGACACAAACCAGAGCAAGGTCTGAGATCATGAAGATGCATAACCATTACAGGTCTCAGCTCAAGGAGCATGCTGAGGCATTTGAGAAGCTAAAGGTTCTGACTCATTTCTTTAGTTCATACTTCATTGTACAAGTGATATATCTTCCTATTACAACTCTCTGTGATTTTTGTTTTCTGCTGGTGTGTATTGGATACTTTGTTCTCTAATTGAATATGGAAATAAAGTCCTTTTAGTAACGTTTTTGATGAATACAGATCTTCATTTTTTTCTCTCATGGCAATAATATCCTGTTTGTTCTAGGTTTCTCGTTGACCTTATGTTCAATGCTGTATGGTAACCAGAGGGATCACTTGAATTAAGATTTTTTGGACTACTTGGCATACCTTTTTATATTAGTGAACAACTTTTACCACATTTTCATGGTTGCATTTCTCATTGAGGATCCAACCTTGGTGAGTGACTAAGAAATTTCCATTTTTTGACCCTGGCATTTTATAGTTATATGTTGTTTGACCGCGACGATAAGAATTCTTGAGCAGGTGTATGCAGTTATATTTCTCGGCTAGTGTTAACTAAGGTTCTTGTTTAGAGGAGATAAAGGAGAGTTGGGATATCACTTAATTTCTTACCCGCTCAACAATAAATGCTACAGAACTGCATTTTATCTCTTCTAATTTATAACTTCCTAATAGATTTGGTACTAAACATGAAGATATTACAAAAAATTTGGATGCCCCGCATGATGCGGCAATCTTACGGTGTACCATTTTCATGTAGGCAAGGCATGTGTTTGCCTTTTATGCAATCTATATGGAACTTTATTGTAGCTACTGTTTCCTCTTAAGGCTCTCTGAGTTTCAATGATTCGGTTTTCCATGATCAAGATTTCTACAAAATTTCAAATTTCTTGCACATATTAAATTTGGACAAAATGAAACTTTTCTCAAGTTTTATGTAGAATCACATGGACCTGTCTTCCAATTTCCCATAGTTTAACTGTGACCTCTTATAGTGTCTGTGAAATAAGGTTATACTCAATGCTCGCTGCAATGCAAAGTCTTGGAAGCATTTTTGGTGTTTCTACCCTTCATAAATAAGTGTAATTTTTTTTTTGGGGTTTTATGTGCTATGTTTGGGTTTTCTACAATACGACACAGTGGCTGTTGATATTACTCCTAACCAAATATCAGGTTTCTAGTTTTTTGTGTGTTTATTACATAATACTGTTGAATGCATTCTCCCCAAACTTTTTTTAGTATCATGAAGGGTTCATAAGGAATCACCTCAGTTCTCTTCTTTCATTTGTCAAATGTAACAAGTCCATGCCCTCTTTTAGAAAGGTACATCGTGATCTCCACTCTCATCAAGTTGAGCCTTATAATTTGTTAAATATCCTTGGTCATATTGTCACTCTGGTACTTGCTATTATCGGAGCACTGAGATTTGAGAACTTGAGCCTCCTTCGACCAATATCTTGGATGGTCAAATTTTACTTATTTAGCTTTGATTTTATTTATTTTATAAACTGTAATAATCAACACTGATATCATGGTAATTTATCAATTATTAAATGTTGGATTGTCGGTATTATATTTTCAGATCTTCTTTTATAAATGAAAATCTAAAGATTCATGTAATGGATGGATAATGAATGAAATTTTGAGCCCTTCTTTTGAATTTTTTCCCCTTATGGATGATTGATGATTCACATGGTCTTTGTTGTGGTTTAAGGTTCAAAATGTTTGCCTCCAAGATTTTAAACAACTCAAAGAATCATTGTTTTGATCATGGTTGCAGATGTCGGATGTCAGGGATACGTCGGTTTGGGTTTTCATGTCAGTTTTTTATATATCGGGGATATTTCATATATCAGATTATAATAATTAATTATATATGTAATTAAATATTATTTTTTATACATGTTACAGTACTACCTATTTTACAATATACTGAACTTTTAAATATTAAAATCTATATGTAACATTTATTATACAACACTTTAAAGATAAAAATTTGTAAAAATAGTGATTTTAAGAAACTTGTATCCATGTATTATTTCTATGAGATCAAAATTTCAAAAATTAAATTTCAAACATATCTCATTCTTCATCACTTAAAGACTCATATATAGTCGGCAGAGTAGATAAAATATGATCTTCATCTGATGAACTCTCTAGATCTCGCTCGTCCACCTCAGATACTTTTCTCTTTCCCCTTCTTTGATAACTAATTGCCACCTCTTTGCTTGTAGCTAGTCTTGGAGGCCTCCTTTCATCATGATCAACATCGACTGTATTGCCAATTTGCGCTCATGTCAACCCCTCTCCAGGAAAGACTTCATCATCACCATCTTCATTTTCGTCCTCCTCAGGATCAACATTCACCATCCACTCTTGTACCATTTCAGAATCAACTTTCTTAGCTGTCAATGGATCTCTAGATGTCTCTGAATATTTTGACTTTAGCAAAGCATTGAACTTTACAAATACTAAATCGTTCAATCTTTTGCTATCGAGTTTATTCTTCTTTTTAAAATGTTTTCACAATTTTTTTTAAAAAAGTTAAATAATACATACAATCTTATAATAAGATATTTATGTTTAACTAAATAACTAAATTAATGCATATCATCCTGAAGGTGCTCCAGTTCCTCTCACAGCCAGAGGATGAAGTAGTCAGACTTAAAATCTTCATAGTCATAGTTTTAAGGTATGACGTATCAGCACCGTTAAGCCTCCACCAATATACTGTGAAAATTAAAATGCCAAAACAATGTATTATACATAAATATATAATACATCATTAATGTTAAATTGTTAATAAAAATATATATTAAAATGTACCTGGATTTAAGTTGAGATTTTATAGCTGTCTTTTGTCATATCTTTACCAAATAACCCTTGCAAAATACTGTTCTCTCCTGGGCTCTCAGGGCTATCAATCGCCTCATCCAAGAAGTCAAAGATGAACTTTCCATCATGTGTGGAGGTGACATTCTTTGAATGCCAGAATGCCACTCTATAACTACAATGTATCATGATGTTCATTACGGTCCTACCCTTCCGATCTGTCCACGCATCAGTCATGATAGTGCAGTCATTCAATTTGCAGGTATGCGTGAGTGTGCCAACATCTCTTTCGTCCTCTCCACCTCCGCTCGCAAAATTTTGTCTCTCAACTCAAAATGTTGGGATCTTCATCCCAGGTCCGCATAACCCAATGACATGAGTCATCTGCTTGAAGGATGAATTACATATGGTATTAAACGGGGTACCGTTTTCATGTGCCCATCTACCTATGTACACGACAACATCATCTCTGACTTTCTTTTTGTACTTACTCTCTATCCTGCTCTGTTTGGAATCTTTTCCCTTGCTAGACTCGACAACTGAATGAACAAATTGGTCCATTGAACCCGTGGGATCTGTGTTACTACGTTTGACATTCTCCTCTAATTCATCATCATGGACTCCTCTAACAACCACCTCATTCAAAGTTGCTTGTAACTTCACACTCTTACCTCTCTTGCTCTCTAAATTTGAGTTTAGGGCCGACCGCTCCTTCGCCTTAACATCGGAGGGAACCTGAGGGCATGACTTAACATTACACTTCCACCCAGCCAAGTGATGCTTGAAACGTGCAATTCCACCATTCACTGTTTGCTTGCAGTAATTGCATTTGATTCGGTTGGTGTTGTTTGCAACCAATTTCTCACCAAATGCCCAGAATGGATCTCTACCGGTTGATACCAGTGATACAATAATCTCACCTGATCCAACAGAAGAAGCCATTCTAATAATGCAAGAAATGAAAGTAATATTAGTTAGATGAATTGAAAAAATCATAAAATTATTAGTTGTAAAAAATCATTTGTTGACTACATCACCAGAGAAATTATTAGTTACATGACTACATCGCAAAAAAAAATTTTAGTTGAAAAAAATCAACATCAAAAAAGCCCCATAATTTCATTAGATCGTTAGATCTTCAGTTATCTTTTATATTATCCACACAACATTTTATGTATTCAACAACATTTTGCATTCTCAATAGTATACAAAGTTATAACTATCATTCAAAGGATCCAACGAAATGAACAAAACATTTTAAGTATCATTCAATTTTAAAGTATCCAACAAAGCATCCAACATTTTTTCAAAAGGTACAAAACATCAAACATTTAATTTATCAAAAGGTACAAAGCATCAAGGCTACTAAAAAATGAAGTTGGATATACATGCATCATCGATTGCAAAATGAGGTTGGATAAATAACTAGTAATAGAGGTATTTCAAATCATTTGTCGACTAATGAAATCATAAACATGCCAAATAAAAATAACCAATAACAAGACTAATAAGGCAGCAACCATATTATTGGAGCAGTGAGCAACCAATAAGGCAGTCAGCCAATAAGGCAGTCGGCCAATAAAGCAGCAACCAACAAATAGCCACTAAGGCAGGAGGCCAATTAGGCAGGAACCAACAAGACAGCCACCATACTACACAACCAGCAAGGCCGTCGGCCAATAAGGCAACAAGGAGCAAGGCAGCAGGGCAACCGACCAATAAAGGCAGTAGGGAGCAAGCAGCAGGGCAGTCAACCACTAAGGCAGCCGGGAGCAAGGCAGCAGGGCAGTCGACCACTAAGGCAGCCGGGAGCAAGGCAACAAGACATTAGGGCATCAACAACCAGCACCAAAACTACAACTAGCAAGGCAACCAACGAAGCAAAACAAATGAAAAATGCAGAGCGAGAGAATGAGAGGGGGAGGTAGGGAGAAGAATGCACCAACCGAGAGATTGCCGAGATCGAAAGCACCAACAAATAGACAAGAGGCCGCGAGATTGAGAGCATCAGAGAGAAGAGAGAAAGCCATAGTGAGCACCAACATGGTAGAGTGTCGAGAGCGCGAGAAAAAATAACCAGAGTGAGAGCACCAGTCACGCAGGGAGAAGAGAACCAGAGAGCTAGAGTGCCTAGACCGCGAGGGAAGAGAACAACTAGCGTGAGAGCACCAACGAGCAGAAAGTAGAAGAACCAAAAAGCTAGAGTGCCAAGAGCGCGCGAGAGAGGGAGAGCACCAACGAAGAGCACAAGGGAGAGCTAGGGCAGGAGTGAAATGAACCGCGCGGGGTGAGGGGGGGGGGGGGGGTCGGGGGAATTAAAGCATTCGATTTTATTAAATAAATAAATAAATAAAAAACGGGCGATATCGCCCATTTTTTGGGTCCGGTATGTTGGTTAAAACCGATATATCAGCCAGTTTTTTTTTTCAAAATGACATAAATAAAAATTAACATGATTTTATGTGGTTTTGACTCCCAAATCTTCGTGTTGGCTGACATGTCTGGTTCTGATATTTTTTCCTCTAATTATTTTTCAAAATTTTAACTAATCTCGCTCATTTGTTGCGTTTCCCGTATCAATCGAGTTTCTCCAACATTCTTCCATGCATTATTTTTATGTTCCTGTGGACTGAAACTCCTTTTTCCAGATTGCTCACATTCACTTAGTTTTGTATGATGCCCTAATAACAAAAGTTGATCCAAGGTTGAAGAAGTTTATTAGGAATTTCTAATCTATTTGAATGTTTGATGAGGTTTATGACTTCAAAGTAGACCTAGTGAACTTTAGCGAGGTATGCTTCTAGGGTTTTTGTTGGTATCCATTTGGTTTTTTGTTTTGCTATACACAGAAAGTTAAGGTTCTCGGTTGGTGGAATGATGCCTTTCCAGTAGTTATTCTTCCGTTATTCTTTTTTTCCCTTCTAGCAACGTGTGTAACTTTTACACGAAATTGATGCTTTATTGACCTCATTTTGAGTTGAGTTTTGTGTAGTAGCTATAGGATGTTCTCGACCTTACCTTTGTAGCACTCAATAAAAAAAGAATTTTTTAATGTTCGATATTGTCGACATTTCTTGATTACAAAATAAGAAAACTTTTGTTGAACGCTTAATTTTTCTACATCTTACTAGTCCTTTGTTATTTTTTTCTACTCTAAAAAATGTGGCTTACCTAGAAGAAAATTGTTTTCTTACCCATGCGGTTCCTTTTGCTAATTCCTATCATCTGTAACCAATATGCAGGAGCAACTACAAGAAAGAGAACAAGAAGTGAATGAGTTAAAGTTAAATTTGGAAGCAAAGAATAGAGAATTGCACGCATTTAAGATAGACACTGAAGCGGTTTGTTTGGCTTTTTCAATCTGCACCTTCTACTAAGAATCTCGGGGCTAGTATTTGCACATAAACAAATCACCTTTCCTTCTTCTATTTAGGTTTGGGCTAAAGAGGATCTTTTTAGGGAACAAAATAAAGAGTTGGCAACCTTCAAGTATGTCTTATTCACTCTTTTTATTTGTATTGATAATGAACAAGTATACTGTTTTTTTGTGTATATCAATATTCAATAACTTATTTATTGACTATGCTTGAACTGTTCACGTCAACAAATTTGTATTTGAAATCTAATATGTTTTCACTGCTCCTTTATCTTTTGTTTATTGATTATCATCATCATAGTTGTTTCTATGCGTTAGTTTTATCCGACAAGGCAACAATTGCGGGTTGATCCTGCGAATCCTTCTTTACCAATCTTTCCTGCTCATTGATGGTTCTAATGTCAAATCTAATTACATATTTTCTTTTAACATAATTTAGGGCTATATGTTATAGTGCAGGTTTTTATATAAAAATAGTCTTGTAGCATATTTAAATTCAAATGCGTGTCTTGTAATGTCATGAAAGAAGTTATTCTCTTCCCTTTGTCTTATGCATGAGGTTTTTGGTAGTTCTCTCCTCTTGAGCAAGTCCCGCTTAGGCTTCCGCGGTTCCGGCTCCGAAGTATCCCCTCTGCCTCTGGCCACTACTTAGGCAAACAGACAACTTGGTATCAGAGCTCTTTCGATCTTCGTCATCCTCCGAAACCACTATCATCATCGAAGCTGCACGACGTCGCCTTCTTCTGAATCTACTGAAGTAGAAACCATCGAGCCGCGTCGTTTCTTCTCGCCTACGCCTCTGACATCCCAAGATGAGCTGCCCGTCTTTGTCGATCCAAGCGACGTTCAGTCGTGTCGCCTTCTTCCTCACAACCTCGATCTGCAACCCTCCTGCAACAGACACCGCCAACCTATTTTTCTCTTCTCAACGAACCACACACCCAACAATGTCCATTCTCTAGCAACTTTGTCTGCTTCAGCCCTTTTCGTCGAGCCCAACGACTCCCGTTATTCAGCGACTCCCGTTATCCAGCGACAACCTTTTTCGTCAAGCCCAATGACCTAATTTCTTCTACTCGATGCGCCACACAACGCATTTCAACGCTCCAGCACCGCCCCCTCGAGCAACAAATATAAACTGCAGCCTTCTTCGTTTGCATCGATCGACATGCTCTGTCTTCCGCATCCGTGATTCCTCCGAACCTTTGGCCGCTGGATTTCTAACTGTTCTTATTGTGCCTCATCATAAGGAAGCGTCGCGACTCTCGCGGTAAGTCAAAATCGGCTGTCTCTGAAGAATCCAACCTTCTGATCACCCGCTCTCTCGCCCGGGCTACTTCCGATTTATCACTGATTGTACTCCCCACTATGGGGGACTCGGATACGCTAACAGATACTATGAGGGACCTCATGCAGACAGTCATGACATTCATAAAGGGGCGCTTTCAAGAGGACAAAATGCGTCACTAGAAATACATGACCCCAATCACCAACAAGCTTAATGAGTTGACCGCTGCCATTCCGATCGTTACTACTCCGCCTACTGATCATGCTTGCAGTAGCCAGATGCCTCCACCATTGATTCTTCCACCTGATCCCCCTGTCAGGATACTACACGAGGGTAACATCATGCATCATTACACAAGGTTGGTATTTCAACTTATGGTGGCAAGGATGATCCCTTTGGTTGTCTCATTGGATGGGAGCAATTTTTTGTCATCAACAGACACTGGTGATGGAATGGATCACTTTGGCCTCCTTCCACATGTTCGATAACGCGCAGTTATGGTTCACCCGCTTGCAGGCGGTCAATCCTGCATTGATCTGGCGAAACTTCAAGTGGGTCTGCAACATGCACTTTGGCCTCCCGATTCTCAGCAACCCCATGGGGGCCCTCGCGATGTTTCAGACAGGGTCGATTGATGGCTATCTAGAACAATTTTAGGTTCTTTTGGCGTTCTGGCGCACATGACAACCCCCCTTGAGATGCAGGTCACCATCTTTATCGTCGGGCTAGGTGATCGACTATGTTTGGACGTCGAATTCGAGGCCCCCGGGGTCTTGGTGACTGCTATGAACTTTGCAAGATTTTTGCGACCGTCGACGTCAGTTGGCGAAGAGCCTTACATCCCCACTACCATAGGGACTCTGAGGAATGTGCCAAGGGCACCCAAACCCAACAAATATGTCATCTGTCTTGTACATAAATGCTTGATCCGCGCACGCAAGTGCTATGTTTTAGGCTCTATTTGTTTGGGCGTTTCGCTGCTCCGTTTTGGGAAAACACCGCCGGAAGGAGAGTAAACAAATGAATCTCCGGCGGCGTTTGCTCCGTTTCCACCCGCCCGCCTTGAGAAATGCCCCCAAAAGCTCCGTTTGGAGCAACCACCTCCTCCCTCCGATTCGAACACTCCGTTTCCACCCACCGGATCGACCCGCCACCGCTAAACCAAATGACGCCTTAACTGCGACGAGTAGTTTACTCGCCACCATCAGTGCAAACGACTTTTTTATTTGCACGTGGAGGACTCTAATGATGAAGGGCTCTGGTGAAGTTTGCACCGTCTTCGACCTCCCTTGAGCTTGTGATCAAGCTCTTTTTGCAAGGCGGGAGAGATCTTGTGTCAAGGGCATAATTATCTAATTTTTGTCGTTATTATTATTAATTGTTCTAGTTTAGATTTTCATTTAAGAGTAGTCTTGTAGCCAGTTTAAAAGCAAGTGTGGGTCTTGTAATGTCATGGAAGAAGTTATTCTCTTCCCTTTGTCTCATGCATGCGATTTTTGGTAGCTCTCTCGTTCCGAGCAAGCCCCGCCCAGGTAGCCGCGGTTCCGGCTCCGAAGTATTTCCTTTGCCTCTGACCACTACTCCGGCAAGCAGACAACACTATTTATTTTTTTTCAATTTCTCCAAATGCCCATTACTCCCTGGGGTTGGCCTGATGGTTGGGATGGTCTTAATAAGATTTTTGCTACGGAAGACTTGGGTTAAGTGGTTAATATTCACTTTTTACAAAGATTTTTTTCCATAGATATTTTCATTATATTAATTTCACTTTTACTTTCTAACTTTTTATTATTATTTTCATTGTTACGTAATAGATACAAGCAGTCGTGCACGGGGGACCCCGTGCGGAGCGACATTTATCGTGGGGGCGACATTTGTCATATGTACGACATTTATCTTGGGGGCGACATTTGTCGAGGGAGCGACATTTGCCGTGGAGGGCGACATTGGTCAGGTGCGGCGACATTGGTCGGGGGGGGGGGGCGTTGACATTGGCCGGGTGCAGCAACATTGGTCGGGGGGCGACAACATTGGTTGGGGGCGGCGACATTGGTCGGGGGAGGTGACATTGGTCGGGGGAGGCGACATTGGTCGTAGGGGGCGACATTGGTCAAGAACGGCGACATTGATCGTAGGGGGCGACATTGACCGTGTAGGACCAAAACAACGCATAAAGAGGGAAACTGCAATAGTGTTTAGCTATGAGTTGTTGATATTGAAGATGTACATGAATCCTTCGAAAACTATTTGAGAGCAGCACTAAGCTATTGTATAATACTTCAAAATTGAAATCATGTTAATCTGAAAATGAAGTTAAAATCATATTAATCTGAAATTGAAACCATAAAATATCTGAAAGCAGGTCAATTTCATTATCTGAAAATAAAGTTGAAATCATATTAATATGAAATTGAAACCATAAGATATCTGAGAAGAGCTTTGACATTGAAAAATTGCTTGATCAAGCTTTTGGTATTGAAAAATTGGAATCAAGAAAAGAAGTCATTTTGATCAATATTGTAGAGGGATTCCTTCAAAATTGAAATGAAGGAAAGAAGAATCCTTCAAAACTGAACCCAAAAAAGTAATTTAAAAATCATATTAATCTTAAGACCTTAAATCCAATAATCAAGAAATTGAAGATGAACACAAAATCTGAGCATCATCTCTACTGCATTGGCACCTGAAGGAAGTTTTGGTGGAGGAGCTCTCTCAACTGCACTGACACTTGAAATCACAAAATCTGAGAACAATATCTAAAACAATGGCGGTAGAAATCCCCAAATCAAAACGATCAAATGATGATCTGTTAAAATTGGATTACTGCCCGGAAATAATGAATAATTGTTAAAATGGATAAATAAAATTG
Source organism: Platanthera zijinensis (assembly GCA_039513925.1). NCBI lineage: Eukaryota > Viridiplantae > Streptophyta > Magnoliopsida > Asparagales > Orchidaceae > Platanthera > Platanthera zijinensis. The sequence continues at coordinate 203,755,337 of CM077083.1, forward strand.
ACACAGTCTAAATTGGCAACACTAAAATGACAGTTATTCATCTCTATGTAATTTTTTTGATCTTGCAAAATCCGGCCATTTCTCTTTAGCTCAAAAATTTCTTTGATCTTGCAAAACCATTTGCACAAGTTAGTGAGCAGAAGAAGAGAAGGATGAAGACAGATTGCTTCAACTTTGAGAAGACAGATTCAACGTTGATAAGGAAAGCCAGAATCAGAGAACCAAAAGCTATGAAAAAAAATCAGAGGACAGAAAGAGAAACGGTTGAGGAGGTGTTTTGATATATGCGGCACAATTGCAATATCGTTAAATAGTAGCCTTCAACGAATAATAACTACATGAATATTGTTAGTGTAATGAAATGTATGAGTTTGAATATTGAATATTTGAAAAATCTGCTTTAACTGACAACATTATTTTGCAAACTGTTGCAGTAGTTTGCAAAGATAAAGATCACATTAACCACACTGCATTTCTATGCAGAAAATAAGCAAAAATCCTTGCCACGTGATTATAAAATATTAATTACCCATTTCAATTGTGCATGCTTAGAAGAATCTTAATATAAAAATTTAGAAATTTATTTCTAAAAATTAGTACAGAACAACTCATCAAAAATGTAAGTTAAATTTTTTTAACTTAGAAGATAAATCATTAAAATAAGCTTCAGATATTCATTGTGCAAGTAAAACTAATTAGTATATACCATTAGCATTGAAGTTGAAGAGAGAACACCAAGGGAATACCCAGAAAACCACAGTTCCAATGGAGAGACTCCACACTACGATATCTCTGCAAGGAATACTATCAAGCACCTTGCAGGCAAAAATTACAATGCAGTTCTTGGGAGTAGAAGAAGAGCAGGAAGAAGAGAAAAAAATAATTAGTTTTAAAAGAGAATAAGAAGAAACCTGAAATAGCTATTGAGACAAATCTGAAATCAGATGAAATAGAGTAAGACAAAAAACATGCAGCTGGTCAGAATTCTGAAGAACATACAGGTAACTTACAGGAGAGCTGCTTCAATGGTCTTGTAGAATTGGAAAAGGTTGAAGAGAATATTTTTGAAATACCTGGAATTCTGGAAGAGGTATATGGAGAATGTTTTAGAAATGGATTTGAAATACCTGGAAGAGATATATTGAGAATGATTGAATATATCAATTGCACAGAACACCTCCTCAACAGAAAGAGTAACTGTTGAAGGCTTCTAATTAACGATGTTGAGGAGGTGTTTTTGGCGGAGGGGCTTGCACAGAACTAAGCTGAGGACGCAGCTGAAGGAGAGTTGAGGCTTCTTGTACTGCTAAAATGAATGAGAAAAAATTGCATAAATAAATTTATTGACGGTGGATGGGAGAGATAGAGGTAGATAGAAGTAAAAGCATGTAGAAATAACACCTTCAGTGACTGTGGACGGGAGATCGGGACAACGATGTAGGAGGAGCCTGCCGGAATGAGCTTTGGAATCGCAGCAACGAAGGAGCTGTGGCCGTGATCTTGTGCGAAGAAGCTATGGCAGAGGAGGACCTGTGGCCGCGGTAGAGGAGCTGTGCCAGCAAGGGTGGAGGTGAGGCTCTGTGGAGGAGGAGACTTGAAGGAGGCGCTCTTGAGGAGGTATAGCTTTCGGCGGGGGCTCTGTCGAGGGGAGGTATAACTGCTTTCAGCGAGTGGGGTGTGGGAAGAGATTTGCCGTCCGAGAAGAGATTTGCCCATAAGATTTGCCGAAATTTTAGGAGACACTGTTGTTTGGCGTGTGGAAGAGATTTGCCAAAAAGATGAAAGGGGTGAGGGTCAAATCATGTGAGCTTGCGGGAGAAGCCATGGGCGGCAAAAGGTGGTATTGCTGGATTACCAAAAGCTGGCGGGAATGTTGGATTACCAAAAGAACCAAGTTTTAGGATTGTGGGGGGTAGTTTTTTGAGGGCATTCTGGTGAAAAAATGTTACACCATCCTCCCTTTTGGGTTTGCTTATATAATAAAGATGACACCATAATACATGGATATATGATCTCAATCAATGTGGAATAATGACGAGGAAGTTGAATTGTTAGGATAAATGCTTATGCTTTATATCAGAGATTATGTTTACCCAAAGAGAGAGTTTGTCCTGAATGCAATAGATCAAATGAAGATAATTTGGCATACCCATCAATAATGATTCTGCATATAATCTTAATTAGAGTTTCATTGGTTTTACCTGGTAAATTTTTGTCTAAGTGCCCTCCTTGCTAGTTTCACGAGGAGAGATAAATGGGCATCCTTGGGATGGATGCACATGTCCCACATCTTGCCCTTTTGGAATGTGAGCTATGGGCTTCAGTTTCGACATGTTAAAGTCCATTTGTAAAAGACCCGTAAGGAAGCCAATTGCAAATTTTCTTATTGTATTTAGTACCACATCTCCCTCTTCTACTCTATATAAAGACTGAAGCTCCTATGCAGTAATTTGTTGTTTTTGAATAATATTACAATTATATTTCAGATCCTTACGTGATAAAGCTTGTCAAGATTCTTCCCTACCCCGCCTCATCTACTGCTCTCGCATAAATTTTCTCAGTCTTGCTCACACCACTTTGGTCTTGTGTGATCTATCCCGATCTTACGTGAGAGCTCCCTACACAAGCTTCGGTGTCTCACAATAAATTCGCTTTTGTGGCTTCTGCTTGATCCACATCTTGTGCACAACACCTCACTGTTTGTAATTTTGTACCTTGCTCTCATGGCCTCAATTCCCTGCTCCCGCAATCTCTTTGCACAACAAGCTCTTCTGCGAGTGCCCTGTTCCCGTACAATACTCCCACTACAGTTCCTCATCAAGCTCTCTGTTCCTGCGTGATCCTCCTGCTACTATTCCTTGCTTGAGCTCTCTATCCTTTCTTCTGTGACCACCTTGCTCACACGACCTTCTCGCACGACCTCAATTCCCTGCTCCCGCAATCTCCTTGCACAACAAGTTCCTCCACGATTCCCTGTTCCTGCGTGATCTACTACAAGTCCTCGTCGAGCTCTCTGTTCTTGCGTAATCCTCTTGCTACTGTTCCTCATGTAAGTTCTCTATCCTTGCTTCTGTGACCACCTTGCGTGGCAAATTTTTCCCAGCTTCCGCCATGTGTGCTCCTTCCACAAACTCTTCACCCTTATCACATGCGCTCTATTTTCCACGCACCCTCACAAGCTCTTCTCTCAGCTCCTCACACACTCCCTTTTCTCCTCGTCCGTCACGCTCACTATGTTCTCCCAACTTCTAAAATATCTTCGCGCGTGCATCTTGCTCAACTCTTGCGACCTCCCGCGCAAATTCCTTCATTTACCCGTACTATATTATGGGGATTCCGAGTCCCACTGCAACCGCTCCTCCACCAACATTCGTTTTCAATGCCTTGATAATTTCAAGAAGGCTTCCATGTTAATTGGACCCAACTATGTTGATTGAAGTGTTTCCTTCACTTTCTTTATGCGATCTCAACGTAAGAGATACCATCTCACAGATACTCCCGATTCGACATCTAACTAAAATTACTGGATCTTTTATTTATGGTCTCATCGGGTGGTCAAATCGTTGAGCCGAAACTCCAAATGAAACAGGTGCACTGGAAAAGAATTGTATGGCAAAAAATAAATAAATAGTAAAAGATTTATGAGGCGTGATGGTGTCATGCTTCTTCAGATGCGACGGAGGATGCATCAATTACCCCATGGTAGAGAGGACGACCCCTACATGAACTCGCAATGACTGACAACAAAGAGATTTGGGCATCGTCATTGTAACTCGTCAATGCGAGTTCAAGAGCTGTTTGAGATGTCTCGGCCTCGCCATGGGACTAAGTAGCTTTGGTACGCCCGTGGTAAGTGCAATATTCTCGTACGTCGAGAACCTAATCTATCTCCTTAGTGTTTGGCGTCAGCATTGGTAGTAAATTGGGTGGTATCTCTGGAGCTGTGGCCGGTGGACTGGGCCTGGAACTAGGCAGATCTTCATAAAATGTCGTCAGATCCGCCGCGTTAAATATCGGCGAAGTACCGAATCCGATCGATAAATCTAGGAGGTATGCATTATCCCCTATGCGTTTCTGGACTTGAAAAGGACCAAACTTTCTCTATTGTTGCTTATGATATGTACACAGGGCGAATTTTTGCTTCTTGAAATAAGCAAACACCAAATCTCCTTCTAAAAACTATCTCTCGACGATGACAATTGACCATTGATTTATATTTTTCAGAAGTTGCATGCAGTTTATTAGCAATATTTTGATGCAATTCTTTTTAATTATCAATATGTTCTTGCACATCGAAGGAAATACGTTCATGATATGAGAGGGAGTGACATTATCGAAAAGAGATTTATTAGTGGAGCGATTTGTAGTATTATTAAATGTGAATTCAGCTTGTGGAAGTATAAGATCTCATTATTTCGGATTCTCCCCAGTTAAACACCTAAAGGTATCCCAAACTTCTATTAACGACCTTAGTCTGTCCATCAGTCTGAGCTTGATAAGCGCTACTAAATTCAAGTTTGGTTCCTAGTTGGCCGCACAATGTTTTTTAAAAATACCCCATAAAATGTTTATCCTTCTCAGAGGTGATTGATCTAGAAATGTCATGTAACATAACGATGTATACATCACCACAATGTTTTTTTAAAAAGAGTTCGGTGATGTATACATCACCAAAAAAATTTCTACACAGTACGAAATGCGTCATTTTTGAAAAACGATCTACTACCACAAAAATAGAGTCTACGTTCCGTTGAGTGCGAGGAAGTCTTACCATGAAATCCATCGAAATGTCATCCCACAAACTCTCAGGGATCGATAAAGGGGTCTATAATCCAATGTTTTATGCGTGCCTCTTATACAATTGTCAGGACGTACACTGCCCAATAAATTTGATGACATCGTGCTTCATTTTCGGCAAATAATATCGAGCACTAGCGTGATCTAACCATTTCAATTTCCCTACATGAGTGAAGCTCACTATGGAGTGTCTCTCGCAGGGGTTATTCACAGATGCAAAGATGGGTGCCCTTAAATAAATATTTCTCACTCACTACGTACTGTGTAGTAAGATCAGTTCCATTATGTTGACACAAGGTCCAAATGTTATGAAAGAAAAGATCAGCGGTGTACAAGTCACACTGTGAATTTAAATCAGTAATGTAAGGCTGGAGGGTGACTAATAAATGTGTCTGACGACTAAGAGCGTCGACTACTCGATTCATGACACCGGGATTGTGTTTTAAGTGGAATGTGAACTCTTGTAGGTAGGGAACCCACTTGACTTGGCGTCTAATTTCTCTTTGGGAATTGCACTTAATGGTGTGTATTCAACACAAACTCACACTGGATCAGGTTATACCTCTAGAGGCGGACAGTCTGAACAACAGTTAAAACTCTATGTCGTACGTGAAATACATAGTATTTGCTTTGTCCAACTCACTAAAAAATGCTACAGGTCATCCCTTTTGATTAAATACCGCACCAATGCTTATAATGGATGCATCACAATCGACCTCAATTTTTTTTAAAAAATCAGGCAGCGCTAATACATGTGTACTTGTGAGTCTCTCCTTTACTGATAGAAATACGCGCCCTCCTTTCCCAGTTTAAATAAATAGACCCTTTTCAAACAATCAGTGACAGGCGCAATTAGTGTACTAAATTTTTTGATAAAATTTTGATAAAAAGTTGTTAGGCCATGAAATCCTCGAGCCTCAGTAATCGTCCTAGGACTAGGATATGATTCTATCCCCTTGACCTTGTCTCTATCAACCTTAATGTATTTAGGTGAAATAATATAGCCTATGACCGTCAGGCTATCAATCATAAAAATGCACTTCTTTAAATTGACGTACAATTTATTTGTGCCAGGATTTCTAACACAGTAACACTTGCCTAAGATGAATCAGGTGCTGATCAGGATCAGTACTATAAATTAGAATTTTATTGAAATAAACCACTATGCAGACTCTAATGAGTGGTTTAAGCACTTGATTCATTACTCACATAAATGAGCTGGGTGCATTGGATAAACCAAAAGGCATCACTAGCCACTCGTATAAGTTCTCTTTCGTCTTAACAACAATCTTCCACTCATCACCGAGTTGGATTTGGAATTGGTGGTACCTAATTTTCAGATCTACCTTCAAAAACACACTAGACCCACCAAGCATATCAAGCATGTCGTCCAATCGGGGATCAAAAAACGATATTTGATAATGATTTTGTTAATCGCGCGATTATCGACATACATATGCCATGTTCCATCTTTCTTGGGAACTAATAATATGGGAACAACGCAAGGGCTTATACTCTCCCTAATATGACCTTTCAAAATTAGATTGGTCGTCTGCCTATGGAGTTCCTCTTGCTCTTTCAGATTGACACGATAATGGGGAAGATGAGACAAGCTAACTCCTGGCATCAAGTCAATATATTGCTCGATATATCTCATCAGATGGAGCTGATCGGGCAACTACTCCGACATAATCTCTGAGAACTCTTCAATAAAACCCCGCACTGTACTAGGGATGTCTAGTGTTGTGGGGGTGGAGTCAATGTCAGATAACATATAAAATTTTTCACTATCCTTTATCTTCTCCTGAAATTGTGGCCTAGTTAGTAACATGGTGGTGGAGGGCAAGGATATCACGAAAATAGTGGCAAATGGGTGTGAAGACCTCTCTGGGGCTCTAGGAACAAGACTATTTTTATTGGGAATAAGAACAATCTTGCGCTCATTGTGCTCGAAGGAACGAGAGTTCTTTACACCGTCGTGAATGGCGTGTCTATTGTACTACCAAGATCGCCTTGGTCATCCATCCTTCTTGCACTGCTAAATTTAAGCTCCATATACTCCGTCTTTGCCCTGCTCAACCTAAAATCCTTCTTTTTTGAAGTGTCTCGCCAAGATTCAAGTTTTGAATTTACACCCTCGTGCGTCTCATCGACGAAAACAATATCATTCACAAACAATAAACACCATGGTATTTTGCAGGAAAAGAATCACATGACATAAAGTAAATAAATAGTAAAAAATTCATGATGGTGCCCTGTGTCTTCAGATGCGACAGACGATGCATTAATATTGAAGCGTATTCATATACAAGAATTGTAAATGATAAAGGAGAGCAAAAATTCACGTTTGGATATTGCGCATATGTCAGAGAAAATCTTGTGACTTAGAGCAGTAAGATATAAATAGTGGTGTCCATGCCAAGTGCGGAAGCTAAATTCATAAGTATAACTCAGTCAGTCTGCGAGTTGAAATGGTTGAGAACACTTTTAAAAAAAATTGATGAAACTTACAACCATCATCTATTGATGTTTTGTTATAATAAAACTGTCATCTGCGTATCTAAAAGTCACCTGTTCCATGAAAGAACAAACCATATAGAAGTAGATCAAAGAGGGAGTTTTCAAAAGCTGAATATGCATTTGTTGTAACGTCTGATAGAGAGTTGACCGACTTATTCACAAAACCTATTTCTTAGTCTTTTTCTAATATTTGTACTAAGTTGAGAATGATCGATATATATGTTTCAACTTGAGGGGAGTGCTAATGCCCATTTGTAAATGACTCATAAGGAAGCCCATTGTTGATTTCTTCTTTTTATTTAGCCTCGCATCTCCATATGAAGATTATTTCTAGCCCTCTACTCTATATAAAGAGGGGAATTCCTATGTAATAATAATTTTTTTTGAAATAATAATTCATTTATATTTCAAATCCTCACATGATACAAGGAGATTGGGGTGAGACGAGAGAAACATAGATTAGTTTTAGGGAATTGTTATAGGCACCGTAGTTTTAGCTATTGACACAATTATGTTAAAGGCACCACACAATGCTAAAAACGCCCTAAAATGTTAATTGCACTATTTGCACCGCAAAAATTTTAAAGACACCGCAAATGAAATTAGATTAAAAAAGAGATTTTTATAGATTTCGTTGTCACTTCGTTGAAAGCACAAAAAAAGATTTTAATGACACTGTTACAATCAAATTTTAGATGTTCAAGTTCTTTCATATTATATATATAAATCCAGCTTCAGGATTGCAGCAATCAAAATCTCCCATCTATTTAACAATTGGATACATATTCTTATGGTTCCTTCTCCGGTTCCTTCTGCAGCTGAAGACGTTGAGCAATTCGGGAAGGCCTGCCAAGGTTCAATATTAATTACATCTCCTGCTATCAATTAGAAAATAAGAGACAATGCCATGAAACTTCAAGAACAGATCAATTTGGGCTAAAACTGCTACTGGAACCAACATAAAACACAAACATAAGAATACGAGCAAAACAAAAATACACTGCAGCAACTCACCTACGTTAATTCCTCCAAAGCTTCTATCTTTCTAGTAGTAAAAAGGCAAGCTGCGTAATTACATGGACAAAATAAATCAAGCTGAATTGATAATAGCTTGCAAATAACCTTAAATATGGATGACCTTACATGATAATAATGGTGATCTGGAGTTTCCCACTCACCAGTAATCTCAACCAAATTAGCATGAGAACATATAAAACAAGTGAATATAAGCCATGGAATTTGAGGTGTATGACATGTGCACTGCAAAAATGTTAAGCAAATATAGTAACGCACTCTACTTAAAGAACAAAAAAACACGGTACCTGTGATTAACAAATCTTCCAATATCTCCATTGCTGGTAGCATTTAAACCTGTTAGCCCATTGCTCTAAAACAAATTCACTGCTCTAATACAATTTGTTCCCAACCTGAAATTGAGAATTGGCTGAAAACATAATCTAAAAAGTAAAAGAAAGAACAATTGCTTCCAATAGAGAGAGAAAAAAGCACAGTACCTGTGATTAACTACTAAGTCACCCCCATCAAAGCATATAAAACACACTTCTTCCTCATCCTTCTTCTGAGAAGGAAACCTGGCCCCTTTGCAACTTAGAGGTCGGGCGGCCGCCCCTCTTTGGCTTCCTTCCACCCCTTCTTTTCACATCAATTGCCACTAAAAACTCATTTTCATAAGCCATAACTCCAGAACCTGTGGCCTCCGCATCCTCTTCAGCAGATTCAATTGCCTCTTCAACGGCCTCTACATCCTCTCTGGAAGACTCAACCGCCTCTTCAGTAAACTCATGGACAACAGCCTCCATCAGATCTCTGACCACCTCAACCTTGTATCTAGGAATCCCTTCACTGCCAGTGGTGAAATGAACTCTGGGACTAAGGCCACCCTTCTTTCCATTGACACTTGAGTATTGTGTTCAGTGAAGATGGACGGTACCTTAGAAGCTAGGAATCCATCTTCATTCGCATAAGACACTCTGTGAGGCTCTGGGGAAGCAACTGATTGAATTCCGCTCTTGTGCATCATGCCTCAGACACGGGAACACCCGCGTCACCCGAAGACGACGGTGTATGCTGTCCATCTCTCGATGCGGCCAGGGCCGGAGTGACGGCTAGTGCGGAGATCTTGAATGCCGGGGTGGGGCCGCGGATGGAGCGGCGAGTTGGAGAGCCGGCGATAGGAGGGAGCTGTGTGTAGGGTTTGAAACGCGAGAGGCGTGACTCGTTAGGGACTGGCTGAGAGGTGCGATTAATGTGGTGCCAATAGGTTTTCTTTGAGGAATTAATTTAGCTCCCAATTTTAGCTATGTGCGGTGCCAATAGCTAAAACTGCGCTGCCTCTAACAATTCTCTAGTTTTATTAGTATTTCTTGGGTTTTGTGCTCACAACTCAAACTTTATGCCTTACATTAAGAGAGCTTTAGTTGATCAGGTAGAGAACCTGAATTTGAAGTGTCAGCGAGAAGAGGTTTCATGAGACGATTAGTTTATTTTTTGCGTGAATCAGATATAACCAATACTTTCCATTTATATATTATAGTTTCTTTAATAAATAAATTTGATACACATCCCAATTTAACTCCTTTTATGTAGAATGACAATCCAAAACTGTATCCAATTATAACAATTAAATAATTCAAGTAACTCATGTTTAGATTTTTCCTAGTCCTTTCTAAAGCATAATTGTTTCATGAGACTATTAGTATATTTTTTGCGTGAATCAGATATAACCAATACTTACTATTTATATATTATAACTTTTTAATAAATAAATTTGATAATAATTCCAATTTAATTCCCTTTATGTAGAATGACAATCCAAAACTGTATCCAATTATAATAACAACAATTAAATATTTTTTGCATAATTAATTTTGCATCTGGAATTATTTCAAATTCTAATTTAAGGGAGCCTGAGTGGAGGTATTTTTCTGGATCACACAGTCCCCCTTTTTCCATTTATTCCTACAAATGCAACGAAGCACAAAATGTGAATTGTCTAAAAATGAACTTCACACATTACTAATGATGTTGATTCCTGGTACATATAAAAAGAGTTGTTTGTAGAGACTAGAGAGAGTACCTTGCATAATGTCTCACATATTGGTTTGCTTGCCTCATGTTTATAGAGAGATGCGTTCATTGTCTGGGTAGAGAGAACCCAAATACACTACAAAAGCCTATGTAAGGCATCGGTTGGGAGAGATTTGTTTTTGAAAGAGGGATTTTTCCTATTTTTACTAAATCGAATACAACCGCTAACCTACGATTTATATATTGTAGAAAGGAGAAGTAAAATGGAAGGTTCAATTTTATTCATCCACATAGGGACAATATATAGAGCTTATATCAAGACACCCAACACCGATAGGCGGTGTGAGACTAAACTCAACAATATTAAACTATTACATAATAATAACTCTAACACTCCCCCTCAAGCTGAAGGGGGACCCTACAACTTGAACAAAACATAAAACGGAAAGTAAAAGAAGGTTGACAACGTGGGACAAAACAGCCGTCATCGAGGCCCAACCGCGTGTCACCGGGGATACTTCAACCGGGCAAGAGCCACACGACGTTGGTCCACAAAACTGACCATGACCACGTTGGATACACTCAGAGCGGAAACTATGTCAACCACGAAAGACCAAACCAATCCTACCAAATACAGAGAAAATGACGAGGAGACGCAAACAACATAAAAATCGACCTGGGGGCCATGTGTGACTAAGGCAGCAGTCGGGAAAGAGGCATCCGAGTCGCCGTTATCACAAACACTCCCCCTCACGTGGAATACATGCATGAAGGCATAGACTATGCCTGGAGGCCGTGACATACACTCCCCCTCACGTAGATCACGTGCACGTGTGAGACCCTCGTCAGGTACACGAACCCAGATCACGCGGAAGAAGGCGGAAATCATAGAGATGCAGACAAACACACAAACAACTTAAAAAAACTAGACTGGACAGAAAAAGAGGCTCATGCGGCAACAGTAATGGTGGAGTCGTCGGGAGAAGCAGCGACAGGGCAGCAGGGGCACGCAGAGCAGCCGGAGAAGAAGCAGTATCCGGAGAGAGAAACAGGCGTCGGGAGAAGCAGCGACAGAAGCCGAGCTGTCGGAAGAAGAAGGCGAAACTGTCGGGAGAAGGCGAGAAGCAGAGACGGCAGCATCGGCGGCGAAGACGTCGGGAGAAGATAACAACGGAGGCAGAGGATGACGCAGGCAGAAGCAACAACGATGAAGAAGCCGGGAGAAGCTGGAAGCAGAGGCGTCGGCGTCGGCGATGCAGAGGGGAGCCGACGGGATCGTCGATGTCGTAGACAGAAGCCGGAGGAGCCGCCGATGTCGCGGGCGGAAGCAGCACAAGGCGGCGGCGGCGGAAGCAGTCGGCGCAATTGTCGGGAGAAGCCGACGAAGCCGTCGGGAGAAGGTCCCGCTCCCGTCTCCGGAATCAGACGATGATTCCGTCGACGAGAGCGAGGGGAAAGGCTATTCCCGTGAGCCCTATCAGGTCGTGGTCGTGGAAGGATGGGTCGGGGAAGGGGGAGAACAGTAGCGGATCGGGAAAAAATCTTAGGTCTCCTAACCGTTGCTCTGATTCCATGTAGAAAGGAGAAGTAAAATGGAAGGTGCAATTTTATTCATCCACGTAGGGGCAATATATAGGGCTTACATCAAGACACCCAACACCGATAGACGGTGTGGGACTAAACTCAACAATATTAAACCATTACATAATAATAACTCTACATATATCATAAAACCTTAGGGGGCAGACCATGAAACACAACCATATGAGCCACGTGAAGTTTTGGGATGACTGCGTTCAACAGGAAACATGGAGTCACACAAAGACTTGATCCATGAAGAATCAAATAGGAAGACAGTTGGTGGAACAAAAAAACTGAGGAAACAACTGGAGTATCTAAAAAAAGTTCGAATTAGAGGAGCACACCAACTTACATGTGGATGATTGCTTGGAAGGTTGAATTAGAGAAACACTGCAACTAATAGAACACGAAACAGGTAGTGATATATACACACTGAAAGTGTATATATATGCATATTGGTACATAGTTATAGAATTAGGTAAATATGTATGTGGAGTGTCCACAGACCTACATGCATCAGAAATCCTGATTTTTTGCGGTGAATATTTTTGCCTTTGTCTTTTCATCCATGCACCCCAGGTTTTGGAATTCTTAGTATATGTATCTATATTACATATAAAGAAGAGCTGAAGAGATGTCTACCTTCACACTTCATAGTTGTTAACTGAAATGCTACTTATCTTCACCAAAAATACTGTTATAGCATAATAACTTGATCCGTAATGATTTTATGCTGCAGAAGAGACCGCGACATCTCGGAGGCTGAAAGATCCCAGCATCTAAAAAACATTCATGATCTCCAAGAGCATATTAAGGAGAAAGAGTCTCAATTTCTTGTGCTGGAGGAGCAGGTTTACTTCTTTATTTATCTATTAGCTTGTACTGCCTCCGCCGTTAATTATTCAACAGTAAAAATCGTCAATTTTTTGCTTATTAATTTTGGATTCTGAATCTGTTAATGTCACTTCCATGGGTTTAATACATTAGTACCATTTTTAAAGTTTTCGATGAACTTAGTGCCTCTGGTGTTAATAATAGAACATTATAAATCCTCAAGTTTTTTTTTCTGTCTATTCATCTCGGATTTCGAGTTTCTTAGAATTTTATTGGCAAATTCCACAGGTTTATTAGTTTCTAGTACCATTTTGTTTTTTTGAAGTTTTTATGAGCTTAGTTTTTTTGGATCGTGATCTCAACAGAATGGGTTATGTTGATTATGCTGGTGGGAGTTTCAACATAAGCTCATGATCCCACCAGCCAATGGGTTATGTTGATGTACCCAACCCTATTCTAAAAAACTTTCATGAGCTTAGTACATCAACCTCCCCCCTAATTTTATGCTGGTGGGAGTTTCACTTACTATTAGTAGGTATGTGTTAAGAGAGCGAGAGAGGGAGAGAGAGATCTAGAGAAAAGAGATAGAAACTAGGGTTTGGAGGAGGGAGGAGAAGAATACCTTGTACTTGCATGATGAACCAAGGAGAACCACCCTGGGTATATTTATACCCGGGGCCAAGAGGGGACCAGCCGCCCCCCCACACCCACCCCACCCCCACACACACATGGGGCTGAACCGGGTGGTTCAGCCCCAAACCGCCGGTTTTAGTGAGAGGGGGTTGAACCGTTTTGTTCAGCCCCGTTGTCGCCTGTATTCTCTTTCCGCCTGCGCACGTATTGACGCCCAAATAGCCGGGCGCCATTCGGGGGCTTAACATTCCCTTCCCCATCAAGAACCAGCTTGTCCTCATGGTGGTAGTCCGTGTAGTGCTCCCGAAACTCCATCAAATCCACCCATGTGTTGTGAGCTGCAGTTAGATGCTTCCATTTGATAAGTATCTCAGGACACTACTCTGTGCCACGGTGTTTCCACTTGATCATCAGGATCTCCTCGGGAAGTGGTCGTAATTCGCCCTCTACTGTTGCCTCGGGCAGGAAAGGAATAACCTGAACTGTGTTGTCGATCTTCCGCTTCAACAAGGACACATGAAATGTTGGGTGTATCCGCGATCCCTCAGGCAATTCCAAGGTGTAAGCGACAGGACACACGCGACGGAGGATACAAAAGAGACCATAATAATGAGGTGCCAATTTCTGGTTTGTTCGTTGGGAAACGGACAACTGCCTGTAGGAACAGAGCTTGAGAAAAACTTCATTGCCAACCAAAAACTCCCGGTCCTTGCGATGTTTATCCGCTTGAGTCTTCATGCGGTCTTGTGCTGTCCGGAGATTCTCTCGCAAGGTGGATAGGGTGCGGTCTCGATCACGAAGCGCCCGATCAACTGCTGGCAACGCTGTACTGCCTGGTTCATAACTGCTCAGTGAGGGCGGAGGGCGACCGTACACGACCTCGAATGAAGTCAACTTGCTGGCTGAATGGTAAGAGGTGTTATAGCAGTATTCGGCCCAATGCAACCAACATGTCCAAGTCTGCGGCTCGTCCATCACAAAGCAACGAAGGTATGTCTCGAGGCCTCGATTGAGAACTTCTGTTTGGCCATCTGCCTGGGGGTGATGGGTTGTGCTAAAACGTAAGAAGGTCCCCTGTAAGCGAAAGAGCTCCTTCCAGAAAGTCCCCACAAATGTCGGGTCTCGGTCGGAAATGATGGCACGCGGGATGCCATGAAGGCGGACGATTTCTCGGGCGAAGAGATCGGCGACTGACTCGCCGGTGTATGGATGCCTCAGAGCCAAGAAATGTTCGTATTTGGACAACTTGTCCACTACCACCAAGATAACATACTTGCCTGAGATTTGGGCAGGCCGTCGATGAAATCCATGGGCAGTGTGTCCCAAATGTGGTGCAGGATCTCCAATGGTGTGAGCAGGCCGGCTGGGGAAGTCGTCTCATATTTTTGTCGCTGACATATTTCGCAATGTTGCATAAACTGCTGTATATCGCATCGTAGCCCTGTTCAAAAAATGTTTGCCCGTGCTCGCTGGACGGTGCAGAGAACGCCCGCGTGACCGCCAGTCGGTGAAGAGTGGAACTCGTGCATCATGACTGTCTTCCAAGCAGACTGGGCGAGAATGACCACTCTGCCCTGATAGTACAGCCTACCATTCTGGAGGTGATAGCTTGGTGTAGCGTCCTGTCGCAGTCTAAGGGATTCCACGATGGTACGCAGCTCTGAATCATGCATGACCTCCTCCTGTATGTCGTCGAGGGAGTCGAGCAAGGGGCCCAAAATTTGAGCGACGGTGCCCTTTGGTAGGCGAGACAAGGCGTCGACAACCAGGTTTTCTTTGCCCTGCCTGTAGAGGATCTCATAATCATAGCCCAATAATTTCGTTACCCACTTCTGTTGGAGAGAAGAGGAGACTCTTTGCTCCAAAAGGCGCTTCAGGCTCTGGTGGTCTGTGAGGATCTTGAAATGTCTCCCTAACAGGTATGACCTCCACAGCCCCCCGCATGAATGATGACCAACATTTCTTTTTCATACGTGGAGAGTCCCACCGTGCGAGGTGCCAACGTCTTACTGTAGAAAGCTAGGGGCCGACCCTCCTGCATCAATACGACACCAATGCCTACGCCCGACGCATCAGTCTCGAGCACAAAGTCCTCGGTGAAATCCGAGAGACCAAGAACCGGCGTGGATGTCATGGCCCCCTTGAGGGACTGAAAGGCCTCCTCGGTCTCGTCCTGCCAAACAAAGGCGTCCTTCTGTAACAACTGAGTAAGAGGCCTGACGATCTTGCCATAGTCCTTCACGAATCGATTGTAGTAGCCGATCAGGCCCAGGAAGCCCCACAATGCTTGCATAGTCTGGGGCCGCGGTCACGATAGCATGCTCTCAATTTTCTCCGGGTCCGCCTTGACACCATTCGCCGAAACCCAATGACCCAAGTACTCGACCTCCTCCTGTCCGAAAGAACACTTGGGCTGCTTGGCGTAAAGTTGGTGTTGGTGGAGGATGGTGAAGACTCGCTCCACATGAGTGAGGTGCTCCTCCCAACTAGTACTGTAGATGAGGATATCATCAAGGAATATCAGCACGGAATTACAGAGAAGAGGTCGTAATATCTCGTTCATGACTGCTTGGAATGTGGAGGGGCGTTGGTCAGCCCAAAAGGCATCACGAGGAACTCATAATGCCCATCATGTGTGCGTGCGGAATGCTGTCTTGTGTATGTCTTCCTCATGCATGCGAATCTGGTGATAACCCAACCAGAGGTTGAGTTTGGTAAAAAGAGAGGCGTCGTGCAGTTCATCTAACAGTTCTTCGATCAGCGGTATGAGAAACTTGTCCTTGATGGTCGAGCTGTTTAAGCCGCGGTAGTCCTCACAAAACACCATGATCCGTCCTTCTTCTTGACTAAGATGATGAGAGATGAGAAGGACATGTACTTGGACAGATGAGTCCGACGGTGAGCATTTCCCGGATGCTGCGCTCAATCTCGGTTTTCTGGATGTAGGGATATCGGTACGGTTGAATATTAGTGGGCTCTGCCCCGGTCTTGAGCTGGATCTTATGATCTCTGAACCTCGGATGTAGGAGGGTCCGAGGTGTCTGGAATATGTCAGCATACTGATTCAGCAGTGCCCGCATCTGCTCGGGCACTACCAGGGGCGCTCCGGAAGTCGTCGTAATCTCCATAATCATAGCCATCGTACTGCCCTGCTCCCCCAGTCGTTCCAAGCTGCGAGATGATATCTTCTTCAGTGGAGACGTTTTGAGGCCACCCAGACAATACTGTCTTCCCAGTTGGAGGAACACCATCGTCATCTAGTCCCAGTCGAAGGTCACCCTTCGCAGCTGCTGCAGCCACTGTACCCCAAGTACCATGTCCGACCCTCTGATGGGTAGGAGATAGACGTCCGTGCGTCCTGCATACCCCTGTATTCGCAACTCCACCCCTTTTATAACCCCTTCGCACTGAAATTTGCTCTCATCGACCACTATAACATGAAATGCAGCTGCTCGATCGATCTCGTACCCCACCTTCTGTGCCACATCCGGATGAATGAAGTTATGAGTACTCCCGCTATCCACAAGAATTGTCACCCTCTCCTGGCTGACTTTCCCTGCCATCCTCATCGTGATTGGAGCGTTGCATCCCTCCATCGCCTTTAAGGACATGCCGAACTCCGTCAAGTCCAAGTCCTCGTCCCACTCTGATTCTGTAGGGCACCCGTCCCCTGTATCCCCATGAAGCACAAATACTTGTATCTTCTGACATTTGTGTCCCGGTGTGAACTTGTCATCGCAGTTGAAGCATAAGCCCTTCTCCTTTCTGGCCTGCAGTTCGGCCCATGAGAGTCGTGTCACAGTCGGTTTGCCACCCGTCGAGTTTTCGCTTACGCCTGTTTGAGCCGCTGCCGGCTTTGTGGGGGTACAGGTACGTTTCCTGTTGAAGCTTTCTTCCTGAATGCGAGCTAAGGTGATGACATGATTTAGGTTGCGGGGCATTTGTGTGTGCACCTCATCGCGAAGGTGCTCCTTGAGTCCCGAGGCAAAACAGCTAAGCAACGTCCTTTCTTCCCAGTGCACCCTATTCGCCAATTTTTCAAATTTCGTGCGGTACTCCATCGCCGTCCCTTTCTGCTGCAACTTCTGGAGAAGAGCCTCGAAATCCTCGTACTCCAAGGGCCCAAACCGGGCCGTAAAGCCCTCCATAAATTCTGCCCACGACACATAGTCCCGGCCTCGCAAAAACCACCGCGTCCACTGAAAATCATCGTCTTCCAGGTGGAACGACGCGAGCTGCACCCATTGCCCTTCGGGCACATCCTGATAACTGAAGAAAAGCTCTGCTTTCTGCACCAACTCCAACGCGTCCCCCGTTGAATTTAGGAAAATTAATGCGAGTTAATTTCGGGGGGATGTATGCCCGCGGAGCGGCGCCACCCCTGCTCATGCCCATAGCCTGCTGGTCTCCTTTGCTCCCTAGGTTTGGGATAATTGCCCGGATACCCGTGTTGATGCAATCCCCCCAACGGAGGATGTTGGCCGCCCCACGGAACGCCGACCCCGAAGCCTCCTTGCGGTCCAAAACCTCGCGGGTGAGGGAGAAGCCAGAAGCCCTCCCGTTCCCCCCGGAGGAAACCCAGCCTGCCCTGGAGGTCGCCCGATCCCTCCTTGTTCTTCCCCGACTCGCCTCCATGGAGCACGACCCGCGAATGGGTTCCCGGTTCCGCCCTGGGACGATCCCGCTCCCAGCGGGTTCGTGCGGAATCGGTCGCCGGCTGCAACCGGCCATCCGCGGCCTTGCCTAGCCGCAGCCGCCGCCTCCCTTCCCGCCAGGACTGACGGGTGGTATCCCGCCGTTTCCGATCCGGAGTGCGGAGATCCACCAGTTTCTTCGCCCGCCGTTGCTTTCCCCTTCAGATTTTGCTCTAGCAACGCCTCTATTTCATCCATCCGAGCGTCAAACCGTTCTTCCATCGCTGCGTCGAAGCCCTCATATTTTCCTCGATGGTGACCACCGAGTCCGTCAATCCAACGTAGTTTTCTTCTAGGGTTTCCAATCAGTTGATTTCCTCTTGCGTGCGTGTGGTAACCATGGCGGAGGAGCGATGCCTCTGATACCGAATGTTAAGAGAGGGAGAGAGGGAGAGAGAGATCTAGAGAAAAGAGAGATAGAAACTAGTGTTTGGAGGAGGGAGGAGAAGAATACCTTGTACTTGCATGTTGAACCAAGGAGAACCGCCCCAGGGATATTTATACCCGGGACCAAGAGGGGTCCGACCGGCCCCCCACACGTGGCTGAACCGGGTGGTTTAGCCCCAAATCGCCGGTTTTAGTGAGAGGGGGCTAAACCGGTTGGTTCAGCCCCGTTGTCGCCTGTCTTCTCTTTCCGCCTGCGCGCGTATTGACGCCCAAATAGCCGGGCGCCATCCGGGGGCGTAACAATATGCTTTTTCAATTTTTTGGAATACTGAAATAAAACTTCTAGTTCAATTTTCTATGCATTATGCTCATTTGAATGTGAAATTGAGAATCCATATACTGAATTTACAGTGTCAAACATTGGTTGAACCCATGACATGTCATAAACATGCTGACTCCAGACGAATCTATATGCGACGGAAAATCGATGACATAATCCCTACATGCTAAGCAAAGCTCTGCGGTTAGATCACAATTAGGTAATAAACTTTAACATCATCCCACACAGATAAATTCACAGAAAGACAAATAATTTATTAGGGCAGACAAGCTTAAACTTTTCTCTGTGCGGGGGGCCAAAGTAAGAGCGCGCGACAAATAAATCATGCAAATCATAATAATAATCTAAAGAAAACAACTACCATACAAGAAATCCAAACAAGATTAAGATCAAATACAATATAAATATGCTGAAAATAATAATCCAATACAATGAAGACTCACTAAGTAGTGAGCTGACCGAGGCGCTGAAGATTTCAGAGCCGGATGCGTGGGACGACGATCAAGAGTGGAACCGGTGGTGTGGAAATGATGGTGGAGGCTGTCCTCGGTGTCGGATAGGGGGAATCAGGCCAGAAATGGATGGATCCAGGCCATCCGACCTCATAGGCAGAGATCCAAGCGGGGAGGGTAGATCCGACTATATGAGATCAGATCCGGGGGAGAAATTCCAAATCTGGACTGATCCAGATAGGAGGAAGATTTTGGATGGTGGCTCCCCAGAGAAAACGGGTCGGCGGCAAGGGGACAAGGGGGCGGTGGCTGCAGAGCTTACAGGAGAAGCCGGTGGGTGTACAGTGTTGTGGAGACTGGAGAGGGACGGTTGATAGAGGGGAAACAACAAGGTGGAGGGGAATTAGTTTAGTGGGGAGGCGGAAGGCAGAGGGGATGCTTTAGGCGGCGGTGGTGAGGGGTGTAGGCCGACGGATGGGGGAGGAGAACAACCACAGGTGCCTGTTTTTAAACAATACCTTGGGAATAATAAATTTCATTTTATACAGTAGAAACAAAAAGTTTTTTTCCTGGAGAGCAAACGGTGTCTAATTTGGGGCTGCGGGAGGAAGTTTGAGAGGGGAAAAAGGCTTAGGGTTAGGTATCACCTTGGGGAGGAAGCTAAACGCATAGGAGTCGCCATCTAGGGTTCTACGGAGTCGGCACCGTGGGATGATCATGGGATTTCGGGATTCACAATCTCCAAAATCTATAACGACTGAAATCAACTCACTACCTATCTATTTATAATAAAACAAAAGCTAGAGCATCCCACATTCGACGATTTTGATTGGCCGGAGGTGGGACCACTCAAATACAATGATAATAAATCAAAAAAATACTAAAGTAATGTATGAAATCGCTTTGCAACGCGAATCCGGACACATCTGCGGAGTCCGATCGTCAATCTGGGCACGCCATATATGGAAAGTAGCCAATTGGCCTTGAACGGGCCCAAAACTCATCCTCCACTGCAGGTCCTCGTCTCTGCTCCGCATCACATGCCCTTTATCAAAACTTAAGAATACATAATTAGAACTCAAAACAAGAACATGTGATGAATTCATTTGCTTTTTACACATACACAAAGAAAGATAATTGCTTTGATGACTTTTTCAACATTTTCCAAGCAGTCTTAAACTTTCTGGTTCTTTTATTGTATGTGTATTCATCTCATTTTTACTTTTGTTGACAAGCTGGATAATTGGTATAACTCCTGGGAGATTCCTTTCTAATAAATTTCTTAATGGACTGATGTCTATACAATGACGATCCGATCCACGGATGCGTCTGGATTCTCTTTTACATGCATTTTCATATATTATATTGTAATTTTTATTTTTATTTATTATAATCGGATCCATTACATTAACGACCGGTCGCAGTCGTTGATGTAAGGGATGCCGTAATTAGTTTCTTTTAAATAGAAGTAGGGGCAACCACCCTGGGCATTGCAGATTTTGAAGAAGATTTTCTGGAATCTGATAATCCTCTCATAGTGACGACTCCATAAGGCTTGAGATGATGACTTCTAGGCTTGTATCCTTCCCGTAGCCTTCGATCCCAATATTTTCGGCACGGCTACTAGGCCGCTGGTCTCGCCAAAAGTCCACAGTCGCGCAAACCTCCAACTAGAAAACCGCAAGCCCGTTGTTTGTATTCCACAGCCCGGTGGATCGCTTCCTTTGTAGCCCCGATTCCTCCAAACCCTTCTCCTGCAGGTGGTCTTGCTATGACAACCTCTACACCCCCAATTCCCCCCCCCCCCCATTGCCATAAGCCCCACACATCCCCTATCCACAATAGTTTCCTTTTCCCAACCTGCAGTGTATCCATCACCCCTTCACCAGTTTTGAACCTAGCGACAACCTCGATTTTCCCCACCAGATGCAATCCTCGCCCTTTCCCCTAATCATGACATCCTTCCCTAACCAGCAGCCGACAGTTTACCCAACCCTATTTCTGTCTTCGAATAGCAACCTATACCTCCGAGAACATCAGATCTTCACGCTACGGCCTCCCCTCACTTTGTGAGTGTTATTTTTGGCATGTGGATCTTGAATTCTACATTTATTTATGGGATTGTGAACTCTTTCTCTTTGGATCTCTTGCCCTTGTAGGATTTTGTTTTGGATTAATTCTTGGTTTGCAGAAATCATTCTCTATGCGTTAGCGCTTTGGCTCTCCACGTAGACAAAAGACAAAGCCCGCTTGCTTAAAGAAATTGCTTTGCATTAAGATATTTGCATGTGATTTAATTCTTCTTTACTATATCCGAAATCGTTGTTGGTCACTGCATGTTTGTCCCATTTATGGTTAGGGAAAAGTGAGTTTTTTTTCCCTGCACTTCACATGAGGATTATATTATAATCATGCACTCACAAGCCTACCCTACATCAATTGGTATTAGAGACTAAGGCTCTGTTTGGTTGGGCTGTTGCTGATGGAAAGCTGCTGATGAACTGTTGCTGATGGAATAAGTGCTGATTCTGGAAAACAGAGTTTTGTTAAAAAACTGTTTGGGTGAAACAGAGTTTACAAAACGGAGTTTTCAAAAAGTTGTTTGGATTTAAAATGGAGTTTTTAGAAAAAAAAAAATTTAAATATGAAAGTGGCAATAGATAAATTAGCTACGTACCCGGGATATTTTACATCAAATTAAGGTTCATAACACCAAATTAAGATTCATTCATAACACCAAATTAAGGTTCATTGATACAATATTTTACACTCTACGCTCTTGCTTCATACAGCTGATTCGCAATAATATTACGTAAGGCAATCATCTCCTCTACACCACCTGCAGTGTCAGTACATGTCTCTTGTGGACCTTGTGATGACATCCCATCATCTTGAACCCTTTGTTCAGACTCACTGAAATCAATGTCCACACGCGATGGATGCCGACGAATGAAATTATGTAAACACATAGTGGCGATCACAATAGCTACTTGCTTGTCGAAACGATAACTTGGCATGTCCCTCAGTATTGCTCATTTCTTTTTCCAAACACCAAACAATCGTTCTATCACACTTCTTAGTGATGAGTGTGCGTGATTGAAAATCTCTCGATATCCTTCGGCTCGACGACCACCACGAGCAAAGTCTGGTAGATGATACCGCGTATCTTGATACGGTTTCAAGTATCCTCTTTGCAGAGGATAACCAGAATCTACCAAGTACACACACATATGCTCACTCACACACACACACACACACACATACACACAATACACACTCACATACACACACACATATGCACACTCACACACACACACACACACACACACATACACACACACATACACACAATACACACTCACATACACACAATACACACTCACATACACACACATACTCACAATCACACACTTGTATATACACAATCACGTACACACACACATATATATATACAAACACACACATATACATACACACACATATACATACACACACATATATATACAAACACACACATATATATACACACTCACAAATATATACACACTCACATATACATACACACTAACAATCACACTCACATAAATACACACACATATATATATACACACTCACATATACATACACACTCACAATCACACTCACATAAATACACACATATATATATACACACTCACATACACACACATATATATATACATAAAAACACACACATATATATACACACTCACAATCACACTCACATACACACAAACACACACACACACATACAAACACACATACACAAAACCCTAAATACACAGAAAAATTGCAACATAAAAACAAAAATTAGAGCAAGATCAACCAAACAGAGCCTAAACAATTCGGACAACAGAAATTATTGAGTGTGTATGGGAATGAAAATAGAAAAAAAACAAGAATACCTTGCAGTTGCCCGATTGGGAGAGAAAGAGCCGCTGGGAAGATCCAATCGGGTGGAGAAAGCACTCCTCTGGAAGGCGGTGGATCCGGTGGTTGCAGGAGTCGAAACGACGGCTGGATCCGGTGGTCGGTGCAGAGCGGTTTCAGGCCTGGGGGGAAGGTGAGGCCATGCGGTAGATCCGGTGGTTGCAGAGGTGGACTCGGCGGCTGGATCCGGCGCTCGGGAAGGAGGAAACGGGCGGCGTCGCGCGACACGGGAAGGGAAACAGCGGAGGAGAGCGGCGTCGGGCGAATCGGGAAAACGAAAGATTGGAATAGGTTATCGCGATTTGGGGAAGACGCGATAAAAAGCAGCGGCCTGGAGTTATTAATAAACCCCGATTTTTGGAAAACGGCTTTTCTAAAATAAGCCAGACCAAACGCGCATAATGTCAATTTTTG
The DNA here is from genome assembly GCA_039513925.1 of Platanthera zijinensis. NCBI lineage: Eukaryota > Viridiplantae > Streptophyta > Magnoliopsida > Asparagales > Orchidaceae > Platanthera > Platanthera zijinensis. Next base: position 203,778,985 of record CM077083.1, read on the forward strand.
AGGTGCGTTTGCACCGCACCGCAGGATATAAGCCAAACCAAACGCTACCTAAGGTTTGTGCCACTTTTATTCTCTATAGTGGTAGGTTTTTTAGATTCTTTATGTCTGATCCCCGTGCCACTGACGGTTGTGCGGCTTGCTCGAATTCGGTCATGTATCTCGCTGAATTCCAACGATTTGTCTTAGATCGTTTTGATGCCTTAGACACCCAGTTCGAGGATCTCTGTCATGACGTTGTTGAGATGGACACAAGTATTGAAAATTTAGAGAACCCGAGGGAGACACCGACGTACCAGGGCGACCCTCATGAGGGGGACTCCAATGTGCATCCTCCCCCCGACCTTCAGCCTAGGGGCGTTCCTCCCGCTCTTGATCGATATCATCGGGACACTACTTTTGAGGCGAAACCCCAACCACACCAATGTGCGACAACATGGCCCCACCTGTGTTAGGCATCCTCCGCCATCGGGTCGGAGGGATCGTGGACCCCCACCTGTTCGCCGCGATCATGATCATGAATGCTATTATGATCTAGGCCGTAGAGAATGCGACCCTCCACCCGCTCGACACAACTATGATCACGATGATTATTATGAGGATTAAGGAGAGCCCCGCCGAGGCGGCCCTCCCAAGGAGGACCACCCCGAGCCACACCTACCATCTCTCATGCGCTTGTCGACACAAAGGGCAAGGCGATTATTTTGAGTGCTCCCAAGCTCGAGGGCATCCAATGTTTTATGTGCTCCGACAGAGGCCATGTGGTGGCGCAGAGCCCCACGCAAAATCTACTCATTGAGGACAGCGATGCAATTGATTCAATATAGAATCATGAATAGTCTTTGGCCGAATCGAAGCAATAGAGACGACTAATGGTGGTCGTTCTTGATGGTGTCTGCTCTGTGAGGAGGAGATAGTGTCTAGTGAAGAGGGTCACATACTGAGATGGGAGAGTGATGCGGGATCAGGAGTTCACTTGCCCGCCACGACGCCACCCTGGAGTCCATCAGGGGCCCACCTTGGAGTCCATCAAGGGGCTTTATCAGTGTCACGACCCGTACACTCCAACTCATCTTTGGCTCCACAACATGACCGATAGGCTGTTGAGGCCGGGGCTCGATCCCCCGACCTCCTTGATAAAGAGCTATCATGCGAGCTCCAATCACCAACTGATCCACGGATCAGTTGGTGATGAGAGTCTGCCTGAAGGACTCTTTATCAAGGAGGTCTCGAGATCGAATCTCGGCCTCAACAACCTTTCGGCTTCCTGTGGTGGGACCGGAGACGGGTTGGAGTGTGCGGCCCGCGGGCCTGATAAAGCCACCTTGGTGCGACGCCAAGGTGGATCCCCTGGTGGGACTCCAGGGTGGCAGATAGTTGTGTCGCCTGTCCTGCATCAGGGAGGGAAGTTACGAACAGAGAAAAGAGAGGGACAATGGTGAGGTATTTTCTGTTTGGTTAAGGAATCTTCTTTTTTAATACAGTTTATTACAATTTTCTTGTGAATGCTGAATGGAGGTAAAAATAAAATAATTAGGGTCTTTTATTTGAATAAATTTTACAGCCTGAAAATTATATTAGATTAGGACATAGATACTGAGAAGTTTTAGTTTAGATGCTCAAACGCACTATGGTAGGCCTTTTCAATTGGCAGCAGCAATCTATGTGCTGACCCCCATTTTGCTGCACGACTTTTGGTGTTTACCTGTGAATGCTAGATGTTAAAATCCACCTGCAATATGGTGGATCAGGTTCAGAAATATAAGACAGCCTACATGATGCAAAGTACTTTGCATATCCATTTTGACTTATCTTTTTTTGTTCAGAATACACTTGCTGTTTGGTCAATGTTAGAAGATAGATACAGGACTCATCTGAAACTTGGTTTTCATCTGCTGTGGTAAGAGAGAAATATATTATCAGGAGTATTTCTTTAGATGTGACCATTGCATGTCTTTCATACATGGTTGAATGTTGACGTGCTGACTTTTTTCTCATTTGGCCAATTTTGTAAGTGATTCTCTTATCATGATAGCAGGTAGGAGATTAAAAGTGGTCTTAATAATCTTGCTGCTGTTGACCAGTCATGGTAGAAACTGCCAATATTGATTGTCTATCGTGCTTGCTTATGTATTTGTGTTGGGTTTTTTTTCTGCTTACCTATCTCTTATATCTCAATTAGTTATTTTTGGAGACGCGATTATTTTGTCATTCATATAATTGTTGCAGGGCATGAAAATATTGATTATTGTCTACCTTGCAGCACAGAGTTGCTCAGGAAAAAATAATTTACAAGGATGAGCAGTTAAGGAAAATGCAAGCATGGATGGCACATGTTCAGGAGACGGATGTCCTGCAATCGACAAACCAATCTTTACAAGCTGAACTACGTCAACGAACCGAACAGTTCAATCAATATTGGATTGCTTTGCAGAGACAGGTTAATCTATGTTTGCATATACTTATTGCTCTCACTGCTTTAGAATGCATGTTGTAACCAGATATGTCTGCATCTTGTCTGTTCCTGATACTGATGGGGATCCATCAAAGCATGCATCATGAGGGATTCACCGCAAGGCGGGACCCACGTTTGTCTACTCGCACAGGAGGACTTGATCGGATCGCCGATCCGACCCTGCGAATGCATCCGGATCCGTGTTCCGACACGATTTCATATATTTTATTGTTGTTTTTGTTTTTATTTTGATGTAATCGGGCTATCACATCTCCGAACAATCATAGTCATCGATGGTGGCATACCCTAATATCTATTTATTATAAATTGAGGTGTAGGGGGGCTGTTTAAAGGCATTGCAGATTTTGGAGAAGTGAATTCCCGGAATCCCGTGATCACTCCACGGTGCCGACTCCGTGGAACCCTAGGTGATGACTCTTGGGCCCTCTCCCGCGCCCCAAACACAACCCTACCAATAGCCACCCTCTACCTCCAAATCCCCCTACTGCCGCCCCTGTTGGTGAATCTAGCGATTTCTATTCTTCCCAGCAACTGTTCTTGTTTCTACGACCCTTAAATTGCTGATTTCCTGTTTCTGCGACCTTAGTATCACTGATTTCCTGTTACCATACCTATCGTAGCCCCCTGTTATCGCTCCAGTCGCCTCTTTGTTGCTAATCCCCTGCTATCGCCGCCCCAATACCATTTCCTAATACCACCGACCCATCCAACCGTCCTTCCCCCTCCGTGGATCCACCACCAGCCTCCCCACACCAAAATTTATCCCCCCCCCCAGCTCGGATCCGTCTCCATACAGCCGGATCCACCCTCCCGCTGCCTGGATCCGCCTCCATACAGCCGGATCTATCTTCCCACCGCCCGGATCCGCCTCCATACGTCCGGATCCACCTTTCCCGGCCCGATCCCGCTTCCCACAGTCAGATTCAGCCGTCTCCCTCATTTTCCCACCTCCGGTTCCACTTCGGATCGCTGTCTAATCGCTTCCTTCTTCAAAATCTCCATTGCCTTGGACGACCCCCTTATTCGGCGAGCTTCTTGTTGTATTGGATTATTATTTTCAACATTATACTATCATTTTTGATCTCATACTTGTTTAGATAAAATTGCTTGTGGAGTGTGGATAGATCGCTCTAGATCGCTCTAGATCGCTCTAGATCGCTCTAGATCGCTTGTGATTTGCAGGTGGGACTTATTTGCCGCGCGCTTCGCTTTGGCCCTCCGAGCGAAGTAAAGCCATTAAATGTTTTGCTAACTGAATGCTTTTCTCCTTTTACATATTATTGCGTGGGTTGAATATTATTATTGCTATTGATTTATTGCCATCATCGACGATTGCATTGCATATAAAATAGGGATCAGTGCTTGAAGTTTTCATTTCCCAACCCTAGTAGTTTTGGATTTGTGCATCCCATAGCCTACCCTACATCAGATACGTTCTTGTTAGCATATTAACATGAGATTATTATTTGCATTTCAGTATGGTATTATTAGATGTTCATACTTGTTCCATTATAAATTTCTGTCTTTGTTTTGATGTTAGTTTGTGGAGATGGAACACCATCATCTACAAACCATACAACAACTTCATTTGGAGCTATCAGAGATAAGAGGTAGGAGTGGATTATACCAAGGTAACTCCCAGATTGTTCGTGAAAGCCAAACTGATCCATCATTATACCTTCAAAACAAGGGGAGTCAGGTGAATGCCAATGATGGCACTGTATCAAACAGTAGCTTTACATTTGGCTCTGATGGAAAATTTCCAGCTTCCAGTTCTTCTACCCAAGTAAGAATACTTGTGTTTGGACTTTACTGCACCGTTTTAACTGTATTGTTGATGCAATTCTCATTATTATTAGCTTTGTTGCAACCATTTGTGGTTCTTTTGAATAGCTGTGCTCTTTATATTCTACTGGTATTTCATTTACATTTTACTCTGTAACTTTTTTGACGTTTATTTGTGGAGAGAAATTAGACCTACTAAAGCTTTTATAGATTTTTTGGTTGGACTTTTTGTTTTTTTGTAGCTTGTTACGTCAAATGTACTGTAGCATGAACCATATAGTTGAATTGCTCAAAGTCTCTTGTGTTCTTCAATTCTTTTAGTTTGTGTTCAGCTGATGTATTTTCATTGTGTTGTCTGTTTAATTTAAGTTTGCAATTTATTTTTTCAACCATTTAGATTACTTGGTGGAATCTTATGTTCTGTTGGAAGATTAATAGTTTTCTCCTGCGTCTAGTTATTCCAGTGTTTTACCTTAATATTTCTAAAACTTTGTTCTTCACCTCCAAAGATGCAGTAATTTTAATGAATGATGAAGAAGTGTATCAACTTGAGGACAGTATAAGCGACGTAGGATAACGTGATATGATGGCGCAATTGTGCTCTAAGAAAACTCTAATAAATTAGTATTAGTGAAATGTCATGGGAATCTAAAATGATGCGATGGACAAACAAATATCCGACAATAAAAGCAATAAATGCTAAAATTAGTAAAGACATCCACAATCAATCACAATTGAAGCTAGAACGATAAATAAGTCAACAATTTCAGGTTCTGATAAGAACTTAGAGTGCTTCAATTAAATCCTAGTCAAATAAATCATGCAAGTAGAATGGTTCGTAAGCAAATATATGCAAATTAACATCCAAAATAATATGTTTATCTATTAAATACACTCTGATGAGTAATGTAGACTTCATACAAGAACTTACATGAGCAATAGGAGCCTGAGGAATCTGAATGGTGGCTGATCTTCTGGACTACGACCCGGCAGTGGTTCTGTACTGATTTCAGGACCGGTGTGATGGGGATCAGCCGCAGGATTGCCACTGGTCGTCGGGCCAACACTCGGCGGGGCCTGCGTTTCTGTGCTTGCGTAGGAGGCATTTATCAGATCGCCGATCCGGCACCACGTGCATGTCCGAGCGTTGTTTCTTCATTTTTATGTATTTTGTTTTTTTATTTATTTTGGACATTTTAGTGTTATTTGGGCATCGAATGTTGCAACCAATCTTAGCCGTTCACGCTAGGTGCTCTAGCCCCCCTTTCGCAATAAATAAGAGGGAGGGTGATTCAACCCGCGACACATCTTTATTTTTATTTGTACCTGTTTTGTTTGTGTAGCACATGCCGTGGCGCGTTTGGTTTCATTTTATTGTGTTGAGTTGTGTGCGCATGTTGTTAGCGCTTTTTTGTGTATTTTGTATCACACATATTGTTCGCGCAATTTTTTTGTTTGGCTCGTTGGTGTGACTGACCAACGGGACCCTAAATGCATATGTCCGGTAATTTAGGAATAGGTTAATTAGGGCAAGCTCACGTTAATTAACTATTTTAATTTGTAATGATCCCTATGCTTACGATCATGTCCTCTTTTATCCAATTCTCCTTTATATGGCAGCCGACCCTACTTTAAGCCCAACTGAAACACTCCTTAATTTTTATCCATTTGAAATGCCCACCACCAAAGCCCCACTTAACTCCTAACCCTAAACCTAGCCTTTAAATCACACTCCCCGGCTCCTGTGTTCGACGACGGGAAATAGAACTGAATCGAGGATTTTCTCTCGGTTTGGTTCCGTCCAGCACTGCAAAGCCCGACGCCGACTTCCCCTTCCCTTCTCCACCCCTTCCAGCACCGGCGTCGCCTCTGGAGTCCTTCCCAGGGGCTGGCGAGCTCTCCTTTGCCGATCCTGAAGCCGATCGTTCCTTCCTCAGTTGTTCGTCGCTCAAGCAGCCGTCGAACTTCCCGTCCAGATCCGCCGCCGCCTGGGACAGCTCCATACGCCGCCGTTTTCGCTGCCTGAAGCTGCTCCCGTCGCCGTCGAGCTCGCCAGAGCCCTCCTAGGGCACTGTCGACGGCCCCAACTCCCTCCTCCAGCGGATTCAGTGTACCTCCGGCATTTCGCCTTCTTCCCGTGGACCTGTTTCACGATTTCCGGCCTTCAGTTAGCTGTTCCGGCCAGCCCTCAGTCCCCCCCCCCCCACACTTCCAGGCAGCCCGATTCCAGGCCATCCCGAGCACAGCAACGGCTTGTGGCTTCTCCTTCCACCTCCCAGGGATAGTCGGTCGTTGCTACTCACACCATGGTATACCTCTCCATTCTCCGACTCTCAACCCATAGTTTGATTTATTATGCTAACATTTAAATGAATAGGTAATTAAAGAGCTTGCCCTAGTTTTTTTAATCTCCTAATTACCGTCATTTTCATATCCGTGTTGCCACCCACTTATTTGCTATGCCTGTGGATTTAGTATTTGTGATGATATCATACACGTGCGGTAGATTTACGTTTGCTAGCGACGCCTTGGTCGTTAACCGTTTAAGATAGCCCGCAAAGACCTCTCAAGACACATTTTTTTTAAAAGTTTGCATTTACTTTATTTCAAAACTACACCCCTCTTTAGTTTACATCAGAGGGGCTTCCAACTTGAGGGATTGTTAGCCTTGTGAGAGATTCCAAAGTCAGCAATCGCATTGTGGTGCGACACTGTGTGACCTCGGGGCGCGACACTTGGTTAATTTCAGTTTTTTCGTTTTGCTAATCCCATAACTTCCTTTTTAAGCCCATAAGCTGCCTCCCTGCTGCATATTACCACGACATAATCCAAAGGAACCATCGTTGTTTCCCTTCCCTCCCACGATCAACGATGCCTTGGCTCGTCGAAGCCGCCTCTCGCACATAACCTCCTCCTTGCTGCTCGCCGCCGGTGGTCATGGGTTCCTCTTCCAGATTCGCGCCGGTGGTGACTCCCCGAGGCCCAGCCGCACACCCTCAATCCTTGTTCCTCCATTTTCGACGTCATCAACACTTCCCACCATGAGGCATGAGCATAGCCACCAACCTCTATTTCCACACCTGTCGACCACTGGACTGCTTCTCTCCCTGTATCCCTCGTGGCTAGACCACCTCCTCCTCTAAACCGCAATCCCCCTCTACCAGCAAACCTTCATCTCCCTACACCTGACTACCGTGCTGCACCCTAGGAAGCACCGGTACGGGTACGAGTACCGGGTATGATACGTATCCGGTACGGCGGCACGACAAAAATTTTAAAACAAAGATACGGGTACGGCGGGATACGTTGTATTAAATATAATAAATATGTATATATATCTCACAAATGTAATTAAAAGCCCTCAAAACAATATTAGATCTAGTATAATTGCATAAATCATCAATTTTTATACCTTATACATACTAAACAACATGAATATGAATAACTAACAACACATGTATATAGTAAAAAAAACAAAATAATAAAATTTAATTCAAATTCTTTATAATTTTAACGAAAAAAAGATACTTAAATCTGAAGCGCATTTCGTTATAAACAAACACCGCTAAATGCATTTATGATTCATAAAATTTTCTTTTCTAAAGGTCACACAAAAGTCTTTTGTTTACTTTAGAAAACATACTCTATCACAATATGCAAAATGATCTGGCAAGTCCAAATGTATCTACAATTAGAGTAACAGATGTATCCGCCGAGTATCGGGTACGTACCGGTACCGGATACGTATCCGGTACGGGTACGTGACCCTCATGGAAGTATTGGTGCTTCATAGGCTGCACCCTTCCTTGTATCCCTCATGACCAGACCATCTCCCCTCCAAACCGCAAACTCTCCTCCCCACACAACAAACTGCCAGTTTCTAATTTGTGTCTCCTACAACAGCCGCCTCTTACTGTTGTCCAGTCGTATGCCACCCACCTAGATTTTTTTTCTCACAAGTGAAAGCCACCCGATACTAGCCCTACTACCCGATCTACATTCTCGTGGGTATTTTGTATTGTGTTTTTTATTCTCTACTGATTATCTGATGACCACTTGCATATTTGTTTAGCGACATCGGCTTGTTAGCATTCTTGTTTAGTTTTTGTATTCTCTTATAAATCTCGTTCACTCAAGCTGTAGTTGAATTCACTTCGTGCGAATAAAACGTGCTTGCTTGTCTACGTGAGGATTGTGGTGAATGTCTTGTTTAATTGCTTAGCCCATGTAATTTAATTACTCAATTTAATTGCAGATCAATTCAATTACTGCATGCATCATAAAAATAAATTAGGTTTGTTTGAATTGACCCATACACTCACATAAGCTTGCATTAAGGTCAGCACACTCCTTTCACAGCCTACCCTGCGTCATAGTGGGGTTTGGAGAAGGTCATGAGGACTTATATGAGGCTATGATTGATTGTTATACTGGGGGAAGGGTGGTAGGGGTTTTGGGAAAGGGAATGGCAATTACGGGTGGATTTAGAGGTGTTTTGATAATTGGCAAGACTGAATGCAGGTTGGAACTGCAGGTCATGACTTATCTGAGTACAGGGCTAGTTTGCAAGAGGTATACTCAAATGCAAGTCTTCTGGGTGGCGGGATTTGAACGAAATAAAGAGAGTGGCTGTGTGGGAGAAGCCGTGTGAAGGGGTATACATGTTGGAAGCTTGATTATCCAGATTGGGGCAGGCAGTTATGGAATTTGGAATGATGGAAGTGGACAGTTACAACCAGAATTGACAGTTTGGAAGAGTGGCGGTTAATGGTGGTAGTAGGTAGTTATGAGAGTAATTTGGTGTTTAAGGAGGAATGTGGTTGATTGGTGGCTTGGAAGTGAAGGGAGGAGTGGAGGTCGATCAAATGGAAGGGAAGGGGAAGAGATTGGCTTCGACACTTACCATGGAATTGGCACATCGAAGAGATTGTGAGAACCTGTCTACGTTGTTAAAGGCACGCCTAAGGCTTGAGGCTCAGAGGTTTGCGTCTTTGAAGCATAAAAGGTGTGTTTGTGCGAGATTTTTGATGTATTTTTTTTTCAAAATAATAAAGAACTCAATAATTTGTGCATAATTTAGTGTTTGTGAACCAAGCGTTGAAACTTGGATGTGATGCATGTGACCATACTGATTTTATTTTTTAAGAGATATAAATGATAGTAATGAATGATTAATGACTATAATAGATAAAGAATTTGATGGAGATCAACGACTTTTGGATCATCAGATAGACGATCGGAGACCGCCATCACGTTCGTCGCGATTATTTACCTTTTTATGTACTTTGTTTTATTTTTTTGACTTATATTTTGAGAGTTAGGTTGATTTATCCGTCGGGCGGTCATGGACATCGAATGATTTCAATCTAATTCTCCCCTTTATATCTCCCAGCAGCCGCATGAAATAGGTATCGAGGGTTGCAGTCTATGAGAAGAACCGCTCATTCGATCGTGAGAGAGGCGCGACACCTCTCTCTCCCGCTCGGTGCGACGTCGAGCGGCTCCGCCGCCTTCATCACCGCTCCTCCAGGACGCCGGCAGTCTTCTCCCTCAGCCATACGACTATCCACCGCCTCCTCCATCCCCGCCTTCATTGTCTGAGCCTTTCCACGCCTTCACAGCAGCCCGACATCGCTCTCCCGAGCCATCAATGTAAGTTTCACCTTGTCCTTCCCTTTTTCCCCTTCAGTTGCGACCTCCCATCTCATCCCCGTTGCAAACGGCCACTTGCCAACAATCCTCCCTGCATAGACCGACCTCCCAGCCCCCTTCCTGCCACTTATACCTCCAATCAGCCCCCTTCCTGCCACTTATACCTCCAATCAGCCCCCTTTTCTGCTCCTGCAAGCTTCCAACTGCTTTTGGACGCATCCAGCAGCCCGATCTCTGATTTCCTTGTGTTGTTCAACCCTCCTTCTTTTTTCCGGAGTCTTGACCAGCCTCCCCACTCACCCCACAATCTTTAAACATCCCCTACCAGCCATGACCAGTCACTATCACCTTCCTACAATCCTTTCCGCCCACTCTAATAGCCCCCAAACTCCTTTTCCAGCCCCAAACAGCGACATTTAAATTTCCGGACAGCCACCATCGACATCGATTACTTGGTTAGCTTTTACTTTCTAGTATTCATTTCTTCGTATTGCATGGATAATTTGTATTGCTAGTAATATTTGTCTTAGATTAATTTGACTGTGGTATCTCTTTATTGACGTACAAATTTATTTGCTTCGCGTTTCAGTTTCAATACGCTCTATTAATTTGTAATTGTTGCTTGAGTACTTTTTTTTGCAATATTTGTAATCAATTGTGACACTTGCACATGATTTTAAAATTAATTTGTTTAATTAACCGTGCGTCGAAAAAATACTTGCGTGATTAAATCATTGCATGTGCATTAGGGACATCCATCGTTAGTTCATTGGATCGTGTGCTTGTGTTCATATGCATATTCATTTTAGGGTTCGTCATCGGCCCATTACATTCATCGCGTGCTCATGTGTATTGCATTTAGGGTTAGAGCATCGTAAGTCCACATCCTATAGATTTGTTCTGCATCAAATTTTTAATCGAGCCAAGTTCAGACTTTAGTTTAATATGCTGTAGTAGAGTTTATTGGTTCCTTCATGGCTAGGTTTCACAATTATTCCTCTCTATTTAGGGATCCCAAGTTCATTTATACCCGCTCCTATTGAGTCCCTTCAGAAAGATCCTCATGTTACTATGATGATTACTCTCGATCGCAGCACATCACTTCCAGTGATCGTGTTGATCCATCAATGCAATCTTATTATGCTAAAGACGACCAATATGATGATTACCGTTGTCCATATCTCAGTACGCAAGTGGATCGTGCTGACCTTTCAACACGACTCGTTCACCGTAAGGATGATTATGAGGATCATCATTTTGAGAGACATCTTGATTGTCAATTTCGTACTTTTTCCCCATTTTTTGATGGCTCATCGAGTCCCGAATCCTTTAGTTATTAGCTCATGGACATGGAATATTACCTCAACCATTTTGAGTTATTCTGTGAGCGTCGCATTTACCTGCTTCTTATCGGAGTTGCCTACTCGAACATTTATTCTCCCTTCAACAATGATCCGCTTCCGACACTGAGTATACAAATCATTTTGATGAGTTAGGAGCGACATCCGAGAGGAGCCTACTCTGAGTCTTTCAAGCAGACATTCAACCCGGGAAGGGGATATAGCTTTAGACAAAACCTTCATTATGAACAGTTTTTGAGATCCACTAGAGGTAGTAGAGTGGATGACCACATTGACCTCACCAGTATAAGCCCCTTCCATTCCGAGGCTACCACTTTGTCTACTCTTGACTCGTCAGACATGATAAAAGTGGTGCCTGAGACTGATTTTTCTCACCCCTGTGAGGTACTGAGTCCGATGAGTGATCCATACTTTGATTTTGACTCATCCCCTATGACCCCTACTGAGAGCGAGCCTGAGCGACTTAGTGAACCTATCGTGATGTGTTCTTTCCATACTCGTGCTCTGATCATTGACTCGCCCTTGCATGCATGTTCACCTAAATCTCTCTATATTGTCAAGACAAGTCATATCCTCAGGAAGGGTCGAGAGCATAATTTCGACTTTGTAGTAGTCTCTTCCTCTCTCGAGGACTTGGACACTACTATTATATATGACATGCATACCAAGGATCATTCTGCTATGAACAAGCTCTTTTATGAGCCCTCCGTTGAAACTTTGGAGAGCCATTTGAGGAGTTCTTTTTTTAGGAGACGTTCAACCGACCCCGATGCTACATTCTTGTGTACTTGTCTCACACGTCCTTTTAGATCATCACATTTTTCGATGAATTTACATACGTACCACCAAGTGAACCACATAATTTACATCATTATGTCGCTATCTTCAACACTCCTTCGGGAGATTCCTTTCATACTGAAATTTTTTATCGACCACCGGGTGAGCCCCTTGATGATTCACGCCTCTTGAGAGATATTTGTCATTCCACGATATTATACCTCACTACCGATTCCCCCGTTAGGTATCTGGGTGTTCACTGCACACTCGACGATTGTTTCTACACCCCACCCAAGGAACCGCCAAATAAACCACTCCTTTTTAGGAACACTCACTGCCACATACAAGGAACCGCCAAATAAACCACTCCTTTTTAGGAACTCTCACTGCCACATAAAATTTGCATTTAGTAAGTCTGCTGAGTTTGTCATTTTGCCTTTGCATATGTTACATGATTTGCATGTCATATTCCGACGTAAAGTTATATTAAATAATAAACATTTTTAAACTTGCACTGATAAGCACATGAGAAAACAAATATTCAAAGAAGTTCGTTGGGTGGTGATATGCATATTGTTTGAGAGGTTTCAATTGGGGACAACTATGAATATAAATGCTAGGCGAACAGGTCCATACACAGTCATAAGGGAGCCTGAGCCAAATTTTTCAAGCTTAATATTACTTGGAATTACGGGTGTTCATCCGGTTCTCAATGCTGAGGATTTGACTCTAGATGTGGAGCCATCTAGTTTTGGGCATTTAGCCTTCCCTTCTAGCTTCAGTTTCCACCATCACTTTAGCCTCTCCCCAGCCTCCATTACAGCTTTACCCATCACCATTGCTTCCCTACCCTTCATCCTCATGGTGGCTTACTTGGTGCATGCGACCCTTGGCCACTTCAGCGGCATGACGGCCTTATGCGGAGATAGACCTTACCTTGGAGCGATAGAGTGTCTTGCCTGGCTTTCTTTGAGAATGGGTAGTCTCCATTAATCGGAGATGTACGTTTCTGAGCCGGGGTGATTGATGGAGATCGATGACTTTTGGATCATCAGATAGACGATCAGAGACCGCCATCACGCTCGCCGTATTTTTTCACATTTTCTTATGCAATTTGTTTTATTTTTTTTGGCTTGTATTTTTAGAGTTAGGTTGATTTATCCGTCGGGCGATCGCGGTCACCGCATAAATTCAACCTAATTCCCCCTCCACCACCCCTTATATCTCCAAGCAGCCGCATGAAATAGGTTTTGAGGGTTGCGGTTTATGAGGAGAACCGCTCATCCGATCGTGGGAGAGCTGTGACGCCTCTCTCTCCCTCTCGGTCGTGAGAGAGGCTCCAAGACCTTTTTGCGCTATAATGCGCCTTGAGCCTTTAATAACTAAGGAACTAGTAAACCCTATCTAAATACTGTAATAATGAAATTAGCCCCTCTAGACCCATATTTATAAGCATAGAGACCACTATGGAAAGTCTACAGGGGGAACATCAAATCATAGAAGTACATGAAATAAAATACAAAAATACATAAAAAGTCATCGCCGTTCTGAACGCGACTACCTATTCAGACCATCTATATGGCCATCATATATCTGCCTTTTGCATTTGAAGACTCGTGCATACTCCGGTAAGTGTCGGCCCGCCTTTAATCTGTGATATCCATCACTAGGTTATCATATTAGTGAATCAATTTGGTAGACTACTACTACTCCTACGGGAAAGAACCGAGCAATACCCGTGTGAAAATCTTCGATGCCCTAGGGGATGCGCTGCACTCCCCCCAAATACCCAGCCGCAGACTGGTTGGGCCCACCCAGATTGATTAGGAGGAAGGTGGGACTGAACCGGATGGTTCAGTCCGGCTGTCCCTTGGCCCCTTCCAGGTCATAACATTCCTGCCGTCTTCGAAAACAGGCTTGTCCGCAAGCAGAAATTCGGGAAACAAGATAGTAGCTTTCTTCCTCAACTGGTCTGTCTCACCCTGCAGCTTGGGCTTCCTTCGTGTGTGAATTCCGTGGTTATTTTCTTCCAGTCGTTCGTAACTAGATCTAGCTGGCTCAACCACTGCACTCCTAGTACCACATCTGATTCTCGAACCGGTAGTAAATGCAGATCCACACAACACCTGAATCCCTGTACCAAGAGTGACACCTTCCTCATGGCCCCTATGCACTACAAAAAATTCCCATCAGCCACGAGTACCTTGATCCCCGTATCCTCTGTTGGCGTGGTGGGCAATTTCATGGATGCCTCGGTGTTGAAGTTATGGGTGCTTCCGTTGTCAAACAATATGGAAACCTTCTGGCCCGCCACCCTTCCTGTCATCCTCATCATGGAGGGTTGTCCTCCCCCATTCAAGTCGTGAATGGAAGCTTCAATCTCTGTCAATTCAAGGACCTCCCTCTCCTCGGAGTTGTCCCCGTTGGACTCTGATCCGTCCTCCTCTTGCAGCATAAACACCTGAACCTTCTTACACTTGTGTCGGGGTCCAAACTTCTCGTCGCACGTGTAGCACATCCCTTTGGTTCGCCGATCCTGCATCTCCTGCCACGACAATCGCTTCACTGCGGCTTCCTTCGTTATGGATGGTGTCTGGCTGACTCCTTGGGACGTATCATGTTCCCCCTCCTTGCTGCCCCATCGGTAGGTTACTGCCTCCTTGCGTCTTCCCAGTTTCTCCTCTTGCAACCGGGCCATCCCGATGGCATGTGCTACGCTCCTGGGCTGAAATGTCTGCACCTCATCGTTGATTTTCTCCTTGAGTTCGGCCATAAAACATCTCTGAAGCGTCTTCTCTGACCAATGTACCCAGTTGGCTAATCTCTCGAACTCTTTCCTATACTCGTTGACTGTCCCCGTCTGTCTCAGCTTATTCAACATCATATTGAAGTCCTCATACTCGGTTGGCCCAAAACTCGCGATGAGCCCCTCGCAGAGTTCCTCCCACGTCGGGTAGGGTCGCTGCTTCCTCCACCAACTCAACCACTGATAGGTGTCCCCTTCCAGATGAAAAGAAGCGATGTGCACCCACTGGTGCTTGGGGAGCTCTTGGTACTCAAAAAACATCTCGGTCCACTCGATCCACTCTAGTGGGTCTCGTTTTTGTACTTCAGAAACTCCATCCTCGTCAGTCGGGGTTGCACTGGTGGTCGGTGTTGCTGCAGTGCCGCACAATCGGGAGGCCATCCCCAACCTTGATTTCACGGTCCCCCATTTTCCCCGGGCCTTCTCATGTCTTGCATAATGAGCCCTTGGCCCCAGTGGTTCTCCGCTAACGCTTCTCCTTCCCCTCCGAGTGGCGTTCGAACGCCCCCGCGTCTTCTGGGGCCGGTACCATTGCCGCCTTCTCCTTCCCCCCAGCTCACATGTGGCTGCCGGTAGAACTGACCGCCTCCTCTTGTTGTCTCGACACCCCGCTGGTTCCTGAAATCCTCCCGCCCCACCATTGGTGGCTGCCGCCACTGGTTCCTCTGGTTCTCGGGCGGGGCCGTCGAAGCCTCCAGACCCCTTCCCTGGCCCCCAATTACCGCGCTGCAGGTGCCCTTGGGCTCGCTGACCAGGGACGACGGGTGCCTGAACCCCGCAGAGGTCGTCGACCTCGGCGTCAGGTGCGAACGATGGAACTTCAGCCACCTTCCTTCCGCCAGCCAAAGATTCTTCCACGCCGCTGAGATCGACCACACCGTCGGTTGCGACCCCCTTGTCGCGATCAAACATCCGCTCGATGCGCCTTAGTTGCTCCCCGATCGCTTCCGTCGCCTCCAGAATAGCCGCGCGGGATCGTTCCTCCCCGACGCAGATCATCTGCCATAACTCCTCTTTCCACGCCTCCATGAGATCTCGCAAGCCTTGTTGCCCCTCTTCCAGCTCCGTGAGGCGTGTGCTGTGGGTCGCCATGCTCACAATGGAGGAGAACTCATCTGATACCAAATGGTAGACTACTGCTACTCCTGCGGGAAAGAACCGAGCAATATCTGCGTGAAAATCTTTGATGCCCTAGGGGATGCGCCACACTCTCCCCAAATACCCAGCCGCAGACCGGCTGGGCCCGCCCAGATTGATTAGGAGGAAGGTGGGACTGAACCATATGGTTCAGTACGGCTGTCCCTTGGCCCCTTCCCGGTCATAACACAATCTATAATGATAATAACAATAATAAAAATGTTAATCTGAAAGTTGAAGCAATAGAACATCCAGGCCTCGTACTTGTAGAAGCTTGGACTAAATCGTCAATCTTGCACTCCGAGAAGGCAAGATAATTTCTTCCAATCTAGGGTTAATTTTAATGAAAAGTATAGTCTATAGAACTATCCTCTCATGATCTCTATTTACAAAATTGTAAATTCTAAGAAAAGCATATTGTCAGCGTAGATATTGGCCTCGTTGGTTTGTAGAGTTGGATCATATAATTGTTGTAAATTCACATGCATGCAACTAATTTTTTGGAGGATGTTAAGATTGTGGGAGAAAGCGGCATTTGGATGAAGAGATACAACATTATGTGCGGGGATTGGGTTGTAGCGAGCCCACATTTGTTCTCTGGTTTGGGAGAATCTAGAGAATTCTAAATCTGGAGGGATTTTGATGGGAATCCTTGGATTGCAAGACACATACTAGCTTGGTTCCATGGATTGATCTTGCAAACTAGAACTAAAGTAGAACTTGAGCCAATTGCTATTGAACTTTAAATAGAATTATTAAAGAGAATACAATCTATTTTCATACGCATTATTTGAAATAATAAATTAAATTATTGAAATAGAAAATTCTTTGAAAATATGAATTCAGTTACTTAGTGTTCAATATACGTCTCAACACAACATCCTACATTTTCTCGAGTAGCATGAATGGTCCTTGCCAGGTACATCATACTGGTTGGATTTTAATTCGTTGCCCCAGACATCTACTTTTCTTAATGTAGGTATCTCTGGTTATCCTCTCATTGTGTCACTATTCTCTATTGTGCCTGAAATAATTGCCCGAGTTCTTCAACACCATATAAATAAACTTGTATAAAATATATCGATGCTACAGCTTTTCCAAGCGTCCATTTTGCAATTTTATTATAGTTCAGATGAAGTAATGTGTTGATTTTTGATGTTCATCAATAAACTTCCTTCCAAACAGTTTGAAAACTTCATTCTATCTTTTATTTTTATCTTGTGATGAATTGAGAACTTGCTATTTAATACAATCTTGAAGTTGAAACTATAATCTTGAACCATTTGTGTTATCCAGATGGAACATGTCCCTGTTGTTTCTACTGTACCTGGGATGGGTGGGTTCCTTCCTACCGGCCAGATGACTGCTTTACATCCTTTTGTTATACATCAACCAGTTGTTCCAGAATCCGCGTCATCTGCAAATTCTGTTATTCTGCAATCTCATGCAGGACATCTTGAATCAATGTCTGCAATGCCTTTACCGCATTGGCATAATCAGCAGGTAATCATATTTCCAAACTCTTTTTCCTTTCATATTAGCTATTGTTAAATTGGGCCCTGCATCTCAAACACCAAATTTGATTTTTCTGTAGGAAGTGCAAGGAAATTCTCAGGCTTCCAGTCAAGAAGAATACCATATGTCACAATTGGAGCAGAATCTACTTAGATTTCATTCTCATTATAGCCATGAACTTCCTGCTACTGAGAATGTACTTCATCCAGAATATCTTAGTTCTCACATCAACCAACAACATAGCCCTTCTGTTGCAATGTCTGTGTCAAATGAACAAATGAAGGTAAGCTTGGTGATTTTGGGGTTGTTTGGTGAGTTGGATCCCGCACAGTCACGGCCACGGTCTGTTTGGTGGGGCCGTGGCCGTGCGGCGGGATCTGCCCTGCCTTTGAAAAGAGCGGATTCCCCTCAGATTTCCGCCATGGCAAATCCACCGCGGTCGCGGTGGCCTCTGCGCGGATGGGATCCGCAGGACATCCGCTCGGCCAAACCACGCTTTATTTCTTTGGCAATACATATTATCTTCTCTATGTTCTCAAGTTTTAATCCCTTTAAATTTATCAGGTTCTTGAATCTAATGATAAAAACAATCAAGCTTCCCAAGAAACTCTAGGGACATCAAATGCAACTTCTAGTCTTAACTCCCTATTATTTGAACCAACTGCGCAGAAGAATGAGCAGGTCTGGGTATCTGTTATCAAAATGAATGTTATCTATTTTATATATATATATATATATATATATATATATATATATATATATATATATATATATATATATTAGGAGTTTACTTTTTAAAATGGCTTTCTATTTTACTCAGAAGTGATTGCATTTTTAAAAAAATATAATTATAGGTCCAAGATCAGAATACAGAGTCAGCCATTAATGAATCACAACAGATTTTGAACTCAGCTCAACAGTGGTCAGCTTCCAATTTGTCTGCAAGTGCTTCCCCAAGACATAGGGTTGATGCCAACATTGCAGAAGAATCTAATAATGCCAAGCTAGTTTTTTCTGATGCTTCTGTTCCAGCTATTGGAGCATCAATCTCATTGCCCACAAGTAAAACAGTGGAGCCTCTTCTTCTAGATGAACGGGCACTTTTGGCTTGTATAGTTCGTGCGATTCCAGCTGGATCTGATGGACGAATTAGGATCAGCACCACAGTTAGTATCAAATTTTCAGCACTTGGTGTACTACTGGATTGTTATTTGATTTTGCTACTTTTATCAGAAATTGTTTTTCAATATTACTCTCTATTGTTTACAGTTACCTAATAGGCTTGGGAAAATGCTTGCGCCTCTTCACTGGCATGATTACAAGAAACACTACGGAAAGCTTGATGACTTTGTGGCTTCTCATCCTGAAGTAAGTTTCCACATCCTCATTTGAATTTTTTTGATCCAATCTACTACCGTGCTGCTGCTATAATTTCTTGGCATTTGCTTTCAGTTGTTTGTGGTTGAGGGGGATTACATTCATCTCTGTGAAGGAGCTCAAGAAACTATATCAGCAACTGCAGCTGCGGCAAAAGTTGCGGCTGCTGCTGCATCATATGCTACTTATTCGTCAATGTTCCCATCAGTTGCTGTCACTCCAATTTCTCAGAGCAATCGCCATAAAAAAGCCTTTTCAAATGATTCTAAACGTGGTAATTCTGCTTCATTCATAAAGGATGTTGCTGTGAACGACACTGGGAATTCATCTGATAAGTTCTCTGAGATTCCAGTCCTACGTACTCATCAGATAAATGGCTTAAGCGTTAATGTTGTTCAGGGATTAGCAGATATAGCTATCTCTAGCACTACAAGTTCTGGCGAAAAAAATGTTTCGGCATCTAATGCGCCGTCTGATCAGTTAAATTTAAGCCATCTAATGGGAAATGGTTCGAACAAAACATTGACATTCGGAAGGATTGCTTTTGGAGGGAAAAAACAAGGAAGGTAGCTATTATTTTAGGTTAGCAAGCTTGGAAGTAACATTATTTTCTTTAACTTTATCTGCCTGTCACTAGACCTTAAATTGATAACAATGCTGTTACCTTATTTTTCTAGGATTTCGGAGGCTGCTAGGTTTGTCTCAAGAAGATAGTAAGTACATCTTATGCAAGTTCTATTCTTGTTCTATTCACATTCGCTCTAGCAATTGTGATAAACAATTTTAATCAGATCTCTCATATATACCTTACAAATAGTTATTCACCTGATATGAATCATGTAGTGTTGATATCTTTGTACTTTTTTTGACGTCACATTCATAGGTGCAAGTCCAATAACAGCTAGTGTGCCGTGTTACATGGAAGTTTGATTTTTTTTTTCCTTAGGCCATCTTACAAAGCACCGAAGAAAAAAGTTCCGACTTTTTATAAGTCTTCAAGCGTGCTTTTATTTTCTGCTGCATGTTATTTTTAACTTTTTACAGTGATTCCATGATGCTTGGGTTGTCTTTCTCTGTGCTTATTATTTTGTGGACACAGCTTGCCCATATTTCCATTTCACCATAACATCTTACACTCTTGGTTTTGTCTTTAGTATAAGCTAGCAGAAGTTCTTTCACAAACTAATTTTATATTTTCCTTTTTCCATACCATTTTACACTCTTAGTGACGCAAAAGAATGATTGGGAGCAGCCTGCCCGACCCATTTGGGTCTACTCCCGATGACCTCGGGTGCGGTGGTGATCGGGACTGTTCATTTGGAGCGGCTCGTCGATCATAGTATTTTTTTCTCTTGTTGCATTTTATTACGAGTCGTATTTTTGTTTTTTTTAGTAGAAGCGTCGGCCAATCATAGCCATTCATTGCTCCCTAGAAAACTATAACTAAAGGGTGAGACCTCTCATTAGGTGCATTGAAGAATGGTGTATTGAAGCACATTCTTTGGTCATCTTGGTGTCGAAGCCGAACCCCGGGTGTGAAGCTTAGGTCCACCTCTCCATTCTCCTCCCCTTGGCCGGCGCCTCCCTAACCTCCCCTTGGCCGGCCCCTCCTAAACCTCCCCTTGGCCGGCCAATCAAAACTCCTCCCTCCTCCGTTGTAAACAACAACCACCCTCCAACTCCATTTGGGGCAGCCGGCCAATAGGCCTACCTCTCCTTCATCACCAGCCAACTCCTCTACATTACTACAGCCAACCAAATCAGTCCCCCTCTCCTCCATCATAGCTAGTCGGCCACCTCCCCCCACACTTCCTCCTCCACAAGCCCGGTCAGCCACCCCTTCCTCCCCTTGCCGTGGAGCCACCACCATCCATATTCTTCAAAAAATAAAACAGCCCTCTTACCCTACATTTCCACCTCCGACGATCACCGGAAACCATTTCCGGTCACCTCCGGGGATTCCCCACCTCTTCCCCATAACTTTCTTATCACTTTACGTTTTCCTGCGATTGCAAGAAAACATTTCTGGCGACCACCACCACCTTCGACAACCACCTCAGGCCACCTCCAACCGCCAACGACCTCCACCGCCACTCATAACCACCATAACTACTTCCTAACTACCCACTACCCCCACCATTCCCACTTTCCTACATTTTAGGAGTTAATTCCTTAAATTAATCTAAGCCACTCCTTTTCCTATAGCGATCATACAATGTTGGAAAGTAGCGGGTGCGTTACACAACCCGAAGGACATTCTCCTAAATGCGAAGGTTCCGTACAGACAAGTGAACGTGGTCTTTTCTTGATCTTCGGAGTCGACAGTAATTTAGTTATAGCCAGAGTACCCATCCATAAAATAGAAAAAATCATTTTCCGCCAATTTATCTAAGACTTGATCAATGAATGGTAAGGGGAAATGATCTATCATCGTGGCCTTATTTAGTTTCCTATAATCCATACAAATACACCACCCTGTGATCGTTCTAGTGGCTACCATTTCATTCTTCTCATTTTAAATCACAGTCATTCCTCCCGTTTTGGGTACACACTGTACAGGTGGAACCCATGGACTATCCAAGATGGGGTAGATAATTCTCGCGTCTAGTCATTTAATAGGTGGGCTCAGACGACGTTGGGACTCAATTGATCTCTTAAATGATTCTTCCAAAAGATTCTTGTGCATGCATAATGAGGGGCTTATTCCTCGGATGTTGGCTATAGTCCATTCTATGACTGTTTTAAATTGCTTCAGTAATTCTAATAGCTTTTGATGTTGATCAGGTAATAATTTAGAATTGATGATGACCGACAATGTTGTTAACCCCAAAATCGGCGATCCCTCCCAAGGTCTCTAGCTCGCAAGTCGCTGCCCACTCAAGGGAACCCCCCGAGGATCGCGATCTGCCTCAGCCTTCCCTTGTTGGTCCAGGCGGACCTCCTTTTTTCTTATTCGCTCAGGCCGTGTGGCTAGGACGGTCTCCCCTGTCTAAACCGCCCTGGTCGCATAGCCACCGCGTGCCCTGCGGGACGGCGAGCTTCTTCCATAGCTCACCCTCGCAGGACAAGCAATTCGGCCAGCTAACCATGCAGCATGCTTCCTTGCAGGAGGCAACCTATATCAGTTCGCAGGTTCGATCTGCCGGTGCCAGCGCACGACCGGACCATCGCAGGACTCGGCTCCCCTGTCCAGCCTGGCCCCAGGCTTCCGCCGTCAGGGGGCGGCCTGGCCTCAGGTCGCCTGCCTAGGGGCGGCCTGGCCTCAGGCCGCCTCCCCTAGGGGCGGCCTGGCCTCAGGTCACCTGCCTAGGGGCGGTCTGGCCTCAGGCCGCCTCCCCTAGGGGCGGCCTGGCCTCAGGCCGCCTGCCTAGGGGCGGCCTGGCCTCAGGCCGCCTCCCCTAGGGGCGGCCTGGCCTCAGGCCGCCTCCCCTAGGGGCGGCCTGGCCTCAGGCCGCCTCCCCTAGGGGCGGCCTGGCCTCAGGCCGCCTCCCATAGGGGCGGCCTGGCCTCAGGCCGCCTCCCCTAGGGGCGGCCTGGCCTCAGGCCGCCTGCCTAGGGGCGGCCTGGCCTCAGGCCGCCTCCCCTAGGGGCGGCCTGGCCTCAGGCCGCCTCCCCTAGGGGCGGCCTGGCCTCAGGCCGCCTCCCCTAGGGGCGGCCTGGCCTCAGGCCGCCTCCCCTAGGGGCGGCCTGGCCTCAGGCCGCCTCCCCTAGGGGCGGCCTGGCCTCAGGCCGCCTCCCCTAGGGGCGGCCTGGCCTCAGGCCGCCTGCATAGGGGCGGCCTGGCCTCAGGCCGCCTGCCCTAGGGGCGGCCTGGCCTCAGGCCGCCTGCCCTCAGGGGGGCCTGCTCCTCAGGCCTCCCCCTCCTCCGCTCAGTCCGCCGAGGTCGTCAACCTCATCTTCTCAGTCCGCTCAGTCCGCCGAGGTCGTCAATGGTGACGTCACTGGGCCCCGCTTCTAGAAGATTCTCCCCGGGCCTATAAATACCCCCCAAGACCTCTCATTCTGGATGGGGGAGAGGAGAACTGCCACCTTGATCAAAGCCTGCGGACTCAGTTTTCCAGGTCGTCAGAGTTGATCAAGCAAGGTCTGCGACCTCAAATCTCCAGTCCGCCCAGGTCGTCAAGGGCTGTGGACTTAGTTTTTTCTGTCAGCAGCAGGCAGCTTGTGCAGCCTCCGCAGCCTCCGATTTCCAGTTCTCCCAGGTCGTCAAGGGCCGTGGACTTAGTTTTTTCTGCCCTCATCAGGCAGCTTGAGCAGCCTCCGCAGCCTCCGATTTCCAGTTCTCCCAGGTCAAGGGCTGTGGACTTAGTTTTTTCTGCTCTCATCAGGCAGCTTGAGCAGCATCAGCAGCCTCAGTTCTCCAGTCCTCTGCAGCCTCTTTTACTTAATTTCTGGCACCTTCTTCCTCAGCCGCCAGCTTCCCCCATTGTACCCTCTACTGCTCTTATATGTAATGGTGCAATAGCAAGTTGTAACTCTTCTTGAATAAAGGAAAAGCCCGTCGCAAGAGTTGCATTCAAGCCGCGGCGGGCGAAGTCTGCTGTTGCCGCTGCTAGCGGCCTTCTCCCTTCTTCTCTCCTCTCTCGGCGTCAACCTGCAAAGCTAACCATTCAAGTAGTTGTCTGCTCGACAGTACCTGATCAAGTTTCCTCTCTGCTTGAGCAAGCTTCTCTTCTGCTCAAGCAGGCTTCCTCTCTGCTTGAGCAAGCTTCTCCTCTGCTCAAGCAAGCTTCTCCTCCATCCCCGCAACCCTTCTTTCTTCACCCTTAGCTTGCGAGATCGAACAACCCGTTAACTGGTCGGTGTCGCATTTCGTGCATCAACAAATGTGTCATTTTCTCCTAAATGCGCATAAATGAGGTGGTCGGGGAGAGGCTTCAATTTTAGTGTTGGCGTACTGACAATAGAGGGCTTATCCTCCAATGACTTTTCTGGCATTTCAAAAGGCTCCAGTCTCCAAAATAGAGCAGCTTACCTCTCAAATACTTCTAGGCACTCTTGAATTTCCTCTTCATCATCAGATAACTCTTCATGCGTCAATGATCGAGCTAACACGTTATCTTGCTTTTTAGATTAATTGTTCAAATTATAATCATAAAGTGAGATGTGATTTACCTCTTCCATATTGTCTTCCTTTCTATGAGGGAATTTCATGGCCTTAAGTACATTAAATGCTACTTGTTCATCGTTAATTCTTATGGTCAACTCTTCATTTTGAACATCAATCAGTGTACTACCTGTAGCTAGAAATGACCTCCCTACAATAATGGGAACCTCTATATTCTCTTGCATATCCAACAGTACAAAGTCCGCCGGAAAAATAAACCTATCCACCTTGACTAAAACATCTTCATCTATCCCTTTTGGAAACGCAAGGGTCCTATCAGTCAATTGCAAGGTTATGGAAGTCTTAGAGATCTCTCCTAAACCTAACTTCCTATATATCGATAGAGGCATTAAGTTAATACTCGCTCCTAGATCACATAATGCATTGCCCTCGAATTGATATCTTATGAAACATGATATAGTAAAGCTCGCCGGATCTTTTAATTTGGATGAGAGTTTTTTTTTTTTGAATTATGGCGCTACACTCCTGAGTGAGTGCTACAGTCTCATTTATTCCAAATTTTCTCTTCTTAGACATGATATCTTTCATAAATTTTACATAGCTTGACATTTGTTCTAAATCTTCAGCGAAAGGGATGTTGATTTGTAATCTCTTGAAGTTTTCTACAAATTTTTTAAATTGTTGATCTAATTTACTTTCCTTTAACCTTTGAGAAAACGGTGGTGATGGATAGACTATCACATTATCCTTCTTCTTTGTCCTTTTAACGATTGGTTCCCTCTTCTTCTCTCCAATTCTTCGACTTCCCCTTCTTCTTTGTTACAGCTTTATTTTAACTCCCCGTTAGAGTCACAAGGAATAACATCTTCCAACTCTTTTTCTTCATTATTCTTCCCAACTTACTTGTTCGTAGGCCCACTCACTAACTCTTTCCTACTCCGCAATGTGATCGCTTTACAGTGTTGGTTGTTTCCCTTTGGATTTGGGGTGGTATCTGTTGAGTCTCAATGCGTTGATAATTTGTCCTAATTGAGATTCAATTATGCGTAATGATCTTTCCAAGCTAGCTATGCGGGCAACACTTTTTTGCATAGATTTAATAAGAATCTCATCAGATAATTTCCTTGAACACCCTTGTTGATTAAAATTGTTTTTTTGAGGTGGATGTGAATTTGTGTTGAATCCAGTTGGGTGTATTATTCCAGAATTATTTATTCATAAAAAGTTTGGATGATTTCGCCATTCAGGAGTATAATAGTTTGGAAGCACATTATTATTATTATTATTATTATTATTATACCTGTGTTGCCCACCAATATAGTTCGCTTCTTCAGTGATTTGATTTAATTGCTCGGTCGCGAGTGGTGTATTAGGCTTAGTTGTCAAGGCGTGCGCCCAGACACGCCTGAGGAGCCGGGCGCAGCCCGCCGTGCCTCAGCACGGCTGAGGCGGGGTGATGTGCCCCAGGCGCGCCCAGGTGCGCGCCTTACAGGCTCCCAGGCGCGCCTGGGCCTTTCAAGGTGTTTTTCTTAAAAACCATTGATATGGACAAAAACTTGATCTTAGACGCACCCAATCCGCTGGAATTGAGCGCCCAATCCGCTGGAATTGGGCGCCCAACCCGCTGGAATTGGGCGCCCAACCCGCTGGAATTGGGCGCCCAACCCGCTGGAATTGGGCGCCCAACCCGCTGGAATTGGGCGCCCAACCCGCTGGAATTGGGCGCCCAACCCGCTGGAATTGGGCGCCCAACCCGCTGGAATTGGGCGCCCAACCCGCTGGAATTGGGCGCCCAACCCGCTGGAATTGGGCGCCCAACCCGCTGGAATTGGGCGCCCAACCCGCTGGAATTGGGCGCCCAACCCGCTGGAATTGGGCGCCCAACCCGCTGGAATTGGGCGCCCAACCCGCTGGAATTGGGCGCCCAACCCGCTGGAATTGGGCGCCCAACCCGCTGGAATTGGGCGCCCAACCCGCTGGAATTGGGCGCCCAACCCGCTGGAATTGGGCCCCCAACCCGCTGGAATTGGGCCCCCAACCCGCTGGACTTGGGCGCCCAACCCGCTGGACTTGGGCGCCCAACCCGCTGGAATTGGGCGCCCAACCCGCTGGACTTGGGCGCCCAACCCGCTGGAATTCCTTTTCCCCATTTTTGCGCCTCACATGCCTCAGGCGCGCGCCTGCGCCTTGCGCCTAGGCTCCAGGGACCCTTTGCGTCTCTGTGCACCTTGCGTCTTTGATAACTTAGATATTAGGTGTAGGTGTAGATAAAGAATCTAACCTTTTATTAATCTTTGTAAGTTGTGATATCATTTGAGCAACTAAAGATGTAATATGATATACTTGATGAATTTCTATGAGATTGTTAATTTCTTTTCTTTTATAAGCTTGATAGTTATTAGATGTGAGATCTTCTAAAATAGCAAACACATCTTTAGGATATTTCTTTATTAAAGACCCTCCCGCAACTCCATCAACTAAAATCATAGTTGC
The DNA here is from genome assembly GCA_039513925.1 of Platanthera zijinensis. Lineage (NCBI taxonomy): Eukaryota > Viridiplantae > Streptophyta > Magnoliopsida > Asparagales > Orchidaceae > Platanthera > Platanthera zijinensis. Next base: position 203,805,429 of record CM077083.1, read on the forward strand.
AGTTTGTAACCCATTATAAAATGTAGAAACTTGTTGATGTAGGGCTAAAGCGTGATGTAGACATTTTCTTAATAATTCTTTAAAACGCTCTCAAGCGTCATAAAGAGTTACCTCATTAATTTGAACAAAAGTAGTTCTCTTATTAATTTAGCAGTCTTAGATGGTAGAAAATATTTATTTAAGAATCTTTCTACATTCATGTGGTAGTGAATTGAGCCAATCTTTTGTCTTCCTCTGTAAAGAAAATGAAAATAATCTTAATAGAATAGCTTTTTCAGACGTTTCATTAACCTTGAACATGTCGCATATTTGCATGAGGGTTTTTAAGTGAGAATTTGCATCTTCATGATTTAGACCCCCAAATTTATTATATTGAATTTGTTGCATAATTGTGGTGTTCATTTTAAAATTATTAACTTCGATCGTAGGTCGAGCTATGTTAAAGTGCAAACGTCCTCTAACAGGTGTATTATAATCGTGACATGTCATTCACGGTGCCGTTCGTCGATCATTTTAATCAACTTGACCATTAGGGTTCATTTGACCCTCAATGACATTTGTAACGTGTTGTTCGTTATTATCTATCGCAGGATGAATAATATTATCAGTTCTAAAATTTTTTTGGTTTTGCCTACGAGTGCGTTCAATTTCTAAATTCAAAAGCATTAGTTCAGGATTTTGATATCTTGACAGCACTAAACAAATAATAATATGTTTTTTTTAAATTAAAAAAAAAATGAAATAATAATTGTTACTTGGTATTGGAATACTTGGTACCCTCAATAGAGGTCCAAGGGGGTATATATATATATATAAAGTAGAGAGCAACATAAATACAGAGTACATGATATGGGACTAATGTTCTAACACAATCCCTCAAGTTGGATCGTGGGAACTTCCCAGACCTAACTTGTTACATATAAAGTTCATTCGGACCCCCGTAACTCCCTTGGTAAGAATATCTGCAACCTGATCTCCGGTCTTCACATGACTCAGAGAGATAAGGCCTTCTTCATACTTCTCCCTTACAAAATGGCAGTCGACCTCTATGTGTTTTGTGCGTTCATGAAACACAGGATTAGTTGCTATCTGTACCGCAACCTGATTATCACACCATAGAAGAGTGAGATCTTGAACAGGGTACCCGATTTCACCAAGCATCTGTCTAACCCACATGATCTCAGCAACAGAGTGAGACATAACCCGATATTCCGCCTCAACACTAGATCTAGCAACCTGTTTTGTTTCTTGCTCTTCCAGGAGACGAGATTTCCACCCATAAAGATAGTAAATCCCGTGGTTGACTTTCAAGTGGCTAAGCAACCGGCCCAGTCAGAGTCACAGTATGTCTCTATGTTAGAATGACCTCGATTCTTTTATGATATCCCGAGACCAGGATCTTTTTTTATGTACCTGACGATCTGGAGAACAGATTCCTATTGAGACGTAGTTAGAGCAGTCATGAACTGATTGACCTTACTTACATCACAAGCAATGTCAGGACGAGTCATGGTAAGGTAGTTCAGTTTTCCAACTATTCTACGGTACTTCTCTGGTGAATCAAATGGTTTGCTTTCGACATGAAGACCTTTTTCCCCTGGTTCAAGTGGAGTCCATAGGACCACAGTTAGACATTCCAAGGTCGGATAGAAGGTCGAGAGCATATTTGCGTTGACAAACAAAGAGGAAATCATCACAATTAGCGACTTCAATCCCTAGAAAGTACCGTAATGAGCCCAAATCTTTTGTCTTGAAGTTGGAGTGTAAGAATGCTTGAGGTTTGTTATTCCTTCAGAATTGCTGCATTTGATGCATAAACCACTAGAAGAATAGTTACAACCGAAAATATCTGATAAAAGAGAGACGAGTCTTTTGTACTCTTGGTAAGCCCAAATTCAGTGACCACATATCGGAAACGAGCAAACCATGCTCGAGGGGATTGCTTTAATCCATATAACGACTTCCGGAGATGACATACCTTGTTATGCTCCCCCTCAACAACGAACCCAGGTGGTTGATCCATATACACCTCTTCATCTAAGGACCCATGAAGAAATGCATTCTTGATGTCCAACTGGTACAAGGGCCACTGGTGAGAGGCTGCAAGAGAGAGCAGGATGCGGATAGAGGACATTTTAGCAACAGAGGCAAATTTTTCATCATAATTCACGCCATAAGTCTGAGCATAGCCTTTGGCAACCAAGTGGGCCTTCAAGCGATCGAGGGAACCATCCACATTGACTTTGATAGAATAGATCCATTTGCATCCAATAGCCCGCTTGTCAGGAGGTAAGGAGACCAAGTCCCAAGTGTTGTTAATTTGAAGAGCTGTCAATTCATCGTGCATAACAGTCAACCATCCAGAATGAGCTTTGGCCTCCGCAACCGTAGAGGGCAGACGGTATTGATCCAGAGTGGAGTGCATGACAGTATGAGAGACAGACAATCCCTGGTAAGAGCTAACATATAGATGTTTATCCCGACAAGTCCGACTTTCTTTTCGGACAGCAATAGGGAGATCTGGGCTGACTGGCTTGAGAGCAGCAAGCACGCTAGCAGGTGCTTCCGTAGGAATAGTCGGCATATCATCAGTGGGAGAGGTAGGCTGAGGTGGCAGCACTAATGTACTATCAGAAGAGCGACGAGAGTAAACTTGCTCCCAAAGAGGACACAGAAGGTCAGTCGGGGAGAGGAGTGCAGGTGCAGGACGAGGAACCAAGATGTCATCAAGAGATGGGTCATGACATGGTGATCCACTAAAAAGGTAAGGTTCCGATTCTCGGAAGACAACATCTGAGGAGATAATGTATTTGTGGAGATCAGGAGAATAACACTGATATCTTTTAGTAGTCCAAGAATAGCCAAGAAAAATACATTTCAAAGAGCGAAGATCAAGTTTCGAGACAGAGGGACAAGCATCCCTAACAAAGCAAACACACCCAAAGACCTTCAAAGGGAGAAGGGGACCAACAAGGTCTGGGTAAAGAGTGTGGTAGGGTGTCTCCTCCTCAAGAATATGAGTGGGAAGATGATTAATGAGGTGGGCAGCGGTAAGAACGACATCGCCCCATAAGTGTTTGGGGACGAGCCTATGGTGAAGGATGACCCAGGTGACCTCAAGGAGGTGTCGATTTTTCCTTTCTGCAACACCATTTTGTTTGGGGGTATTCAGACAGCTGGTTTGATGAAGGATACCTTTGTCAGAGAGAGTTAGACATGGACTGAGAGGTTTTCCCGACCATTATCAGTTCGAAGACACTTAAGACGAACAAAAAATTGGGTAAAGATCTCATTCCATAGATTTTGAAAAATAGACGGTAGCTCAGAACGATTTTTCATTAAATACACCCGGGTCATTCTAGAGAAATCATCAATAAACCTAACAAAATATTTGTGTCATAATAACGTAGGAACATGACACGGTCCCCAAATATCAGAATGAAGTAAATCAAAAGGTGCAAAAGCACGAACATCAAGACGAGGTACATAGCTAATTCTGTGGAGTTTAGCAAACAAACAAGACTCACAGCTGAGATGGGAAACCTTCCCGAACTCAGGATACAGACGACGCATGACCTGCATAGACGAATGACCATGGCGATAGTGAAGATCCTAGAATTTGGTGGAGGCAGCAGAACAAGCAAGATGGGAGACTTCGTCCATAACATAGACGCCACCACACAGCTTTCCTCTACCAATAATACGGCTCGTCGACTTTTCCTGAAAAATGCAACAGAAGATGTGAAGGTAACAGTACAATTTAAATCACGAGTAAGCTTACTAATTGACAATAAGTTGTAAGCCGATTGAGGGACATGAGCAACGGAGGATAGAGTCATGTCAGGTGTCACATTGCAGCTACCAAACCCGACAATGGGTACAGTTGATCCATCCGCAACTGTAATTGAAGATCCACTATGAGGTTTGTATGAGTGTAAGATACCTGAGGTACTCGTCAGGTGATCAGAGGCACCAGAGTCTGCCAACCACTGGACTGGACGCTGTGAGGTGCAAATAAGCTGAATATTAGGCTGAACAGTTTGGACCACAACAACACGATGAGTCGGAGAGTCAATCTGGAGGGCCTGCAAGCGACGATACTCATCATCAGATATTTCCACAGTTCTCGGATTCGGAGATGTCGAAGTAGAGTCGGCCAAGTGCACATAACGAGATGAAGGAGGAGGTTTGGAGGCCCAGTCTGGCTTCCCATGAACAACCCAACAAGTATCCTTCGTGTGACCCCGACGCCCGCAATGGGTACAATGTCTTGTGTCGGTATCACGACCACGACCAGAGCGCCCCCCTCGACTAGTTCCTTGTCCACCCCGAGAAGCAAGAGCCATTGATTCTCCGGAGGAAATATGTAGAGCAAATGGAGTAAATGTTGAACCGGCTTTAGTCAGACGATGGTATACAGTAGCAGTTTGCAGGGTAGAAGGACTTGCTAGCATTTCAGTCTTCGTTGTCGAGAAGTTTGGATCTAGCTCATTTAGAAGCCAAAAAAGAACAAGATGCTCACGTTGAGCCTGATTCTCTTCCTTAGTAGAGCGGATCTCCCACAGATCCAGGATTTCATCAGCAAGAACCTTCAATTCCGCGAAATACTCGGTGATAGGGCGCGCCCCTTGTCTTAGCTCAGCCATCTTAGGAAAGAGCTCACCAAGACGAGAGAGATTGTTTGCCTGAGAGAACATCATATGCAGAGTATCCCATAGTTCCTTAGTGCTGTCACAACTCTTGCACATTTGCTGAACGGAAGGATCCATGGAGCTCAGGAGAAGAGCAAAGATGTGACAATCATCACTATACCAATCGTCATATTCTGTACTTCCCACGACATGAGTTGGGAGGCGGGTAAGGTGGTGTGTACGTTGGATGCCTGACAGGGACATAGTAACCCCCTTTTTCCATAACTGGAAGTTGGAGGAGGTAAGAATAGTGGTAGCAAGCCTCGCATTAGGAGGAAAGGTGTTGGTAGAATCCCCGGAGGGAACAGTCGTTTGAGTGGTGCTCGTGACGGAGGAACCCATGACCTAGATCAGCGGTAACGAAAGACGGGATGCTGGACAACAACAAAGATCAGTGGAGAGGCCGACAGTATGCAGAGTTTAGCAGTATCAGAGAAGCCGGAGGAAGCAGGAGCAACATCAGTATCGGGGAAGCCGACGCCAGCAGGAGCATCAGCGGTATCAGAGAAGCCGACGCCAGACAGAGTTCATTCAGAGAGGTCGACGGTAGGCGACATCGTCACTGACGCACCCCTCCGTCACGGTCGGCGATGCGGCCTGCGACGCAAAAAAGATGTCACAGGCGGGCGAGCGATCGACGAGATCGGCGGGTGCGGAATCGGCGAGACGATGATGTGGAATCGGCGAGACGCGAACGAGCGAGCAGCGAGCGAAAAAAACCCTAAACACGCTCTGATACCATGTTACTTGGTATTGGAATACTTGGTGCCCTCAATAGAGGTCCAAGGGGGTATATATATATAAAGTTGAGAGCAACGTAAATACAGAGTACATGATATGAGACTAATGTCCTAACAATAATAAAAAACAGAACAAAAACTTGAGCGTTAAATACTCAGGATTTATTAATATTGCAAGAAATAAAACATTAAATTAGATTCAGTTCCCCGGCAACGGTGTCAAAAACTTGATACGATCAAAATTAATGTGTAGAATACGCAAGTGTACGTGTCAAATAAAGTAATAAAATAAGAGTAGAGATCGTTCTCACGAGTAAGTGACTAATCTAACGCTTGAAATACTAAACTTTTTCTTTAAATTCAAGCAAATTAGGGATTTTGTTGAATTGATTTAAAAATACTGCTAAAATTAAATGATATTATTCTACGAGAATAACTTTTAATTAATATGGAGAAATAGTTTTGCATTCTGATTCCCTATTTCTATTGTGATAAATGGTTATAATAATATCTTATGAAAATATTTGATGGTTTATCTTGCAATGATTTTCAAGCGGAATTCTGTATCTCTCGATATCGAAAATTATTATATTCTTCCTTTCCCTTGTCATCTCTGACTAAGGTGAAATGAAGAATATTAATAATAATAATAATAATAAATCAATGTTGCTAGCATGAAAGTGGCATTTCGTTCTCCCTTTGCTTGCTATGTTGAATTTATGATGCACTTACGTCTCTCTCTCGAATCTTGAAACACAGTAAAATACAGAAACTTGGTTTAAGAAAATCTACGTCACTCCTCTCTCGAATCTCGCAACGTAGGAAGAAAATTTTCATCAAAATACTAACGTCTCTGCTCTCTCGAATCTTGAAGTGAAATAAAATAATGAACACTAAAATTTCATTAAAAATCATAAACCAACAAAGATAAACTAACAAACATTCATGGGCTTTTAAAAGAAATCCATCATCACAACATACATAGTACTCTCATCATACAAGACTAAGGAAAATTAGTTCATGTCTGAGGGAAAATAACACACAATTAAAAAGATCTTACAAAATATGTTGATTAAAATCAAACGCTACAGAAATTCTCCGCCGTAATTTTTCTTTCTCATCTAGTCTTTCCTCCTCCAAATGATGAAAGGTCAATCTCCCTTATGCTGGTCGAAATTCCCCCTTTATATACTCCTTTTTTGCTTGCCAATATCACCAATTCAGCCCCTCTAATTTTGATTCTAGTGAGAGATCTCCAAAGGATCTTTTTCCTTTTATATAAATTGTCATCTTTAATGAAAAATCTTTTGAATAAAATATGATTGCTTTTCTTGTAATAATATAACATCTTTAAGATGATATTTTGCTTCTTTATTTCATGTCAAAACCGAATTAAGACTCCCCATAATCGAATTTGTAAATGACGCCAAAATCTGAATTTGAAAATTGAAATTCGGATTCCAGCATGTTGTAATAACTCTACAATAACTTTTTAGGATTTTGAATTGTTTCGTCTTCACTTCAAATTCTTCAATGCTTCTACAATAAAAATATAAGAAAATGATATTATTACTTAATTTAGACCAATTATAATTATAATTTTATTTTATTTTAAATCATTTTTTTAATTATAACAAACATAAAGTCCATGAAAATGAGCAAAAATAACTTCTTTTTAAAAAGTTATCAAATGTCATGTTCGACATATGTGATCAATATGTTGTCATTGAGCTCGAACAACTAGAAGTCACCACATGAACTCATGTTTGGGGAGATACCGAGAGTGAAGCATTTGCGGATGTTTGGAGCGCTTTGCTATGTTCATGATCTGAATGCACAAAGGACAAAGTTTGAAGCCAAAGCCATGAAAATAGGCTATGATGAGCTCAAGAAGGGTTGAACGTGTATGGACCCTCGCACTCGAAGGTTCATCGTCTCTCATGACGTAGTGTTCGACGAGTTGACGTCGTATTGCGGAGGTCCTAGCTCCGTGTTGGTTGAAAACGGGGGAGAAGCAAGTCGCTAAGAAGAAACTGAAGAAAAATCAGTTGAGTTACCTCTATCTCCAGAAGCTCCATTCTCTTCGAGCTCGAGGTCGTTGGAGTTAGAGTCACGAAGAAGACAGAGCAGTGCTTCAAGACATGGTGACGGGGAAGCAAGTGCGGGGGTAGGAGTTGGCGAGGTGGGGAGTGGTTTTGCTCTTAGAAGGTCGAAGTGGACCATCGTGCCACCGACTCGCTACAAAGGTAATTTGGTAACAATGGTTTCATGACTTTGCAGGCCCACTTGATGAGCGGGAACTGTTATTCTATGATGAAGCCACATGCGTAAAGGAGTGGAAAATGTCATGGATGAGGAGAGAGTGCCCTAAAAAATAATGAGACTTGAAATCTTGTGCCTATTGTGGACGGTGTTACTCCAGTCACGTGCAAGTGAGTGCACAAAATCAAAAAGAAAGCAGATGATGGTTGGGGGAGGGGAGAAGTATGGAGGACTATGAGGAGACGTTTAGTACGGTTGCAAAATTGACATCGGTGCGGGTTGCGATCGCATTGACGGTGTGTCGAGGTTGGAGATTGTGGCCGTTGTATCTAAAGAATGCTTTTCTTTACTGTGAGATCGAATAAACATCTTCATGTTGCAACTGTATGGATACGTATCTGAGGATCATCTGAATTACGTTTGTAAATTGAAATTTGCTCGAAAAGGTATCGGGGTTCATCTTGAGGAGTATTGAAAATCAAGATGAGTCGGTTCATCTGAACTATGCCACGTTTTTATTTCTCTTTTGTTTTCGCCATTTTTATTTCCCAAGATCTGCATCCTTTGGTTTGCTTGGTGGTCGTTCATCCATGGAAGAGAAGCGTCCATTTAGAAGAGACACATCCGTTTGGAAGAGAAGCGTCCATTGGGAAGAGATACGTTCATTGGGAAGAGAAGTTTCATTCGAAAGAGAAGTGTCCATTCGAAAGAGGAGCACCCATTCAAGACCGCCCCTCTCTCTCTCTCTCTTTAAAAAAAAACATCATTTCCTTCATCCAAGTTAACGTCATCCACTCCCTCTAATCGTTGTGTGTTTTGTTTCTCTCAAGTTTATGTTATTTATTTCTCTCCAATTTTTTAAGCAATACATTGAAGTTTGCTTTTTTATATTGATTTATGTGTGGATTTCATCCCGGTTTGATTTATCTTTTATGGATTTCATTGTGATTGAGATTGAATATTGTGCATGGAGGTGAAGTGATCTTGGACACGTGAATTTCGACATCCTCCACCAATTCACTCTCCGAACCACCCTCATTTCTCTTATAACTACCTGGGAACCACACCCTCTCCACCAATCCATACACACCTTTAATGTTTCTCAGGTTTCTACTGTGCTTCTGGCTGTTTGCGATAGAGCTTCTTAAGATTGCATTTGATAAGAGTCTCTGGTAAGATCCAGAATCCATTCAATTTGAGGGAACATTTTTATCATGCGGTTTTTTTTTAGTAGTTTATCATCTCTCTTCCACATTCCTATCATATTTTAATGTAGCCTTAATTTACTATTTGATTATTTTCAGTAATCGCGCTCTTTAAAGTTACCTACTTTCTTTAATTCTGTCATTAGTCGTTCGTCAAGCAGAGCATCAAAGCATCTCAGGATCTGGTGGTGGTGGTGGTTATGAACCGTCGTTTGGGGGACTTCACCTATGGAACTTCATCCACTTTTATGTTTGAAAGTAGTAGTCTTTCTTGGTGGCAGTCATAACCTGTCATGTCAAACATATATTAATGCGGGTGGCGTTTTGTCCAAGCTCACTTGGGCAAAAACGCCTCGGCGAACTTGAGCCTTAATCAACTAAAATGCATCAATTTTGTTAATACATAGGCATCCGAGTACTACAACTAGGATTGCTTCTCTATTTACGGATAAATAAAATTTTGTTTTGCTTCTCTAATTAGGGCTAAATATTATTTGTTTTTCTTTGGATTGCAGGTGCTACATGGGTTTGGAACCCCCCCTTTTCAAATGAATATTTTTCCTTGGTTTTGAGAGCTATGAAAGCTGAAATTGTTTGTTTAAGCATACGTGTTGAGAAAAGGTTAATAATAGTAATATTATTATTATTATTATCATTTTGTTAAATAATTATTTCTCATTTATGAACTCTGTAACATATTGGGCTCCTGATTTTACTCTTATTTATCTTCTCATTTATGAACGCTGGGCTGTCCCTATGGCATTCGTGATAGTACCTTGACCCGTGTAGCGGGCTTCGTCCATCCCTTGGTTCTTAATATTTTTTTATCATCTAATTTTTTTTAAAATATATATAATTATAAGTTTTTGTAATTTATTTAATTATTAATTAATTTTTATATTTAAAAAGTTAAAAGCAAAACTCCAAAATTAATATATATATATATAGCTGGACGTATAAACGTAATCACTTAGTCCCACCAAGTGCTCTTTTTAAATTTGTTTTTATTTTTTTTATTCTTTCTAATTTTGTCCGTGGGTTTAACATGATTATATTTTGATTTAAATAATAGGAGAGGGGGGCGGTATGCAGTGCAGGTGGGGCTACATTGGGCTGGCTTTATGCATTGCGGGCGGTCTAGATCGGGCGGGGGCTTATATGCACAGCGGCTAAAATGATAATTTCTCATTGTAGGGTAGGAGCCTTAATAAATTTATAGGTTTAGGATATTCTATTATGCTAGGTTTATGGGGCATATAAAAATTTAGACGGACGATCTTGATTCCTTTGTGTGATTGAACGATTGAGATGTTCTGATCGAACGATCTTGATTGATTGAAAGGGAGTTTACATATATGGTAAAGCTGTTATTGGTGAGTAAGTTCATATGACCCTGATCTTTTAAAGTTATTTGAATTATTGTGTAGATGCATGTATTTAATGATATTGTGGAGGGTATTATTAGTAAAGTCAATGTTTAGCTATAGCCTAATTTTCTTTTTTAATATAATATAGATGTATACATTATACATACAGTATTAAAAGTGAAGTTTTTGGTGAAACATTCAAAATAATTAAATATATTCTTATTGTTTTTCAAACTTGATATATATTAGTATTTATTTTTTTAAAAAAAAATAAATATAATGCTTATTTAAATAATTGTCTCTTATTTTCAAATAAAAAGTAATCATGGAAATCCATAAAATAAAATAAAAATTTAGGAGAACTCTTATGCCTACTCTGATAAGATATTATTTGTCATCCTTATTTTTGAGGAAGATTGTTATGAAAATGTCGGCAATTTTTTTGAGGGATATATTTGGCTCAGCGGTGAGAGAAGCAATGATGTGGAACAATGGTGAAAAATGAGTTATTAAATTATAATAATTAATAATGTCTTTATTTTGAAAATATTATATTAAAAAACTTATATTTATTCAAAACTAGTAATATATTTATGTAATATGTATTAATAATGATGATATAAATCAAATTAATAAAAGGGCGCTGGTACGTGCACACCACTTTTGACTATATGCAAATTATTGATATGTGCACATCATAAATTTTATTTGCATGCTAAAATGTCAAGTAAACACCTTAAATTTTATTTAAATGTCAAATTATAAAATAAACATCAAAATAAAGTTTGAGTTTTTTGTTACTTCAAATACAAAAGATCTCCCACCTTTTACATTTCAAATCAATAAAAACAGACAAAATAAAAAACAAAAATCTTAAATCATTTCCACTGATATAACTAAAAATTTGCACGGTCTATTTTTAAGTTCATGTAGACATGCACGAGCATAAATATATGAATATTAGTTGTCTTAAATAAATAAAATATTTGCAAGTTACTTAAAATTGAATATTAATGCCCACACGGTCTTTTGCTTGTTCAAGCTTCCTTTTGGTCACCCTTTAAGCGATCCTGAATCAAAGGTTCTACAGTTTGGGTTGTTGTTGGATCCAATAGCTCCCGTTATTTTCTTTTCAATTCGTTTTTTTGAATAACCGATGATGTATTGTATTTTTGGAGTATCATATCCAACTCTACTTGTATGTCATGTGAAGCGAGATAGAGGCTGGAGCAAGGGTAGGGTTTCAGCTTTCGGGAAAAAATAGGAGCGGGGTGCGCGCTTAGATTTAATATGAGTGAGATTGGAAAAAAAGTAGTGGTATTGTTTATTTTAAAAGTTTGGTGTGCACATAGCCAAAACTGATGTGCACGTAACATCACCCTTTATTTTAAGAATTTGGTGGGCACATAGCCAAAATTGATGTACATGTAACATTGCCCTTAATAAAATTAGGCCATTGTTATCCGCACTACAGTTTTGGCTGGTCGCACATGTTTTTTTTTCTAATTTCTCGCGTCTTTTGAAAATACGCCTTGTACATGCATTTTTAAGAAAAGTGTTCAACACCAAAGTTGTAGATCTCATCGAGATCTGCAACTTTTGTGTTGAACACTTTTCATAAAAATGCATGTACAATGCGTATTTCTAAAAGGCGCGAAATCTGAGTGTATTTCCAAAGCACGTATTGTACATGCATTTTTAGGGTTTAACATGACGTATTTCCAAAAAACACAAAAAATTAGAAGAAAACGTAGTGCGAATAACAATTGCCTAAAATTATATCTTCATCAAATTTCTTAAAATCATCGTGTTATTATAAAATATTATATAATAATTAATAAATTTTATAAGTAATTGTACGATAAAGATAATTAGGGATGAAGTATCATGCAATTTATAAAAAAAATCGGGCTACGATCCCTGCGCAATCGGTGCATGCGATTCATTCAACATCACACACATCGCCAACCGCCCTTAGCCGGCCAAATGGCTCACCATAGCCGTCACCGGCGGCAAGCCCCTCCATGGCAGAGGGGACCGCCACGCCTCGTGGCCGGCCTCCCCAACCAGCCGCGGCCGCATGGCCGCGGGCATGCCTCACGACTGCAAGGTCGCGGACCACGCCGAGACTGGCCTCCCCGGCCGCCATGGCCGTGCCTCTTTAGCTGCATGGTCGTGGCCGGACCTCGCGATTGTGCCTCGCGGTTGCGCCTGTTACGATCCTCGATCGTAACGGATTCACCGGAGATCGACACTGTGGTGGCGGTGGAAATAACCTAAATGAAGGCCTTAGGGGCGGCGGCCAGGGATAGAGAAGAAGAAGAAAGGTCTTGGAGATGACCGGAGGAGGGAGAGAGGAATAGGAGAGATGCACAGAGGAAATAGCAAAACCTTTATTAATTTCCATACCCTCTATTACATCCATTAATCCCTATTTATAACACTACCAATAACAATGATTATAATGAAGAACCGACGAGTGGCCTAATGGCCGTTACATTGCATTCCCCTTTTGAAACGACGTCCTCGTCGTTCAGTTAAAAAAAAACTATATATTGTGTTCTTCAAATTTAGCCGATGCCGGACCGAAGATGAGGATTATTGTTGTTATGCCTGATCATCTCATTAGGTGCTAGAATTTCCTCCTGGATCAAAAACGAAAGTAACTATAGCAATTAGTATTGACTCGACCACCCCTACATCAAGAGGTTCTTGCTCTTGTGGTTGTCTTGACAATGGTGGCAATGATTTTGTAATAGCAACCACAATAATTGTGTCACTGCTCCCAATTTTCTTATGTTCAACATTCATTGTTGGCGGCGTTGTCATGGATGGTGGCGGTTCCTTCAATTTTTTTGGAATTATCCATGGTAAAGGTTTCACAACATAGTGTTCTTCCGACACATCCTCATATTCGTTCTTGATTGTGGATGTGATAGACGGACCCATCAAATCATATTCCACTTGCTTCGAACGCTCAAGGGTTACATTGAAGTGTTTAAGAACTATATCATGAACATCTTCTTTTGTTGTTGGCGACGATTTGATGATTGCCGGAGAAGAGGTAAGCCCGGCAAGGGAAGAGATGCATGGTTCACGGGTTGTTAATTCCTCAATTAAAGTTTGAGTATCTTGAACCGTTGATGTTTGTTGAAATTGATTTATTGCCCCAACAAAATTCTCAATGCTTTGTCCGTATTCTTTAACTATGGCATCAACAAACCACGGAAATGTCATGGCTGGATGACTGCGTAATGTAGCCCGATACCAGATAGATGCGAGTCTATCTAAGTGTAGAGCTGCGTAGATCATGAAATCTGTCGGACGAATGTTGTTATTCAAAAAATACAACTGTAATTTGTAAAGCCAATCAACGGGATCCCCATCAGAAAATCGCGGACATGAATCATATCTTGCTTGTAAATTACTTTTCAAGCGCTCCTCAAAAACATCAAAACTGCGTAATATATTCGGCTTGCAGGCTTCAATAGCAGCGTATACATTATTCGTCATTGTAGAAGATTGAAAAAATTGGCGTCTGCAGATCAAACTTCTACAATTTGGTGTTACACCCACTTTTTAATTGTTCTCTTTCTTCAATTAATTTGCAGCAGTCTGACAGAACAATTTCTTGGAAATGAAAACACTAAACAGTGTTTATTTTCTTCCTTCTGTTAAAAGCTGCAGCAAGGCTTGCCGTATACGATGGCGGAGGAAAGAGTGTTCTGCCGTTCTTGAATCAGTCGCAGTCTCGCAGAGCAGGACTGCGGAGGTGTTAGGATTATGACACCTCACATTCCCGGAGCGTCATGATTGCGCCAAGTCACCGATCCGTGGGATCATACTTTCCTAAATCAGAGGAGCCCGGTTTTTTGGAAATAATTAGGAGAATCAAATCTGGCCGGATATCCTATTCCTTGGCCTATTCCTAATCTGTATTATTCTCCTAATTATTGGGTGGTTTCAGGAAAGTCGGTCAAATTTGTTTTGGCAATCTCCTATTTTGGAGATCATTTCCCCTATTAGCCATGATTCCTAAATTAGGAGATAATCTCCTTTTCGGCCATTGAGTTTACAGCTATAAATTCATGACTGCTACAAGCCTAAGGTACCACCACACCTGCAACCCTTCACATCCAGAGAGAGAGCATCAGGCGGCTCAATTCCGGCGGCCGGAAAAGGAGAAGGCAGCGGAGGGACTCGGTCCCGGTGGTTGCTGCGGCGTGCTCCAGGAGGTGACATCGGCGGGACTTGGTCCCAGGCTTCGGCGACAGGTGGCGGCGGCGGCAGTGCTCCGGCGGCGGCAGCAGCAGCAGGCGGCGGCGGGTATTCTCCCGTCCAGGCTGCAGAGGCTGCAGTAGGCGGCTTCGACCGGCGATCCAGGCACACGGCGGCGGCGGGACTTGGTCCCGGTGGCAAGCGGCGGCGTGCGGTTGTCCAGAGGTGACATCAGGCGGGATCGGCGAGGCAGCGGCGGCGGCGGCAGCAGGGAGTCAGGCGGCAGCAACAGGGTCGGCTTTGGTGCAGACGCGATATCGCCCGGCGATATCGCCGGCGACAGCTCCGACGACAGCTCCAGGAATTGTTTTTTTTTGTTCTTCCAATTTCTGATCTTTTGTAATATTGTAACCTCCGTGATTTTTAGTGGATCTTCTCCGGCGCGCTCTCCCCGTGGAGTAGGAGCTTCTCTCCGAACCACGTAAAATCTCTTTGTCGTCTGTGTGCCTGGAATCTCGTTCTGTTATTTTTTATTTTGCGCGATCGTTTTGCTCAGATTTGAATTCCGTTGCGCTACCGCGGTACTCGATCTGATTTCACAACAATTGGTATCAGAGCGAGGTTCCGCGGAGGTGATTGATTGTAAGTTCCGTTTTAGGTTTGGGTCAACGGTAGGTGACGACCATCGGTCCGCTCCCTATCTTCTCAGATCTGATCCGTGAACTTAATCGGATTACCAGTAGCACTACGAGCAAAACAATGGCGGCAAAATTCGAGATTCCGAAGTATGACGGCAAGATTGATTTTGGCCTTTGGCAGAAACGCATAAAGGCAGTTCTCGTGCAGCAAGGTCTTCACAAGGCTCTCCTTGGCAAGGAGAAATCTGGGAAGAAGGACGACGAGTGGGAGGAGCTGGATCTGAAGGCCATCAGCACCGTTCAGCTGTGTTTGGCCGACGAGGTGATGTACAACGTGGCCGAAGCTGAGACTACGGCAGACTTGTGGAAGAAACTGGAGGAGCTGTACCTGTCTAAGTCTCTCACGAATAAACTCTACGTGAAAAGACAGCTGTACAGCTTAAGGATGTCCGAGGGCAATCAGTTACTGGAGCACATGAACGTGTTCAACAGGCTCATCTCCCAGTTGCGTAGTATGGATGTTAAAGTCGAGGAGGAAGACCAGGCTCTCCTCCTGTTGTCTTCATTGCCGAAGTCCTTCGATCATCTGGTCACCACAATTCTGTATGGGAAGGACACCCTGAAGATGGAAGAAGTGATGACAACACTGCTCTCGAACGAAGCGCGAAGCAAGTCGAGCCCTAGAGCTGACGAGGGCTTATTTGTGAGGAGCAATGACCCAGCCCGGGGTAGATCGAGAGGAGGAGGCAAGGAGGAAGACCGGTCGAGGTTTAAGTCCAGAGGCAGGAATACGAAGTGCCACTACTGCAAGGAGGATGGACACTGGAAGAATAATTGCCCGAAGAGGAAGGAGCAGACGCATGAGCCACATCAGGCTGCGGTGGCATCTGAGGATGAGAACGATGCCGACGTTCTTCACGTGTCACATAATTCTGAGACCACAGATTCCTGGATCATGGATACAGGATGCTCGTACCACATGTGCCCGAACATAAAATGGTTCTCCAGCTTCAGGCAGTGTGAGGGTGGTCGTGTTCGGATGGGGAACCAGTCGGGGTGCAAGATATCAGGAGTCGGGAGCATCAGGATCAAGATGTTTGATGGAGTGCTTAGGACCCTCACCAACGTTCGGTATGTGCCTGAGTTGAGGAAGAGCTTGCTTTCTCTAGGCACTCTGGAGTCTGCCGGGTATTCTTTCACTGGCAACGATGGACATTTGGAGGTCAGGAGAGGCGCGCAGACAATCTTGAGAGGAGAGCGTTCCGGATCTCTCTACAGACTGATTGGCACCACTATTGCCAGGGGAAATGCGAGGAGAGAGGTCAGACCGTCTCGTGAGCTACAGGATACGGTAGCGTATGCATTTCAGGCGATCTCCTCAGATCGCGTTTCCTTCGATAGAGCTTTAGAGAGCAGAGACCGCTCTCAGCAAAAAGCTAGGAAGGACAAGCAGAGGAGCGGGGCAGGATTTGTGGCAAGGGCGTGTGCGCGGAAAGAGGACCTTGGCAAATGTAAAATCTTTGCAGTCGTAGAGAAGAGGGGCAGAGTGTCATCTCAGGAGAGCCCAGGCACCGCAAGGGGAGCCATCTGGCTCAGGTGTCCCACCAAGGATCACAAGGGTACTCAGAAGAAGGTGGAGTTGCACAGTGAGAGTCCGAGTGCGAGTCACCTTGCAGAAGACCCGGTCTGTCGTGCAGGGACAGAGCACGTCGGTGTGCGCCATCAGGAGTCGAGGGAGTCCGTTCGAGGTGGAGGCGTGGTGTTGCGGGAGATTCCTGTGGAGGAGTGCGTTGCGAGCATGCGGGAGAAGTCTTTGAGGCGAGTCAAGTTTGACTTGACTCGCACCGGTGCATGTTGATCGCAGAGACCCCAGGGAGAGGGGGTTCGTAGTCGTCGGTAGGAGAGATCCAAGCTGGAGGTGGAGTTTGTCGTGTGAGGAGTCAAGGTGGAGATTGTTAGGATTATGACACCTCACATTCCCGGAGCGTCATGATTGCGCCAAGTCACCGATCCGTGGGATCATACTTTCCTAAATCAGAGGAGCCCGGTTTTTTGGAAATAATTAGGAGAATCAAATCTGGCCGGATATCCTATTCCTTGGCCTATTCCTAATCTGTATTATTCTCCTAATTATTGGGTGGTTTCAGGAAAGTCGGTCAAATTTGTTTTGGCAATCTCCTATTTTGGAGATCATTTCCCCTATTAGCCATGATTCCTAAATTAGGAGATAATCTCCTTTTCGGCCATTGAGTTTACAGCTATAAATTCATGACTGCTACAAGCCTAAGGTACCACCACACCTGCAACCCTTCACATCCAGAGAGAGAGCATCAGGCGGCTCAATTCCAGCGGCCGGAAAAGGAGAAGGCAGCGGAGGGACTCGGTCCCGGTGGTTGCTGCGGCGTGCTCCAGGAGGTGACATCGGCGGGACTTGGTCCCAGGCTTCGGCGACAGGTGGCGGCGGCGGCAGTGCTCCGGCGGCGGCAGCAGCAGCAGGCGGCGGCGGGTATTCTCCCGTCCAGGCTGCAGAGGCTGCAGTAGGCGGCTTCGACCGGCGATCCAGGCACACGGCGGCGGCGGGACTTGGTCCCGGTGGCAAGCGGCGGCGTGCGGTTGTCCAGAGGTGACATCAGGCGGGATCGGCGAGGCAGCGGCGGCGGCGGCAGCAGGGAGTCAGGCGGCAGCAACAGGGTCGGCTTTGGTGCAGACGCGATATCGCCCGGCGATATCGCCGGCGACAGCTCCGGCGACAGCTCCAGGAATTGTTTTTTTTTGTTCTTCCAATTTCTGATCTTTTGTAATATTGTAACCTCCGTGATTTTTAGTGGATCTTCTCCGGCGCGCTCTCCCCGTGGAGTAGGAGCTTCTCTCCGAACCACGTAAAATCTCTTTGTCGTCTGTGTGCCTGGAATCTCGTTCTGTTATTTTTTATTTTGCGCGATCGTTTTGCTCAGATTTGAATTCCGTTGCGCTACCGCGGTACTCGATCCGATTTCACAACACAGAGGCGGCGCAGCGGCGGAGGCGAGGCAGAGGCTAAGGCGGCGCGGCGGTGGTGGCGGCGCAGCGGCAGTGGAGCGCAGTGGCGGTGGGGGCGCAGCGGAGCTGGGGCGCAACAGCGATGGCGGTGTAGCGAGAGTGGCGGCGCAGCGGCGATGGCTGTGCAGCGGCGAAGCGGCGGTGGCTGATCTCCTGTAAAACAGGGGATCTCCGGTAAAATAGGGGTGGCTCTGTTTCAAGATCGGGGAAGACGTTGATTGAAGGTGTGGAATGGAGTCCTTGAGCGCCGGAGATGTTCGCCGGAGTTCTTGATTTCAGCCAAGTTCTTGATCGTCGGTGGGGGAGGGAAGTTCTTGATCGCCGGAGACGGTGTTCGCCGGCGTTCTTCTCTCAACGAGAGCACCAAAATGTTACGATCCTCGATCGTAACGGATTCACTGGAGATCGACACTGTGGTGGCGGTGGAAATAACCTAAATGAAGGCCTTAGGGGCGGCGGCCGGGGATAGAGAAGAAGAAGAAAGGTCTAGGAGATGACCGGAGGAGGGAGAGCGGAATAGGAGAGATGCACAGAGGAAATAACAAAACCTTTATTAATTTCCATACCCTCTATTACATCCATTAATCCCTATTTATAACACTACCAATAACAATGATTATAATGAAGAACCGACAAGTGGCCTAATGTCCGTTACAGCGCCTCACGGCCGTGCCGGGAGCGCACGAGGCGCACAAAAGCGCCCCCAGCGCGCGCTCGTTGAGAACGCGGGTGCGTTGAGAGCGCGCGGGACCGTCCCACGCGCGCATGGCGCACGGGAGCTTCACGCGCGGGCGCGTGCCGCGCGGATTATAGAAAAAATCCGGATACGAATAACCAAGACACCATGATCCCCCAGTAATCATGTGGGGATTAGAAAAGTAATCACCCAGTGCGCAATTCGCGTGTGCGATCCGTGCGCCGATTGCGCGTGCGACCGTCCACCATCGTATACACTGTCAATCGCCCATAGCAAGCCAAATGACCAGCCACCACCCGGCCCCTCCAAGGCCACTGGGGAGGACCGCGCCTTGCGACCGGCCTCCCCAGCCATCCGCGGCCACATGGTCGCAGTCGTGCCTCACGGTCGCAAGGTCGCGGCCGCATGTGCTTGTCTGTAAGGCAACGGCCTCGCCTCGCGACCTCCCCGGCCGCGCTACGCAGCTGCATGGATGCGGCCCCACCTCGCGTCCACCCCGGCCTTGCCGCTCCGCCGCATGGCTGAGGCCTGCTTCGCGGTCGGTCTCCCCGGCTGGTCATGGCTGCGCCTGACGCCACGTCCGACCTCTCCTGCTGGCTCACCCGCGACCGACCGTGACTCTCCCTCCTTCCTCGGTGACCGCCCGCCGGGGGCTACGCGCCCACAAACCGCCATTGGCGGCCCCTCTTTTTGTCGTTCGATTGCCCTCACACGGTCGCAACTGTCCGTTATGAGGGTAAACACCCGCGTAACCATCATCATGGGTGAGTGCAAATAAATAAAATAAATATGATTTGCTTATGGTAAAATTATAAAAATAATTTGCGCAAAAACTATATTAAAATGGTCTGCATATAGTAATTGTAGTTGTTACGGTTTGCAGATAGCTGCACAAGTACCGTAACCAACCCGGGGTCCTATAAATAGGACCCGAGACCCTCTCTCATTTCTAACTTTTCTTCTCTCAGCTTTCTTCTCCTACATGTCAGAGGTTTGCTGAAATCCTCATACAAGCTGCATTCCTCCTAGCGTGTCGAAGATTCATCTAAGTTCACAACGTTCCTGTGTGGCAAGCGATTCGTCTGCCTTTTCAAGAATTCTCCTACGTGCAGGGCGCTCCGATTAGTCTCCTCAGCAATTTTCCTACATGTCACCTCCAACGCGCAACGCTTAGACATAGATCATAAGCATTCTACATTGCCAGAAGGAGAAAAAGTCTAAGCTTTGTGAGAGGTGACTTTTCGCGCTCAAAGTGTTTTGCATTCTCTCTCACCCCCAAGCTGTAACGAGAATTGAAGCGGCTTGTCGCCCTCGATTCCTCCCAAGCTCTGTAAACAACTGAAGGTATTGAAGTTTGACTGGCCTAGAAACGGTCACGCGAATTTTTACTAAATTTACCGGTTTTTTCACGTTAAAAACTTGCTTATCCATTTGTTTACTTTCTTTGTGACTATGTACGCGTTCGATCCTCTGCAGGCTAAGGCGGACTAGTTTAGTCTGATCTATCAAGTGTCTCAAGTGACCCGTAACAATTAGTAAATTAAATCTAAAATAATATTGTTGCGGGTCGCCTGATCTTTCCACGGTCCGGAGGATCGGACCGTCGTAGCATGGAATTGGACTGGACACGCAAACAGTCAAAATGAACCACATTAAATGACAAGATGTGTTTTTTACGTGGAAAACCCGGAAAGGGTGAAAAACCATGGGACTGGAACTGTGTTGCGCCAAAATCTACTAGCTTCTTGGAGTTTACAGAGTTTGATTTGATCTCGAAGGACGACAGACCGCTACTCCATTACAAATGCAAAAAATGAGGGAAAACAACTAAGTCCTCGGAGCCTCGATGAAAGCGCTTCGAACTTGAAAAGTTGCCGAGCTAGCGGAACCTGGGTGGGAGCGTTCCGGCTGGAAAATTCTTCAAGTCCACGGAAGTATTGGTGGAAGCGCTCTCATTGATGTAGAGACTTGATGGGAGCGCTCTCGCAAAGGTGGTTAACGTGACTGGGGTGTGCATGAGCCCGAGCGCAAGGAGGAGAGAGGAGAGAATTCTTGAACGGAGAATCGGCCTAAGTCCATGATCTCTCTGGAAAACCTCAGAGCTCTATCTTCCCTTTGGAACTGTTTCCCTTCAAATGAAGGCCTGAGGGCCTATTTATATTTTTATGAAGGGTCATGATGTTAATTGAGCCGATGAATGATTTGTGTTGGCGAATGACGTTGCTCCGTTTTGATCATCTAGATCACTATTTTTGCCAAAATGACGTAAGTGTCCCCCTTCCCCAGGCAGTTCGGGCAACCTAGGCAAGGTGCCTGGAGGCGGCGGTGACGAAAGGTGGTTGGCGGCGAAGGAGACAGGGGCGGTCATGCAGCGCGGCCACAGGGAATGCGATAGTGCGGGGGCGCTGCCCTGCAGATTCGCGGGGGCGCATGAATGCGGCCGCGCGGGGGCGCGACCCCGCGGTGTTGCGGAGTATGACCGCACTGGGTCGCGGACCCGTGTCCGCACGAGACGCGGCCGCGCGGGGGCGCGGGGGTGTTGAAAATGGTGAAGTGAAAGTGGGTTATTGGGCGACCTGGGTGACCTGTCCGCACTTTCTATGCAAACAGGACTGGCAGTTAGCCAGGTCGGCAGAGTTGTGGCTTGTTTTTTGGCGTCCTGGGTTGTATGTTCGCGCGGACTGTCCAGACAGAGACGGCGGCCAGCCAGGCAGGCTTATGCTCATCAGGCAGTTGGATCTTAGAAGGTAACCGGGCGGATAGCTTCTATATCCGCGGAGTCCGGCAAGATGCGGACTTGGTTGGAGCTCGGCAGACCGGCATGACAGATGCCTTAGCCTAGCTCTGGTGGTGCGGCTGGTGGAAGCCGTAGGATTTGCCGGTTAGAGCGGACTAGATCTGAAGGTCGCCAGGATTGGCGGACTGTTTTCAGTGTCCGCCAGTAAGCGCGGACTGGCCCTTGTGGTCGGTAGTGTGAACTTGGTTAGTTCTGAAACAAGTCCAGGTTTGGCTCAGTCCGGGGAGATCGCGCAGTTAAGCGCGTACTACTTCTCTGTACGCCAAGCTCGGCAGCAGTGTCGTGTGCCTTGGTTGCAAGCTTGGGTAATGCAGACTGGAGTTGAGTTCGCAAGGCATGCAGACTGGAGCTGTATCCGCCTAGTTGAGTAGCTTGGCTATTGTGCCTTGGTTGTTAACTTGGGTGTGCGTATTGGTGATGTGTTCGCTTGGGAATGCAGACTGTTCTCATTATCTGTCGAGTCCGGCAGTTGACGTTGGTGCCTTGGCTGCGGGCTCAGGGTACACGGACTGGAGGTGAGTCCTCATGGCGCACAGACTAGAGCGGTGTCCACTGATAGGCAGACAAGGTGTTGCTGCAGAGTTTTTCGGGTAGCTGTCTAAGTCTGGCTAGGCCTTTGGCGACAAGGCGGATTGGGTTGCTATCCGGCCTTAGTGATGTTATTGGCCGGCTGGCTATCCTACTCAGGTCGTGGCGGACTGGCTGTGTATCCGCGACTTCTGGATACACTTGGTTCTTGCTGCGGGATGGGGCGGTTATCTTATCGGCTAGGGCGGTGACCACACTCCTCACTGTGCCTATAAATAGGACCCCCTGTCACATCAATGATAAGAGAATGAATAGTAAGTGAACTCGTGGATAGTTGTTGCGGAATGGATTTTGTATCCACGCGGTTTGAGAAGATTGACCGGGTTGTGCTTTGTAGGTTGTGCAGATAGCACTGGAAGATCAGGACTTGGTTCTGACTGCAGTCAGGGACAGTGCGGACTCTGCGGATAGCAACCAGCGGTTAACAATAGGTCGCGGGTTGCGGCTAGGCAGTCTCTCTTCTGTAACTAGTTTCCCGGTTCAATAAATTGTCCGCTTCTGGCGGCCTGTTCAGTTCGGCAGCAGCTCGCGCGGTCTGGCGGCTAGGCGACCTCGCAGTTAGGAGGCTTGCAAATCGACGGTTAGAGTTCAGCATTGGAATAACGGGCAGTCCACGTGGCTTGGTTGCGGTCTGGCGACTAAGCGAGTTGAGCAGACTCTGTAGCCCATAGCAGTAGAGCCGACGGTTACTTCATCAGTCTGCGCGGCTAGTTTTGCTTTGTATTGTTTCTGCTTTCCCTTTGGGTATTTTGGTGAATCATGTCTCACCATGTATGTCTCGGCTTGTAAAGATTGTTTAGTACAAGATTCTTGCTCTTCTGGTTTGCATCTGGTTATTTGGGCTCGGATAGGTGTAGTGTTCCTGCGCCTGGTTCCCGTCTTCCGCTATATCAAATTTAACATGGTATCAGAGAGAATAGAGGTTTGTGAAGTTGATCAACCGACAGTTTGCTTCTGTGAGTCTAAGTGAACTAGGCTTAAGTGTAATGAATGGTGGTTTTGCAAGGGATCTTGGAATGGAGCTTCTTACATGAACTAACTTTATAAAGTGGAAGTCATGTATGAAATGCTATCTTCTTGGCGAGGACCTTTGGGATGTGGTTTGCAGAGATGAAAGGCAAGAGGATACTGCTAGCAATGTTGAAGTGATGAGTGCTTGGAAGAAGACAAACGCGAAAGCGGAGGTTGTTTTCAAGCCGGCGATCTCATCGGAACTCTTGGACCACATCGACCGATGTCGGTCAGCTGCGGAGATTTGGACTTCCCTCGATGGGTTGTTCAACAAGGAGGTGAAGATGTCTGCTGAGGTTGGTCCCTCTACTTCTGATTAGCAAGAGAGGAGTGTTTCTCCTAGGCGTGATGGGAAGAGGAAGGAAGGACCAAGGGGTTATAGATGCAAGCAACCCCGTCACCTCAAGAAGGAATGCAAGGTTGTCTTGCACTCGGTAAACGTTGCTCATGTTGGGAGTAAGGGGAAGGACTTGGTTGAGTCATCAACAAGTTTTTATGTTGATCGGTTGAAGGTCAGTGATAGTGTAGCTATCTGGCATGGAAGACTAGGGCACGTGGGGATGGACAAGCTGAAAGCAATGGCAGTGAGAAGCCTTGTGAGAGGTTTGCCTAGGATGTCATCCTTCGGCGATGTTCAAGCTTGCGCAGGATGTCCACACGGTGAAGCTTATCGCTTTACGTTTGATAAGGCGCAATCCAGGTGTAAGGCACCATTGGAGGTTGTCCATGGTGATCTGGTGGGGCCGACCATCACCGCCAGTCTTGGAGGCATCAGGTACATGCTGATATTGGTTGATGACTACTCGAGGTATACTTGGGTGTACTTCATGAAGGAGAAGTCGAACACGATTCTTTTGTTTGTGGAGTTCAAGAAGCTTGTGGAGGGTCAGCTTGGTCTGTGGATCAAGAATTGAGGACTGGCAACGGAGGTGAGTTCGGCTCAACCGTGTTCTCTAACTTTTGCAGGAAGCATGGAATCCGAAGGAAGCTCTATTGTGGACATACTCCAAAACAAAGTGGAGTAGCAGATCAGAAGATCTGTCTTTTGACAGAGACCTGCAAGTGTTGGTTTCAGTACGAAGGCATTTCTAAGGCCTTTTGGGCGGAAGGGATGGCCTGCGCGGCCAAGGTCATCAATCAGATGCCTCTGAGTTCGATCAACACAAAGACTCTGTATGAGCTGATGTTCAGGATAAAGCCCAGCGTGAAGCACCTTCGGGTGTTTGGATCTACTTGCTTTGTACACTCTCTGGATGCTCTCAAGACGAAGCTAGTCTTTATCGGGTATGATGGGCAAAAGAGGAGATGGAGGTGTATGGATCCTGCGACGAAGAAGTTCATCGTGTCGAGAGACGTTGTCTTCGATGAGCTAACGTCGTATTGGGGTAGCTCAGATGGGGAGCTAGAGGTGAGCAGGTCAGATGGTGGGCTAAAGGAGGCTGCTGCTAAGGTCCAGATGGAGCTGCCTGTAACATCCCTCAGACTTCTAGATCCCTAGAATGGTTTTTTCATGACTGGGTCATGACAAAACCCTGGGAAGCACTAGAGGGTTTGGGTGAACATGGGAAGCAAGGTGTGAACCAACTTGGGCTGCAAATAGTAAGTCTCAGTTACCAAATATTTATAGAATATAAGACCGGTCGGTTTCGTCTAACTCAGCAAACAATTCGTCGAACCGGTCGGATTCGTCGAACTCAGCAAGAGTTCGTCGAACGGAGCATATTCGTCGAGCTCAGCAAGAAATTCGTCAAACGGAGTGGATTCGTCGAACTCAGCAAGAAATTCGTCGAACGGAGTGGATTCATCGAACTTAGCAAGCAATTCGTCGAA
Source organism: Platanthera zijinensis (assembly GCA_039513925.1). NCBI lineage: Eukaryota > Viridiplantae > Streptophyta > Magnoliopsida > Asparagales > Orchidaceae > Platanthera > Platanthera zijinensis. The sequence continues at coordinate 203,830,512 of CM077083.1, forward strand.
CCGGTCGGATTCGTCGAACTCAGCAAGAGTTCGTCGAACGGAGCGTATTCGTCGAGCTCAGCAAGAATTCGTCAAACAGAGCATATTCGTCGAACTGAGCAAATAATTCGTCGAATGGAGCATGTTCGTCGAGCAGAGGAAGTCGAATTGAGCCTCTCTGAAATTAGGAGCATATTCGTCGAACGGAGCAAGTTGCTGAACTAGGTTCAGGTTTCGTCACAGGGCATATTCGTCGAACGGAGTTTGACAAATGGAGCAAATTCGTCGGGCGGAGTTTAACGAATGGAGCAAATTCGTCGGGCGGAGTTCGACGAATGGAGCAAATTCGTCAGGCAGAGTTCGACGAATGGAGCAAATTCGTCAAGCGGAGTTCGACGAATAGAGCAAATTCGTCGAACTAAGCCTATCTGGAATTGGTGATTTGGAGGAGAGAGAAAGCTAGGGCTTAATGGACATGGAGGCTCCATAACCCCCCACTTTTATAGGGCTTTTACTCCTTTGAGGGAGAGGAGAAGTTTCTGGAGGTGGCCGGCCATTGGGGTGGCTCAGCCCATTAATTTGGTTGAATCCAAAAGAATGAGTTTATGGATATTAATGGTCATTGAAGATTGACCCTCCCCCTTCCCCAATTGGTTATTTTAAAAGCTTCACAGTCAGAGAGGAGCTGTTTCCACTCCTTCCCTGAAGAAATCAAAGCCCTTCGCTGTACAGTTGCAGAGCACTGAAAAGCTCGATGTCCAGAAATGGTGCGGAGGCAAAGCACTCGCATTCAAGCTGCAAACAAGGTCCTCCTCTACTCCTTCATGGGTTAGATCTTAGGAATCTTTAGAGATAAGAATCGGGCTCAGTTGAGCTGATTCCAAGCTTCAAATTTCATGAATTTTTGGATTTGGGCTTCCTCGTGGGTTCGCTGGAAATCGCCCCTCGGCGGTCGTGCCGCCGCCCGGCAAAAGCCCCCACCTCAACGGAGGTGGTGGCGGTGGTGGCCGGCCAGGGAGGTGGTCGGGTGGCCGGCAAATGGACTTGGAAGTGCTCCATGTAGGGCTGATTGAAGCCGTTGGCTGGAGGAAGAAGAAAGCCAGGGCCCGTCTGTACAACCCCGTATTCGCGGAGTAGGGTCCTTCCGGCAGGCGCGAGACTGATCGTGCAGTTTTAAGCTTTTTTGAGGGTTTTGCACTCTTGGAGGCAAATTTAGTATGGATTTGTGTTTTACACTAGTAGGGGAGGAAATATTTTTCTCCCCCCGGCCCCCTCGGGGGGTCACCCAGCATCGAGCTCGCCCAGCTCCCCCCAGGCCGTCGAGTACTCCCAGGCCACCGAGTACCACCTTGGCTGCCGAGTACCCCCAGACAGCCGAGTACCGCCCAGGCCGAGTACCCCCCAGGCCGCCGAGTACCCCCCCAGGCCGCCGAGTACCACCCAGGCCGCCGAGTACCCCCAGGCCACCGAGTACCGCCCAGGCCGAGTACCCCCCAGGCCGCCAAGTACCCCCAGGCCGATGAGTACTACCCCGGCCGCCGAGTACCCCCCAGGCCGCCGAGTACCACCCAGGCCGCCGAGTACCCCCAGGCCGTCGAGTACCGCCTAAGCCGAGTAACCCTCAGGCCGCCGAGTACCCCTCAGGCCGCCGAGTACCCCCTAGGCCACCGAGTACCGCCCAGGCCGAGTACCCCCCAGGTCGCTGAGTACCCCCAGGCCACTGAGTACCCCCCCAGGCCGCCGAGTACCCCCAGGCCGCCGAGTACCACCCAGGCCGCTGAGTACCGCCAAGGCCGAGTACCCCCCAAGCCGCCGAGTACCGCCCAGGCCAAGTACCCCCCAGGCCGCCGAGTACCCCCCAGGAAGCCGAGTACCCCCCAGGCCACCGAGTACCCCCCAGGCCGTCGAGTACCGCCAGGACGCCAAGTACCACCCAGGCCGCCGAGTACCCCCATGCCGCCGAGTACCCCCAGGCCGCCGAGTACCCCCAGGCCGCCGAGTACCACCCTGACCTCCGAGTACCCCCCAGGCCGCCGAGTACCACCCAGGCAACCGAGTACTCCCAGGATATCGAGTACCGCCCAAGCTGAGTACCCCCCAGGCCGCTGAGTACCCCACGGCCGCCGAGCTAACCTCAGGCCGCCGAGCTCCCCAGGCCGCCAGCTCGCCCCTAGGCCGCAGGCTCGCCCGGGTCTTCTTTTGGCCATGCTCTTACCATTGTGCCCTTGGGGTGGAGTTACCTCGTTACCCCCCGGTGTGGAGGTTTGTTATTGGCTCAAGGTCAATTGGTCGTAAGGGTATTTTGGACATTTTTCCTCCATGCTTGGAAAAACTATAAATAGTCCCCCTTGGGTACCTTTGGAGAGATGAGTTTTTGGCTTCCTCCTCCATTGGTTTCTTCTTCATTGTTGAGTTGAGAGAGCTCTCCAAGGTACTCAGCTCAACCATTGGTGAGGGAGGGGAAGTGCTCTTGTGACTTTCTAGGTGTGTGGTGGGACTTCAACGCTAGAGCCGAGGGTCTGTTCCTAGTTTCCCAAGTATTTGGTCCGTGACGTTCCCCCGAGTGTATTAGGTGTGAGGTCACCCCTCTTTTGGGACCCCGAACTCCACAGAGACCAATTTCTGGTTTCAACACCGTCGATCCTGCTTTAAGATCAGTGCAAGATTTAATATACTAAATTTGATTTATGTATATTCTGTCACATAATTTCACCTGTTTAGGAATTTAAATTAAAAATACTTATAAGTCTTTTCTAAAGAGGTGGTCAACATGAAACTTGTATCCCTGTGTGTCTAGTGTTTTTTAAAATTGATTTGAAGCAATTTGGAGTTCAGGTCAGACCACATCACTCATTTTGGTGAGGTCTATACTTTGTGTTGATCAGAGATTATTTGGGGTTCCCCCATCAATCCTGACCTCCAAATGACTTGAAATTTAGAGCATGAATCTCTCATGTCTAGATCTATAATATATCCAAAAATGGGAATTTTTGGAAAATATTTTTTCTAAGTTTTGGAAATCATTTTATTTTTCATGAATGGTTTAATTAAAGGGTCTAATGATCTCAAAATCCTCCTAAATTTTGGTGAGTGGTCCTTGGGGTCAATATAGGACTCTGTATAAAATTCCATCCCATTTGGAGATGATTTGGTTTGGAACTTGGTAAACCCTAGCCTAGGCCAAAAAGGGTTAATTAGGTTAAAATGTCCTTTGTGATATTGAGTGACCAAATCACCTCAACAGAGGTTGAAACTTGGGCCACTGATTTATTATGTCAATAAACACCTTCACATGGAGTTTGGGGTGGATAGGATGGATTTGCCCTAGGACCCTAGTTCAAACCCTAAGGTTGAACTTTGGGGGTTGGTGAAGGACATGATGTGATATGTCCATGTATGGACTTGGGGTTTAGTCCATGTAACCGTAAGATGGTAAATAGCCCTGGGAAGGAATTTAGTGATATTAAGACTTAGGCACACAACTTAAATCAATTATGGATTTTTTTAGGCTTATACCTTTATTAGAAAATTTGAAGGGTCATATGACCTTGGATTCTTATGAAATTTTGGTAGAAGAGTTTTTATAACAATATGAGTCTCTGAAAAATATATTGTAGAATGTTTGGAAGACATTAGCTCATCATTGTAGTTATAACCTTTATGTTGCCCCTATGGAAGATTTTGATAAAATCATGGTTAAACTAACTTAAAATATTATGAAACTTAGTTAGTGATGATTTATGATCATATTGAAGCCCTAGTAATTTTTGTGTAATTTTTGGATAATATTTTGAGGTACTTCTCTCTTTAATTCTATTTATTGTATTTGTTGGGTATTGTATCCACAATTACCTGGATTTGAGAAAGCCTCTGTCAAGCTAAGATGAATTCACAATGTATTTGATCATTTGTCTTCAAGTTGTGCTTGCAGTTATTCCACGCTAAGTACACACCAATGTCATGGTGCAGTAGGTCAATATATACGGGTATGTGCAACGTAATCCCTCGTTGAGCAGATCAGTGTGTTGGCTTACGTGCACTCTCTCTATCGGAGTGTACTTATGTTCAAGTACAGGGCTTAGATAGATCAAGAGCAGACAAGGAGCAAGGATGGGTCAAAGACCAGCTCACGGGAAGATAGACGAAAAATCGTCTAAGGAAAATTCAACGAGAATCACTAAGTGATTCTCGCCGATTCGACGGGAATCACTAGTGATTCTCGACGAATCGTCGAGAATCACTAGCCTACTCTCGCCGAATGCATCCGGCTGTCTCAACGCCGTCTAGAATTCAGCTAAGGCAGAATCGACGAGAATCACTAAGTGATTCTCGCCGAATCGTCGAGAATGACTTTGCATTCTCGCCGATTCGTCGAGAATGGATTGTGATTCTCGCCGATTCTCTCTGGATGGCTTGCTTTTCAGCTAGAATTCTTCCAAGGAGAATTCGACGGGAATCATAAGTGATTCTCGCCGATTCGTCGAGAATCACCAATGATTCCCGCCGAATTTTGCCTTAGGCGTTTTTCGTCGACTCGCTGGACCGGACCATGTACTCAGGCGTTGTTTGAACCGGAATTAGGGTTTCGTCTTGTGGGGCCCACAACGGTCATAAAGGAGTATTCTACAGTATAAATACTCTCCTATTTTTGAACGTAACATAAGCGAATAAAACGAACAAGTCGGCCGCCTCGCGTGACCTAGCTAATCGCAGAATCTCCGCCGCCGTCGCCGCTCGAGAGGTTGTCGCTGCCGTTGGTCTTGGATTCTTCTTGATCTCCCGGCGACAGAAACTTAGCCAAGCAACGCGTCTCACGTTTCTTTCTTGAGATCTTTTGTCTCTTAGTTTGTTGAACGGGAATACTTTCCCCTTCCAAATCGATTGAGACGATCGATCCAAGTAAGATCGTTGGTAGACCTTGCTAGCTTTGTTACGAAGTTTGGATCTCGAAAGCATCGCCGCCGCAATCCTTTCTGCCGCCGATCTCGGGGAGATCCTCTCCAAGAGATTGCTTAGGTCGTGGACTCTTCGTCTTCTTCAAGAACGCTTCATCGAATGAAGAGGAACACCGAGCGCTCCAAACGTAGTTTGTATTTTGTACATTCTATTTTTACTTTTGTTGTAACGGAACTTTGGTTCCTCATTGTAAGGGTTGAGTGCAACCCGTGGTGGAGGAGTAGTGACTCTTTTGGGTGGAAGGGTTTCTTCCATAGTGAGAGGATTGGATTTCAATCCTGTTGGTGAAGTGACCGAGTCGTCCCTTGTTGGGAGATAGGTCGAAGGGGGAGAGTGGACATACCCAAATCGGGGAACTGCTATAACTGTTTGTGTGTTTCTGTGTTGTGCGTGTTTTGTTTTCTTGTGCAGGTTTATTTTTAATTCCGCAAAAAGACTGCAAATCACCTATCCCCCCATAGGTGAAGGTAGTTGACACTAGATTGACTTTCAGTATTTATATTGAATTAATTATTTAAGGGCTAATACTTTTATGAAAGTTTGTGAAACTTGGTATTCTATGTTAATTTGGCATCATATAGTGATCATAATTTTTGGAAGGCCATAACTTAAGGAAATCCAGTACTTCATGCTCAAAACCATTCGTGGCCTAATTTTGGGGAAAATTTAATAAATACTAAATTAATTAGGAAAATTACAAGTTTATGGATTTAGTCTACATATATCATGATAGACCCCCAGTAATAATTTTAGGGCATTTGGAAGAATATTTGAAGGGGTCATCCATCATGTTCATCATATAGCTTATGTTGGTATGCATTTAGTAAAACTGCGAAAACTCTGATAACATGTGGAATGGACATAGGGAGATGTGGTTAATAGTATACTGATTTGGTAAGGTGAAAAATAGAGCTTCATTAGGAGTCATGATGAGGAGAGTGTTGGGTAGACTAGTGTTAAGAGGTGCTTGGGATCGACGAAAGATCCTATTTCCTGTGGAGAGAGAGAGTCAAAATACACCAGGGTTAGTTCTAGTGTAATATAAAAAGGGATCGAGAATTGGGTAATAATCAATAATAGTAAGTGCCTTGCGAAAGGGAACGATGGGCTTCAGCTACCATCATAGTTCCTAGTGCCCTGTGAGAGCCCTTCACCGGGAATGCCTTGGGCAGTCCGAGGTTAACGTAAGCCATAAGTCTAATGGATTACAAGAGTAATTAGAAATACTTTAAAATTACACTTACACTCACACTCCCCGGTGTTGTGGGAGTTAGGTTGGGTCTCACGAGCGGTAGGCTCAGTGGTCTTGGTGATGGGCAGGTTAGCCCGGCAAGCCGATGGCTCGGTAGATATTTATGACAGACAGGATAGTCTGGGGAGCCTTGGATCAGTGGGAAAACACATTAATATTGCATGTGCATAAAATTTAAGGTGGTAGGTCTTCGGTATTGGAGAGTCGTCGCACCAACACCAATACGTTGACTCGGCAAGTGTGGTTTAGCACTTAGCCAAATAAAGTCCAGTGCGCCAGCCGGCAAGAGTACGCAGGAGCTCCGCTTAGTGCACCAGCGTTGAGGCATACGATAGGTCTGACTAGTAGTGCTGATACCGATTTAGAGGTGGGTGAGGCCTAACCCACCGCTTCCGTTTGCCACTACGGAGGTATCCTGGGAGGTTAGGCTCTAGAAAGGGGAAACTAAAGGTTTGTGTGCACAGAGTCGGGTGTGTGTGTTACACTTGCATGTTCACATCATAACATACCTGCATGACATAGCATAATCATTGCATATAACCCTTAACACCTATTGTATAAATTGGCATGAGACACTTTATATAATAGGTCTTGCAAAATGACCCCTTGGTCTATAGGTTTGTATGGGCATTCCTATAGGTCATGGTTACTTAGTTTATCTTCTTGTACTTTTACATGCTCATCTTGTTCATGTGTACACTCATACTGCTTACCTATTACTGCTTACTTATACTTATTATGATTATATACTCATGACAGACTAGCTTTGCCGTCACCTCCTTACTTTCGTTACTTTCCAGCTTACATACCTTCCCTTTCATCCTCCCCGCTCGGTGCCTAGGAGCTATTGGAGGAGAGGTGAGGGATGATAGGACTTAGTCTTTTAGACTAAAGGTCGTTGAACAAATTATTTTAGGGGATCGCGGAGCCAAAACAAGAGATGCAGCCCCAGAGGTCGGTGCGCTTGGAGACGGGACAGTCTAGCACGGGAATTCAGGCAACAGGGACAGTGAGTCCCGATCATTAGTAGTTACTATAGATTTGCTTCCGCATTGAGTGACTTGTAGTGAGGATCATGATGTATCGCGCAGGAGCCCTCTTATTAGTACTTTGATTTATCATTACTGTGGACTCTCCCTTCGTGGAGATTTATTTTATATTCATGTTATTTCTAGTGGACTAGTATTGAGTTTACTTTACTCTTTGTACTTACTCTTCTCTTCTGCGATCGGTATGACCGGCAGGATCAACGTTTTGTAGTGACAACCTTCCCGGGTGTGTTGGTGTCATCGCAAAGCGGCGGTTCTGGGCATAAGACTCTGTTGGTTTTACAAAAAAATGGGGTCTTATAAACTGGTATCAGAGGTAAACCTCGAACCCCGAGTAGTTTTGCATATAGAATCTGGAAATCGCAGTACAAAATAGGCATGTTGTGTGAAGCCCATCGGGACAGGTTGGTCTGGATTGGTGATGTTTTATTTTGCATGCCGGAGAAGACTCCGAGGATAAACGGGTAGTTTATGGGGTCTGAAGGGTTGTGCCTGTGAATGGGAGTAGCAGGAAGTACTGGAGACACTCTCCAAAAAATCCCCAAAAAATACCACGGTTGTGAGATCGTTGGATATCGCCGAGCGATAGTGAATATCGTCGGTGATAGCTCGTGATGAGCTATATTTTGTGAAAGTCCAATTTTTCTGACATTGCAGAATGTTGTAGGTTTTTCTAGACTAATATTCTAGTTATGGCTGAGTCTTGGTACAGAAAGAGAAATTCTGTTGTTAACGCCAGACGATAGTGTTATCATTGGAGATAGCTCCTAGATAGTATTTTGATTACAAAGCCTATCTCTCGGAGACCGTGTGGCTAGTATATGAGTTGTATTCATGTTGCTCAGCTTTGATGGTCGTGAGATTCATCTATTAAATGTAACACAATTATGTTTAACTCCTCGGGAAAGATGATGTGACCCGCGTCTATCCATTTAGCCATGGAAGCTCAGCTTTCAGCTATGACATGACGATTTGAGCAATGGGAAAAGGCTGAACTGTACCCGCCCTAAGTCATGGTATTATAGACCGTTGGCACAAGAGAGGAGAGTCTTCGCTATATGTCAGACAAAAATGCTAATAGTTTGTCGTCAGTCTCAGACTTTTGGACTGTGGTGGGACTAGTGTTTCCAGTTCACCGACAATATGCCCTGAGTGCACGGAACGTTTGGCAGCTAATGTAGACGTTTGTGATATATTAAATGGTGTTTAAGTTATACCTTCTTGTGATATATCTATGTATGGTTGCTATGCATGCATGGAAGGAATACCGCTGCCCCGGGTATGAGGTAGGGTTGTTTTAAATTGGTCAGCTAAAGTTGACCGTTGCCTTGTTTGCCATTCTTGTGGTGGATTGTCCCTGTGCAGGTGCTGAAGAGTCGAGCAGGAAATAGCAGGTTGCATCCCTTTGATGCTACACTAATGATGCAGTATTCTAGAGCCGCCCCGCTCTGGTTCTGCACCAAAGGAACACATTCGTTCCCACCACCGGGCTACAGCCCAAGCACCCCACCCTTGACCGCACTTATTCTCAGCGTGGCGGGATGTTGAGGTGGAGTCTTGAACCCAGCCCCCTTGATAAATCCCTTTCCTAACATGGACTATCACCAACCTAGCTCTGATACCATTTTTTTATCAAGGGGGCTGAGTTCGAGACTCCGCCTCAACATCCCGCCGCGCAGAGAATAGGTGTGGTCATGGGTGGGGTGCTTGGGCTGTAACCCGATGGTGGGACCAGACATGTTCCTCTGGTGCAGAACCAGAGTGGGGAGGATCTAGACCACTGCATCAGCCAGCCCTCGAAGGCCAAGCGAAGGCTCTTTATTATTTTCATGTGTGGCCGACCTGCGAGCTGATGTTTATAAACCACCTTGTTGAAGCATAACTGTAAGGCCTTAAGGTCGTAACGTTTTGTGTATTTTGTAATAACATTCCTATGGTTTTATATAATGGACATTGTTGATACTTGAGTTCAATTTAACCCATGGAGCTTGCGCTAGAATGCTCTGAGTTAGGATTCGTTTGATCTTATGATATTTAACCTCTAACCCTTCTGACTGTCTGTGGAATATGGCATGGGCCCCCTGTCGGACCCTCTATTTGTAGGATTTCTTAGTGAAGAGGTAGGGCGAATTTTTTTAAAAAAAATCACAAGCACCAACAACACAAAAGGATCGGATATCCGATGACAACGGCCAAACAAGTCTAAGCAACACAAAACCTAACTCATCACATCTAACCATCACAAGGGGTTAGAAATTGTACCTCTAGAGAACAAGATCTCTAGGCGGAAGAGGGGACACGTTGGAGAAGATGGTAGCGATTCCACCACAATAAATAGGTCGATGCCTCGCCTCTTAGTTCACCTTGAACCCTAACAGCCAAAGCAATCTGCCATGTTGATGAGGGGAGTGGAAGGAAGAGACCTAGACCTTCTTCTTCAAGCCGTCGGAGACGTCTAGTGGTCGAGCCACACTTGTCGCCGGGTAGAATACCAAGTAAGGGAATACGTCGAGGTTGTTCCTTCTTCTTCAATCCGTCGAAGTGCTCAATGGCTGAGCCACTCTTATCGCCGGGTAGAAGACCAAGCCACGCACAGTCGTCGGAGCACCTCCAGGAACTCAAACGATGGAGCTAGGGAAAAATCACGAGTCGGCTCTTTCCCGAGCTCGGGAAATCGCCTCGCATTTTTTCTGTTGTGTCGTCGTCGAGTTGTGGAGGGAAAACCAAAAAGGCCAGCACTGAAACCTTATCTCCCCTTTGCTTTTTTATCTCACTCTCAACACTTAATCCCAACCCTTGATCAAAACTTATATATATATATATATATATATATATATATATATATATATATATATCCAATAAATGAGGGCTTTGATCTTGGGTAAAGATCTACCCTCCATTTTGATCATAACATAACCTCAAAACAAGCAGGTTATTTGGATTGATTGAGATAAGAAATTGTGCCATCACACTAATAAAATAAACGCGATGAACAAATTCATCCCGCAGATTAACAGTTGCACAATTTGACAACTCGTCTTGGTCTAAACATGTCAAAAACGACATTTTGAATGCGCACTTACTGTGCTATCTTGATTGCATGCTGTATGAAATCAAACGCACAGATAATTCAAACAGAGACTGTTCTCGTTCATTTGGTGTAACCTTACAGAGGAACCATGTCGTCACAGCTATAATATAACAATTTATATTATGGACTATAAGAGGCTATATCAAGGCATTACAGTCGCCACAATAACATGGTAGAAAAGGTAACTTAACATTATGACCTGTGTCTACCTTTATCACGTGATATTATGAATATAATGCAAAATAGGACCGTGTCATTTCTGCATTATATTTGTCATTCTCGATCTCATAAGTGAGTTATAATTATAACTGCTTCAGTTATTTGCATGCGTAACAACCTCGTTTTACCAAAGATCCCGACTATATCACTACCCAAATAATTTGGGGACAAACGATATTTCAATATGCAAATTTCTTGCGCGTAAGTGTAAACAACGAATCACAATATTTATCACCATCAAAAGATGGCCTTCAACTATAATCACATTGTTCACATTGACGCGCTAAATGTACACATCTCATATCTTCAACTCACTAGACACGTTGTAAACATTAATGACACTAAACACATTCCATATAATGTTACAACTAAAATAGGTCAACCTCAATATGTATGAACTCGGACGCATACATACTCATATGATTAAACGATAACCATTTATCAACATTTATAGAACTCCAATGTACTTTAACCAATATGAAAATCTTAACCTGGCAATCAATGTTCTCTTTGACTACCACGAAAGAGAGGAAAACATAAGATTACACAACATAATAAAACTCACGGTTCTATAGTTCAAGACCAAGAGCATCTTCTTGAACCTAACATGAGGTATGTTATACAATCAAGGAACAAAATGTACCAATATTATTTAGATCGTGAACACTTAGTAAATAAGAAAATAAAGCAACTTTCAAAACACCATATCCTTCAATCTCCCACTTGTTTTTCAAAATTTCTTAGTCCAAAAGAAAATTACAAACAAAAGAGCAACCTATGAAATCACTCATCAGGCCACTCTCCACGGTCACGTAACCCCATGGATTCGAAATAAATTTCGCCCTTGGCTTGAGATAGAGGTTTTGTGAAGGGATCGACTGTGTTGTTGTTTGTGTCTATCCATAAAAGTGCAATTTTGCCTTCCTCAATGAAGTCCCGCGTAATACAATACTTTCTATCCATGTATTTTGTTTTATGATGTGACTTTGGTTCCTTGATTTGTGAAATGAAGGCACTATTATCGCAAAATAATTTCAAGGGACCTTCACTTGACGGAACAACTCTAAGTTCCTCAAGGAACTTCTTCATCCATACTCCCTCTTTGCTAGCTTCCGCAGCTGTCATGACTTCTACAGCGGTGGTTGAGTCAGCAGTCGTTGATTGCTTCTAACTGCGCCAACTCACGGCCCCACCATTCAGAAGGAAAACGAACCCAGATTATGATCTCCTGTCATCCGGATCTGTCATGAAGCTAGCATCCATGTAGCCTTCTATAGCTAGCTCCTTGTGCCCACCAAAAACAAGAAACTTATTCTTGGTCCTTTTCAGATACCTAAGAATATTTTTGATAGCGGTCCAATGATTAGGACCTGACGAAGCTTGATGTCGGCTCGTTATGCTCAGAGCATATGCAACATCCGGTCTTGTATAGGTCATGACATACATGATGGAACCTATAGCGGAAGCATAAGACACATTTCCATGCATTCAATGTCTTTATGCATGGAGGCGCACTGAGACTTGTCAAGCTATAAAGACGTCTTCATTGTCACATTCCCTTTCTTAGAGTTTTCCATGTGTAACCTTTCTAAGATTTTGTCAATGTAAATACTTTGACTTAGGTCAATGAGTCTCGGCGACATATCCCTATATATCTTGATTCCCAATATATATTGGGCTTGTCCCATGTCCTTCATTGAAAGGATGATTTTCAATGAGTCTCTTGTTTGTTCCATTAAAGGTAAATGATTTCCCATTAATTATATATCATCGACATACAAAACTAAATATATGATGTGACTTCTACTAACCTTTTTGTATACACAAGGTTCTTCCTTGCTTTGAATAAAACCGAGAGTTTTAATCTCTTCGTCAAAGTATTTTTTCCAACTCCTTGATGCTTGCTTCAAGCCATAAATGGTCCTCAGAAGTTTACATACTTTCTCGATATTTTTTCGATCTTCAAAGCCTTGAGGTTGCATCATATATACCTCCTCAGCTAGTTTTCCATTCAAGAAAGCTGTTTTGATGTCCAATTGTCATATTTCATAATCATAGAAAGCTGCAATAGCCAACATGATTCGAATTGTTTTGAACATTACAACCGGTGAAAAAGTTTCATCGTAGTCAATTCCTTGGACTTGACTGAACCCTTTTGTCACGAGTCTAGCCTTGTAAGTTGTCATGTTGTCATTCATGTCCATCTTCCTCTTGAAAATCCATTTGTTGGAAATGGGTTTCTTTCCAATAGGAAGGTCAACCAAGTCCCATACTTGATTGTCATACATGGATTGCATTTCTGATTTCATGGCTTCTTGCCAGGCATCAGAATCTATCCTTCCTAATGCTTCTTCATAGGTCAAGGGGTCTTCTGTGTCAATTACCAAGACTTCATGAAGACCCATATAAAGGTCGAGTTTTCTCTTTACCCTAGTAGACCTTCTTAGTTCTATTTGCTCATTGGCTCATCTTGAGGCACTCGAATTTCTTCTACAACCTCTTGTTGAATTAATTCATGTTCAACGCGAGTCAAAGAATCGTTTGGTTGCGCAGTATGAACCTCCTCAACATGAAATTGTGGAGGTGGATTGCCCACACTCCCACTGAGCAAATGAACCATATGTGATATCTCGTGATCGCTTTTAATGTTAAAATTCATCTCATGATCATAACTTGGTAGGTCCTCTTGAGTTTCCTCAAGTGTTATCATACGTTCACATCCTTTGATTCTTTCAAGAAACTCTTTCTCTAAGAATGTATCACTCTTCTTTACGAATATTGTATTCGTCGACTTGTGCTAAAAGTTACACCCTTTCGTTTCTCTTGGGTATCCTATGAACATCTTTGGGTTCTAATTTAGTCGATTGCATACGTTTTACGTATGCCTCACAACCCCAAATTTTAAGAAAAGATAAAATGGGCGGTCTCCCGAACCATATATCATACGGAGTATTATCAACAGATTTTGTTGGAACAATATTTAAAGTGAGAGTTGCAGAAAGAAGCGCATGACCCCAAAAATATAAAGGTAAATCGGTCTGACGGGTCATGGAACGAACCATGTCAAGAAGGGTTCGGTTTCTCCTCTCGGAGACACCATTCCACTGCGGGGTGCCAGGAGGAGTAAGCTGCGGTATAATACCACGCTCCTTTAGTTAAGTAGCGAACATATTTCTCATATACTCACCCCCATGATCAGATCTCAAAATTTTAATTCTCTTGTCAAGCTGGTTCTCTACTTCATTTTTGTATTCCTTGAATTTCTCAAGGGATTCACTTTTATGCTTCATGAGATAAACATAGCCGTAACGACTATGATCATCCATGAAGGTGATGAAGTACCTATAACCATCTCTTGAACTAGTACTCATTGGACAACATACATTAGAATGTATCAATTCCAATAAGTTGTTCGCTCTTGCACCTTTCTTACTGAAAGGTGTCTTGGTCATCTTTCCAGCTAAACACGATTCACATGTCCCAATTGCATCAAAATCAAATGAATCCAAAAGATTAGCTTGATGTAATTTCCTTATGCGTTTTTCATTAATGTGGATAAGGCGATGGTGTCATAAGAGTGTCTCATTTACATGAGATATTTTGAGTCTTTTTGTTATTGACATTCATAACATGTTTATCTTCAACTATATTAAGCAAATACAAACCATTTGAAATGAAAGCATTTTCATAAAACAAATCATCCTTCTTAATAGTCATTTGTGAATTATTTATCACAAAACAAAAACCTTCTGCATCCAAACATGATAAAGAAATAATGTTTCTTAAAACAGAAGGGACATGATAAACATCTTTCAAAATAAAACATAAACCACTAGATAAAAGAAGATCAAGGGTGCCAACAGTAACTACAGAGATTCTTGCACCATTTCCAACCTCTAGCACAACCTCTCCTTTGGAGAGCGTTCTCCTATCCCTTAGTGACTGCACATTAGAAACTAAGTGAGCACATGATCCGGTATCCATTACCCAATCAATGATAATTGTGGTCAAATTTAGATTTAATTCAATATACATTTGGGACGCTTGCGTTCAATCTTGCCTTCATCCAAGTCACGCTTATACTTGGGGCAATTCATCTTGTAGTGTCCTTTCTCATGACAATGGAAGCATTCGGTGACAATAGTTGGAGAGTTCTTCACTTTGCTTCCCTTGGAGGTGCTCACATGAGCTCCTCCCTTATTGTCTTTGAAAGAGGAGTTTCTACTAGCAGTCTTGTTTGCTACATTGCCTTTATTCTTAAAGGGCTTCTTGCTACTTGACGCAATGACCAGGACAGAATTCTCCTTTATCTTATCCATGTCCACCTCAGCTGTTTTGAGGGCATTATGGAGCTCATTCATGGTCATCTTCCTTTCACGCATATGATAATGCATTATGAAATCTTTATAGGAGTAAGGAAGTGACCCCAGTATGATATCCTCAACAATGTCATCAGGAATTTGAGAATTCAGTTTCTCTAATTTCTCTAGATAGCTCTGTACTTTAAGGAAGTGCACTGAGATAGATTCACCCTTCATCACCTTGCACCTTGTGAGTGCTATGGTGGTCTTATAGCGCTCTTTCCGAGCACTATCAGTGAACATTTTTTCTAATTGTGCTATAATTTCCTTAGCGGGAGTATCAAGAAATTTTCTTTGCAACTGATTGCCAATACTGGCCAAGATCAATGTCTGTACAACACGCTATTGTTCATTCCATTTCTTTTGTTCCTCCTTTTCAACATCGGTTGGTTTGCCTTTCTCCTTCTCTTCTGGGCAATGACCATCCAGAATTTGTTGGAGATTTTCTAAACGCAACATGATGTTCAACTTGAGGATCCAATCAGAATAGTTCGAACCGTCATTAGCAAGAGGACTCTTATCAATCATGGAACGCAAAAAATTTGGTAGAGTAGACATAATTTTAAAAAGAGAGAATAAATATATACTCAGAGTTCATGATAAATTTTTTTTTGTTATTGCTATATCAGAATAATAATATAGACACACACAAGATCCTTTCCAAAACAAGTGGACTCATCCATTTGTTTGTCCAGGTAGGTGCAAAGCACCAATCATAACTTTTAAGCGATGCTTAACCCTTATGACTCTTGAATGATATTATTGCATGATCCAAGGAAAAATGAAATAATAGGAAAATCTTTTTCCCAAAAGATTCAAGCCTAGATCTTGAAAGTCTTGTTTAAGAAAACTCATTTTATTGGGCAACTAGTGTAAACGCGGTATTTCCACAAGAAAGGTAAAATGTGTCTCACACAAAGTTTAATCTCTTGTGGCCTAATATCAAGCTTACACACGTTCCACCATGTCTAGTGATTGGAATCACACTCATGATCATCCAAGGTCACAAGCTTTAGTGGATAAAATGAGGAGGAAAACCAATCTTAAATCTTTCTCTTCATATTCCTCTAAAGAACTGAGGAATAACAAAAAAAACCTAACACACAACATTCTAATAATTACATGCATCCCAAAATAATAATTACATTCCAGAGGATACATAAAAAAATAAATGAATGTCAAAGCAAGCAACACTAGCCTGAACCCTAGCGATGGATAGGTCTATGTACACAGCCCAACATGATTCAACCGGATCATTTTTTAAATCCAAAAAAAAAATCTTCTCATAATCCATACAACAATGGATTACGTAAATTTGAATCAAGGGTTGGGACATAACCAATCTAAACCACTAGGCACAAAAAAGGGCCATTGTAATGAGATATCAAACCTGGCTGTAATACCATTGTAGGATTTCTTAATGAAGAGGTAGGGCAAAATTTTAAAAAAAAATCGCAAGCGCCAACAACACCAAAGGATTGGATATCCGATGACAATGGCCAAACAAGGCTAAGAAACACAAAACCTAACTCATCACATCTAACCATCACAAGAGGTTAGAAATTGTACCTCTAGAGAACAAGATCTCTAAGCGGAAGAGGGGACACATTGGAGAAGATGGTAGCGATTCCACCACAACAAAGAGGTCGATGCCTCGCCTCTTAGTTCACCTTGAACCCTAACAGTCAAAGCAATCCGCTCTGTTGATGAGGGGAGTGGAAGGAAGAGACCTAGACCTTCTTCAAGCGGTCAGAGACGTCTAGTGGCCAAGCCACACTTGTCGTCGGGTAGAAGACCAAGCAAGGGAATACGTCGAGGTTGTTCCTTCTGAAGGATCAAGCGCATACCCAACTGCACCAAAAGCCCGGACTGTTGGAGAGGGTGCTACTTAATTTTTTATATAAGTAGCAGAGCGCCACGGGTCAAGTGAAGGAACGCCGGACCCAACAATCCCCCCCCCGGCGTCCAGCACAACCCGTCGGCTCAGAGGTGGGGTTACCACATGGCCCACACGGCTCAGAGGTGGGGTTACCACATGTCCACGGTTGCCTGACCCACCGGACCCACACAGGTAGAAGGGAAAAATCGGGATTTAATAGCGCTCCCCCGGTCTTGAACCCGTAACCTCCCTCTGATACCAATTGAAGGATCAAGCGCATACCCAACTGCACCAAAAGCCCGGACTGTTGGAGAGGGTGCTACTTAATTTTTTATATAAGTAGCAGAGCGCCACGGGTCAAGTGAAGGAACGCCGGACCCAACACCTTCTTCTTCAACCCGTCGGAGAGCTCAATGGCCGAGCCACTCTTGTCGTCGGGTAGAAGACCAAGCCACGCACAGTCGCCGAAGTAGGGCTGTTAACAAATAGTATAGTTCGTGAATAATTCGAGATTCGATTCGTGAAGATTCGATAAATATTCGTAATTTTCGAATTCGAATCCGGATTCGAATCCAAATTCGGATTCGAATAATTTTCGAATCCGAATCCGAATAAATTTATCCCTATTCGAAGTATTCGCGAATAGTTCGTGAATAGTAAAATTACTTAAATAAAATTATATATATTTAATAAAATTATATATTTAATTATTCATAATAGAAAAATTCGAATTCGAATTCGAATCCGTGTTCGAATTCGAATTCGAATCTTTATTCGAATCCGAATTCGAATCCAACATTTCATATCGAATTCGAATCCGAATCCAAATCCGAATATTCGAACGAATCCGAATCCGAATCCGAATCTCTGCATTATATGTGAAATTTGTATTCGATTGAAGAGATATTCGATTCGATTCGGTTCGTGAACAGCCCTACGCCGAAGCACCTCCAGGAACTCAGACGATGGAGCTAGGGAAAAATCACGAGTCGGCTCTGTACAACCCCATATTCGCTGGGAGGGACCCAGAGGCTTCAGTGGTCAGGATTGGGCTAGTCTCAGGCTAGCCTCGGGTTAACCCTAAGGCATACTTGTGGAGTTCTCATCCTGTAGGAGCTCCCGCCAAGAGCAGGGAAAAGATGGAGAGGCCAAGGCAGATAGTCGAGCTCTCGGCAGGAGAGATCGTCGATCGACCAAGGCAGATAGTCGAGCTCTCGGCAGGAGAGATCGTCGACCGACCAAGGCAGATAGTCGAGCTCTCGGCAGGAGAGATCGTCGACCAGCCAAAGCAGGTGGTCGAGCTCTCGGCAGGAGAGATCGTCGACCGACCAAGGCAGATAGTCGAGCTCTCGGCAGGAGAGATCGTCGACCGACCGAAGCAGATGGCTTGACCACGGAAGCTTCCGCCTTAGGGAAAGCTCCCGCCCAGGGCAGGCAAGAAGGCCCTAAGTAAGCCTTCAGTCGCGATAGTTTCAAGACCGTGAAGGGCGCGAACCTCCCTGGCAAGGGGTCTCGCCAAGGTTGGCCCAGTTGGGGGTCCAGCGAGAGCCTTCACGGCCAGGGTTCTCGCCAAGTGGGCCCACGTGGTAGGGCCCGGCGCTCGTAAAGGGGATTATTTTATTATTATCCCAAGGTAAAATTATCCAAATGCCCTTGGGATGACAGCGGGATTTGGCTATTGGCAGACCCCTCAGGGGTATTTCAGTATTTTCAGGTCAAAGGAAGACTATAAAAAGACTCATAGGGGCTCTTTGGAAGGCAAGGCTTTCATTATTCTCCAACTCTAGTGCCTTCTGAGGAGCTCCCAGCCCAGCATTTGGCTTTGGAGGGGAAGCTCTCAGAGATCTTCCGGGTGTGTGGTGGGACCTCCCAGCTGAGGCTTTGGGTCAGTCTTTTGACCTTAGCAGCCAGTCAAGGGTCGAGATAAGAGAGAAGTAGGCGTCGGCTGCACTTTGGTTAGTGAACATTCGTTGGGGTCATTTTTGGCCTCAACAGTTCTGGTGCGGTGAGCGTGGAAGCAGTCGGTGTAAGAAAATCTCGAGTTAAGTCCCATGGCAGGAGGCAAAGGTGAAGGATCAGGCGCAGGAGGATCCCCCACCCGGGTGGACGATGCGACGAAGAAGATGTTTGAGGACTTCAGGCGAGAAGTCATGCAGACGATCAGCTTGGCCTTCTCGGCAAGGAATGAGTGGGAGACGCCGCAGGTTCCGGTGGAGGTGGTTCCACTGTTAAGCGAGAACGCTCCAGGGCAGCGCCCCGGGAAGGAAGTCCCGGTGGAGGCAGGCGAGAGGGACGTAGCCGCGCGGGAGCTTTTCCCAGGCCAGCGTCCCGAGAAGGAGCTTCCGGCGGATCTGGGCGAGAAGGAGGCGACGGTGCGGGAACTCTTCCCCGGGCATGGTCTCGCGGATCGGTCTAGCCAACCGAGGTCGCGAGACGGGCCTTCTCGCCAGGCGGGAGGCGAGGCCCCCTTTAGTGAGCTCATTGTCTCGGCTCCAGTGTCGGATGGGTTCTGGGAGCCGGACATGACCTACTACACCGGGAAGGATGACCCGGTTCAGCACGTGCAATGGTTTGAGGACGTGGTGTCCATCAGACAAATGTCGGATGCCTTCAAGTGTAGGATTTTTGCCATCACTCTGAAAGAAAAGGCCAGGGACTGGTTCCACCAGTTGCCGGCAAGTTCCATCTACAGCTTTGAGGATCTGCGCAGGGGTTTTTTGTTGAGGTTCTCAACTTCGAAGAAAAGAAAGAAGGAGGTTGAGTGCCTGTTTGCAGTGAGGCAAGGGCCGGAGGAGACGTTGGGTCATTATGTTGACCGGTTCCAAGAGGAGATTCTCCTGGTCCAGGAGGTCCCGGGGTACGCGCTGATGCTTGCCTTCACCCTGGGGCTGAGACCAGGGTTTTTCAACATGGAGTTGAAGAGGGTGCCCCCTCTCTCTTTTGAGGAGCTCATGGAGAGGGCGGCGAAGGAGATAGACTTTGAAAGGGCAAACCCTGCGTTTGCGAGGAAGCTGGCCAGGTTGGCCGAGGATGATGTGAAGGAGCCGGTAGTGGGAAGGCAGAGAGAGCAGAGGGAGCAGAGGGAGCAGAGGGAGCCGAGGGAAGATAGGAGAAGAGAAGAGCCCCGAGGGCAGGGGAAGCAGCATGGGGGGGCCAGGGAGCCGAACAACCGACTGGGTTGGAGGCCTTAGGAGGGTCGCCCCCAGGGCCAAGGAGGGCTTCAGGGAAGAGATAACTTCCGGGAGCAAAGAAGGCTGGAGCAGGGAGGATGGCGACAAGGACCAAGGGGTCATTTCCCACCGCCGCAGGAGGCCATGGAGGTGGGAAGAGGAAGAGGAGGAAGAATTCGGGGAGCCGGAAGAAGGGGAGGAGGAGAAGGAAGAGGGGGCAAGGTGGCGTTGCCCTATTGTGACTTCCATCAGGAGGAAGGTCACGCAACGGCCACCTGCCCAGAGTTTCTGGAGATAAGAGGGGCCAGAGGGGCCGGAAGGCAAGACCCGCCTGTAAGGATCGTCGAAGTACAGCGAGAAGAGGCTGAGGACAGGTGTGAAGACAGGGTAGACGTGGGGACCCGAGGAGGGATCGGAGTGATCCATGGGGGAGTGGGGATCGAGGCAACCCGCAAGGGGAGCCTTCAAACCATGTTCCGCCGAGGGGTCGCCTCAACCTCCCTGGCTCCCCCCCCCCCAGAGGAGAAGATCACCTTCTCATCCGCGGATATGCCAGACTACGAGGATCCGTTCTGCGACGCGCTTGTGATCCAGACAGCGATAGAAAACTACACCGTCTCCTGGATACTGGTGGACAATGGGAGCTCGGTGAATGTGATCTTCAAGAAGGCCTTCGATGAGATGAGGGTGGAAGGAAAAAGGGTCCTGGCTTCTGATGGACCGCTTTTTGGCTTCTCCGGAGAAAGGAAAGAAGTGGAAGGGGGAGTGGGCCTGCATGTGAGGCTTGGGGGCGTCTCACGGAACTGTCGGTTCGTGATCGTGGACGCCCCGAGTAGTTACAATGCCATCTTTGGACGTCCCCTCATCAGCGCCTTTCGCTGCGTACCCTCCTCATACCACCAATGCCTCAAGTTCAACAATGGAGGGGTGCAGGTTAGGATCAGGGGGGATCCGAAGATGGCAAGGCAATGCTATGTGACGGCGGTTAATACCGTGTCGTGGATGGCGGAGGCAGAGGAGTTGGAGAAGGAGATGGCTGAGCAGGAAGGGGTTGAGAAAGGGGAGATAAGCCTGGGAGAGGCGATGGAGGTTGTTGAGGAGATGGCAGAGGTGGAGGAGATCAGCCTAGAAGAGGCGAGAGTAGTGATGGATGAAGAAGAGAAGAGGCAGGAGGAGAGCCTGGAGGAGGCGATGGAAGTTGTTGAGGTTGGGGGAGAGGAGCTCGAGTTTGAGCAGGAAGAGGCAAGGGTAAGTTGGGAGCGGTCGGGGCTGGAGCCAGCCGAAGAAGTGGTGGAGATGGAGGTGCTTACAAGAGCGGGGGAGATGCAAAGGATTCGGATCAGCGGAGGCTTGAGCCTCGAGGATCAGGAGCGGATGCGAGCCTGCATCCAAAGCAACGTCGACATCTTCGCTTGGAACGCGGCAGACATGCCAGGCATTGACGCGGACGTGGCCTGTCATCGCTTGAACCTGGATCCCAGAGCCCGCCCCATACGCCAAAAGATGAGGGCCATCGCCACCAAGCTAGAAGCCCCCATCCGAGAGGAGGTCAAAAAGCTCCTGGACGCAGGCTTCATCTCCAAGATCCAGTATCCAGGCTGGATCTCCAACGTGGTAATGGTTAAGAAGGGAGGAGGAAAATGTCGCATGTGTATTGATTTTTCTTTATTAAATAAATCATGTCCCAAGGATTGCTACCCCTTGCCTCGAATCGACGCGCTGGTTGACTCAGCCGTCGGTTTTTCTCTTATGAGTTTTTTAGAAGCATTTTCAGGTTACCATCAGATCCGGATGCACCCTCCTGATGTCAAGGATGTTTCCTTCATCACAAGAGAGGGATGCTTCAGCTATAAGATGATGCCCTTCGGGTTGAAGAACGCAGGGGCAACGTACCAACGCATGATGGATCGAATCTTTCGAGATCAAAGGGGAAGGAACCTGGAGGTCTACGTGGACGACCTCATGGTCAAGAGCAAGTGTGTTGATTCCCACTTGCGGGACTTGGAGGAAATGTTTGCCACCCTGCGAAGGTTCAAGATGAGGTTGAATCCCTTGAAGTGCGTCTTCGGGGCTAGTCGCGGGAAATTCCTCGGACACCTCTTGACTCCCGCGGGGGTGGAACCTAACCCCGATAAGGTTAAGGCTATTCTAGACCTGGAATCATCTCGCAGTGCCAAAGAAGTCCAGCGCTTGACCGGGAAGTTGGCCGGGCTAAGCAGGTTCCTCTCTCGGTCAGGGGATAGGTGTTCCTCTTTCTTTAAAGTACTTCGTGGTAACCAAGTGTTTGAATGGACGGCCGAATGTGAAGAGGCATTCCAGGGGCTGAAGAGGCAACTCTCCCAAGCTCCGTTACTTCAAAGCCCGAAGGAAGGGGAAGACCTAGCCTTGTATCTCGGAGTGGGGGTAGAGGCAGTGAGCTCCGTCTTGGTTAGGGAGGAGGGGAAGAAACAGTTGCCCGTCTATTATGTAAGTCGAATCTTAAAAAAGGCGGAGATCTGATACCCCATCCTGGAGAAGCTAGCGTATGCTTTGGTCATCTCAGCTAGGAAGCTTCGCCCTTACTTTCAGGCGCACTCGATTAGGGTGGTAACCGACCATCCTCTTCGCAAGGTCTTTGAGGGGGTGGAGCATTCAGGAAGGTTGGCAAAGTGGTCCATCGAGCTAAGCGAGTTTGACATTTCTTTCGTCCCAAGGCTCTCCATCAAAGCCCAAGCCGTGACGGACTTTTTGGCGGATTATGTCACTGAGGCCGAGGAAGAAGAGCCGAGGCCGTCGGAGGCATGAAAGATGATGGTCGATGGAGCCTCAGGAAGGCACTCCCTGGGAGGAGGTATGGTACTGGTAAGTCCCCAAGGGGTTACCATAGAACAAGCAGTGGCTTTCCACTTCCCTGTAACCAATAATCAGGCGGAGTACGAAGCCGTGATAGCCGGTCTCCGACTGGCAAAGGAGTTGGAAATTCAGGATGTGGAGGCCTTCACAGACTCAATGGTTGTGGCATCGCAGATCCGAGGGGAGTTCGAGGCCCGGGAGCCTACCCTCGCAAGATATCTATCAAAGGTAAGAACTATCATTGGAGGTTTCCGTTCTTTTTCTATTCAACATGTTCCCAGGGAGGAAAGCATGGCAGCTGACCGATTGGCAAAGTTCGGGCCTCGGGGTGGAGGTACCCTAACCGAACTATTTCGGCCAGCCATTGAAGAAGGGGAGGTGATGGAGGTGAATCGGCGGTCCTCATGGGTAGATCCGTTGGTGACCTTCTTGACCACAGGAGAACTGTCGGAAGAAGTCAAGGATGCCAAGAGCTTCAGGCATAAGGCGGCTCATTACCTGATGCTGGAAGGGAGCTTGCATCGAAAGATGTTGTCAGGACTCCTCGCGAGATGCGTGACCGAGGAGGAAGTCCCAGGGATCCTGGAAGAGGTGCATTCTGGAGAATGCGGCAGTCATTCAGGGGGAAGGACATTGGAAGCAAGGGTGATAAGGCAAGGATATTTCTGGCGGACTTTGAGGAAGGATACAGCTGAGTTCGCAAGGAGGTGTCGGAAGTGCCAAGTACATGCTCCCCTCCAACTCTTGCCCGCCCAAAGGCTTCGAAGCATCACGGCGCCATGGCCCTTCGCCATTTGGGGAATGGACCTGGTTGGACCCTTTCCTCCAGCTAGCGGGCAGAGGAGATTCCTCCTAGTTATGATTAACTACTTCTCCAAGTGGTTGGAGATCAAGCCGTTAGCCAAGGTAACCTCCCAGGTCATCAGGAACTTCGTTTGGGGGGAAATCGTTTGCAGGCACGGGTTGCCCCAAGCGATAGTGACAGACAACGGTCCTCAATTTGCCAGTGAAGAATTCATCAGTTTCTGCACCCAATTGGGGATTGACCTCAGGTTCGCCTCTGTCCATCATCCTCGGAGCAATGGCCAGGTGGAGGCGGCCAACAAGATCATTGTCAGCTTGCTCAAAAAGAAGGTGGAGAACCTGAAGGGTAACTGGGTGGAACAGCTCCCTTCCATTCTGTGGGCCTTGCGAACGACTCCGAACACGGCCACAGGGGAGACCCCATTCAAGCTCTCTCATGGGTGTGAGGCTGTCCTCCCGGTGGAATTCGAGGTTCGGTCCCCAAGGGTTGCGGTCGCAGCTGAGGGAAGCGAAGCTTGGAGGTTGGAGAATGAGGAAGGGTTGCGCCTCTCATTAGATATGGTGGAAGAGCTGCGGGAGGTTGCCTCCATCAGGCAAGAGGAAGTAAAATGGCGAATGGCTCGGTACTTCGATAAGCACATCAGAGTCAAGCAATTCGCCGAGGGGGATCTAGTACTGAAAAAGGTCGACGCTGCTGGAAGGTCGGCCGCGGTTGGTAAGCTCAACCCTAGCTGGGAAGGGCCTTATATAGTAGAGAAGGCCCTGGTTAACGGAGGTTACTATCTCCAGGATGCGGAGGGAAGGACCTTGAGTCACACCTGGAATGGTGACGATCTGAAGCGCTTCTACCCGTAAGAGGGAAAGAAGGATTGTAATGTTGTAAACAACCTTTGCATCTTCAATAAGTTTATTCCAGAATGTTGACTATCTCTGAGTATGCAATCTTTATGTTTTCTGTTTTAACTGGCTATGACTCCTCATCTCAATGATGGAATAGGCCTGGTTGAAGGAATCTTCTACAACACCCCGAGCTCGGCTCGGCCCCAGGTAGACCCGCTGTGCAGACTCTCATCAAGCTGGCAGGTCCGAAGGCTCGCCTGTGGGGGAAAGGTTGGCTCTTACGATACTTTGTTCTTAGCCACTTCTACAACACCTCGAGCTCGGCTCGGCCCCAGGTAGACCCGCTGCGCAGGCTCTCATCAAGCTGGCAGGTCCGAAGGCTCGCCTGTGGGGGAAAGGTTGGCTCTTGTGATACTTTGTTCTTAGCCACTTCTACAACACCCCGAGCTCGGCTCGGCCCCAGGTAGACCCGCTGCGCAGGCTCTCATCAAGCTGGCAGGTCCGAAGGCTCGCCTGTGGGGGAAAGGTTGGCTCTTACGATACTTTGTTCTTAGCCACTTCTACAACACCCCGAGCTCGGCTCGGCCCCAGGTAGACCCGCTGCGCAGGCTCTCATCAAGCTGGCAGGTCCGAAGGCTCGCCTGTGGGGGAAAGGTTGGCTCTTGTGATACTTTGTTCTTAGCCACTTCTACAACACCCCGAGCTCGGCTCGGCCCCAGATAGACCCGCTGCGCAGGCTCTCATCAAGCTGGCAGGTCCGAAGGCTCGCCTGTGGGGGAAAGGTTGGCTCTTACGATACTTTGTTCTTAGCCACTTCTACAACACCCCGAGCTCGGCTCGGCCCCAGGTAGACCCGCTGCGCAGGCTCTCATCAAGCTGGCAGGTCCGAAGGCTCGCCTGTGTGGGAAAGGTTGGCTCTTGTGATACTTTGTTCTTAGCCACTTCTACAACACCCCGAGCTCGGCTCGGCCCCAGGTAGACCCGCTGCGCAGACTCTCATCAAGCTGGCAGGTCCGAAGGCTCGCTTGTGGGGGAAAGGTTGGCTCTTACGATACTTTGCTCTTAGACACTTCTACAACACCCCGAGCTCGGCTCGGCCCCAGGTAGACCCGCTGCGCAGGCTCTCATCAAGCTGGCAGGTCCGAAGGCTCGCCTGTGGGGGAAAGGTTGGCTCTTACGATACTTTGTTCTTAGCCACTTCTACAACACCCCGAGCTCGGCTCGGCCCCAGGTAGACCCGCTGCGCAGGCTCTCATCAAGCTGGCAGGTCCGAAGGCTCGCCTGTGGGGGAAAGGTTGGCTCTTGTGATACTTTGTTCTTAGCCACTTCTACAACACCCCGAGCTCGGCTCGGCCCCAGGTAGACCCGCTGCGCAGACTCTCATCAAGCTGGCAGGTCCGAAGGCTCGCCTGTGTGGGAAAGGTTGGCTCTTACGATACTTTGTTCTTAGCCACTTCTACAACACCCCGAGCTCGGCTCGGCCCCAGGTAGACCCGCTGCGCAGGCTCTCATCAAGCTGGCAGGTCCGAAGGCTCGCCTGTGGGGGAAAGGTTGGCTCTTGTGATACTTTGTTCTTAGGCACTTCTACAACACCCCGAGCTCGGCTCGGCCCCAGGTAGACCCGCTGCGCAGGCTCTCATCAAGCTGGCAGGTCCGAAGGCTCGCCTGTGGGGGAAAGGTTGGCTCTTACGATACTTTGTTCTTAGCCACTTCTACAACACCCCGAGCTCGGCTCGGCCCCAGGTAGACCCGCTGCGCAGGCTCTCATCAAGCTGGCAGGTCTGAAGGCTCGCCTGTGGGGGAAAGGTTAGCTCTTACGATACTTTGTTCTTAGCCACTTCTACAACACCCCGAGCTCGGCTCGGCCCCAGGTAGACCCGCTGTGCAGGCTCTCATCAAGCTGGCAGGTCCGAAGGCTCGCCTGAGGGGGAAAGGTTGGCTCTTGCGATATTTTGTTCTTAGCCACTTCTACAACACCCCGAGCTCGGCTCGGCCCCAGGTAGACCCGCTGTGCAGGCTCTCATCAAGCTGGCAGGTCCGAAGGCTCGCCTGTGGGGGAAAGGTTGGCTCTTACGATACTTTGTTCTTAGCCACTTCTACGACACCCCGAGCCCGGCTCGGCCTCAGGTAGACCCGCTGCGCAGGCTCTCATCAAGCTGGCAGGTCCGAAGGCTCGCCTGTGGGGGAAAGGTTGGCTCTTGCGATACTCTGTTCTTAGCCACTTCTACGACACCCCGAGCTCGGCTCGGCCCCAGGTTGACCCGCTGCGCAGGCTCCCATCGAGCTGGCAGGTCCGAAGGCTCGCCTGCGGGGGATAGGTGGAGTCCTTGACTTTTTGATCCTTGGCTCTTGGTTGGTAGTTACTACGTTACAACGAGCTCGGCTCGAACCCCGGTAGACCCGCTGCGCAGGCTCCCATATAAGCTAGCAGGTCCGACGGCTCGCCGGTGGGGTAGGGGTTTAATTGGTTGGAAAAAATATGCGGGCAGGGCCCTGACCTAGACCGGAGGCAAGGCCCCAAAGGCCTTGGCTCAGAGGTCTCAGCCAGTAAAGGCCTCGATTTGGAGGTCTCGGCCAGTAAGGGTCTCGGCTCATAGGTCTCGGCTCAAAGGTCTCGGCCAGTAAAGGTCTCGGTCAAAGGGGGGTTCTCGCAAAAGGAGGCTCCCGGCGGACCTGAGCAGGACGACTTAATTGACGACGCGAGGTTCCCGCCTAACGGATTTCTAAGAAAGGTTATCCTAAAGAGACTAAGGGTCTCGGCGGAAGCTCGCGCGGAAGCCATTCGGCAGAACAATATACTTTCAAGCACACACTGAAAATGAAAGATGAAACATTACTTTACATAAAATTAATTACAAAAGTTGGAGCCTCTCGCTCATTACAAAAGAAACAAAAAGAAAGAAGAAGCTTAGGGGGACGCGTTGTAACTCCCGCTGGTGCTCTCGCTTGAATCATCGCCAGAGCTCTCTTCAGATGTCTCGCCAGCGGCGGTAGAAGACCTCGGGATGTCTGAGGGAGGCGAGTCCGGCGCGCCCGGAGGTTTGGGAACTGGATCGTAGAGCCAAGGAAGAAGTTGGCGAGCGTCGATGGTCGCGCCGTCCTCCCGAAGCAGCTTGACGTCTCGCAGCGTCTCAAGCGTCAGCTTGACGGTTGCCTGAGCGTTGGCTTGCAGCAGCTTGTCAACGTCGTACTCCGAGAGGTAACGGCTCCGCAGTCTCGCATCTAGCTCCGGAGGCGGGACCTTCGCCATCTCAGCGCGAAGCTGTTCCCTCAGGAGGACGCTCTCGCAGCGCGCGTTGGCCAGCTCTGCGCGAAGCTCCTTGACTTGGGCAGAATCCTGTGAAGAAAGAGTTCAGTCTGGAAACATCGCACAGTCGTAACTTTGAGAAACGAGAGCAAGGGCTCAGGAGGGTCTCGCTTACCTCGGTCGCGGGCCGTAGAGACAGCGCCAGTCGAGCATCCGCAAGCTCCTATTGAGCTCTCGCGAGTTCTTCTCCCGCGGTGTGCGCTCGAGCCATCGCATCCTCCCTTGCCTTGCGCATATCGGTGAAATTCTTGTCGAGGGTGATGCTTCGGCGCGCACACATATGCGCAAGCTCGAACCCGCGCAATAGAGCCCGGATGGCATCGAAGGCTATAAGGCGGGTGGACATCTGGTCAAACACGCTGGCATCCTCTCGGCTGTAAAGGCCATATCCAAGCGAGAAGGCCTCGCCAGTCACATCTTCCCCCTCCGCCCAGCTGGGAAGGAGCGTCGTAACCTTGATTAAGTTCGACTCGGGGTCCCATTCCATCTGAGGCTTCCCCTCCACATCGACGTACTTCACGCCGAAACCAAAGTTCCTGTGCCCTTTCGGCACCTCCCGGGGCGGAGCTCGGACGGAGGTTTCGGCGGCGAGCACTTCTCCCCCAGCCTCGCTTGCGGCTGGTAGGTTCCCGGTGGAAGCCTCGGCGCGGCTCTTGGCGGCGGCATCCATCTTGCTGGCCCTTTGGAGGATCGCTTCGAAGGAGCTGCCTGCGGGAAGGGGTTGGACAGGCGAGACGGCCGGGGCTTTCCCCTTCTCAAGAGCAGAAGGTTTGGGCCTCTTCAGCGTTCGGAGAGGAGGAAGGGTGACCTTCCGCTTCTTGGCTGGTGGCGGCAAAGGAGGGGCTGGATCGTTTCAGCAGGCGATGGCGCTAGCTTCCGCGAGCGCAAGGGAGCCTCTCGCGGCCAGACCCTCGACACTCCGGCCTTCAGCGAAGGGTTGGCGCAGAGGGACCTCCCGCTCTCCTGCAAAGTTAAAACGCTTTAGCGCGAGAAGATCTTTAATAAAAGATGAAAGTGAAGGGATAGATACTACTCTAGAGGGGGGGTGAATAGAGTAATCAAATTTTGCACAATACAAAACTTAACTGTCTACCCAACTCCCTTGGAGTGAAGTGCGGAATGAAGAGATTATAGATATTGGTTTAACCTTAAAGCCTAACACAAGTGTTGTGTACAAACACAAGCTAACTGTAATTACAGTTAAGCTTGGAAAAACCTAAACAGCAACTAGCAACCTAGTTATATCTATTCACAGCCACAGTACAGGAAAAATAATAAACAAGCCAGACGACACAAGGAATTTTATAGTGGTTCCCCAAACAACTTGGGTACGTCCACTCTTCTACCCAAACGGTAGGAATCCACTACAGGTTTTTGATCAGGTGCCCTGCCACCAACAGGATCTTCTTCAGGTAGATCCAGAGACCCTTTAGACTTTTGATCAGGTGTCTAAAAACCAAGCACAGGTTTTTGATCAGGTGCCCTGCCACCAAGGGATACTTTTGAAGGGAGTAATAACCCTGTACAGGAGGGGGAAGAAGGTTAAGATGTCTTCTCTATTTTGCAATAGATTAGAGAAGCACAAAAGCTTGCACTGAGCTAGAATGCTCTAAAGAATCAAGGCTCCCCCTGGCTCAAAGATGTCCAGGTGAAGTCTTGCTTCAGTGCAGAGAAAACTCTTCAGAAAGTTCTGAAGGAAAGAGCTACAGGAAGAAAATAAATAACAAAAAGAAATCTCTTCAAGCAGCTATTCTTCTTCTTCTTCTTCTTCAAGGAAACTCTGAGTTGAACTTCCTGAAAGCAGGAGAACTCAGGTGAAGAAGAGATGAAGATCTTAACACTTCTCAGTTAGATGGAGTTTGCTGAGAGCAGGAAGCTTGAGCTTGATGAAGGCTTGAGTGCTTTTGAATATGTGTGTAACACTCTCTTCTATTAACTCCTGTTAACTAGCTTGAATCCTTCTGCAAAGGGTTCTTTATATAATCATCAGCAAGCAACGGCTCTCTTCCATTTGAATTAATTTGTCTTCTTCTGAGCCTTGAGACCTGGGCTGTAAATATCAAGAAGACAGAAATATCTCTGCAGCACAACATTCTATAAAAAGGAATAAACCTCTTTCTAAGAAGCTGCAGGCTTAAATCAAATAAACAGATAGACTAAATAAAGTCACATCAGAAATAATCTCTTTATAGCAAAAGAAGACTTTTCAGTCCAACGGCTATAAAGGGCTGTCAGCAGATAAAGTAAATTAAAATGACAGCTAATAAGACAAACAACTTTATCTTAAAAGATTTAAACTCAGGCAATAAGAATAGAGCAAATAATGCCTGGAAACTTTATCATACAGCTTAAAATACTGTGCCAGAAAATGTATTAAATAATTAAATATAATAAATAAATACAAAATATAAAGGCAGACAGAAAACGTCGAACGACCTTCAAAGATCGTCGAACGACGCCAGGAGATCGTCGAACTATCGGGCAGATAGTCGAACGATCCAGATAGTCGAGCTATCAAATAGATAGTCGAGCTACCGCAGCAGATAGTCGAACTATCAGGACAGATAGTCGAACTATCAGATAGTCGATCTATCTAGGACAGATAGTCGAGCTATCAAGCGCACAGAGATAGTCGAACTATCAAGCAGATAGTCGACCTACCTCAGAAAACAGATAGTCGATCTATCAAAAGATAGTCGAACTATCAAAACAAACTAGATAGTCGAACTATCAACAGATAGTCGAACTACCAGCGCAGAACAGATAGTCGACCTATCAACCGATAGTCGAACTATCAGCGCAGAACAGATAGTCGAACTATCAACAGATAGTCGAACTATCAGCGCAGAACAGATAGTCGAACTATCAACAGATAGTCGAACTATCAGCGCAGAACAGATAGTCGAACTATCAACAGATAGTCGAACTATCAGCGCAGAACAGATAGTCGAACTATCAACAGATAGTCGAACTATCAGCGCAGAACAGATAGTCGAACTATCAACAGATAGTCGAACTATCAGCGCAGAACAGATAGTCGAACTATCAACAGATAGTCGAACTATCAGCGCAGAACAGATAGTCGAACTATCAACAGATAGTCGAACTATCAGCGCAGAACAGATAGTCGACCTATCAACCGATAGTCGAACTATCAGCGCAGAACAGATAGTCGACCTATCAACCGATAGTCGAACTATCAGCGCAGACAAAGCGTCGACCAACTGATAGACGATCGTCGATCAGCCGATAGACGATAGTCGAACGGCGTTCGACTATAGTCGAACGAAAAACCTACTTAACCAAAATCTCAGTTTGGAAAAGCGAGGACTCTACAGCTAGACTCCTAACCATTGACCATAGATATTTCTTGGGTCAAGGGGCACAAAGGAGAGGACTGAACTCAAATCAAACTAGGGTACCAACAATCTCCCCCTATTTGAGTTAAGTCTCTCAAAAACTAAAACAGTTAGCAATAGAATACTAAAAATACATTCAGCAGATAGTTAACAATAAACTGACAGATTATCAATCAGATAAATAAATAATCAAATATATCACAGCAGTTTAGTCAAACTATTTAGAATCTTTAGGGTCAGGTAATGGATCAGAAGAACTAGAGACAAAAGAAATTTTTCTAAGCGGGTCATCTGATTCCTTCTTTGACATCTTCAGATCCTGAGCCCCAATGATTTTTAGTTCTGTAGCTCTGGGGACAACAGCTTCAGGATGTTTTTCCATGTACTTTGCTGGATCAAATATCTCAGGATTGACTTGGAATTTTTCAAATTCTTTCTTTCTATATGCTGACATCGTAGTAAAGCCAGTTGTATCTTTGCCTTCGGCTCTTGCTTTTCTTATTTGGGCTGCTCCTACAAGCTCTTGAAAGCGAGCCATCCTAAAATTAGGATCGAGCTCAGGATTTTCATATATGGGCTCTAGAGAAGCAGCATCAGCTATTTTATCTAGATAATACATAAGAATAAACTTAGCACAAGGGACTTGCTAGAAGGTTTTTAAAACACTGTAAACTATTTACCTTTCGAAACACTTTTCTCAGATTGAACTGGAGAAGGAGGTGGGGAAAAGGTTGGTCTTTGGGCCACAACCTCCTTCATTGGTCTTTGAGAACCATAAGATGATCTGCCTTGAGAACTTTGATGACCTTGTCTAGGTTGGGGCTGAGCAGACGCAGATTTTCCATAGGCGGCAGATTGAATAGCAGGTAGATTCCCAGAGGCTCCTGCACCAGGAGGTGGAGGAGGACCTTTGGGAGTCCATCTGGAGACTGGACTGTCATACCTCTTAGTTCTCTTCCTTTCTTTTTGCTGATTTTTCGAAAACCTCATCCAATGCTGAAAATCTTTTGATTTGGGATCAATGCCCTTCAGAATATAGTATGGAATGTCATTATCCTTGTTTGGAGGAGGAGGAGGAGCAGCTTTTCTTTTCTTAGCAGCAGATTTCTTTTTCTTTGATTTTTCAGACATATCAGAATCATCATCATCATCAGAATGGGATGATGGAGGGTTCTCATAGGGATCATAGGCTTCTGAGACAGCCTTTTCTTTAAGCTTTGAGACAGATTTCTCCCTTTCTTCTTCCAGGGCATCCATAGCCAGAAGGGAGTCTAAATCTAAACCAGGAGAGTCATCCCAGATGGATGACTTCTCAAATTGCAAATCTTTCTCTTTTTCTTTTAAAGATTTTACTCTTAAGTCCCAAGCAGCCCTTGCTTGAATTTCTTCCAAACTTAAAACAGGAGAATCAACTTTGATTTCCTCTTGATTTTCATCCTCTTTATCATCTAAAAACACATCCAATTCTGGATCTAATTTAGTATCAGAATCACTTGGAGCAGCCTTAGAAACAACTGCTATTTTCTGGGCAGTTAAATCTTCTTTAATAATATCTGTAGAATCAAGAACACAGATCTGCTAAATAAGCTTGAATCATCCCTTCAAGGTATTCACCAGCAAGCAAATAAATTGACTCATCAATAAACCGGATTAGGGAATTACCTTCATATTTAACCATCTCCCAGCAGTCATTCAGATATTTAGTTATGATTCCTTCCAGGAATCTGGCAATCGTAGGAGAGGTTATATCTTCTAAGCATACTTTCACTGCAATTTCTGATAGCAGGATTCCATCTGATATTTCCTTCTCAGTCAAGACTGGAGCTAAAACTTTCTTAGCAGGAGCAATCTCTTCCTCAGCTGGAACAATTTCTTCCTCAGCTGGAGCAACCACTTTCTCAGCTGGAACAACCTCTTCCTCAGCTGGAGCAATCTCTTCCTGATCAGTCATAACAACATCTGGAACTACTTCTGGCTCAACTTGAGCAGATTCTGGCTGGGCAGACAAGACAACATCTGGAGCTATTTCTATTTCAGCTGGAGTAGAGGCAGGAAGGTCTGAGACATCTTCATTGAACATCTCCCCCTGCCTGATTTCAGTAGCTACTGAAACCAGGCCCCTAGAGGAAGATGGCTCAGCTGATTTAGAAATGGATTGGATGGAGGCAGTAAGACGGTCAATGGAGGCAGCAAGGGGAGCGATTGCCTCGTCAATCATGGTTTTGATTGACGGGGTAATCAGCTCCACGATGCGGATGATAATCTCTGGAGAGATATCAAAAGAAGATGGATGAGAGGTGGATGGATCAGCAGCAGATATGGTATGGGAGCTGGGATGAGAAATAATGGGAACAGGGGATCGAACTGGAGATACAGCAGGAGAGGGAGCAGGGGATGGTGAATGAGCAGGGGATGGCGAATGAACGGGAGATGCATGAGGAGTAAGAATTCTCTCTGATCCTAACAAATCGAAGCTAGGAGCAGATATCCTAGCCAGATATGCAGGTAGAGGAGAGGCTGGAGGAGACAGAGGAACAACCACGGTTGTTTCAGGTGCAGCAGAAGAAGAGGGTCGTACCTCAGCAGAAGTTGATGGTACTTCAACTGAGGTAGACGGCAAAACAGAGGAGGAGGAAGGGATAGCTGAGCCAGCTTCAATAGGTTGAGGAGCGACTGATGCAGTCCTAGTGTCCTCAGATTGTGCTGGAGCAGATTTCACGAACGTCCTCTTCCACTTTGAGAACAGATGGGGATCCATCTTCTTGCTGGCATTGATGGTAGTTGCGGCAGAACTCAGCAACTGGGGGAATTTCTCCTTAAGAAAAATTCCAATAACCCTTCCCAGGGTGACTTCCTTCTTTCCTATCTTCTTCCTGATCAAATCAAACAGAACAGCTGCCCAATCGATTCTCTTTCGATTAACAATTGCACACATAAGTGCGAATTGCTGTCTTGTTATGTTATCATGGGCAGAATGCTTCCCAAGGAGCACTTTTCCGACAACCTCAGCGAGGAACTTGATCTTGAAAGGGAAATTTACCTTG
Organism: Platanthera zijinensis; assembly: GCA_039513925.1. Classification (NCBI taxonomy): domain Eukaryota; kingdom Viridiplantae; phylum Streptophyta; class Magnoliopsida; order Asparagales; family Orchidaceae; genus Platanthera; species Platanthera zijinensis. Next base: position 203,864,654 of record CM077083.1, read on the forward strand.
AGCAACTTGGAGGGAATGCCTTCAGCATGTCCCAGCTCGACGAGCATCCTTCCAAACTCCTGAGCGTCTTGCTCATAATCTTCATCACCAATAACTAGACCAAAAACATCAGAAAGAACGGCCGGAGTCAGGATAGCTTCTACTCCGCCGATGGTACCGATCATTGATTCGTCTTTGGAAGACGACGTGAACGCCCATTCTTTTATCTCTGGAATATTGATCTTGATCCTTTCAGACATCAGCTTCTCTAGACCTTGATCTCTGCAGAGCTGGAGAACTTCCACGATTCCGACATCGCAACTGCTGAAAGCTTCGAAATCCACACTGAATCCGGCGTCAAACTTTACTACGGCTAGAACAGCTGGAGAAATCGCCATGGATTCGCCGGAGAAAACACGAGAAAGCTGGAGAGGGAACGAGAAAGACGAAGCGCCAGAAAATCGCAAGCGGGAAAGCAGAATGCGAAAGGGCACGCTCCGTCGACGATAAAGCACACGATCTTTTAACCTAGGTCGACTATCGGCTTTATATTGGACCGGAAATAGTCGATCTATTAAAAAGATCTTGAACCGATAGTCGAACGGCCGTTCGACGATCGGCTCAGAAGCAGAATAGTCGAACAATCGTTCGGCTAATTCTGGCTTCACAAGCAACAAGCTGTCGTCGAGTAGAGATCGACGATAAGCTCAGCCTGTTCGACGATGGTCGAACGTCGATCGACGATCTTCAAACAGATAAGCTATCATTAACCAGAGGTCGACGATAGGCTCAATCCGTTCGACGATCTTCGATCATCGTTCGACGATCTTCAAGCAGACCTCAACATAGGCAGATATCGTCACACTTAGTCTCGTCCATTTATCATGTCTAGTTGGACTAAAAAGAACAGATGCTTCTGTTCATCTAAAGGCTTGGTGAATATATCACCTCTCTGAAACTCAGTGGATATGAACTCAAGACAGATCTTGTTCTTTTCCACACAATCTCTCAGGAAATGGTGCCTAATCTCAATGTGCTTGGTTCTAGAGTGGTGCACTGGATTTTGTGCAATAGAAATAGCACTGGTACTATCACACATGATCTTGGTGTTCTTGTGTGAGTAACCATAATCCACAAGCTGGTTTTGAATCCACAGGATCTGTGAACAACAACTAGCAGCAGCTATATATTCAGCCTCTGCAGTTGAAGTTGAGACAGAAGCCTGCTTCTTACAGAACCAAGAGACCAATCTCTCTCCCAGGAACTGGCAAGTTCCTGAGGTGCTCTTCCTGTCAACTCTGCAACCAGCATAGTCAGAATCAGAATATCCAATTAATTCAAACTCTGACTCAGCTGGGTACCAAAGTCCTAGATTTGGACATCCTTTCAAGTATCTCAGGATTCTCTTTAGAAGAATCAGATGAGATTCCTTGGGGTTGACCTGGAATCTAGCACAAAGGCATGTAGCAAACATTATATCTGGCCTACTTGCAGTTAGATATAATAGGGAACCAACAATGGCCCTATAATTCTTTTGATCAACTGGCTTGCCGTGATCATCAGAATCAATAACTACATTAGTAGCCATGGGTGTAGGCATTGCTGAAGCATCAGCCATCCCAAATTTCTTTACCAATTCCTTGGCATATTTGGATTGGGAGATGAAGATACCATCAGCATCTTGCTTAACTTGGAGACCAAGGAAGTAAGACAGCACACCCATGCTACTCATCTCAAACTTAGAGTGCATCAAGTTGGAAAACTTTTTGCAAAGTTTGGGATCAGTGGAGCCAAAGATAATATCATCTACATACACCTGAACTAACAGGATTGTGTCCTTGTGATGCTTGATGAAAAGGGTTCTATCAACTACTCCCCTAGTGAAGTTGTGCTCTAACAGGAAACTAGCTAGAGTCTCATACCAGGCCCTAGGAGCTTGCTTTAGTCCATAAAGAGCTTTCTGCAACTTAAAAACATGAGAGGGCTGAGTTGAAGAAACAAACCCTGGTGGTTGTTCAACAAACACCTCTTCCTTAAGCTCACCGTTCAGGAATGCACTTTTGACATCCATTTGGAACACCTTAAACTTCATGTAGGCTGCATAGGCCAAGAAGATCCTTATTGCTTCTAGCCTTGCAACAGGAGCAAAGGTTTGGTCATAGTCTATACCTTCCTCCTGTCTGTAGCCCTGAGCTACAAGCCTAGCTTTATTCCTTACTATTATTCCATTTGCATCTAACTTGTTTCTATACACCCACTTGGTGCCTATGATCAGTTGGCCTTTAGGTCTTGGAACCAAAGTCCAAACTTTACATCTCTCAAACTGATTGAGTTCCTCTTGCATTGCAATGATCCAGTGGGGATCTAGCTCTGCATCTTTAAAGGTGAGGGGCTCAACCTGTGAGAGGAAACAAGCATGCATCACATCCTGTCTTAATTGATGTCTTGTTTGCACACCAGCTGATATGTCTCCAATCACTTGAGATGTGGGATGATCTCTAAGTGTGACAATATCAGCAGGTGGGATGTGATCTTCAGCAACAGTTGGGATTAATTCCTCAGGAGGAATTTGATCTACTGTTGGTGGAACAACAACAGCTTCAACAGCTTCAGCAAAGTCTTCATCACTGTCTGATTCAGTGATCTGAAGAGTTGAAAGTTGAAGAATTTCTTGAGGGGCATCATGTACCTGCAAAGAACTGGAGGAAGGAGAATTTTCTTTCTCCTTGTAAAACATCTGAGACTCATCAAAAGTCACATGCACAGATTCCTCTATCTTACAGGTTGATTTGTTATAAACCCTATAAGCTTTGCTTACTTGGGAATATCCAAGCATGATTCCCATTGAAGCTTTTGCTTCAAACTTTCTAATATATTCTTTATTATTGTTATGAATATAAACAGTACAGCCAAAAATTCTAAAGTAATTAATTTTTGGTTTCTTTCCTTTAAGCAACTCATAAGGAGTTTTATACTTAAGTTTGTGTATCAAACTTCTATTCAAGACATAGTTAGCTGTACTAACAGCTTCTGCCCAATAGGATAGAGGCATGTTAGCATCTGCCAACAATGTACTAGCAGCTTCAATTAGTGTTCTATTCTTCCTTTCAACTACCCCATTTTGTTGGGGAGTTCTAGGAGCTGAGAAGCTATGTTTGATACCTTCTCTCTCACAGAATTCTTGCATGAGAAGAGAGTCAAACTCAGTACCATGATCACTTCTGATCAAGGCCACATGAGTAGAGTACTCAGTCTGCACACAAAGTAGAAAGTCTGTAAGGGCTTTGAAGTTATCAGACTTAGTTCTCAAAAAGAAAACCCAACTGAACCTAGAGAAGTCATCTACAATTACTAATGTGTAATACTTCCCTCCTAGACTTTGTACATTTATTGGGCCAAATAGGTCCAAGTGTAATAAATACAGGATTCTAGGAGAATCACTTTTATTAACAGATTTAAATGAATTCTTGGTTTGCTTGCCTAGCTGACAAGCCTTGCATAGGCTCTCCTTCTTGTAGGGGCAAGAAGGTAAGCCTCTAACAAGGTTGTGCTTAGATAACCTAGATATGTTCTTGAGGTTTACATGACTAAGCCTTTTATGCCATAAAGAATTATTATTAAGGGTTAATTCATTAAACAGGCAGATTTCAGAATGAGATGAATTAAAATCTACTAAATATATATTGCCTATTCTATTACCTATTAAAACAACATTATTATTTAAAGTAATATTGCAAGAGGAGTTAGAAAAAGAAACCTGGTAGCCAGCATCACATAGCTGGCTGACTGAAATCAGGTTGTGCTTCAGTCCACTGACATAAGCAACTCTCTTGAATGTAACAGCTCCAATTGTGATCTTGCCATATCCTTCTGTCTGACCACAGCTGGAGTCTCCAAAGATAACCTTTGGGCCGAGCTTTGCTTTGTACTTTGACAGTAGCTCTTTGTTTCCTGTCATATGCTTAGAGCATCCACTATCCAAATACCACTTATTTTGAGTGATTGGATAGGCCTTCACCTGCAAAACAACTATTTAGACAGAGTGGACCCAGGTAACCTTGGGTCCCTTGTTTTTCACATAAGAAAAACTGGAGATATAAGAAAATGCAGGCTGAGGGTGATAACCTAGTGGGTGAGATCTCCTAGGTGGGATTCTCCATGCAGATGATGGGTCAACAAACCTAGGGTTTCTATTTTCATTTAGGTTTCTATGGAATGGATTATGATTTTGAAAATCATGTTGAAATCGTCGATCGACGTTCGACGATAGGCGCTCAGATCGTCGAGCTTTGTTCGACCATGGAGCATCCGATCGTCGAGCTGCGTTCGACGCTTTTTGCATTTCTTTGAAAAACTTCTTTCTCTTTTCTCTCTTAGCCTTATTTAATGTTTTATTTACAAGGTTTACTTGCTCAGTGTTCTTCTTTCCACTAGCTGAAATGAAGTTCACTGGAGTTGAAAGATTATTTTTAAGCAAGACTGGGGGTTCACTGGGAGAAGCTCCTAAGCCTAATTTATCATTACCTGACCTAGTGTTAGTCATGCTGGTAATTTCTAACAGCTTAAGGCTTCTACCATTAAGTGACTCTTCTAGTCTCTTAGACTTAGCTAATTCCATTTTAAGAAATTTGATTTCTTCACTACAAGTAGTGAGTTCTTCCTTTAACCTAACATTTTCAGAGGCTATTGATTCAGAGTCAGCTAGCCTATTTCTAAGTTCTTTTATCTCTTTTTCTGAACTAATTAAATCTAAACATAGAGATTTAAAATCTAACTTAAATTCTTCTGAAGTAAAATCATAAGATGAAAGTACCTCATCTTCAGTAGGCATTTCTTCATCTGAGTCAGAACTCTCTGCAGCAGAGTGGTTGCTGCAGGCATCTATTGCCATGAGGCAAACTTCTTTTGCCTTCTTTTCTTCTTCATCCTCACTAGAGCTTGAGGATGAGGATTCTTCATCAGAATCACTCCAGGTTTCAGCAATGAAACCTCTCTCCTTCTTCTTGTTTTTGTAGGAGGATGGCTTGGAGTGCTTCCTGTGTTGTTCTTTGTCTTTTCTCTTTTCCTTGTTCTTCTCCTCTGGACACTCTGGCAAGATGTGTCCAGGCTTCCTGCACCCATAACAAATAATTTCTTTAGTTGGAGTACGATCATACCTTGGCTTTTCTTCATACTTTGAAGATTTTCTTCTGAACTCTTTTCTCCCCATTTTGAGAAATCTCTTGGCAAACAATGCCATGAGCTCCTCATTTGATTGGCTGCCTTCTGAGGCTTCAGCAGCTTTAAGAGCTAGAGATTGCTCTTTTCTTGTTGGAGTGGGGGTCTTGGCTTCTGCTTCAGCTTCCCTTGTCTTCAGCACTTGCTCAAAAGATTTGAGCTTGCCGAGAAGGGCTTCAGTTGATATCTCATTGGTACTTCTGGCTTCCTTGATTGGCCAGATCCTCAAATCCCATGTGCTAGGAAAGCACATAAGGATCTTATCATTGACCTCTGTCAATGAGATATCCTTGTCAAGGGTCCTCAGCTCATTGATGATTGAGCTGAGCCTGGTGTACATCGCTTCAACTGATTCAGCATCAGTCTTCTTGAAGTTCTCATACTGTGAGATAAGGTTGGACCTCCTGTCCTTCCTTTCATCAGCTGAACCAGCTACAATCTGGTTCAGTGTGTCCCACATGGCCTTTGCTGAGGAGCAGTCAGCCACCTTCTGGAACACCTCATCAGACATAGTCTGAGCCAGTATGTTCATTGCTTTGGCATCAGCAATTTTGGCCTTCTTGTACTCATCATTATAATCTGGAGGAGGCACTGCACTCATATCAGATGATGAGGCAGTGGCAGCAGCAGGTGCTCTTGGGGGACCTGACAAAATAGAAGCAAAAATACTCTCATCAATAGAGTTCATATAAAGTTTGATCCTTGCCTTCCAGATGCCAAACTTTGCTAAGTTGCATGCTGGAGGTCTGGTGCTAGAATAATCCTTAGACTGGGCCATGATAGTGAATATCTATAAGCTCTTGGTATCTATCAGGATCTTGTGACTTAGGTGTTAGCCTATACAGTCAGTCAACCTCCCTCTGATACCAATTGAAAGTGAAGGGATAGATACTACTCTAGAGGGGGGGTGAATAGAGTAATCAAATTTTGCACAATACAAAACTTAACTGTCTACCCAACTCCCTTGGAGTGAAGTGCGGAATGAAGAGATTATAGATATTGGTTTAACCTTAAAGCCTAACACAAGTGTTGTGTACAAACACAAGCTAACTGTAATTACAGTTAAGCTTGGAAAAACCTAAACAGCAACTAGCAACCTAGTTATATCTATTCACAGCCACAGTACAGGAAAAATAATAAACAAGCCAGACGACACAAGGAATTTTATAGTGGTTCCCCAAACAACTTGGGTACGTCCACTCTTCTACCCAAACGGTAGGAATCCACTACAGGTTTTTGATCAGGTGCCCTGCCACCAACATGATCTTCTTCAGGTAGATCCAGAGACCCTTTAGACTTTTGATCAGGTGTCTAAAAACCAAGCACAGGTTTTTGATCAGGTGCCCTGCCACCAAGGGATACTTTTGAAGGGAGTAATAACCCTGTACAGGAGGGGGAAGAAGGTTAAGATGTCTTCTCTATTTTGCAATAGATTAGAGAAGCACAAAAGCTTGCACTGAGCTAGAATGCTCTAAAGAATCAAGGCTCCCCCTGGCTCAAAGATGTCCAGGTGAAGTCTTGCTTCAGTGCAGAGAAAACTCTTCAGAAAGTTCTGAAGGAAAGAGCTACAGGAAGAAAATAAATAACAAAAAGAAATCTCTTCAAGCAGCTATTCTTCTTCTTCTTCTTCTTCAAGGAAACTCTGAGTTGAACTTCCTGAAAGCAGGAGAACTCAGGTGAAGAAGAGATGAAGATCTTAACACTTCTCAGTTAGATGGAGTTTGCTGAGAGCAGGAAGCTTGAGCTTGATGAAGGCTTGAGTGCTTTTGAATATGTGTGTAACACTCTCTTCTATTAACTCCTGTTAACTAGCTTGAATCCTTCTACAAAGGGTTCTTTATATAATCATCAGCAAGCAACGGCTCTCTTCCATTTGAATTAATTTGTCTTCTTCTGAGCCTTGAGACCTGGGCTGTAAATATCAAGAAGACAGAAATATCTCTGCAGCACAACATTCTATAAAAAGGAATAAACCTCTTTCTAAGAAGCTGCAGGCTTAAATCAAATAAACAGATAGACTAAATAAAGTCACATCAGAAACAATCTCTTTATAGCAAAAGAAGACTTTTCAGTCTAACGGCTATAAAGGGCTGTCAGCAGATAAAGTAAATTAAAATGACAGCTAATAAGACAAACAACTTTATCTTAAAAGATTTAAACTCAGGCAATAAGAATAGAGCAAATAATGCCTGGAAACTTTATCATACAGCTTAAAATACTGTGCCAGAAAATGTATTAAATAATTAAATATAATAAATAAATACAAAATATAAAGGCAGACAGAAAACGTCGAACGACCTTCGAAGATCGTCGAACGACGCCAGGAGATCGTCGAACTATCGGGCAGATAGTCGAACGATCCAGATAGTCGAGCTATCAAATAGATAGTCGAGCTACCGCAGCAGATAGTCGAACTATCAGGACAGATAGTCGAACTATCAGATAGTCGATCTATCTAGGACAGATAGTCGAGCTATCAAGCGCACAGAGATAGTCGAACTATCAAGCAGATAGTCGACCTACCTCAGAAAACAGATAGTCGATCTATCAAAAGATAGTCGAACTATCAAAACAAACTAGATAGTCGAACTATCAACAGATAGTCGAACTACCAGCGCAGAACAGATAGTCGACCTATCAACCGATAGTCGAACTATCAGCGCAGAACAGATAGTCGAACTATCAACAGATAGTCGAACTATCAGCGCAGAACAGATAGTCGAACTATCAACAGATAGTCGAACTATCAGCGCAGAACAGATAGTCGAACTATCAACAGATAGTCGAACTATCAGCGCAGAACAGATAGTCGAACTATCAACAGATAGTCGAACTATCAGCGCAGAACAGATAGTCGAACTATCAACAGATAGTCGAACTATCAGCGCAGAACAGATAGTCGAACTATCAACAGATAGTCGAACTATCAGCGCAGAACAGATAGTCGAACTATCAACAGATAGTCGAACTATCAGCGCAGAACAGATAGTCGACCTATCAACCGATAGTCGAACTATCAGCGCAGAACAGATAGTCGACCTATCAACCGATAGTCGAACTATCAGCGCAGACAAAGCGTCGACCAACTGATAGACGATCGTCGATCAGCCGATAGACGATAGTCGAACGGCGTTCGACTATAGTCGAACGAAAAACCTACTTAACCAAAATCTCAGTTTGGAAAAGCGAGGACTCTACAGCTAGACTCCTAACCATTGACCATAGATATTTCTTGGGTCAAGGGGCACAAAGGAGAGGACTGAACTCAAATCAAACTAGGGTACCAACAAAAGAGGGAATCCGAGGCGAGACCATACCTTCGCCCGAGTGAATGAGTGGGAGGGAGTCGACGTCTCGCCTGAGGTAGGGAACATCGAACTCCTTGGTCCCAAAGAATTCCAAGATTGCGCTCTCGCGCGATCCCAGAGTAGGCGGCTTGTAGGCAGCGTCCTCGTACTGAACGGGCTGAAGCGGGACGTTGTCGAAGTCTCCGCTGACATAAACGAATTTCTCGCCCCAGTGGTGGTGCTTGTTGGCGAGACCGGTAACCTCGAGCAGTTGCCCGGAGAAGAAAACCACCCCTCCCTTGGCGCGGAAGTTGAATAGCTTCCGGAAGATGGGCAAACTGAACTCGATCCTCTCGGATCGCATATAGCATTTGAATGCTATAAGGATCGCGACTGAGTTCGGGTTCAGTTGGGCGGGAACCACCCCATAGTAGCGAAGAGCAAGCCGAACCTCCGGCCAAAGGGGAAGGCGGAAGCCCACCTCGAAATGCTCGAGGGGGATGGCGAGTTCTCCCGCCTCCGGAGTATTCACCTTATCGTGATTTCCCGGGTTCCGCGCCGAGAAGCCGGCGGGGATGTAGCGGTCAACGATCAGGTTATATTCGTCGAGGGTGAGCTTGCAGGAAGGGAAGAGGTGTTTTTGGAAAGCTTTCGCGCAGTGGGCGCGACCCTTATTCTCGCCAGACATGATGGGTTTGCGAGTGAGAGCGAGAGCTGAAAAGAGGTCGGAGCGGAAGCAAGAACGCGAGAGCAAGGAAGGAAGGCTGAGGTTCCGGATCGAAGAAGTAAATGCGGTTGGTAGACTTCTCTATTTATAGGGAATCGTAATCATCATGGATCCATCCGACAGAGAGAGAAAGTGACAGCGGAGTACAGCTGTCAGAATCCGGGCTAACGGCGCCTCGATTTTCCCCCTCGGGATGGCAGCGGTCAACAGTCGTTCCTGGTTTCGACGCAACTATCTGGATTGGCGCAAGCCTCCTAGATTGGTGTAAGCCTCCTAGGTTGGCGCAAGCCTCCTAGATTGGGGGAAGCCTCCTAGATTGGCGCAAGCGTCCTAGATTAGTGTAAGCGTCTTAATTTAAAAGCCTCGCAGAGCAATAAAAAGAAAAAAGAAAAGAGAGACATGGGTAACAGCGAGATCCTCGTTAGCGCAAGCTAGATAAACTTAATTAACAGTAATGTTTATTACAGATACATTGATAAAAGAGATACATTGAGATTCAAAGCGGGAAGGCTAATAGGGCTTCCAGCTCCATCGTCCTCGTTCTCGCCGCCTAGTTCTTGGGGGCGCCAACGGGTTGAAGTAAGACGATAGGGTGGTACACCCAAGGTTGATCCGCCTGGCGTGATCCCGGATCTGCGAGATGCACCTCCCTGGCGAAGACCCGGCAAAAGGCCCTCCCGGGCAATCAGTCTCGCCCAAGAAGAAATCCCGCTCCAGAGCCTCCAGCCTTTGCTCCACGGATTCGCGGAATGCTTTCGCCGCGGCAGTATGGGCACGGTCTCGTCGGACAAGCTTGGCCAAAATGACCGAGATCTTCCTCCTTCTCCCCTTCGCGCTCCCAGCGCTGTTCAAGGTTTCTTCTATCTCGCCAGACGAAGGGAGGGGGGACTCTTCATCCTCTTCTTCTTCTTCCTCTTCTTCTCCTTCCTCGTTGAAATATTGACAAGGGAAAATGTACCTATCGTTCCGGTTTCGGCCGGAGGAATTCTCTCCGAGACCCGCGTTTGGTCCTTGGGTGAATGAGCGGGCAGGTTCGAAGAACTTGGCAGGATCTCGGCGTCATCATTAGGAGCGGATTCCTGCGAAAGCTTACTTTAACCATCGGATCTAGTGCACAATCAGCTCGGTAGGCACGGTTGAAAGGCTTACCTTCTGCGGGGAAGGATCCCCCGCAGGGTTGGGAGTGGGGGAAGGAGGATCCCTGTTCTCACGAGAAAGGTCCCGCCGGACCACCTTCGCCCTTTTCTTTTCCTTCTTCTTCGGCTCGGAAGGCCCGGCGGTTGAAGTCTTTCTCGCTAACCATGGAGCCACCGCCGCACAGTTAGCCAAGGCCCGTGCTTGGGCAGCGGCTAACCGGTCTTGGAGGTCTTGCAGAAGTGGTTTGGCAGCACGTTTGGGATGCATGGTAAGCTCGCGCAAAAATCCCTGAGGCGAGAGCTTAGTTGTAAAACAGTATTCCAAGGGCGAGGCATATGGTCGCCTATCGGTGCATATTTATAGCCGCAGTAGGACCCACCAAAAGATTCCCCTGATTAGCTGGCACGTGTCCAGCGAATATTTTGGGGGTTGGACTTGTCTTGTCGAGCGCAGGGCTAGCTCGAAAAGAGCGGGGATTGTGTACAACCCCATATTCGCTGGGAGGGACCCAGAGGCTTCAGTGGTCAGGATTGGGCTAGTCTCAGGCTAGCCTCGGGTTAACCCTAAGGCATACTTGTGGAGTTCTCGTCCTGTAGGAGCTCCCGCCAAGGGCAGGGAAAAGATGGAGAGGCCAAGGCAGATAGTCGAGCTCTCGGCAGGAGAGATCGTCGACCGACCAAGGCAGATAGTCGAGCTCTCGGCAAGAGAGATCGTCGACCGACCAAGGCAGATAGTCGAGCTCTCGGCAGGAGAGATCGTCGACCGGCCAAAGCAGATGGTCGAGCTCTCGGCAGGAGAGATCGTCGACCAACCAAGGCAGATAGTCGAGCTCTCGGCAGGAGAGATCGTCGACCGACCGAAGCAGATGGCTCGACCACGGAAGCTTCCGCCTTAGGGAAAGCTCCCGCCCAGGGCAGGCGAGAAGGCCCTAAGTAAGCCTTCAGTCGCAATAGTTTCAAGACCGTGAAGGGCGCGAACCTCCCTGGCAAGGGGTCTCGCCAAGGTTGGCCCAGTTGGGGGTCCAGCGAGAGCCTTCACGGCCAGGGTTCTCGCCAAGTGGGCCCACGTGGTAGGGCCCGGCGCTCGTAGAGGGGATTATTTTATTATTATCCCAAGGTAAAATTATCCAAATGCCCTTGGGATGACAGCGGGATTTGGCTATTGGCAGACCCCTCAGGGGTATTTCAGTATTTTCAGGTCAAAGGAAGACTATAAAAAGACCCATAGGGGCTCTTTGGAAGGCAAGGCTTTCATTATTCTCCAACTCTAGTGCCTTCTGAGGAGCTCCCAGCCCAGCATTTGGCTTTGGAGGGGAAGCTCTCATAGATCTTCCGGGTGTGTGGTGGGACCTCCCAGCTGAGGCTTTGGGTCAGTCTTTTGACCTTAGCAGCCAGTCAAGGGTCGAGATAAGAGAGAAGTAGGCGTCGGCTGCACTTTGGTTTGTGAACATTCGTTGGGGTCATTTTTGGCCTCAACAGGCTCCCTCCCGAGCTCGGAAAATCGCCTCACGTTTTTTCTGCTGTGTCGCCGTCAGGTTGTGGAGGGCAAAACCAAAAAGGCCAGCACTGAAACCTTATCTCCCCTTTGCTTTTTATCTCACTCTCAACACTTAATCCCAACCCTTGATCAAAACTTATATATATATATATATATATATATACAATAAATGAGGGGTTTGATCTTTGGTAAAGATCTATCCTCCATTTTTGATCATAACATAACCTCAAAACAAGCAGGTTATTTGGATTGACTGAGATAAGAAATTGTGTCGTCACATTATTAAAATTAACGCGATGAACCAATTCATTTCGCAGATTAATAGTCGCAAAATTTGACAACTCGTCTTGGTCTAAACATGTCAAAAATGACATTTTGAATGCGCACTTACTGTGTTATCTTGATCGCATGCTGCATAAAATCAAACGCACAGATAAGTCAATCAGAGACTGTTCTCGTTCATTTGGTGTGACCTTACAGAAGAACCATGCCGTCACAGCTATAACATAACAATTTATATTATGGACTATAAGAGGCTATATCAAGGCATTACAGTCGCCACAATAACATGGTAGAAAATGCAACTTAATATTATGACATGTGTCTACCTTTATCACGTGATATTATGAATATAATGCAAAATACGACCGTGTCATTTCTGCATTATATTTGTCATTCTCGGTCTCATAAGTGAGTTATAATTATAGCTGCTTCAGTTATTTGCATGTGTAACAACCTCGCTTTACTAAGGGGCCCGACTATATCACTACCCAAACAATTTTGGGACAAACGATATTTAGATATGCAAATTTCTTACGCGTAAGTGTAAACAACGAATCACAATATTTATCATCATCAAAAGATGGGTTTCAACTATAATCACATTGTTCACATTGACGCGCTAAATCTACACATCTCATATCTTCAACTCACTAGACACATTGTAAACATTAATGACACTAAACACATTTCATATAATGTTACAACTAAAATAGGTCAACCTCAATATGTATGAACTCGGACGCATACATACTCATATGATTAAACGATAAACATTTATCAACATTTATAGAACTCCAATGTACTTTAACCAATATGACAATCTTAACCCGGCAATCAATGTTCCCTTTGACTACCACGAAAGAGAGGAAAACATAAGATTACACGACATAATAAAACTCACGGTTCTATAGTTCAAGACCAAGAGCATCTTCTTGAACCTAACATGAGATATGTCATACAATCAAGGAACAAAATATAACAACATTATTTAGATCATGAACACTTAGTAAATAAGAAAATAAAGCAACTTTCAAAACACCATATCCTTCACTATTATATTTCATGTGACGGATGTAGGTGTTACAATTTGGTATCAGCTTTTGTCTCGGTCTTCCTTCTACAAATTCATGGTCGAATTCTTTTGAGAAGTGGCGAGCACATGTATGTGTTTACCATTATAACATAAATGAACTCAAGAATGTTCACTTAGGAATGAAAATACACATGTGTGAGGAACCTGTGTGTTCCTATTAGTCGTAGTGTGCCTGTATGTGGTCGCTAAATTGTGTGTTTCATGATTATAGGCGACTAGAGGTGGTGCGGGGCAGGGTGAACCCTAGCGCCTGACAGAGAGCAATGCACCAACTGAGGTGTCTATACCTCCTCCTTCTGCATCAACGGTTCGAATGATAACTAATGTGGTCTTCGCAATGATCAAAGCCCAACACGGAAGGCATGTACAACCCCCTGTCCTGGTGGTGGCTTCGATGCCGGTTCAAGCTCTTCAGCAAATTGCAATAAGAAGAGCCTCAGATCAGTAGTTGAACATGTGTTTGGTGCAGGGAGCACATACGATTAATGAGTACCTACATGTGTTTGTCATATTAAGGCACCATGCAGGGTTTGTGTTGGAAGATGAAGAGACCAAGACCAACCGATTTTATAATGGTATGCGCGATGATCTCCAACTTTTGTTGATGAGTCCTAAGTTAATGGGATTCCAGACATTGGTGGAGTCAGCTAGATCATTGGAGATGGACTTGGCAAATGTCCACCAGAATTCAGAGTTCAAGGTACCCAGTTCTTCAAAGTCTTGGTATCGATGGTGGAATAAGAAGTCTAAAACTTCTGAACCGACTCCTTCTTCTCTTACATCTGGAGCAACGTCTGGGAAAGGTCCGCTTACTTGTTACATATGTGGCAAGTGAGTCATATAGCCTGAAAAAGTCTGAGTGGTCCTCCAAAGACGGAGAAAAAGACGGGTGTGACTTATGCTGAAAATGTTAAAGCATCGAAGAGTCAAGCTCCACATATTTGTTATGCTTATGGCAAGAAAGGACATCTTGCTCGAGAATGTCTAGGTGATGTCCCAAGACCGAGGCTAACTCTGTAGCAGCGGCAGGGCGAGCTCCACTTACTTGGTACACGTGTGGCAAAGAGGGACATTATGCTTGAGAATGCCTAAACGGCCTGTAATGATATTACAAGTATGAATAAGGAAAGTAGTTGTAATAAACTACTGAAATTTCTACTTTATGTAACAGTGCATGTTTTACATGTACAAACCTATTGTTCAAAGACTAATCAAGAAATCTTTTGTTTGGGCATAATGTATTCCTTTTGTGCTTATATTTGTATAATAAATATGAGATTGAGATAATATTGCCTTAAGAATAAAATGTGAACACGGGTAGAAAGGTTTTTATGCACGTACGGATAAGAAGTCATAAACTTTGGTTTGGAATTATCTGTGTTGGCAATAACTAAGTTTGATGTGATTGTTGGTATTGTCTAGCTCTCGGAGCAGCGTGCATGTATAGATTGCAACTCTAAGGAATTCACACTGGGACAGAACTGAACGCGGGACAAGGTTCGTAGGCATGCGAGGATCTAGCAAGATATTGATGTCTGCTCTCCAGGTCATCAAGGCGGTTCGGAAAGACGCAAAATTATTTTTCACGCTATTGGAGGTTGTATTGCCGAATCCCAGTTTGAGTGGCATTCCTGTTGTATCGGAGTTTGCAGATGTTTTTCCTAAGGATCTCACTGGGCTTCCACCCCAGCGGGAGATTAACTTTATTATTGAGCTGGTACCAAGTGCAAAACCTGTTTCACGCTCACCGTAACGAGTGACGCCAAAGGACATGGCGGAATTGAAAGTTCAATTGCAAGAACTGCTAGAGAAAGGCTATATATGTCCAAGTATGTCACCTTGGAGTGCATCGGTCCTTTTTGTGAAGAAGAAGGACGGAAGCTTGCGTCTATTCATTGATTATCTAGAATTGAACAAGCTGACAGAAAAGAATAATTATCCGATTCCTCGAATCGATGATTTGTTTGACCAGCTGGTGGGATCGACTGTCTATTCGAAGCTGGATTTAAAGTCTGGCTACTACCAGTTGCGGATTGAAGAATGTGACATTCCCAAGGCGGCGTTTGGTACACGCTATGAGCATTATGAGTTTACTGTGATGTCTTTTGGACTCACAAACGCGCCATCGGTATTCATGGGCTTGATGCACCGAACTTTTTGGGAGTATTTAGATCAGTTTGTGATCGTATTTATTGACGACATACTGGTATACTCTCAATCAGAAGAAGATCATGCAAATCACTTGAGGATGGTTTTACATACCCTGAGAAGGAATAAACTCTATGTCAAGTTCTCAAAGTGTGAGTTTTGGTTGTCTTCAGTGAATTTTCTGGGCCATGTGGTTAGTGGAGTGAGTATTGTGGTGGATCCGGAGAAGATAGTTGTGATACGAGAATGGCCTGTGTTGGCTACGGTAGCGGAAGTCAGGAGTTTCTTTGGACTTACTGGCTACTACAGGCGCTTCGTGAAGAACTTTTCGCGGATAGCCTTACCTCTCACTATAGTGATGAGGAATGATCAGAAGTTCGTTTGGACGCCTGAGTGCGCAAGAGCTTTTGAGGAGTTAAAGAGTCGTTTGACCACGACGTCTGTACAACCCTGTATCCGACGAGTGGTGTCAGCAAGAGTTGGTCCAGCCATTTTAGCGCAGTCCAAGTTCCCGGTGAGTCAGAAGGGGGCCGAGTATCTTTGGGGCTGCCCGAATCGCCTAGGTTGGGGGTAGCATAGAAGGGGAGAGTGGAGCAGGCGCGCTCGCACTCACCCCTGGCATCTCGGTAGTTAGCCGATGAGTGGGGCAGGCCGGGCCCGCACTCGCCCTGACCCTCAAGGAGGTAGCGAGTGCTAGCCTCATCAGGCACTCGCCACTCCAGGAGAGTGGAATCTCATGGACCACTCGCCCAGCGATGTTTTTATCTGTTTACCCTTGCTGTCCTGCATGTAGCCTTTCAGAACAGCGGAGGTTGGCTGTTGGCAGACCGTTTTTAGAAAACTATAAATAGACTCAAGGGAGCACCTCAGAAGGCATGCTTACTTGTGCCCTGGTCTTCTTGCTCTTTTTGAGATATCCTTAGCTCAGCACTTCGCTAAGGAGGTGAAGCGCTCTAAGATCTTTCGGGTGTGAGGTGAGACCTCTGTGCTGGAGCCTTGGGTCTATTCCTTGTGTTAAGCCTTCGGTTGTTTGGCTTGTGAGAGAGAAGTAAGTGTGTGATTACCCCTTTCCCAAGGGTCGAACTCCACAGGGACCAATTCTTCGGTTTCAACAACGTCTATCTTGAGTTCGTCATGTGGTACAGACGGCTATAAGATATATAGTGATGCATCAGGGAGCGGCTTAGGCTGCGTTCTTCTGCAATTTGGAAAAGTTATAGTTTATGGCTCACGTCATTTGAAGGTGCACGAGCGAAATTATCCAGTCCATGACTTAGAGTTGGCGGCTGTAATTTTTGCACTTAAGCTGTGGTGTCACTACTTATATGGCGTGAAAGTTGACATCTTCACGGACCACAAAATCCTTAAGTACTTAATAGATCAGAAGGATCTGAACATGTGACAACGGAGATGGATAGAGTTCCTCGAGGACTTCACTTTCTAGATACATTACACTCCTGGGAAGGAAAATATGGTGGCAGATGCCTTGAGTCGTAAGACTCTAGTACGGACAAGTTGGCTACAGATGCATGATGAACATCTGATACAGGAGTTAGAGGCCTTAGACATTTCTTGTGTTGACAAGAATGCCACTACAATTGCGTGCTTGAACTGGACGGAGGTGCAATATGACCTCGCAGACAGAGTTCGACGAGCAATGGAACTCGATAAGATTATGAAGCGCTATGCAACGGATGAGTTAAATTCTCAATTCTCCTTGGATGACGGTCTTTTAAGAAAGGACGGTCGTTTGTGCATCCCAAATGTGGGTAAGCTACGGGAGAAGTTGATGTATGAGGCACACTTTATTAAATACTCAATCCATCTAGGGAGCACAAAATGTATAACTAGAGAGCTTCCATCGAGGCTTCAAGTACTTAGTCGTTTTCCCTCATTTTTTGCACTTTTAATGGAGTAGCGGTCTATCGCCCTACGAGATCAAATCAAACTCTGTAAAACTTCAATAAGTTAGTGGATTTTTGGCTCGGTACAGTTTCACCCATGTGGGTTTTCACCCTTTTCGGGTTTTCCATAAAAAACAACTCTTGTCATTTGCTACGGTTCATTTTGACTGTTTGCGCGCCGGTCTAATTCTGAGCTAAGACGGTTTGATTTCTCCGAACCGGAGAAGGACCGAGCGACCCGCAACAACGTTATTTAATTCAGTTTAAAATTTTTATTGTATTATTATTAATTTAAATTCATAGTGTGAATAATTATTAATAGAAATGATTATTAAGGAGAACAATAGAAATTGAAAAGTAATTAAGGGGGGAGGAATATGATTAGAGCAATGTTAAGAGCACACCTATTTTGAATATAAGCACACCCAAAAATAAAATAATGTCTTTTTTTACTCCCGATTCCTCCTCTTACATGCACACCGTCACTTTCTCGTGACCAATTTCTCTCATTACAGCTATTCTCGTGAAACCCTAAACCCCCTTCCTCTTTATTCTCCCAGGCCACCCTTAACGACAAGAGCTATCTCGCCCGTCTGGTCCGACGCCTGCAATAATTGTGCTCTTTCTCCAGTCCCAACCGACGTCGACGTTTCTCTTCCTCCGATCGTTGTTCTCTTCTTCGAAGATAGACGAACAAGAGATTGTTAGCCTTCAAACTCCGTCCTTGTGCAGAATGATCTTCCCCCTTCCTTTCGGACTGAAAAACCTGCGGATCAAGGTCGTATACTCTGCGGCGTCAAGGTCAATCTCAGGGTCTGAAGCCATTTGCTCCTTAAATCCAAGAGCGCTATCGAGCTTGTCTTCCTTGCAGAGCCCCTTTATCAGCGATGTGTATATGCACGTTCAGTTTATATTATACAGTTGGAGCATATGTTCTTTGAGTCAAAAGACGTCGTCTAGCCGCGAGGCCATCACGAAAGCGGAAACGAGCGTCCCGAAAGTGGTCGCGGTCGGCCGGATTCCAACCCAGAGCATTTCGTCGAATTGTTCGCGCGCGCCATGATTCAACCCGACAGCGGCATGGGCTCTGATGAGAATGTTATAGGTGCAAGCGTCCGGCGAAAATTCGATCATCGTGAGCTCGCGATAGAGATTTTGGAGTTTATCGATTTTGTCGAAGTGGAGCAGAACGTAGAGGAGAGTGTTGAAGGATCGTATTGCCAGGCGGTGGAGGAAGGTGGGGGTCACAACTAATTCATGTAATGCTACTGATTCTTGCGTGTATTCAGATATGCTGAAAAACACTAATTTATTTAGAAGGATTACAAAGCCAGATCAATAATGCAATAACTAGTTACAAGTTGAAAAGAATTCACGAGAGAAATATTTTGGATGGTTAATATCAAAGTAATTTGAAGCTGAAAGAATCAAGTTCATTTTCCACCCCTCTAAGAAAACAATTTTTTTAGGGTGCTGATATTTGTACACCTTAAATGACTATTTATAACTCATGGATATTCGTATACCTTAAAATTATATTTGTACCCCAAGAGGCTATTTATACCTCATTTTTGAAAACTTAACACTTACCTTAAACCGGCATATGAATGTGTTTCAATATAAACAAACTCATGATTGTGTATACCATGTTTAACTACAAGTTTCCATTCAATCATTCGCATCCTTTGTCATTTTAATGCAAACTTACACCCACAACGTTTCGAACTAGGTTTTCTTTTGTTTTCTTGATGTACCATTTGTTGTCATTAGGTAACCCGACTCTATCACAACCTAATGTTATCTTTGGTGGTGCTCTGGATGTGATTTTATCAGCTCTAAGGATAATGATAACAAACCCCAAATTTTTAGCATTTTTTCGAGTTCATTCAATCAACGCTTCTTTACTTTCAAAACCCAAATTAATACAAAAGTGCATTCCAACATCAAATCAGGTGTCTTTAGAGGACTCTTTACTACAGAACAATAACAAATTTTCTGAACTCATTCCAATCAAATTGACATACAATCACAGAAATCACAATCTACATTTTTAACTAACAAAATTTAACAAAAAAAATTGAAAATATGAAGTAGTGTTTGATGCTACCTTGAATCTGAAAGGGAGAGGTAAAAAGGGCTAGAACAACCCCCCTAACCAAAACTTGCATTGACAGTAGAATCATCTTCAATAGTTCGATCAATAACATAGACATCTATAGTAGAATCACCTTCAATACCTGATGCTGCTTATTGGCGGTTGCTAGTGCTGTAGATTTCGGCGAATCCCGGAAAGCTGGGATCGGGAATGGCGAAATCCCGCGAGCGGAAGGAGGCAAAACCGTGGGAGGATAATGAAGGAAGAGACGTTTTTTTTAAATGAAGGAAGAGACGTTGGATGGGAGAAAAGCGACAAAAGGCACGTCGGGCCGGCGATGGGAGGCAACACCGGGGGAGGAGAAATCACGGAGATGTGCGGCGGGTTGCAGGTGATTAGGGATTCGGGAGAAAAACGGGAGGAAAAGTTCACGCCTGGGCTGGAAAGAATGGGGTACAAATATAACATTTTAAGGTTAAAAAAGAGGAGTTTTATTTTGAATAATGGTGTAGGAATAGCCATTTTAGGTGTACAAATATCAGCACCCTTTTTTATACGTGCTCAGAGCGAAAATAGATGTCCTCCTAACAATGTTCTAGGATTATTGCAGTAGACAGGGTTCTCGGTCCTACATCTATCTCCCTCGCTCTTTTCGGCGCGAGCGTTTCTATGCGAGAGGCTCACACGCCCTCCTTCCAGCTTCTGCGATTATCTTCAGCTTCAAGTCGGAAACTCTCAGCAGTTTTGCTTCTTCCGTGGAGACCTCGCCGTTCTGCTCTTCGGCAATCTTGTTCGGCTCTTCGGCAATCTTGTTCGGCTCTATTTCTTTGCTTGTTCTGAGATTCTTCTTCTTCATCGAACATAGCTCCCAGGAAATGCTCCAGTGAAAGAACCCGACTATTTGGGGATACACAACACCCTAGTAGGTTAGTTTCTCTTTTCCGTTTCTATTTCTTTTTTTTGTGCATTTCAATCTATGCACTACTAGATCGTCTCAGAACTCCGAAGCATTTTTATCTAGGCCCTATTAGATTGTTGCTTTACCATCCTTTAATTAGCTCTTCTTGGCACATTGCACCCTAACTTTTAAAATTTGACATTTTGCACCCTTCTAAAGTGTTTTATGAGCAGATTGCATCATATTTAATTGATATTCAATTTTATGATTTTAAAAAACAATGAAATAGTCAATTAGAGAGTAGTTAATTATTTAGGTATTATAATAAAAGTTCACGTTTTTTCCCATTTCTTTTCTCCCAGTAGCTCCTGCTCGTGAACCCCTCCGCCGCAACCTAGTTTCCTGCTCCATCTGCAAGTTACGCTATTCTCCCCGACGATTCTCTCTGGCGATCCCACTGTTGCGGTTCCAGAGGAGATTTAGAGGAATGCCCTATTGGCCATGGAGGAGAGAGACAGAAAAACTTTAAGAAGAGAGAAACCCTAAACTAAAATAAAACATTCATATCTTCTACTACAGCTATTACAAACTTAAATAGGAAACAAAGTGACCGTTGGCAGTACAAAAGGAACGTTGGAAGAGGGAAAAAAGGCCTGGTACAGAGGATGCCAGCTCATCTCCCCATTAATAAATGTTACGCCCGTAACACTCACTGACGATCTCACCCCCGGCATTTTCTCCTCCATTCGACGGGTGTTCGTCTCCCCCAGTTCATTCTGCCGCGCATTCGAGGATTACAACGAGTTTGGGATAATTTAAATTGCAACCCTCTCTCTTAGGATTTCTCCGAGCATGTATAAATCTATCTCCTTGTGTCAAACCTACTATTCCTGAGACCAAAATACCCTCTCAATCTTTTAATTACTTGAGTTAATAAATAACAAAAATAATAGGGAAATATCGTGAGGGTGCATTGTGCCCTCTTAAAGCATTTAAAGGGTGGTGTAAAGTGACAAAGTTGAAATATTAGTGTGCAATGTGCCAAAGATAGTAATTTGAAGGGTGTTAAGTGACAAAGTTGAAATATCACTCATTTTCAGATGAAACTGAAGCTTTTCAATTTCCACCTTTTCTATTTGAGCTTTGAGACCATCAATGTCTATTACATCTTCATTTATCTCAAAAGGCTCAAGTTTTCTTCCATTAATAATTCCTTTCGAGTTTTGTTTGCATTTTTCACATCGGTGAGATGAGATTGGCAGATTTGATTTCATGGTCTAGATTACTCATTTCCAACCGCAGCTGTGATTTTCCACTCTTTACCTCCTCTATTGATCTCCGAGAGCATGAATGACCATGTCATACTCATTTATTTTGATCAAAATAGCTGATTTTTCTTCAATTAATGAATTCTTTTCAGATTCTTTCTGCACAAGTAAATTTCTTACATCATTTAATTGGAGATTGGCAGGTTGGAGTTCAAGTTCCAGATCACTCATTTTCAACTGCAACAGTGATTTTTCCCCTTCTACCTCTTCTATTTGAGTTTGAGACCATCAATGTCTATTCCATTTTCATTTGTCTTTTTCCAAAGTCTCTATTTTTCTTCAACTGGTGAATTCCTTTCATGCTCTGTTTTCATGGGTGCATTTTTCATAGGTCCGTTGGAGATTGGCCGATTGGATTTGAAGGTCTAGATTACTGATTTTCAATTTCAGTTGGGAATTTTCATTGTCCAACTGTTCAATTTGATCTCTGAGACTATCAATGACCATCTCACTCTCATTTATCTTACTCAGAACACTTGTTTTTTCTTCAATTAGTGAATTCCTTTCAAAATTTTGCTGCTACATCTTCAAATTGACTTGCTTTCCAATAATTTATTTTTGGCGGGTTGATTTTTCCGAGTCACTTGTAATAATTTATTTGCATTTTGATTAAAATTTATCATAAATACTTATTTTGTACGGTGCCCGCGTCGATCTAAAATCCTAGTTCCGCCACATTTGTGTTTAGCATAATGGAGACTGGTTCCTTCAATCCTGCTCTTGAATCTTGACTTCAGTCGATCTAAAATCCTGCTCATGTCCCGGGCTCCCCATTTAATTTATTGTTTGTTAGCCGGCTCATTGCCGATTTAAATTGTTCGGTCACATTTACCTTTACTTCTTTCATGGTGCAGGATCGACGGACGCGGAGTATCATTGGTAAAGGGCGACTGCACAACGGGCTCTATCTTCTTGATGATTCTCCTACAACCATCTCATCAGTCTTCTCCATTGATTGACATCAGCGTCTTGGGCATGCTCCTCTACCAATCCTCAAAAAGTCTCTACTTGATCTTTCTCTTCCTTCTTTTATGTGTAATTCATGTATTTTGGGGAAATAGTATTGTTCATCTTCCCCTCCTCATTGTATTCGGAGCTCTGCTCCTTTTATTTTAGTGCATTCTGATGTTTGGGACCCGTATAAAATATCTAGTATATCTGGCTACCGGTATTTTATCACATTTATTGATGACTATTCTCAGACGACATGGTTATACTTACTACATGATCGCTTCGAACTTCCCCGTGTGTTCCGGGCTTTTGTTCTTGAAACTCGAACACAGTTTTTCACTAACATTGAAACTCTTTGTACTGATAATGTTCGTGAATACACTAGCAATAAGTTGACAAATATCCAAGGGTTGGCTCTCACCGCACAACGAGGTCCTGGGGAAGGGTCACACCCAAGGGTTGGCTCTCACCGCAAGGATAAAATGTTGGAAAATTTTATCATGCAATTTTACAAGAGATTATTTATAGAACTCGAATCCGTGATCTCAAAGTCACACAACAACACAACCTAGGTGACAAGGGTCTCATTCTCGTGCATCCATAGTATATAAAAATAAAAAGAAAAAACATAAATATTTCTATTTAATAATATGAATATAAAATTGTGAAATATGATCAATAATATTTCAATTTAATAAAAGTGGTAATTGTTGCTGAAAAAGTGAAAATGACGAGCGGAGTTCTCTTCAATTCACTGAACAGTGGCATCGCGACTTCTGGTAGGTTAGGTAGCACAAAAATGCTGTCGGCCGGAGTCCGCAACCCCCTCCTCTCCGCCGGGTTCTCCCTACAGTTCCGTCCCCCGTCTTTACATCTCCTCCCACCGATCTGCTCCGCCGCTCTCCCATCCGTGATTACCGGCGGCGATGATCGGTCGGCCGGCGGTGCTCCAAAGTCTAACGCGGTTTCCGGAGGAAGGGCTCTTCGCGGGTCTGACATTCTCATTGCGATGCAGAGAGCTGTTGCTCAGAAGGAAATCGGCGGCAGCGGAGGAGGGCAGAAGGCGGGTAGAAAGAGGAAGAAGCGGAAGGGATACAAGAGTGGAGGTGAAATGGAGAACCTCCTTCCAGCGGACTACGACTATGCCAGCGTCCGGCCGATACAGATTAGAGGCGATTGGGGGCCGCGCATCGTTGAGCTCGAAGACCGACTCCAAGATCTCCGCTCCCGGTATCACTTCTAGTCCATTTCTAAATTGTCTTGTGTCCTGCTCATACTGAATTTTACCCTACCACTGCCACCACCGCCTGACATCAGATGGTTGGTATACATTGCATTCTCAACAATGAACTTAAAATATCATTAACAAAAATGATTCAATCACCATATATATAGAGAGAGAGCATCTTCATATCCAAAATTATATTTATAATACAGTATTTATCCTTACAAGTCATTAGCATATATATTGGTTAACTACATTTCAAAATATAAGACAATGAGTTAAGTACCAGAATGATCGGTGTCGGAATTAGGATTTTTGCTCAACCTGGACACTAATGTTTTTCTAATTTTGTTCAATTTATATTTTTAAGCTCGTTGATGATGTGGTATGTGGCCAAAAAAACCCATTAATTATTGTATCTAAAGCATACACATGCTTTAGAATAGAAATGAATAATAATTGATGAAGACGATAGTATGCCAAGTGAATGATTAAAAGGGATAACTGAGTTAATGGTTATATCTTCATTCCGAAGGCGAAATAAGTGTATTAGAAAAGATATAAAATCAATTTGCAGGTTATCCTTTGTTAACTTAGGCTTGATCTCATAATTATATCATCTCATAATCTTTTTTGAAAGCTAGCAAATCAAAGTTGATATTAGAATCAAAAAGTTAAAAAATATATAGGTTTACCTAGAGCCCTGAGGTCTAGATTTAAAAAAATTAGGATTGTTAAATAGTTGTCATAGGAAGCTTCGGGGCTTGAGCCGTGTTCGGCGGAGAGGTGGTGATGGAACGCTGGATGGGAGGGAAAATAAGGCGCATCCAGATAATTGCCCGGGTGTGTCTATACATGGGTCCACCTATGAAAGAAAGTATATGGGATTATCATGCTAACATATTGGTTCCCTGAGGTCATCCCAAGAGCTGCCTAGACACATTTTCTAACTACTGACCTCAACTCAGATTTGATGGAGATGGAAAGAAGTGAGTGATGATAATCAATATTTATCCCTAAATAATGCCATAACACTCAAAAGTATGATTATAATTGTTGAAATTAATCTCCTAAAGATTCTAGCATATCTCAGCATATAGTCAATTCTAGGTTTTAAAAGAAGAGCTAAAAACATCCACTCACTATGTGGATGGCAAAATATTCAGCCAATTAGAGTACTGATAGCTCTCTATCAGAGTCTCAATGGTGTCACAAATAGGGTGCTTACAAATCAAATCAATTCGGAGATCACTTCAATCTTTAGAGGACTAAGGTTATTCCAAAACCAGGAGATAGAGGGCCTGTATGTTGATTATTCCAACATGATGAGATAGAGAAAATACCATTAGGGCTAGGCATCCAAATATGTTTTTCAAAACTTCCATGTCTCCGCCACTTCATGTTGGTTCCCTCGCCTATCAATCCATTATCCATGAGCATAACTAAAAGAAATCAAAACTGCAAAGTACACGTACTTTATTTACTTGACGAAAACATCTCACCATTTCAACCAGTTCTTTTAATTTGAGTTATGATCAATAAGGAAATTTTTTCTTATTGGAATGTTTGATTTAATCTGTGCAACATTAAAAAAATTTGGATGGAGAACCAAACTAGGAACTATTGGATGAAGAACTTACAACCAAGGAACTATTGGAATGTTTGTGATGAAGAACTTGAAGCCACAAGAAATTGGTGAAGAACTTACAGATTATTTGATGAAAAATTATTGAATCGCGCAAAACTGGATTGTTCGGGATGCAGAACTTATAACCTATTGAATTGTTTGATTGTCACTGTTTGCTGACTGCGTCGCTCTGAATTGGGATAAAGAACTGAACAAAAAACTGCTTGTCGGGGTTGAATATCACTGGATGCTCGGAACGGCTTTGGATTGCCAACTTGGAATCGGGATGGAAGACACAAGATAGGAAGAATGTTACAGTCCACGCCTCCTGAGGACCGGGCCGTGGGCCCAGGCAGGCCTCAACCATCACCCGGCAATTCCGCGCCTTTACCGACACCGTAACAGGGTCGCGGTCCATACACCCAACCCGTCTCCGCATCTATTTAACCTTGGCGGTGGGATGTTGAGCCCGAGATTCGATCCCAGAACCCCCTTGATGAGAGAACTTCCATAATCTCTCATCACCAACTGATTTTGAGAATTTGTCACCGATGTAATCGCGCCCTAGTAAACAATCTTGATACCTCAAAACTGCATAAATTGCTTTGGAATCACCAAAGGAACAAGGGCTCGCTGACTTGTCTCCTTCTTTACTGATCTCATAGGAAGTGCAACCAAATAAGCGAATAGGCCAAGAAATACCGGCGCATCTCGGCAGACAAGGCAGTGTTTCACATTTTTTTACATTCGGACACGTGCCCGAGTGTGTCTAGGTGTAGATCTGCCCCCGCCCCCCCCCCCCCCCCCCCCACACACACACACACCCACCCCCCCCCCCCCCCCCACACCCCACACCCCTGTCAGGATCTTTTATATTTGGGACCAAATGGATAATATCATTTTGGTGTTCAAGATCCATTCTCAGGGGATCCAACATGTTAACTAATCTCATCCTTTTATATTTTTTATATATACAAAAAAATTACACCCTTAGATAAAGAGAGCTTCTTGACCACCAAATGGATACTATTCATTTGGTCCGAATGGAGAGAATCTCCATCCACGAGTTACATAGGGGACGTTGACATTCAACTGAAAATTGCACCTATCTAAAAGACGAAACACATGGAGTTGTTCAAAAAAGTCTTCTGTGCCATTTTCCTTATGTCTGTTCATTTGGACGGAATTGGAGACCTGAAATTAGAATTGGAGTTCATTTTCAATTAACTTTAACCTCCAATTTCAATTCTGATGCCTCAATTCCTTTCAACCAAACGGAACCTAAGCAAGCTCAAAATCTCTAGACACTACCGAGGGATACAGTCCTTTCAGCATAAAATTGAATCTTCTCCCATGAAGAGATGATCCAAATTCAACTCAAATCTGAGGTACAAAGCTCTGTCTAATTGCCTTCATGCTTAAAGGGCAGCCCGGTGCACTAGGCATCCCCGCGAAGTGATCCCACCACAAGGGTGAAATGTAGGCAATCCTTGCATTTTTGCAAGAGGCTACTATGAAGATTCTATTAAAGTCGAGGCAAAGTCCTCTGTGTTAAATTGAGCCATCTTTCACGCAAGCACGGTTCAACTTATGTTCAAAGTTGAAGTCCGATCGGCGTGAAATTGAGGCGTCTTCCATGCAGAGAAAATAAAACTCATGTTCGAGGCAGAAAGTCTTGTTGGCATAAATCGAGCCGTCAGATACCTAACCATCGTGCCAATAAAGTAGGTTCCAGTCTTCCGTTGGGATCGGAGATGACGTTTAGGAAAATCAAGAATACAACCTTCACGAATCTGCTATAAGAAATTAAGCTTCATAGTGTTGCTCCTAGAAGAGATCTATTTGATTCTTCCACGAAGTATAAAACAACTATGTTTTGCTACATTAAAATTCATTTCAAATTCCATGAAGTCCACAACTTCTATTACAAATTGTGTTGCATATTCATTCATGTGATTATCCCATCAAATTTGTAATAGAATTTTTTTTAAATTAAAAGTAATCATTCCTTTTACATTTATTCTGTTGATTCTGAATTAAGATTATCTTAAGTTGACCTAAAATTATTAATTGTTTAACTTTTTTTTTTTTTTTGTGAATCCTACTATTAAAATATTTAATAGATTATTATACTACTTTAGAAAATATTAGTAAATGTGGACGGTGTTCCTTCGTGAATGCTGCCAGTCATGGACAGTATCTACCATCATTCAGTTTTAATTATAAAAATCGTTTGGAAGACTCTTATTTTTCCCAGTCCAGCTGTAAAAAAACTCAACTCTAATTATAAAAATCGTTTGGAAGAGATCCGGTCGCTAACGCATCCACTCGAAAAATCCGTTTCCACGCGTTTCGCTCCCGTAATTTTTGGCGTAGGTCGCGAATATGTGTGCGTTCAAAGCCCTAAAATAAAACGTTTTCGTGATTTCACACGTCCCTTTCCCGATAGCTCTCACATAGCTCTTCCCAATTTCCTCCCAATTGGCTTCTGCATCTCCTCCAAAATTTACTCTCACGATTTCTCCAGGTCGTCACTCTCTAGGAATGTCTTGTCGTCTCCACGAATCGCTGCTACTGCTTCTCGTTCTCGCTGCTGCAGCTTCTCCTCCTCGTTTCTATCGCTTTTCCTCTAGGTTCTGCTACGGCTTGTCCTCCTGACTGCTAGGGTTCCACATCGTCTCCTACAGGTTCGCATTTTATCCTACATTATTCGTTTTGGGCCTTTTGCCTAATCATGATTTTGCCGCCTGATTTCCGATATTTCAGTTCAGATTTCTTAGTTCAAATTCAAACTAATTTATTATTTCAATTCTTATTTTAGGTTCATTTAAGATTTCAGGATTAGATTTCGTATTTCAAGATCTTATTACCAAGTCATATTTGTGCGGTTTTTATTAACTGATTCAGGCATTGCATTATTAAACTGATAAAAAAATATTTCTATCCTATTCATTTTTATTAATGGGAGCTATCTGTACTAGTTGCTGCAATACCTTAGAATTAATCCCCATCCAAGTGAACTTATGTTGCTATGATGTTGACAAATCTTTTCTGCTCCTGCCGTTCCCCTATAAAATTGATAACTTTACTTTTTGAATCCTGTTTATGGCTGGGACATGGTTGATTTCTTGAAATTCATCATGTCAGGTGGAACTACATTTTTCTTATTACCTAACTCTTTCCTGTTCATTTTAAATCCATTTACATGAGGTAAATTCAGATCAATATTGAATGTTCAACAATTCATTTTGATAACTTATAATTAATGTTGTTTTCATCCATAGTTTTTATAGATAATTAATTGTAATTTCTCTATTTCATTAGTGGATGTTTTTAGGTTGTAGTTTTACTCTTGGGCTTGGAGTTCTTCAAATTAAGCACTTTGTGTGTGACTGTGCTTTTCTATGATGAATTTATTCTCGTTTGTGGGCGGCACATATGCTCTGTTCCCATTATGAAAAAGAGTCTGATTCATTCTTATTAATTTCCATATTTCTGCCCATTTTTCTTTTGCTATATATTTAATTCACTCTTTCATTACACACCATTTGCAAATACCTGCTGCAACAGAAACTGAATTTCGATGGACTGGAGTTTTGAAAGTGATGATCACCTTTCAGCTCTATTTATTGGTGTCATATTTACAGCACCACCTTCGTACATACAACCCTGCGTCGCAATCTCTTTTCTCGCTGTTTTTTTCCTGTTAAGCAGCCTCTACTTGGCAGCAGGCCTTTTTCTCGCAGGAAAAAAAAAATTATGTTTGAAACAACTGTTATTTGCTTGCAGGTTTTATTAGATGCAGTAAAAGTTGTATGCTGAGTGAGATGGACTAATTACTTTAGGCCTTGATTCAAGCGTGGCAACGTCTCATCTCATGAAGAGGACACCAGAATTCAGCTTCAGGCCTTGCTAGGAAACAGTATGGGACTATATTTTGTCTAATGATTTTGTATTGTGTAATATTTGTTTTGTAGTTAATATATATTATATAAATTCTTATATTGGTGATCAAATGTTACTTGAATTTGATGTGTTTTTGAGATGACATGGTTGGAGAATGAGTATTCGTGGGTGATTCCCAATGGTGCTGTGAATGTTAGGGCTGTACAGGCCTAAGTTGGTGTCTCTTTACAGAATAGGCTTTGTGCCGGTGGATTCTTACTCTGCAAATTGTTTTCAATTCTTAATTCATGAAGCATGGATACATTTTATATATTGTTTTGTAGAATGGTAGATGTATTTCTTTATATTCAACTTCAAGCATTCATATGTTCAATATATACAGGAGAGTTTTCCAGAGAATCGTGTAAACGGCCTGCCATTTTCGTTTCAGAAAGTCTGTCTTCCTCTCTGCATAGAACGGAGACATTGCTGCAATGTTTGGGGTCCTCTCATGAATATGAGCATGGCGAAGATGGCTAGTCGATTTTCATTTTAATGATTATTGTAAATGTTTGTTTCAAATAATTTCAAATAAAAATATATTTATTCCAATCACACACTCCCTTCAAATCGGACCAGTGGCTTCTTTTTTGCACTAACCCTTGAAAACTCACTCTCCCTCATAAAAAAGGGCTCTTACAAACCGGAATGAACTTAAACGCCAACAGCATCCCAAACATCTTTGATTATTGGAGCCAAGCCCACGGATTGCCTCGGGATCTCCACGGAAATCACCTGGACCATCTGGGGCCCGACAGAATAACCTTCCAAACATTAGTAATCACTACTCAAACAATTTTTTTTTAACATTATCAAATATCATGCAACAAAAACACTCATGAATCCTGTTTGACCGTCATTGAAATTGCTAAGACCCAAGCGAGCAACATTTCACAAAAACGCAGTCAATCCCGGCTAGCCAGAATCAAATGGGACTGAAGATGGGTTTGACAACCAACATTCAAGCTCTTACACAATTCAAGAGCATAGGCGAAGGCCAACCACAATATTTCTATACCAACATAATCTCCACATGTTCCTTTGAAATAGATCACCGGAGTTCACGGAACCAACTTCTATATAAACTTGGCGTTGGTCCCCAAAAACCAGTGCATAAAAACATATATATATATATATATATAAGTAGAAAATTTAACACATTATTACAGTTTTGACACTGTTTTGCAGGACAAATAATTATTTTGAACAAAATAAGTTACGAATTAACATGGTTTTTTAGTTCAGCAAATTAGCATAAATAGTGCCATGAGAACAGTAACATTAAAGCAAACTTCTACAGGCTGCAATTTCAAGAACAAAGAGATCAATAGAGTATGAAACTGAGGCTACAGCTGCTCCTCTCTTGAGTTTCTTTAACATAAATAGCTTGCAAGAAATCAAAAAAAGCTAATATTAACTGCTAGCTGCTCTTGATTAATAAGGGCGATATCTCCGACCGCGGTACCCATCCCGTGCGCGGTCGCCGCTATCACCGGATCCGCCGCCCCGGTCGCTCCTACGATGCGACGGCGGGGGAGGGGGAGGTTGCGTTCCGGGCTGCTGCCTAGAAAAAATTGTGGAGATGGAAATTTCCAGAGTTAATATAATTTGAGGCGAAACAATGACGAAAATACAAGGCAACTATGTACTAAAGAATAATCTTACAGAACATAACCAAGGCGGCCGTCGGGAAGAACCATCGGCACCATCCTCATACCGGCAGGCATGGGACCTCTCCCATATATCATTGGCTGCACAATGATAGAAGCAATAAGAGGACATTTGGTATATATGATGACACCATTCATTTTTTCTATCACCTCAACTTCTTAACAATTGTTCGAAATATTAATATACTGCACCTTGTTATTTATTTATCATCTCATAAGATCGATTGATAATTATTAATCCCCCCCCCCCCACACACACACACAAATCACAATTGGTCCTCAAAAATTTCAATGAAATGATTTTCAATCAAACCATTTCAATATATCTAAATCTCAATATATATCTCGTGGGGACCTAAAGTCTTCTTTTTTGGATTAGTCAATGACATCTAATTATTCAGAAATATACTGTTTCTCAAAATCTAATTAACAGTTTCTCAAAATACCATTTTCACTTCTCATTAATATCTTCATCTTCAATTAACATCATATTATCTTTATTTTTATTGCATCTAACTTTATCGATAGCTTTTGCTCTACTAAATTTACATATCATCTACTGGTCTATGTTCTTAAATATTGGAATCAAGATGGTTGGCATTAGTTCATTAAATTTTAAAACATTATCAATCAAAATGCAGAACTTGATTAAATTTTCAAATTTTTGATCTCTTTCCTTCAAAAATGCAGGTAAGGTTTGCCTACATTTCACTGTCTGCCTTTTTGATCTTTCCTTCACTATTTTATATATATATATATATATATATATATATATATATATATATATATAATTATCTTCTACCTCACTACCAAATCTATTATAATTTATAAATATATCATCAAAAATATATTTTTTGTTTTGCTTATTAAACTTTTAGCAAATGTTCTACTTTTCAAATAATCAATATAAGTCTCAATAGTAATCATATTTTCACTCCTTAAAAGCACATTTTCCGTATATTTTGTATACCTTCTCTCTCCACCAGTAGGTTTCATTATCAATAAATGATCTATTTTTAGATCCTCCTATAATATTGTGAATATTTTTAATAGAACTAGTAATCTTATCTCAAGTCAACTTTGGCTTACTCTTAAAATGTACCCCTATAAATACTACTCTATACCTCATGGTCAACATTTTATTTCCTTCCAAGTAAACAAAAGAATTTATTTACGATCTGGTGGTTACACTATGTCGTAACCAAATATTCATTTTGTTTTATAACATTGTTCGCAATTACAAGATCATAGCTATAATAAAATAAAGTGCATGTAATAGTTGTTTGCTGCTGTGCAAAATAAAAGGATATTAGATATAAACTAAAGGAGAATACTAAAATGTTTAAACTTGCTATTACAATTTAAACGTGTCCTCTATACCAAATATTGTTTCATTTTGCACAGATGTCTTCCTATGTGTATACTATCAGGAGCAATAGAATTAGAGAGAGAGAGAGAGAGAGACCTGTCCCAATCCACTGGAACCATACCCACTGCCATAAGCACCGTAAGCATCTCCAGAAAAGCCATAAGAAGGGTATGCTGGGTAACTTGGAAGAAGCCCAGGCTTATGTTGATTTTCCAACTTCCTATCGGATTGAGGTTTAGCAAGGGAAACCTCTAATGCATTCCCTGTGCAAAAGAAAATGTTTGCAAATTTGTTATTACACAGCATGCAAAATCATCAGACAAACTGAACCATAAATGTCATCTACGAAAAAACCATTTCTCGAGGCAGTAACTAATTTGAGGAGGTAACGAACACACAAGAGACATTCACCCGGCACTCTTAAACTTATATGAGTAGTAGCATAATTAAAGCCACCATGCAGCAATAGCCTGACAGGACACTGCATCAGGCACTACAAAGTGCAGATCAATGAGACAGAACAAATTGAGAAAGGCCAGAAGATCATCTTGAAGTAGGAATATCATGGAAATGAACATATGATGTGGGTATAACATAGAATTAAAGAACTCAAAATGTAGCAAATAATGGACGTACAGTTTTAAACTACAAAGCATGCATGAAGCCATGAAGGCATCATTCGTGCTTCCTTGGCGCGGACAGCGTTAAGGCGATCCATAGCTTCCTTCAAAAGCGACATCTCCATGGAGGCGAGAACCAAGAAAGTCAAGAAGGGCAAGGCAGCCCCGACCCCAGCTGAGAATATATATGGAACCATGGAGGGATCTACAAGAGATTTCTTTTCAGGACAGCAGACATTCATCGAATACGTAGGGTTGGATGATTCTTTCCGAGCTTTGCTCGTGAGTTACGACCGCATGAATCTGACCTTAATTAGGGGCTAAGTTCCGGTTCAATTCCGGTGCTGCTTGCTCGTGAGTTCGTATATTCGCCCTCCTTCACCTAGATGGAATGTTTCTCATCTGATTCTGATTTCGGAACAGATTACTCAGTCTTAGTTTCATAGTGAGACTGAGTAATGAGTAAAGATTAGACTCTCCGCTCTCTTTCTGCTTATGAGCGGGAATCTTTCTTGTATGATCTTCTCTTCTTATTCCAGATTCAGTAGAAAAGAGAAGTTCTCTCATATAAAACTGATAGCTCATAGAAGGTTAGCGGGGTTATCTGATCATCAAAACTAGATCGAATCATACTTATGACCGCCCCGTGGGAATGCTGATAGAGCTCTTTATCCCAACGTTTCTGAGAAAGATTGAGTTCTGTATTACGCTCTTTCTCGTCTTTTAGCAAGGAATGCTTTTCCACTCAACTCAAAGAAAGACAGTTATGGTTTGAATCCTAAGCGTAATCTCGATATGGTCTCCTTTACTATATTGGATTGGGCGACCCCTCTTCTTCTATGTAATTTGCTCTTCTCCGTGTCATTCTAGAAGATTCTATGATTGAGATTCATGCTCAATCGTGAGAAAATTCGTCTAACGTGAAGAATTCTTTCATCTTCTCTTTGTTGAGAGATTTTCTATAGAATTTAGACTCTGATAAGAATCCTTTTTTACGGGCTCCAGCTCTCTTTTCTACTGAATTTGGTCTTCCTAAAGTAGGTGATTTGACTTTGATCCTCATGAATATATATTAGAAAACCATTGATCGAAATATGAGTGGACTTTCTAGTGGCTATTCTATTATACACGCTTAGACTCTTATTGTATTCCCTTCTTACTCAACAAGAAAACATGATACAGCGATCAATAAATTGTTGTCTTTCGAGATCTCTCTATCCCACGGGGTGGTAAAGCTCATGTTCTAGTGAAAGGTGAGTTGTCTGCAAGAAAATGATTGACATGGCTATCTAATCTTAGATGAGAATGGTCAAATCCATTTTATGAAGAGAGTGAATGAAAATAGCGGGAAGAGGAAAAGACAGAATGAAAAAGAAAGGCATGATGGTGTCAAATAAGAATATGTTACCTCTCTTTCTTAAATGGACATCAGGTCTCCCAACTATCACCTTTGAAATTACCTTTAATCAAGTCTAAGCTAATTGTTTACAATGGCTGGGTCACACCCATTTGGGTCAGAATAGTACCGCCCCATGGGATCTTGACATGAAAAAAGTGCAATCATAGAGATTCGAATTTGATCGTGGTGAGTTATCTGACGAAAAAGGCATACCGGGATGAGTTGCTGAGACGAGTTCCCCTGTTTGGAGGAGTCTTGTTGCGAAAGTTCGATAGTTGGACTGTTTTGCATACCTTTAATCAACCTTGGATACCAACAAATGGGAATCTCTCACTATTTAGTGAGCTGGGATCAAAAGTAGGGCTTAGCTCTATCTTTCTCGAAAAACACTCTCGAGAAAAAGAGAGTATGCTATTCGAGACTCTTATTGTGGAGATATACGATTTGTATTACTCCTTTGCTTAATGATGGGTTCTTCGTTGTGGTCTACGTCTTTGCTTCTTTCTTCATTATCGCTCTCCTTATATTGTCTGCGCTCCTGAAGGAGGGCGAATCTACGAACTCACGAGCAAGCAGCACCGGAATTGAACCGAAACTCAGCCCCTAATTAAGATCAGATTCATGCGGTTGTAACCACTTGACCGGTGAAAATAAGTCCACCTAAACGGAGCCTTAATCAGACTGATTTTGGGTAAAACTTCGTTAATTCGCCTTCGCCTCTTGCACGATTTACAGGTTTTTTGGCACTTTGCACCCCCCAATTACCGGGTTTTGACACTTTGCACCCCCAAAGTTTAAAATTGGTGGATTGCACCCCGAATTCATAAATTTTGGCACTTTGCACCCCATGACCGATTTTTGAGGGGTATTTAGGTCCGGCTCCTCTCGAAAAAGCCATTTTGACGTTTTGCAACATGGACTTCTTTTTTTAGCTATTTGAACACCGTAATTGATCATTAATTTTTCCAACAGATTATTATTAAGAAAAAGCGGCATGATGAGAAACTAACTTTCATCAATTCGATTTCTTCATTTATATTATCATCAAAATTCTAATCTTCTACCTCAAATTCACTATCATTCAAATCATCATCAGAAAATTATGAATTTTGATTGTCAAATTCCTCGTCCATGCTCTGCGAGTCATCACTACTATCAAGAAGACCCCCCATCCCTTCAGAATAAATTTCGTCAACCAATATATTTCCTCACTCCACATCTTCGGTTATCCAAAGAGCACCCACCGCCATCATCGCGACCGCCGCCGTTATCGTTGCCGCCATCGCCGCGGCAACCGCCGTTATCACTGTCATCACCGCCGTCATCTCCGTCACCGTCCCCGCTATCGCCGTCATCGCCACCACCATCACAGCCATCGTCGTCGCCATCACTGTCGTCATCGACGTCATCGTTGTTGCCATCGCCGCGGCAACCGCCGCCATCACCATTGAATCCGCTTTTCTTTTCATCAAAATGTGCAAATCTGTCATAATCCACCTTACTTTTGTCTTAGACAGCCTTTAATCTAGCGATCGGTTTGCACATAGCTTGTATCTAAAAAATTGATTTGCACTTAAAAATTATTGGTTTGCACGTAGTCAAAAGTGATTTGCACTTAAAATTACTCTTTTAATAACGTCAAAGTACATAAATACCCCCATGGGGTGCAAAGTGCAAGAATTTATAAATTCGGAAGTGCAATCTGTCAATTTTAAACTTTGAGGGTGCAAAGTGTCAAAATCCGATAATTGAGGGTGCAAAGTCACAGAAAGAAAGATTTACACCGGGCTTTTACGCAATTCGCATTTTCCAGACCTAAATTACTGCGACGGCGAGGAGGAGGCACGCGATTCGCATCCAGCGGCGTTCTTCCCCGTTCCCGTTTGCCAGTCCCGCCTAACGCCTCTTCCACCCCGTCCGACCCCGGCGAAGCCTCATTGAACCGGTCGACCCCAAGCATTCAAATCCCGGGCTCCCAGGCCCCGTTGACAGTGGCCGTGCATAGATCCCGGCGTCCAGGCTGCTCCTCCCGCAGTGCTTCATTGTTCCCTCATCCCTGCGTCTAGCGACCAGCCGTGCGCCGGTGCCTGAGCAGAGGAGCAAACCTTGGTCTCGTTTCTCCTTATCAAGTGAATTTTTAGCCCCTTTTGATTTCGTTTCCTATTTCATTTCCATTTCAATTTTATTTCTTCATCCATTTCTTACTTAGTAACTCAATTTTCTGTGTCCCTTCCCTTCACTAGCAGCTTTCAGTCGGCCCTTTCCCTAGCAGCAATAGTTGAGTGTTGAGTCGGCCCATTCGGTAGCAACAGGCCAGTTGCTCGATTCCAGAAGGCAGAAGCAGTCGGCCCTTCCCTTTGTTTCCGAGCAGCAGCCAGCAGGTTACAGGTAGAACTTCCATTTCAATTTCAATTGATGTTTATAAATAATGACAAGTTTTTGATTCCCTGTTTGAGAGCTTGATTTGGCATGCTTATCTATTTCATTTTTTGATTTCTGCATTGATTCCATGTTTGTGGTGACACTAGCACAGTTGCACAGCGAGAGTTGTTGATTTTGAATTGTGCACTTTTGGTCTTGTTGATTTTGAATTGTGCACTTTTGGTCTCGATCCTTCCTTTTCTTTTTTAATTATGGACATATGATAGTCGGAATTTGCATTTTATCATAGTCTGATATAGAAGCAATGAAGTGAGATTTATATGAAAACTCGCTGTTGTAAAAAAAATAGATAGTTGATATACATTTTTTTGGGTAATATGATTAATTCGGGAAATTTGTGTTATCAATGCAATATAATGTCTGTCATATTTAACATCAAAGTTTAGTTCCTGCGTGATCTAGTTTCCTTCTTGTTTAGTTGTATGTTCCTTCTCAAATTGGAAGGGCCCAATGTTTAGGCTCATGAAAAAAATAAAATTGATTGAACTAAATTTTGTTTTCACCGATTGTTTGGTTGAGGAGAGTGAAAGAAAATAGGTTTTATGTTATTTTTCTTAAATGCTTTTTTGGTTGATGAAAGTTGTTTTTTTAAAACCTTCACAATAAGTGGACGTGAGTGATAATTCATTTATTTAATCTTCACTAGGATTGAGTGGTGAATTTATATGATAAAAGTGTATTTCTTTACATTTTTAGGTGAATCTAACTGTGTATTAATTACTGCTTAAATATGAAAGTCATAAAATATTTTAAAATGCTCATGTTTACAATAAAATTCACAGTCCTCTAAAAATGATTTTAGTGTATTATTATTGAGAGAGCACTCGATGATAAGGCCGCCCATTGGTGTTCTACATAGATTTTTGCAATGCTTGCAAACATGACATTGGTCTTATACATAAATGATTTTGGTGTATTATTATTGATGTCGATTAATTAAAGTGATAATTTACTTGACATGTTATATTCCTTTATTAAATTATTTTCTAGGATTTTTCCTAGAATTTGGATTGTATTACTAGTAAATTTTTGAACTTTGGACCATGTGTAAATAAGGGCTTTCTAGTGGGCAAAATGGTGAGGGTCTTTGCCAAAGGTGACAATACTTCATTTGTAAGAGTGGTGGACACTTTGTTTAAAAAGTTGATATTGGTAAAAAAATTCCAACCATACTATCCAGTTCAAAACCATGGATGAAAAAGCACTAGTTCAGATAAGAGTTGAAGGAGAAACTACCTAGATACATTCTCACTTCAGCAAAGAGTGTCTCCATGTAAAGTGTTTCTTCATTGTCATGTTATAACAGTCAAGCCCATAAAAAATAGAATATATATGCAGAGCAAAACAAAAATAGTTGAATCATAATTATAACTACTATCACTCCCATATAAATTCATCATCTACAATTTTGAATCCAGTTGGAACATTTTGTAATTGCAAGTAATTTATATTCAATAATGTAGGAGATAATTTATCATCTGTTAAGTAGTTTGTTTACTATTGTATTTACTTATTGTGCCTAATTTTTTATTTTACTTCATGAAATTGGACTCTGCTATGAAGCTTTGATTTGCTTGTAATTAGGTATGAGTACATGTTACTATTTAAAATTTAATTTTTTGCTCAAAACTTGCAGGAGGTAAAAGGAAGCCACTGATTTTACCCGATCCATTACAGATTGGCTGTTAGTCATCATCGACAATGAACGATATCGATTTTGTGCTGCGGGACATTGCGAAAACACAACGATCGGAGGAGACCCTCGTCCGTCGCTTCCCTGAAATTCCACCAGAATCGATTCTGACCCAAACGCCGCCATTCTATTCGTCAGCATTTGACCGCCCCACTAGCGAGCCATGCGTTTGTGGCAAGCAATCCGACACGTTGAACAAGATTCAGGAGGATTTGATCAAGGTCCAACTGAAACTGATCGAGGATGGCATGCGCCCTTCTATCCGAATCGATCCGCCCGTGCCACTGTGGAGCAAGCGTCCATACATGAACGTGTATCTGCTGAAACCGTTATTCGTGATCGATCCGGAACGGCAATACGGCGTCACCGTGGCAGCGGGTGCATGCCTATCTTGCAACAAAGTTGGCTTTCTTTTCCGCAAACAATTCAGTGCCCCGCGAATCATCGATTGCATCGACACTACCGGATTTGCTCTCTGTGCTCGATACGTGTGCAAGAAGTCGAAGAGCTCAGGCGGCTGTGGTGCCACCTTCTATGTAATGGACGGGGCCAAAACCGAGAAGTTGATTTCGACGCCCATCGTCCTTAACTATCCAGTGCAATTGTTCGAACAAAGCGCGCGCGACGTCAGTGTTGTTCAAATGGCATACGACTTGTACACGTCCCGTTCCGGCAGTGCTGATGTCGCCAAGGTGATTCGTTGTGCCCGAACAACTCGATACATGCGTCAAGCCGCGCTATATCGTGTCCACGTGTCGTGGTATTTGGAAATGCGCACTCGGGATGCCACACTCGGGCAATCGACGTCGCATCAGGATCCGACAGTGTTTCCCAATTTTTCGTCGTTCTTTCAACATTGCAACCGGTACAATTGAACTCTCGGTCCAGTGGAATCGACGCTGACAAGCCTGGTCAACGACTGCATTGCTCGCCAACTCCCGTTCTACAACCGAATGGAAGGCGCCATCACCGGGATCATCTCTCGACCGACCATCATCACAACGTGCCGGGACGCATGAAATTAACGGATGAGTTCAACGGCAGGAAATTCGCCCCCGTTGCTGGATTGCACTCCGTCACGAATGAGCGCCAACAAATCCTCTCCCATTAATTCACAAGCACGACGGGCAATGCGGAACGTCGATCTGTTAGTCGGGGTTGCTGAGACGGTACAACACTTACAATATTGATACTTCGATGCTCATCATGTACCTGGATAAGTGCTGCGATGATCGGGAATGGCTGAAAGAGTTCAAGAACATCATTGTTCTCCTCGACAATCACCACCTGATCACAAGGTACCGGGACAATTCGAACAACACAGATCGTGCTCGGCACGAACAATTCATGGCTATCGTGGCCGAAATCATTGTTGGCACTGGACAAGCTCCAATGCAGGAAGGCTCCATCATTGAAGCTGAATTGGATGTACTGTTGGATCGCATTAAAAAGTGGGAAATCGAGAATGATGTGCCCTCATCCAAGCGCATCGTGACGAGCAAACTTCTCGCTTGCCACGAGACACAAAAAAAACACATCAGAAATTGCTTAACGCCGCCCGCATTCGCGTTGACTACCTTCGTGGATCGCTTCTTTTGTTTGAGTCTGCGCCGTGGATCGGGGAAGAATGAAAACTTGTGGCGTCATGGACAAACTATTTGCCCGGAGAGCATATCCCTGGAAGGAGGGAACCTTCTGCTACATGTCGTTGTCGCTCAAATTAACTTTCGAGGCGAACTCCAATTTGATCCTCGCTGGGCGTATTTGCCAATCTCTGGGATGCATATCATTCTCACTCAATATCTCGCACTGTATCCGACTGATGACATCACTCCCTCGCCTACGTCTCTGTCGACGATGTTTCACTTATTGCCTCTCTCGATTGATGATTGTGACGACGAATTTGGATTGACGACAACATTTGGACAATCCCTTCCTCAACTCCCCTTAATTCCTGTAGGGCAACTGAAATCGCTTGGAGTGATCGCGGAATCAATC
The DNA here is from genome assembly GCA_039513925.1 of Platanthera zijinensis. Lineage (NCBI taxonomy): Eukaryota > Viridiplantae > Streptophyta > Magnoliopsida > Asparagales > Orchidaceae > Platanthera > Platanthera zijinensis. Next base: position 203,905,185 of record CM077083.1, read on the forward strand.
GCCGATAATGCAATTTGGTCGAGTCACACGTTCGATGCAATTGTGCACGATGCCCTTGATGTTGCTGCTGCTGTTGACGAGCGGGCTTGCGATGATCATCACATCGTTGAAGAAGACAATGCTGCACCGCAGGACGATGGTGATCTGAACCATGCCGACGACGCTGATCTTTTGATTGGCTCCGAATCTGGCGTCAAATTCAGCAATACGCCCCATTCCATTCAGTCCAATCGCAAGCGCTGCAAGCCAGGACCAACATCGCATGAGTTTTTCTCAGGTGCTCTCCCCGTGGATGCAGGAGCTTTTCTCCGAACCACGTAAATTTGTTTGTCGTCTGTGTGTGCTTGAAATCTCGTTTCGTATTTTTTATTTTGCGCTATTGCTTGTGCTCGACTATATTCCGTTGCGCTACTGCGAACTTGATCCGATTGCATAACAGATTCTCCCTGGCGATCTCACTGACGATCTCACCCCCGACATTTTCTCCTCCATTTGACGGGTGTTCGTCTCCCGTCTCCCCCAGTTCATTCTGCCGCACGTTCGAGCATTACAACAAGTTTGGGATAATTTAAATTGCAACCCTATCTCTCAGGATTTCTCCGGGCAGATATAAATCTAGGCTTTTTGGCGGAATGCATCTCCGAATTTCATGAGTTTGGCAAAATGCACCCCCGAATTTCAGTTTATTGGCATATTGCACCCCGAGCTCATTTTTTAGGAGTATTTTGGTCTTGGTCTCAACAATATACCTCCTCAATCTTTTAAATCTATCAACTTTGTCACTTTACACTCTTTAAATGCTTTAAGAGGGCACAATGCACCCTCACGATATTTCCCTATTATTTTTGTTATTTATTAAATCAAGTAATTAAAAGATTGAGGGGTATTTTGGTCTCAGGAATAGTATTTTAGTATAAATCTATCTCCTTTGTGTCAAACCTACTATTCCTGAGACCAAAATGCCCCTCAATATTTTAATTACTTGATTTAATAAATAACAAAAATAATAGGGAAATATCGTGAGGGTGCATTGTGCCCTCTTAAAGCATTTAAAGGGTGTAAAGTGACAAAGTTGAAATATTAGTGTGCAATGTTCCAAAGATAGTAATTTGAAGGGTGTTAAGTGCCAATTAATTATTGCATTTCGATCAATGCCCTATTATTAGATTGCCCAAATCACTCATTTTCAGATGTAACTGAAGCTTTTCAATTTCTACCTTTTCTATTTGAGCTTTGAGACCATCAATGTCTATTACATCTTCATTTATCTCAAAAGGCTCAAGTTTTCTTCCACTAATAAATTCCTTTCAAGTTCCAGATCACTCATTTTCAACAGCAACTGTGATTTTTCCCCTTCTACCTCTTCTATTTGAGTTTGAGACCATCAATGTCTATTCCATTTTCATTTGTCTTTTTCCAAAGTATTTTTCTTCAACTAGTGAATTCCTTTCATGCTCAGTTTTCATGGGTGCATTTTTCATTGGTCCTTTGGAGATTGGCCGATTGGATTTGAAGGTCTAGATTACTGATTTTCAATTTCAGTTGGGAATTTTCATTGTCAAACCGTTCAATTTGATCTCTGAGACTATCAATGACCATCTCACTCTCATTTATCTTACTAAGAACACTTTTTTTCTTCAATTAGTGAATTCCTTTCAAATTCTTACAGCTCCATCTTCAAATTGACTTGCTTTCCAATAATTTATTTTTTGCGGGTTGATTTTTCCGAGTCACTTGTAATAATTTATTTGCATTTTGAATAAAATTTATCATAAATACTTATTTTGTACGGTGCCCGCGTCGATCTAAAATCCTAGTTCCGCCACATTTGTGTTTAGCATAATGGAGACTGGTTCCTTCAATTCTGCACTTGAATCTTGACTTCAGTTGAACTAGATATGATGTTACGGGTCCAAATATTACAGAACTACACGACGATGAGCCACCATGACAAGTCTACACGCGTCGGGCGCGTATATCACAAGGGCTCACCGTGACCGCGAAGAATATTTAATAATAAATAGGTTGCTATGTTTGTTGTCGCATTTTTAGTATTTCCAGTATTTCCTAATTTCAGTATTTCCAATATTTTCTAATTTCAGTGTTTTCTTTTTTATTCGCTTCTTGCCACTATAAGAGGGTCGACGATGTTGAAGCCAAAACTTGGTCTCAACGAGAGTTCAGACCCAAGGGGGTAGCTTGCACCTACTTCTCCCAAACTTGAGCTCCTGACCAGTCGCTAGGAACCAAAAAACTGATCCTGGGTTGCAACGTGGAGGTCCCACCATACACCCGGAAGATCACTAGAGAGCTTCCCCTCCCTAGGCAAAAGCTGAGTTGGGCACCTTGGAGGGTTTATGCAGCCAGACCAAAATAACCTAAGGAGGAAGAAGTTAACAAATGAATTGTCTCCCTCCAAAGGTACCTACAGGGTCTATTTATAGAATTCCAGGACTTGGTCTGCCAACAACGTAATTCCGTTGTTCTATTCTGCTATATGCAATCCAATTGGATCTGTCAACAACGTAACTCCGTTTTTCCATTCTGCTATATGCAGCCCAATTGAGTCTGCCAACAACGTAACTCCGCTGTTCTGAGTGGCTATTTGCAGACCTTCAAGGGCATCCAAGTAATTTTACCCCTGGACCCTACTGGGCGAGTGGCCAATAAAGGGACCTCTCGCCTGAAGAAGCGAATGCTGGGGTGAGCCGAGCATTCCCCCCGCAGCTCCTCAAAGGGCGAGTGCGGGATCCTCTTGCCTTCCGCCTGACTTGGCAAGAGGCTTTCAGCCTAACATAATAATCCTTCCGCTTGCCTAGGCGAAAGGCCTTTCTGCCCGTCCTGGCGAAAGGCCTTCACTTTCTCTGGGAGAGTGTGGGTCTGCCTACCCCACTCGCCTACCTTGACCAGCCTGAGCCTGAGGATCCTTGGCTTCGTCGGGGGGGGGGGGGCCCTCAGCGAATACAGGGTTGCACACAAATCCCGGTCTTTTCGAGCTAGTCCCACGCTCGGAAAGAAGAGTCTAACCCTCGGTATTACACGCTCACCGCACCAAAAATATTGAAGTTAAAACTTGGCCTTAACGAGAGTTCAGACCTAAGGGGGTAGTTTGCACCTACTTCTCCCAAACTTGAGCTCCTGACCAGTCGCTAGGAACCAAAAAACTGACCATGGGCTGCAGCGTGGAGGTCCCACCACACACCCGAAAGATCTCCAGAGAGCTTCCCCTCCCTAGCCAAAAGCTGAGCTGGGCACCTTGGAGGGCTTATGCAGTCAGACCAAAATAACCCAAGGAGGGAGAAGTCAAAAAATGAATTGCCTCCCCTCCAAAGGTGCCCACATGGTCTATTTATAGAATTCCAAGACTTAGTATGCCAACAACGTAATTCTGTTGTTCCGTTCTGCTATATGCAGCCTAATTGGGTCTGCCAACAACGTAACTCCGTTGTTCCATTCTGCTATATGCAGCCCAATTGGGTCTGCCAACAACGTAACTCCGCTATTCTGAGTGACTATTTGCAGACCTTCAAGGACATCCAGATAATTTTACCCCTGGAACCTACTAGGCGAGTGACCAATGAAGGGACCTTTCGCCTGAAGAAACGAATGCTGGGGTGAGCCGAGCATCCCCCCCCCCCCCCCCCCCGCAGCTTCTCAAAGGGCCAGTGAGGGATCCTCTTGCCTTCCGCCTAACTTGGCGAGGGGCTTTCCGCCTAACATAATAATCCTTCTCTTGCCTAGGCGAAAGGCCCTTCAGACCGTCCTGGCGAAAGACCTTCACTTTCTCTGGGTAAGTGTGGGTCTACCTACCCCACTCGCCTATCTTGACCAGCCTAAGCCTGAGGGTCATTGGCTTCGCCGGGGGGGGGGGGGGGCACTCAGCGAATACGGAGTTGTACAGATGGACCTTGTAATCTTTATCTTGGAATGTATGAAGGTTTCTAGGGTTGCTCCCTAATTTCGTATCTTCTCGTCCTCCTTCATTCTCGCTCACCCCCGCCGGCTCTTCCTCTTGCCATATTCCTCTTGGAATTTATTCGTGATCGTATCAATCCGTCGCCAGCGCCCCCGCCGACCCTTCCCCTTGTCGGATTCCTCCTGGAATTTATCCGTGATCATATCAATTGGTCCGACCTGCCGCACCGCCCGCTCTCGCCGCCGGTGCTCGAGTTTGCCTAAGGAATTCAGAAATCTATCTCCCTGGTCCACTAACCCGCACTGCACCCGAACCCCGCCGACCCGCGTCATTGCGACACAACCCTGTTTTCGTGACACAGCACCTGATCCCACCTCGCCATAGGAAAGACGAGCGGCCCAATCGTTGTCGTCGTTCCGCACGACGCGCGACCCAGCCGACGTGCGATTCACCCTTTCCGGACATCCCGACCCCGATCCGCCTCCGACATCATGCCGCCAGCGCCGATCCGCCACGTCCTGCCCTCCAGCAACCGGATCGGCCCGCTCCACCTCCTCCAGCAACCAGATCAGCCTCTCGCGTCCTTTCCGCACTCGATCCGCCCCGATGTGCCACAAAGCCTCCTCCAACAACCGGCTAATCCAGTCGCGCCCCAACCCCGCCGCTGCAGCCCTCCGGATCTTCCGCCGCCCAGGGCCTCTGTTCTGTATTGTTATCTTCTCGGCGCCTGGCCCCGCTCCGCTCCAGGTATCGACCGTCTTTCGCCTGTGCCGCAAGGCTTCTGTCAGCCGGATCTGCTTCCCCTTCCGTTTCTGCTGCAGGAAGGTCGCCGCCCCGGGCCTCTGTTTCGCTGTGCCGCCACTGACATCGCCGACCTCACATCCAGCCTACATTCTGGGCACTATGGCTCTTGCTCCCCGACCGTTGTTCTTGCTGTCGCCGACCACCAACCCTCGGCTAGATTTCTCTGACCTAGCTGCACAAATCCTGGCGACATGCGCCTCCCTCCACCCCAAAGTCGATCTTCTTCTCGTGTACCACGAACGGGCTTCTCCAACCCCCCACCAGGTTCCCTTCCCTAAGCCGTCTCCACCACGGCTGCCTCCTGCACCTTGCAAAAGTTTTCCGGCCATGCCACCTCTCTCCACGGTCTCTAATGCACCACTTCTCTCTATGGTGGTCGTTCCTCCGTCGCTTCCACCGGCCGCATCACCGCCTCTTCTGCCTCCCCGTCCGGTAAACTCGCCGCCCCCTCTACCGGCTCTTACCCGCCGGCTCCAGTCTTGCCACCCCTCTGATCATCTCACTGTCTCCTCTCCCGGCTCTCGCTCTGCCGGCCCCAGCCCTGCTGCTTCCACTGGCCGCATCGCCGCCTCTTCTGCCGCCCCGTGCCCTGCTGCCCCTGACGGATCCGTTCCTGCTGTTGGTCGTCGCATCTCCGACATCCTTGTGGTGGCTGCTCATCACCGCCCCACCGACCTTGCGGATGCCATTACTTTTGCCGTCTGTCCTTCTGATGGCGCCACCGCTACTCACTAACACCTCCTCCACTGCTACGTGCTACCTGTCCTTATTCTGACTGGAGGTCAAGGTATCAGATGATCTGACCACCCGCTTGGTACACGAGCTTGAGGGCAAGCTCGTTTTGAAGGAAGGATGGAGTGTTACAGGTCCAAATGTTACAGAACTACACGACGACGATCACCATGAAGTCTACACACGTCGGGCGCGTATATCGCAAGGGCCCACCGAGACCGCGGAGAATATTTAAATAAATAGGTTGCTATGTTTGTTGACGCATTTTTAGTATTTCTTGAATTTCAGTATTTCAGTATTTCCTAATTTCCAGTATTTCCTAATTTCATTATTTCATTTTATATTCGCTCCTTGCCACTATAAGAGGGCCGACGGACCTTGTAATCTTTATCTTGGAATGTATGAAGGTTTCTATGGTTGCTCCCTAATTTCGTCTCTTCTCGTCCTCCTTCATTCTCGCTCACCCCCGCCGGGCCTTCCCCTTGCCGGATTCCTCCTGGAATTTATTCGTGATCGTATCATATCATCTGGTATCCAAACCTTGTGTTGAACTTGTTATGTTCCGGTATGCTGATTATGAATTTATGATACAATAGATTGATGTTATTTAATCTTGATTGTTGATTTATTGAATTAATAATTATTATGAAATTGTGAAATTTCCAATAATTATTTTTAAATTTTAATTTTGTGTCGGGCTTCGCGAAAATCCTAATTTCTCTTGTATGTACTTTCTTCTTCTACTACTTTATCCGTGTTGCAAATGACACCGATTCGCTAGTATGAGATTAGGCAAATGTGCTGCGAAACATGACTAAACGGCTAAATCAGTTTCGGTCTTAAACAACATTTCAACTTGAGTTCTTCCAACAGTTCCGCTGGTTATTAAATTTTACCATCACTTTGCAAAACAACTCATTTTCTCATAACTTCTTTACTCCAACTGAGCCAAATATGGCCTAACTTTCCTTTGTTCGCAGACGAGAGGGGTAGAAGCATCTGATCGATGGTTTTGTGAATCAAAGGTGGGGCTTCGATGGCTGTTGTTGTAGAGAGGGAAAAATGGGAGCTGAGCCCACTCACCTATGGCTTCCTTTTTTTCTGTTGCTTCTTCTGCGTGTTCCTCCGCCCCTACTTCTCGAGGAGTGGTGGCGCCGCTGCCAGGATGACAGCTACTGTATCATCACTCTCTGATCTCGACCGCACCGCATCATTCCTCCGCTTTCATAGCAGATTCTTGCTCCTTTACTTTCTTGCGTCAGGTGCGGCTTCACATTCATTTAATTTTCTACTTCTTTCAAAATAGATTCTATGAAATCATACTGAAGATCAATATTATGGGTGAGTTATCTTATGCAGTAATGGAGGGGCTTGAATTGTTTATTGGGGAATATGAATTTTCGTACATTCGGATGAGCAGGGAGCAGATGGTTTTGGCTGCGTCTGCTGGAGCAGCTGCTTCACTTGTTATTGGCACTTTTATAGGCTTTCTTTGTGATATCATGTGAGTTCCGATTTATTCACTTCTCATTTTCGTTATATTGTGTGCATGTTTAGATGAAAAGAAGAGAATCTATAAAATGAAATCAAGAAAAATAATTGTGTTGCGATTTTTCAACATCCAAAATTTGTTTCTTTTGGTGCCCGGATGGCTGATGCGTCATTATTTGATCGTGGATGGTCGATCAACCTGTTTTGTGATTGTTTTAGGCATGAAACATGTAATTATGGTACTAGAAAAGATTTGAAGATTCACAAAAAAGAGTTTGTGGATTTCATGGTGGTGTGGAGATGAATGCTTTCCATGTTCTTTAATCTCTCCTCTTCATTTACTAGAATGATATTTTTAGTTCCAAATATTAGGCCTTAAACATGAATTGGTTTTGAATCATATCCATTTCCATGCATTTATACGTCTCCCCTCCATCTGTGCCATTGTTAGACCCACTTTACTAGCTCCTCAAAAAATTGTTGTTGCAGATTGGCTTGTACACCCAAATTTTAAATATTACTTGGGTTTCACGCTATTAATCTATTAGTAACTAGGGTTACCATGCTCTGAATATGATGCAAATGCAGTTGTACCTAGACATGAATTAGTTCTACGTAAATGAATCTATAAACGTAATTAAACATTTGGAGGAAGAAGAAGAGTGAAGATTGGAGTACGAAGGGGGAATGAGAAGAGTGATGTTTGGCAATGATGGCGATTCATACTAAAGTCTGTAGATTCATAATTCAGTATGAGCATTCAAATTATCAAGCTTAAAATCTCCTTCGGGGCTCCTTTTCATCGAAGTCTTTTGGCTTCATGCGCTCTAATATAAATAACCGTGTCATAGTTGCCATAGCTTCAACCTTCGGTTAAAATAAAATAAAAAATTTACAACCAAAATCCATGATTGCAACTATACACTGTTGATTTGAGAAGGAAAATTTCTTATTACTCTATTCATCCATATAGTGGATATATAAAGAGATACAAAACACTCATAAATGAAGAAAAAAATGTGGGACTAAATCTCCGCATGTGGAAACATAATAACAAAAATAATCATATCTCAACACCACTCTCAAGTTGGGTGTGTGATGTCTATCACGCACAACTTGCCAACAATCTGTTTAAAGAAACTACTGCATAATCCCTTTGTGAGGACATCTACCAATTGTTGTTTAGATAATCAGATGGAACAAAAGGAGTAATCACAACGCCTTTGTCTTTATTTTCTTTGATGAAGTGTCTGTCGATTTCAATATGTTTCGTACGGCCATGCTGCATAGGGTTGTGAGCAATACTGATCAATGCCTTGTTATCACAGTATAGTCTAATAGAGCTGCTACTTTTAAGCCCCAGATCTGTCAAGATAGCTAAAACCAATAGGCCTTCACAAATTCCATGAGCCATAGCCTTGAACTCCGCCTTTGCGCTAGATCTGGCAACCATATGCTGTTTTTTGCTCCTCTAGGTGACTAAATTTTCACCCACCATAGTGCAATACCCAAATGTGGACCGCCGATCTTCTATCAATCCAGCCCAGTCAACATCCGTGTAGACCTCAATAGTCAGCTCTTAATTTAATGAAAACAGGATGCCTCTCCCGGGTGAGGACTTGATATATCTGAGGACACGATGAGCAACATCAACATGACGGGCCTTTGGGGAATGCATATATTGACTGAGCACTTCAACAACATAGGAGATATCTGGGCGAGTATGCGACAAGTAGATCAATTTTCCAACTAGCCTCTGAAAGTTAGGGATGTCTTCAATCGTGTCACCATCTCTTTCAAGTCTTTGGTTGACTTCGATTGGAGTGTCAACCGATCTACACTCACTCATTCCTGAGGCTTCAAGGAGGTCAAGAGTATATTTTCTCCGTGATATGAATATCGCATATTTGGACCTCGCAACCACAATACCTAAGAAGTACTTGAGGTTCCCCAAGTCTTTCACTTTAAATTCTTTTGCAAGTCTCACTTTCAATGTCTGAATCTTATCGTGATCGTCTCATGTTATAATTATGTCATCCACATAGACTATCAGGGTAGTTACCTTTATTGTGTTTGTTGAAGAGGGTATGATCTCCATTGCTCTGGGAGTACCTGAAGCATGCCATTGCCTTGTGAAATATTCCAAACCAGGCTCTAGGAGACTTTTTTACGCCATACAAAGCTTTTTTCAGCTTGCACACCTTGCCTTCAGACCCTCTAAGAGAGAGGCCAGGACGTAGAGCCATGTATACCTCTTCTTCCCGATCACTGTGAAGGAACACATTTTTCACATCCAGCTGACTGAGTCTCCACCCCTTACAAGCAGTGCACGGCAAGAGAATCCTTATAGAGTTCTTCGTAACCGGGGCAAAAGTTTTCTGGTAATCAATTCCTGTTGTCTGAGTGTACCCTCTTGCAACCAACCTTGCCTTGTATCTCTCAACAACTCCCTGGGTGTTCTGTTTGACAGAAAACACCCACTTGCATCCCACGACAGTCTTCCCTTTAGGTAGATGTACCAGATCTCACGTGTGATTTTTGTCAAGGGCATGCATTTCTTCAAGCATAGCCGCCTTCCACCTGTCATCAGAGAGAGCATCTTGCCACGAAGTAGGGATGGAAGTAGCAGTCAAAGAAGAGACAAAAGTTCTATGGGAAGCTGTTAGAGATGAATAGGAGACGAACTGAGAGCCAAATAAGAGACAAAAGTTCTATGGGAAACCGTTAGGGATGAATAGGAGACAAACTGAGATAACGGGTGTTGTGTATAAGTACCTTCTCTTAGAGTAATGGATCCTGATGACAGATCAGATGGCTGCTCTGGGACTCTGATAGGGGCAGGTGTGTTTGTTCCCTTGGTCCACGAGAGTACACCTGTAGGGGTTTGACCACAGGAGCAACAGGAGTTGGCACAGGAGCAGTAGGAGACGGAGTTAAGGGACAATGATATAACGGAGGAATGAGTAATGAAGTTAAGGAACTAAAACTCACTTCCAACATAAGAGAGGTCCCCCCCTGAAGTGAGGGCCCATAATAGCTCTCTGATTCAAGGAAAGTGACGTCCATGGTAACAAAGACCTTCCTATGAACCGGGTAGAAACATTTATACCCCTTTTGAGTAGGAGCATATCCTATGAAAACACACTTCCGAGCACGAGAATCAAGTTTAGTCTTTTGATGAATATGGGCAAAACAAAACACAGTCGAATATACGGGATTGTAGGGTAGTAGAGGGAACCTGAAGAGTGTGAAGGGGAGAGCGAAACCCAATGACATGTCAGGACATACGATTAATAAGGTAGATGGCAGTGAGGACAACATTCCTCCAGTAATACTTTGGAAGGTGCATTTTGAGAAGAAGACCACCGGACAACTTCCAAAAGATGGCTATTCTTCCGTTTTGCTGCCCCATTTTGAGCAGGGGAGTGAACACAAGACGTTTGGTGGAGAATGTCGTGATGAACAAGATAACGATCAAATTAGGAATCCATGTACTCACATCCATTGTCAGTGCGAAGGATTTTAATAGAGGTATCAAATTGCATAGTGACTATTTTGTGAAAACGCTAAAATATAGGAAAATCCTCATCTTTAGCCTTCATTAAATAAACTCATGTTGTACAGGAGAAACAATCAATAATAGTTACAAACCAACGACAACCAGAGATGGAAGAGACAGGGCAAGACCCCCAAACATCACTGTGAATAAGATGAAATGGTGCAGAACTAGGGGAAGAAACATGATTAAAAGAAGTACGATGGTGTTTACCAAGTTCACAAGCATCACAATGAAAACTATCAACTAATACAGTAGGTAATGCGGGAAATAAATGTTTCATAGACATAATAAAAGGATGTCCAAGGCTACAATATCAGAACTCCAAAGTGACTTCCTGATCAGCATGAAGGGCCTGGGGAGTAGAAGCAGGATTGGAAGAATCAAACACGTAGAGCCCATCCATCAGACTACCAGAGTCAATCACCGTTCCCGTCTTCAGGTCCTGAAATACACAAGACAAGGGAAAAATATCACAGAACAGTTCATAAGTATGTCAAATCACTAATTGAGAGAAAATTGCGAGTAAACTTGGGTACATGGAGAACAGACGAGAGAGTAAGAGAGGAGCATGGGATAGTTCCTTTCCCAACAATCGGGGATAAGAAACCATTCGCAATGTTCACCTTGTCTCTACCAGACAAAGGGAGGTATGACACAAAACTTGTAGCAGTGCCGGTCCTATGATTCGCAATGTTCAACTTGTAGCAGCTGGAAAATCTGGGCGGCATTGCCCCTGCAGGAGTAAGTAGCCTCGGCCCTCTTCCAAATATCTGATGCGGTCTCCAAAAAAGGTAATTTTTGGAAATCGAGTCAACCATAGTGTTTGTCAACCAAGACATCTCAAGGGAGTTTTCCGACTCCCACTGTAGCCACTCCGGAGAATCCTTTGTAGGCGTCAGAATAGTCCTCAGAACATAATCGAACAACCGTCTGCTCTTCAAGGCGAGGGTAATAGCCCAAGACCACGGGAGAAAATTGGAACCATCCAGTCGTAGAGTAGTGATTTGAGGGGTATTGTGGTCATGACCAGACCGAGCCGAGCCACCGGGAGGCAAAGTAGCCGAGGATATTCTGGTACCGGAAGAGAAAGGGAGATTCGTCGGTCCCCGACATGATATGCAAGAACCAAAAACAAGAAACACCAAGAGGAAACACCACAACCACCTAGATAGAAACTAGGGTTATCTCATAAAGAGAGGAACAAAACCATGATCATGAAGAAAAATCCAATAAGGATCGACACCGGAAAGGACATAAGTTTAGAGCAACATTTTCGGTGTCCAGGGACGAAAAACGACCGCACGTCGCTGGAAAAGAGCCGAAGAACGGAGGAAGAGGAGACGGCTGCCTGCAGAGACTGTGAGCTGCTGCGGGGGTGGGTTGGAAACCGCCAAAGAAGAGCAGGGAGGCCGCTGGAGGAGGGCGAAGTGGCTGGCGGAGAGGGCGCTGAGGCGGAAGAACCCGACCGCAGAAGGCTAGGCCGTACGGGGGTGGAACTCCGACAGGAGGAGCGGCTGCGTGCGGCGTGTGGGCGCGGAAGAGCGATAGCAGGAGAGCGGGATCGGGCGAGCGGGATCAACGAGCGGCGGAGTACTGTTTGCGAAAGGAGGCGGACACGGAATCAGAAGCCCTAAGGCTCTGATACCATGTTAATTTAAGAGGGAGAATTTCTAATTACTTTATTCATCCATAGAGGGGATATATAAAGGGTTACAAAACGCTCATAAAGGAAGAAAAGAAATGTGGGAATAAATCTCCACACGCGGAAACATAATAACAAAAATAATCACATCTCAACATACACTTTGCACAATAGAAGAAACTGTGGCTGAGGGTAAGAAATACTTGAGACTACATGATGTTGGGTAGGAGTGTGTAGTGGACTCCTAAAATGCACGATAGTGATTAGTGAAGGTGACCCCCGACTTCCCAACGACTCTATGCACGCACTCCTCGCAATTAGGCGCTATTAATTAAATCGAATAATTAAATATCATAATTAATCAGTGCATCAAATTATAAACGAGAAAGAAATTTTCTTTAATCGTAAGCCAGTGGCTTTCCTCCGCACGGAGGGCCAAAATAGAAGTGTGCGGCGATTCAATCATTCCTGCAATTAGAGATTTTCGTGGAACAAATACTTTAACAAACTATAATCCCAAACAAGCACATAATATCCAAACCATAGCAATGTTTACAATCAAATACCCAATACAAAAACACAAAAAAAATATTAGGGCTGCTGCAATAAAAGTTGATATGAACGTTGGAGGGCTGGAGGTTTAGGGCTAAAAGAGGGGTTCATGTGGAGGGCGGACTGGATCGGGTAAGGGGAATGTCGGTTGTGGTGGAGAGGGGGCAGGAACGAAGAGGGAGGTGGCTGGATTTGGGCTGGAATGCCCAGATCTAGGCAGATCTAGTTGCGGAGGAGATTTTTGGAGATGGTTTCACGTGGTGGGGGGTAGTGGTAGCAAGGATGGGGTGTAGGCAGCAAGGGAGGGGGACGGTGGTTGCTGGATCTGGGGAAAACAGGAGCAGTGGCCTGTACAAACAGGTTGGGAGGGGCGGCAGCTTGTGGGAAGTGGGCTGGAGGTTTTGGAATAGGGGCCGGCTGACTGGATCTGGAGAGAAACAGGACTGGCGACCTGTTTTGGTGGTGGACGGATTAGATAGGAGGGGCGGCGGCTTGAGGGGAGTGGGTCCGGGTGTTGTGATGGTGGTCGACTGGCTGGACAGCAAGGAGGAGGGATTTTGAGGGGGCGGCGGCTGCTGGACAGCAATGTGGAGGGAAAACTCAAGGAAAATACAAGACTTATCCAAGGAGTTGTCACCAAGGGGTTCCACGGAGTCGGCACCACGAAGGGGATCACCAGAAATGAGGAAGAACTCTCCAAATTTCAGCAATGAATCTGAAATCAGCCGCCCTAATACCTATTTATAAGAAACTAAAAATTAGGGCATTCAGAATCAACGGTTATGATTGGCTGATGGTTTTGGGGTCATAAATACATGAAATAATGTCCAAAAATAATAATGTTGTATATGAAAAAAATCGGAACGTGGATCCGGACACATCCGCGGAGTCGGATCATCGATCCGGGCACGCCATATATGATAAGCCGTCAATCAGCCCCGAACGGACCCAAAACTCATCCTCCGTTGCGGGTCTACGTCTCCCCTTTGCATCACTACAGAAGGCTTAATTTTTTTTTACCTTGCTGCTGTATTTATATAACTTCTAAATTTCATTGTTTACATTTGCAGAACAGTTCTCTCCTTTGTTTTAATTGAACATTGGAAAACTCAATGATTTAAATCTTTGTAATTGTAGAGGCCCCAGAAAATTATGCATCTTATTTTACTTCATCCATTTTCTGGTGGGCATCTTGAAGAGTTTGACCATGCATCCAAGTATATTACTGTCAAGTTTGTGCATCGGAATTACCTCTACTCTATATTCTTTTTGTTTTGAGACTTGGATGGTAAACAAATATGAGAAGGTTTGTGTTGTGTTAAAATGCTACAAGTAACTTCAGTATTATTTTTTTGAAAAATTCAATGACAATTTACCTTGTCTTTGCAGCATGAACATAGGATGGATCTGTTGAGTGACTCTTTGCTGCATGATCATAGGATGGATCTGTTGAGCGACACATTTTGGCTTATGACTTTATTGGAGTCTTCATCTCTCCTTGGCAGTCAAGGGCTTGCAAATTTTTTAATCAAGGATCCCCATAAAGGACTTCTTTCCCCTTCTGTTTCTGCTGCTCTTTTGGCAATTATAAGCATTCTTTTTATCAGAAAAGAATGGGGTGATAATCACCAAAAATGTACTATAAAAAGTTATCAGAAATCATTTACAGGACACATTCTTGCAGGTATGATTTTTATATCCAGAAGACAACTTATGTTTTTGTTTGAAAGAACGGTTCAGTTTAATTCCAGCGGTTGCAGATTGGTGATTTTTTTATGTGCTTAAGTTTTAGTCTGCTTTTTAAGCTGTCAAGTACATATATGAGAAAGGTAAAGGAGGAGGTATAGTATTATGAAAACCTTTATGGATGCGATAATCTATAGGCTTCTGATGTGATAGAATGAGGAAAATCCTGTATGCATAATATGTTAAGCTAAAGTTTCAAAAACGAAAAAATTATTTCATTCTATGGTTGAAATAGTAGGTCATTCTAGTAAAAATATCCTTTCATACAAATGCTTTTGAGGCTGTATAAAGCATCCTTGTATACATATTCTTTAGTGGGTGTATTGTATAATGCCTAGGTGGATGGAAAAGTTATCTAGATAACAATCATATTTCAATTACATCGGTCTCTTTTGAATATAGTGTGTTTGGATAATAATGTAATATTATCTTGAAAGAGCAATGCTGATTATTATATATTTTTTGTATATATTTTAGTCAACGCAGTTAGCTGACATCGTCAACGGATTTGGAGGACGATTCAACATCATTGGATTTGGTCTTAAATGTCAAATATAAAATTATTATTAAAGATATTAGTGAGTAAAATAGTTAATATATCCTTTGATGTAGGGTTAGGCTACAGGGTGCACAAAATCTAGGCTATTATGGACGAAATGCAAATGTGACACGCTAGTCCTAAACCACATGCAATGTGACCGTCGGAAGTGACGACGAATAAATTGAGCAATGATAATTTTTTTTAACACCACACAAATAATCAAGAGTGAAACAATTATTTAATTTAGCAATTTTATATGACGTTCCTCTGCTCGGAGGGCCAAGGTCAAGCGCTCGGCGAATAATTCCTCTTGCAAGTTAGTAGTGTATCAAAACAAATCTCTACTAGCAAGAATCAAAGCGATGTATATTAATTCACCAATGATAAATGTCAAATCACATAAACCAATACCATAAGAGAACTCACAAAGTAGAGGGCTGAATCGAGGCACTGAAGAATTTGAGGTTCGGACGTGTAAATCAGCGATTGTAGATGGAACCGGTGGCGAGGCGACGATGGCGGTGGCTGTCCTCGGCGGTAAATGGTGAAAACGGGCTATAAAATGGTGGATCCGGCCACGCATAAGTAGATCCGGGTCGGGGAGGAGTAGATCCGCTATTTAGGGTCGGATCCTGGCAAAAGTGGAAAGTATGAGCGGTGGAAATAACGGATCGGGAGCGAAATTCTCAGATCTGAATGGATCTAGAGAATTAGGGTTGTTTGGAGGTGGTTCCACGAAGGGAGAAGTGAGGGGTGGTCGGCTAGTGCAAATGGACCCTTGGTGGTGGCCGGTTTTGGTAAGGGAGCTGACGGTGGGCTGGGGTTTTGGGACAGGGGCCGGCGGCCTAGGCTGAAGAGGGAGGGGGCGGCGGAACCTGGGGAAGAGGGGGACGTAGGGCTGGGCGGTGGCACAAGGGAGGGGAGGTTTAGTGGCGGCTGTCGGTTGCTGGAATACAACAGGTCGGCAGCGGGAGAGCGGGGTTTAGGATGATTTCCGGTGGCTGGAAATGAGATTTGAGGGGTGGAAAATGAGGGTGGGGTTAGGGGTTACCTTGGGGAGGAGTTCGGAGGCCTAGGAGTCGTCACCTAGGGTTCCACAGCGTCGGCACCGGGGAGGGATCACTGGAATCCGGAAATGAATGTTCTCCAAATTCTGCAATGATTCAATTCAACCCTTTAGCCTCCTATTTATAAGAAAAAAAGCTAGGGCTTCCTTATCAACGACTATGATTAGCCGTTGAGTTCGGCTCTTAAAATACATCAATAATAAACTGAAAAAAATAAACTAATATAGTTTTTTGACTCGCGGCGACGTCCCGGACGCAACTGCGGAGTCCGATCGGCGATCCGATCAAGTCTTCCTGCGCGAATAAATGAACGTGGGTCCCGCCTTGTGGCGAACCCCTCCAGGTGCATGATTCGATGAATTTCCTTTAACCCCCCCCCCCCCCCCCCCCCCGACTGAAAAGTTTTCATCTCCGATGAATTCGTACTGAGGTCGAAGTCCAGGGGCGAGTCGATCAAGCTCTGCCGATTGTATCCAAGTGTCGTCTGCATCGGGGCGGCCCTGCCAGTGTACCAAGTAGCGACATCGAGGTCCGTCCGTGGTGGGGACAAACTGATGGGATCTAATCTCCGTGACACACTCATCTCTCATCTCTCGAAGGCTAGATCCCGGTGCGATCGGTGGTGCCTGCGGTGAAACCAAATAAGAGGAGTTCCCAGGTGGGTGGATGTCAACAGTGGGTGGACTGGGGTGGCCATCAGACGGTGAGGACGTATGAGGGTGGAACGGTAACGATAGTGGGGGTGGGTGGCTGGGTATCTCCACTGCTCGGGTACACATACTCATGAGGCTCGTAGTATGAAGTCAGATCCTCAACATTAAACACTGGGTGAATTCCCATACTAGCCGGGATATCGAGTCGGTATGCATTTGTCTCAATATGACTAATAACACAGTACCGACCCATTCGCCTGACGCTTAACTTCTTGGCAGGCCCCGAAGGGAGCCTCTCTGGGCGGATTCGTACCACTACCTTTTCGCCTTCAGTAAATATTTTTTCTCGCCTTCGCTTATCTGCACGAGCTTTATAATTTTCTTTGCTTGTTATTATTCGTCGGCGAACCGACTCATGCAACTCATGCAAATGCTGTGCAAATGACTTAGCAAACTCACTAGGGCGCGACTCTAAAGGACTCGAGACGTGGTCTATAGGCTTCCTAGGGTCATATCCTGATACTACATGAAATGGACTCAACCCGGTAGACCTATTGACTGAGCTATTGTAAGCAAACTCTGCAACAGGGAGATCTAAGTCCCAACTACCTACATGCTCTCCTACCAGACAGCGCAAAAGATTCCCTAAACTCCGATTCACTACCTCGGTCTGTCTGTCCGTCTGTGGGTGATATGCCGGCGAAAACCTAAGAATAGTGTCCGTCTTATGCCACAGGGTTTTCCAAAAATAGCTCATAAATCTCACATCGCGGTCTGACACGATCAATTTGGGCAGGTCATGCAGTTCAAAGACATCCCTCATGAATATAGATGCAACGTGAGTCGCATCTGCCATTTTGCGGCAGACAATGAAGTGTGCCATCTTCGAAAACCGACCGACAACCACGAAGATGGAGTCGTGTTTCCGTAAGGTGCGGGGAAGTCCGAGAACAAAATCCATGCTAATGTCCTCCCAAGGGCGGTGTGGGACAGGTAAAGGCATGTATAGACCTGTGTTCTGCTTAGTGCCCTTTGTCGTCTGGCAGATACGGCAGTGGCGAACAACTCGAGCTACGTCCTTCTTAAGGCCGGGCCAGTAGAGGCGGTCCTCGACAATGGCTATGGATTTATCCCTCTCGAAGTGGCCCGCGGCTCCGTCCGCGTGCAACTCCCAAATCAGATAATCACGGTAAGATGTCTGGGGAATGCACAGGCGGGAGCCCCGGTACAGATATCCGTCATAGATTTGATATCCCTCAACAGGGTCGGGTGGGTCTCGAGGCAGGGCGGTGTAAATCTCTCCAAAATCAGGGCATGTCGGATAGTCCAGCATCATTCTCTCTAGTCCCTCTACGCTCGCAGTCATCATCTGCAGCAGGGATACGCGGCGACTCAATACATCAGCCGACTTGTTCTCAACACCAGCGCGGTGCTTGAGAACATAATGAAAGTCTTGCAGATATTCGACCCACTTCGCGTGTCGGTGTCCTCTGATACCAATTGATGTAGGGGTAGGCTACGGGGTGCACAAAACCTAGGCTATTATGGACGAAATGCAAATGTGACCGTCGTTTGTGACGACGAATAAATTGAGCAATGATAAAATTTTTTTAACACCACATAAATAATCAAGAGTGAAACAATTATTTAATTTAGCAATTTTATATGACATTTCTCCGCTCGGAGGGCCAAGGTCAAGCGCGCGGCAAATAATTCCTCCTGCAAGTTAGTAGTGTATCGAAACAAATCTCTACTAGCAAGAATCAAAGCGATGTATTTTAATTCACCAATGATAAATGCCAAATCACATAAACCAATACCACAAGAGAACTCACAAAGTAGAGGACTGAACCGAGGCATTGAAGAATTTGAGGTCCGGACGTGTAGATCGGCGATCGGAGATGGAACCAGTGGCGAGGCGACGATGACGGTGGTTGTCCTCGGCGGTAAATGGTGAAAACGGGCAATAAAACGGTGGATCCGGCCACATATAAGTAGATCCGGGCCGGGGAGGAGTAGATCCGCCATTTAGGGTTGGATCCGGGCAAAAATGGAAAGTATGAGCGGTGAAAATAACGGATCGGGAGCGAAATTCTCAGATCTGAATGGATCTAGAGAATTAGGGTTGTTTGGAGGTGGTTCCACGAAAGGAGAAGTGAGGGGTGGTCGGCCAGTGCAAATGGACCCTTGGTGGTGGCCGATTTTTGTAAGGGAGACGGCGTTGGGCTGGGGTTTTGGGACAGGGGCCGGCGGCCTGGGCTGAAGAGGGAGGGGGCGGCGGAACCTGGGGAAGAGGGGGAAGTAGGGCTGGGCGGTGGCACAAGGGAGGGGAGGTTTAGTGGCGGCGGTCGGCTGCTGGAATACAGCAGGTCGGCAGCGGGAGAGCGGGGTTTAGGATGATTTCCTGTGGCTGGAAATGGGATTTGAGGGGTGGAAAACGAGGGTGGGGATAGGGGTTACCTCGTGGAGGAGTTCGGAGGCCTAGGAGTCGTCACCTAGGGATCCACGGCGTCGGCACCGGGGAGGGATCGCTGGAATCCGGGAATGAGTGTTCTCCGAATTCTGCAATGATTCAATTCAGCCCTCTAGCCTCCTATTTATAAGAAAAGAAATGCTAGGGCTTCCCCATTAACGGCTATGATTGGCCTGTGGGTTCGGCCCTTAAAATTCATCATAATAAACTGAAAAAAATAAATTAATATAGTTTTTTGACTCGCGGCGATGTCCCGGACGCAACTGCGGAGTCCGATCGGCGATCCGATCAAGTCTTCCTGCGTGAATAAATGAACGTGGGTCCCGCCTTGCGGCGAACCCCTCCAGGTGCATGATTCGATGGATTCCCATCACCTGTCAATTGCGCAGTATTACATAAAAATTTCTGCGAATCAAGCCGACCTTTCTTATAGTGTGACTGGATCTCAATTTTCTTTCATATTCAATGTGAAATTCACTTTAAAAGTACCATGATACTTTTGGAAAAGCCATAAAAAATTTCTTCCATCTTTCGATAGAACCTTACATGCTCAAAAACCCAGTCTAATCTGCCACTGAATTTTGAAATTAATATTTTTTTCTTGACATTGGTTAAAAGTTCATCTTGGCAACAATATGTTATTTTTTTGTTGTTTAAACTGGAAAGAAATCTGTTCTCATAATAGATTTAGGCTTCGTTTGGCGCGGTGGCGGCGGTGGTCATGAACCGTTGTTCGCGAACGCCCGACCTCACCTAAATATATTAATGCATTTTATACTCAAAAGTCAAAACTAGTTTATTTTCTTGGTAGCGGTTATAACATTTGTCTTGCCAAACATACATTCTATGATAATGGTTTTTTTTAACAACTCACCGGAGCAAATAAGTCGTGCCAAACGAAGCCTTAGTATTATAATAAAGCCTGGTTGCATTCAATTAGGTCCAGCTTTTGGAACTTGAGGTGAGATTACGTCACTCTCATGCTTAGGTCCGAACTGGTTTTTTAGGGTTTTATAATACCTGTTGCATTACATTTCCATTAGTTAATAAAACAGATTGATTTTGATGAATTATTTTGTAAAAGCTGATTCATCCTGTGTTACTGGTGTTACTTATGCGGTTGATTTAACTTTGATGACCAAGTTCCTTTCAAAGATGAATTTTTGCTCGTTTTGAAAGTATATTGACATTTATAATCAAAGTGGGGCCTGCTCGGTAAATGTTATTTGGTATATCTACATTGTACATTTCAGCAAAGTACCACCATTACAGCAAAGTACCTTCCACAATATATCTACGTTGTTAGTTGGTATATGTTATTGTTTGACTGTATAGTTACCACCATTACATTGTGTTCTAATTCCATTATGAGAAAAAAATCTATTTTTATACAGTATGCCTGCAATTGAACATTTAATCTGGCGCCCCTTTTATTTACTTACATAATTTATTCTGTCTGGCAGACAAGAGCATATGGATGCTTGGATGGGCTCAAGCAAGTGTCCATTTTTCAGTGTCAGTCTTTTGGATTCTTTGGGCTCCGACCATAGTGGTATTAAAGTTATTTACCATCAAATTTTCTCTATTTAAGATTTGTTTTGTTGTAGTTTATATACATTAGCAAACGGTATGAAATTTCTTATATTTGCAGTGTATCATTGAATTATTCTGTTCTTGTGTACTAACTATACTTTATTAAGCTTGGCATGTGAGATTGAAATAATGAGTTCATCTTAATAACTGAATCATTAGTTCATTACTGATACAAGTTACATCTATTTGTTTGTGAGTACATATAGGTGTGTAAGAACTCTAAAAGCCTATCCGGCCAAAAGCCCGTTTAGACTTGGGTCCGGGCAGGCCCAAGTCAGGCCTCGTATCCCTAACAAGCGATCATATTATAGTTAAGCCTGACATGTTTCCTGTCTTGGCCAATTACGCAACTTTATTGTTGGACCCGCCCAGCTTTTTAATTGAGCGCATCCAACAATTTAATTGTTGGGCATTATCTCCAGCCCAACTCGGCCTGGTCAGGCTGATCCAGGACCCGCCCCGGCCTGGCTAGACATTCCCTAGCAGGCCCCACTTTGAGTGGGCGACTAGGCTTGGGCCCAGGGCTATTAAAGCCGGTCTTACCGGGCTTCATTTATACATCTAAGTACATACCTTTATGTGTCTTAGTCATGTGCCATGATGGTATGCTGCCATCTAAAGGTAGGCGGGGATTTGTCATAATGACAACCTTAAGTTCAACTGCTTTTGGAAGATTATAGTGACAGCCAGCACCATCTCTCTCAAGTCTCAATTGTACTCTCAGTTAAGTAATCTTAACCTCAAAATAATGCAGTCTGTCAGTTCTTGACATAACAGAAATAAATGTATCATTATCATGATATCATCATAATCACATAGATATCCCATCTATTATTCTTCAGATAGAATTACCAGATCATTAAAGGAGTTAATATGATTCTTTATTTTGACCTTTTTACAATATGTTTACCACGCATCCCCCCTGGAACTGCCCTTTGAATGAATGATGATGCTTGAAAGTTGAACATCCATAAATTCATGACATTCCAAGAAGCTGCTATTATAACTCGATTTCTATTGCAGGCAGATGGGAGGGAACTGCAGCTGTCTAATATTTATCCTTGTTTCCTCGGTTCAAGGATGCTTGGAAGCACTGTCTTCCCATGGTTTTCGGGTACAACTTCGCCTTTACACAATGAAGAGTACAGTCACTTAATCGCTGCTTTTTTTGTCGCAGGAGCGGTTTTGTCAATTATCGCTTATGACTATCAGGCAATACTCTGAGAAATAACAAAAGATAGTCAATCATCATTTTTGAAGATAATCCAAGAATTGCAATTAACATCATAATTTTTTCTTGAACAGGATATCGGAGTTCTGGTGGTCTTGTTTTGTATCTTTCATGCTTGTGTTGGCCTAATCTTACCTTCTTTAGCTAAGCTGAGGACAATGTAAGCCTTACATCATATGTAGATACTTGATGTGTTCCTTAGCTATGTTGTGAGAGCTTCCACTGCTGTATTGTCAGGTATGTTCCCAGTGAGTTGCGCGGAGGCATGATTAGCACATCCCTAGTACCAGCAAATGCAGCATTTTTATCTGTGCTGGTTATTGTGAGCATCTTGCTTTATAATTTTGAGTAATTTTAAAGGTTGAAACGGATGTTATATGACATGCTCACAAGAACGCGTGCTGCTGCTCATAGGGGGGTTATTATCGGAGCCTCAGCAATGCTGTTATCATGGCCTTGGCGTCAATGGGATTATTAATTTCTGTAGGTTGTATTCATTTATTGAGACGGTGGAAAAAGCATACTCATCAGAACTGGCACGAATTATAGATATTGTAGGTGTTCTTCTCCAACTGCAGGTAGATTGGTGATCTTCCCTTTTTTTCCTCTGGCTTTTCTTTCCTACACTTTCTTGCATTTTAACAGTAGATGTATTTCCTACATTTTTCTCTCAATTTCTCACTACTGAAGAGAGTGTGGGGGGAGGATACTGATAGGCACCGGGCTGCTCGCAGGGCCATCTAACCCAGGATCCATAGCCGGCCCCACCAGGTCCCGCAGACCATACACCCCAACCCCTCTCCATAGCGGCTGCCAGGCTGCTCACTTGACGGATCCATAGCTGGCAACCGCAAGGCGGGTTGTTGAGGCGGGGGCTCGATCCCCCTACCTCCTAGATAAGACTCGCTTCCGCAGAGTCTGATCACCAACTGAGCCGCGGCTCAGTTGGTGATCAGACTCTGCGGAAGCGAGTCTTATCTAGGAGGTAGGGGGATCGAGCCCCCGCCTCAACAACCCGCCTTGCGGTTGCCAGCTATGGATCCGTCAAGTGAGCAGCCTGGCAGCCGCTATGGAGAGGGGTTGGGGTGTATGGTCTGCGGGACCTGGTGGGGCCGGCTATGGATCCTGGGTTAGATGGCCCTGCGAGCAGCCCGGTGCCTATCATAAAAGTGCATAGGCACCGGGCTGCTCGCAGGGCCATCTAACCCAGGATCCATAGCCGGCCCCACCAGGTCCCGCAGACCATACACCCCAACCCCTCTCCATAGCGGCTGCCAGGCTGCTCACTTGACGGATCCATAGCTGGCAACCGCAAGGCGGGTTGTTGAGGCGGGGGCTCGATCCCCCTACCTCCTAGATAAGACTCGCTTCCGCAGAGTCTGATCACCAACTGAGCCGCGGCTCAGTTGGTGATCAGACTCTGCGGAAGCGAGTCTTATCTAGGAGGTAGGGGGATCGAGCCCCCGCCTCAACAACCCGCCTTGCGGTTGCCAGCTATGGATCCGTCAAGTGAGCAGCCTGGCAGCCGCTATGGAGAGGGGTTGGGGTGTATGGTCTGCGGGACCTGGTGGGGCCGGCTATGGATCCTGGGTTAGATGGCCCTGCGAGCAGCCCGGTGCCTATCATAAAAGTGCACTTTTATGATAGGCACCGGGCTGCTCGCAGGGCCATCTAACCCAGGATCCATAGCCGGCCCCACCAGGTCCCGCAGACCATACACCCCAACCCCTCTCCATAGCGGCTGCCAGGCTGCTCACTTGACGGATCCATAGCTGGCAACCGCAAGGCGGGTTGTTGAGGCGGGGGCTCGATCCCCCTACCTCCTAGATAAGACTCGCTTCCGCAGAGTCTGATCACCAA
The DNA here is from genome assembly GCA_039513925.1 of Platanthera zijinensis. Taxonomy (NCBI): domain Eukaryota; kingdom Viridiplantae; phylum Streptophyta; class Magnoliopsida; order Asparagales; family Orchidaceae; genus Platanthera; species Platanthera zijinensis. The sequence continues at coordinate 203,929,045 of CM077083.1, forward strand.
CTGAGCCGCGGCTCAGTTGGTGATCAGACTCTGCGGAAGCGAGTCTTATCTAGGAGGTAGGGGGATCGAGCCCCCGCCTCAACAACCCGCCTTGCGGTTGCCAGCTATGGATCCGTCAAGTGAGCAGCCTGGCAGCCGCTATGGAGAGGGGTTGGGGTGTATGGTCTGCGGGACCTGGTGGGGCCGGCTATGGATCCTGGGTTAGATGGCCCTGCGAGCAGCCCGGTGCCTATCAGATACAGTCTGGCTTATCTCTGCAAAGTCAATTTTGTACAACCGCGGTTATGATTATGTATCTGGTGTTGTTGGTTAACCTTTTTGCATTTTGTCGCAACATCGATTGGTGCACAAATCTGCGCCCATGTTTGTGTTTGTCTGTGCCGCTGTTCTAATATAATTCACTACAAGAACAGAATCAACTAAATTTTTCATCATATATATTTAGGAATGATTACCAAATCTTCTCTTGGAAGTTTGCATAATTACAAGTTGCGCCTTTTTTTTTTGAAATTACAAAGACCTCTTCTATAAATTTAGATTTCATAACATCGATGCACTATATATTATCCTCTTTGACTAAATTTTTAGGAGGGTTTTTGTGCATGGATGTTATGAAATGTAAACTTACAGGTGAGGTTTTTGTAATTTTAAAAAAGGGTTGCAACCTGTAATTTAACAAAATTAGAGGGGAGTCTCAGTAAATGGCCCTATATATTATTTATAACTTTTGGATTTGCAATGCATTACATTATCAAATTAATCATATCCATTTTTTTTCTTTTAGGGATTCTTATTTGATTTTATGTGTTTTACTTTTAGGGGAGAACTGATTCTAATTCCGTCAGAATTTTGACCTGATGCTCGTGTATGGGTCGTGTGTGCTCCCAAACCGCGATCACTCCCCTCTTATATGCCCCACGCGCAAAATGTATTGCTCAACGCCCCTCCTAATTGGTTCTGGACACAAATTTACTAACGGAACTCGGCTGGAAAGATTTCCCCCTGTGAGGAGCATATGATGTTATAATTTAGTAATTTATATTCAGCAAAAATAAAATTATTGAACTAGGAAGATAATTGAATATGAAATTATGATCATATATTGAACTAATCTTAATCGCTTCGAGCCAATCCAATTTGAAAATATCCTTATGAGATAATCAAAAATTATGCTTTTTGATTTATGTTTATAATTTAGATGATTTGATTGTTATGGCGGCTGTTGGTATTGTGTAATTTTAGATATATTTTTTTATTTTTATTTTACATCATTTTATATTTAATTTGAATTAAATATCGAAATTTATTTATTTAAGAACTTAGTATTGAAGGCTTTTCAAGTAAACTTAATAATACATGTGAATGTTTTAAAAATAATTATAGCTTATTGCGATTTGCTATATTATCAAGGAAAACACTTAATTAGATAAAGTAATTAGTGATTAACACTTAATTAATAAGCTAACATTGAGCTGATTAATATTTCAATGCCAATGTTTTTTAACAAATTGATGTTGAGCTTAATGGATTTCAAGTTATTTATTTCAAATTAAATGAAATAATATTTCTACCTGCATCTATAAAAGCATTCCTGTGGAGACCTTGCTCAGCGAGGTCCTGGGGAAGGGTCACACCCAAGGGTTGGCTCTCACCGCAAGGGTAAAATGTAGGAAAATTTTATCATGCAATTTTACAAGAGATTATTTATAGGACTCGAACCCGTGATCTCAATGTCACACAACAACACAACCGAGGTGACAAGGGTCCCCTTCTCATGCATCCATAGTATATTAAAATAAAAACATAAATATTTCAATTTAATAATCTGAATATAAAATTGTGAAATATGTTCAATAATATTTTCAATTTAATAAAAGTGGTTGTTGGAGGAGAAAAGTTAATTAATTTTATTCATCCACATAGGGGTATTTATACTATTACATCGATATGACACGTCATTGATCCGTGTGCTCCCATGATACCTAAATATGAATCGATCTATTTAGGATACAAATATGACGTAATCAATACAAATATTATAGTTAATAATGCAATATCCAACACCCCCCCTCAAGTTGGGCGTGTGATGTCAGCCATGCCGAACTTGCCAATAAGATCTGCGAACATACTGGAACTTAGACCCTTTGTGAGAACATTGGCCAACTTTTGGTCAGACGGTACGAATGGAATAACAACGGTTCCTCAGTCGATATTCTCCTTGATGAAATGTCTGTCAATCTCAATGTCTTTCGTACGATCATGTTGCACCGGATTGTGGGCAATGGAGATTGCAGCCTTATTGTCACAGTACAATCTGATAGGCTCACTTCTTTTAAGCCCAAGTTCCTTCAGGATAGTGGAGACCCATAATCCTTCACAAATGCCATGTGCGATTGCTCTAAACTCGGCCTCAGCACTGGATCTAGCAACAACATGTTGCTTCTTGCTTCGCCAGCTGACCAAATTCCCACCAATCATGGAACAATATCCGGTTGTGGAGCGCCTATCGGTGGGCGATCCTGCCCAGTCCGCGTCAGTGTAAACTTCAATAGTCAACTCTTTATTTGGTGAGAACAGGATGCCCTTCCCTGGAAAGGACTTGAGGTATCGGAGGACGCGATGAGCGACATCAATGTGATGGGCCTTTGGAGAGTGCATAAACTGGCTGAGAACTCCCACAGCATAAGAGATATCTGGACGAGTGTGAGATAAGTAGATTAACTTCCCTACCAGCCTTTGGTAACTGGGAATGTCTTCGATCACATCGCCATCTTCTCTGCCTAGCTTGTGATTGGCTTCGATTGGGGTGTCAGCAGGTCGACACCCGCTCATCCCAGTGGCTTCAAGGAGGTCGAGTACATACTTCCTTTGTGATAGAAAATGTCATGCTTTGACCTTGCAACTTCAATGCCGAGAAAGTATTTGAGATTTCCCCAATCTTTCACTTCAAATTCTCTTGCCAACTTCTCCTTCAGTGCCTGAATCTCCTCCTTGTCATCCCCAGTGATTATGATATCATCCACGTAGACAATCAGGGCGGTTAACTTCCCCTTGTTGATTCTGATAAAGAGGGTGTGGTCGGCATTGCTCTGACGGTACCCAAACCTGTGCATGGATTTGTGGAATCTTCCAAACCAGGCCCTGGCTGATTGTTTCAGGCCATAGAGTGGCCTCCGTAATCTGCACACTTTTCCTTTTGATCCACTAGGGGTGAGTCCCGAAGGGAGAACCATGTAGATCTCTTCTTCCAGGTCGCCATGAAGATAAGCATTCTTCACATCCAATTGGCAGAGTTGCCAATCCTTGCAGGCAGCACAAGATATGAGGATTCTGATCGAATACATTTTTGCAACAGGAGCAAAGGTCTCCTGGTAGTTTATGCCCTCTGTCTGAGTATAGCCTCTTGCCACGAGTCGTGCCTTGTATCTTTCCACAATGCCCGAGGGGTTCTGTTTGACGGTGAATACCCACTTGCATCCAACAGTCTTTTTACCTGGTGGCAGTTGTACCAGGTCCCATGTGCCGTTTTTTTCCAGGGCACTCATTTCTTCGAGCATTGCTAACCTCCACCTGTCGTCGGAAAGGGCATCCTGCCATGAAGTGGGGATAGAGACAGAGGACAAAGAGGAAACAAATGCTCCATGGGAAGCTGTTAGGGATGAGTAAGAAACAAACCGAGATAATGGATGTCGAGTGGAGGTACCTTCCGTAGGGATGATGGATCCTGACGACGGGTCAGGTGGGCGGTCTGATATCCAGATGGCGGGCCGCGTGTTCGATCCCTTGGGTCGACGAGAGTAAACCTGCAGAGGTACAGGGGCCTTGACAGGAGGGGCGCAAGGAGTAGGAGGTGTAGACTGAGAGGGATGATATAATGGAGGAATAGGTAGAGGGGTGTTAGAGTAAGGTAAGGTACTCACTTCCGTTGTGGGAAGAGATCCCTCCTGAAGTGAGGACCCATAGTAGCTTTCAGATTCCCGGAAGGTAACGTCCATGGTAACGTAAATCTTCTTGTTGACTGGGTCAAAACATTTATATCCCTTCTTAGTAGAGGAGTAGCCAATGAATACGCACTTGTGCGCACGAGCATCAAGTTTCGGGCGGTGGTGGATATGGACGAAACAAACACACCCAAAAACACGTGGTTGGAGAGTGGTAGGTGGCACCCCAAGTGTGGTAAGGGGAGTTTTGAAACCGAGGACACGGGATGGCATACGGTTTATAAGGTAAGCTGCAGTGAGAACAACATCCCCCCAGTAGTATTTAGGGAGGTGCATGTGGAGGAGACACCGAGCGACTTCCAATAGGTTGCGGTTTTTTCGCTCAACCATCCCATTTTGAGCAAGGGAGTAGGCGCAGGATGTCTGATGGATAATCCCACGATCGGCGAGGTACTGCTCGAAAGTGGAATCAATGAATTCACGACCATTATCGGTGCGGAGAATTTTGATGGGAGTCGAAAACTGGGTAGAGACCATGTTGTAGAACCGTTGGAACAATGGAAAGTTCATTTTTTGCTTTCATAAGGTAAACCCAGGTGGTACGTGAAAAACAGTCGATAAAAGTTACAAACCAAAAACAACCCGAAATAGATGCAACCCGGCAAGGGCCCCAAACATCACTATGTATCAAATGGAAAGGAGCAGTACTTGGAGATGAAATATGATTAAAAGAGGTACAATGATTTTTACCACGATCACATGCATCGCAGCGAAATTTATCAACTAATACAGACGAGAAATTAGGAAATAGATGTTTCATAGAATGGGTAGACGACTGTCCCAGCCGGCAGTGCCAGGACTCCAAAGTAGTTGTCTGATCCACATGGAGAGCTCGTGGAGGAGAGACCGGGGTGGAAGAATCGAACACATAGAGCCCGTCCACCAGACTACCAGTTCCAATCACCGTTCTCGTCTTCAGGTCCTGAAAAATGCATGAAGAAGGAAAGAAAGTAACTGAGCAGTTCATAGAATTGGTTATATGACTAATAGAAAGAAGATTTCGGGTAAAGTTCGGAAGATGAAAAACAGAGAAAAGAGTTAGGGAGGAGCACGGGATGGAGCCCTTTCCGGCAATGGGAGAGAGGAAACCATCTGCGATGCTCACTTTGTCCCGACCAGACAACGGAAGGTAGGACACAAAACCTGAGGAGGAGCCGGTCATATGGTCCGTTGCTCCAGAATCAATGATCCAGTGAGTAGAGGGATGGGTGGAGGCAGCATGAGCACCAGAAGGCCCCTGATGGGCATATGAGGATGAAGAGGCATGTGTTCTGGTGATGGACCCTGCATCAGGCGACGGAAAGCAAGAACCTCATCAGGCGTCAGAGTCAATGTGGGGGCTGACGGAGTTGGCGGAAGTTGTGGCTCGTCGAAAACATCAGACAGGTGCGCTGAGCGAGGCTGGGTAGAGCGACCCGAAGTGCGACTGGGACCGTGACCGCCACGAGAGGAAGAGCCACCACGGGGTGTAGGGAACCCATGAAGCCGAAAGCAAGTCTCCCGGGTATGACGATTCTTCCCGCAATAGTCACAGAGCAGGTGATCCTTGTTAGTTGACTTCGGTCGAGAATCACAAGCCGCTCGTAGTCCAACCTGGGCCGCCAAGGCCGAACCATCTGGAGGAGGCTCAGGAGTTTTGCCTCCAATCAAATTCCTGCTGAACGAGACTGAAAACCTCTGGAAGAGAGGGTAAGGGTGAGCGACCAAGTATCTGCACACTGATTTGGTCGAAATCCCGATGTAGCCCATGAAGGAACTCGAAAACTCGGTTGCGATCTTCCCATGCGCGAACAAGGATCTCATCCTCAGGCGACGCCAAAGTGATGGAGTCGAAGTGATCGTACTCCTGATATAGCTGGGTGAACTCGAGGTAGTAGGCAGACGGAGGGCGATCTCCTTGGCGAAGAAGGAAGATCTTTCGTCGTTACTGAAAGATCTGGGCCGCGTTGCTGCGACAGGAGTAGGTAGCTTCTGCCCTTCGCCAAATGTCTGCAGCCGTATCCAGAAAGAGATAGTTGCGAGCGATGGATTCGATCATGGAGTCAGTTAGCCAGGACATGACGAGGGAGTTCTCCGATTCCCATTGCACCCAATCTGGGGAATCTGAACGAGGTATGGGCGTAGTGCCCATGACATATCCAAACAGCCTCCTGCTCTTCAAAGCAAGTGTAACAGCCCGAGACCACGGGAGATACTTGGTGCGATCCAGACGAATCGTCGTGAGTTGAGGCGTGTTGTGTTCATGTCCCGGGCGAGGGAAGCCGCTGAACGCCACTGTAGTTGGGGGTGTACTGGTGGTGGAAGATTCGGTAGGGGAGCCATCGGTCCCGGCCATGGTGATCAAGAATACAAATCAAGATCCCCCGGGAGAGCAAAGAGCGGCCTAGATAGGAACTAGGTCGGCCTCATAGAAAGAGGAAGGAGCCGGAAAATGGTGGAGGCACCGGAAAGGACATTAGGAGGAGCACCGCATGTGCGGTATCAAGGGGATGATGCAGGACAGGGGTCGGAGGTGCTGGCGGTGGCCGAGGGCCGCTGGAAGAGGGCCAATGCTCGACCGTCGCTGGCGCGGGAGGCGCGGTGTGCGTACATCGAACAGAGCGGCGGGGTGTTCGTGCGGAGTTGCGGGCGGCGTTCAACGCGGGAGGCGCGGCGTTCGGCGGAGTTGTGGGCGGAGGTCGGAGTTGCGGGCGGATTTGCGGCGTTCGACGGAGTTGCGTGCGGAGTTGCGGGCGGGGTGTCTGTGCGGGAGAAAGGAAAAACGCACGGGAGCGGAAAGCGGGAGAGGTGGAAAGGGGTTTGAGCCCTAAGGCTCTGATACCATGTTGGAGGAGAAAAGTTAATTAATTTTATTCATCCACATAGGGGTATTTATACTATTACAACGATATGACACGTCATTGATCCGTGTGCTCCCATGATACCTAAATAGGAATCGATCTATTTAGGATACAAATATGACGTAATCAATACAAATATTATAGTTAATAATGCAATATCCAAGTGTGGTAATTGTTGCTGTCAATGAAAATCACGAGCGGAGTTCCCTTCAGGATTTTTGGCACTTAACACCCTCCAATTGAGGGTGTTTGGCACATTGCACCCCAGGTTTCAAATTTTGTCACTTTGCACCCTCCAATTGGAGTTTGGAGGCACATTGCACCCTTAGGTAATTTCCGGTTTTATTTAGTATTTTTTAATTTTTTTATTGAATTGAGAGAGGGGTATTTTAGGAATTCTGATATAACCTAAAACCCTAACTCCATCCGGTTTTTTATTTCGATCTCAGCATCCACTTCCTCTCTCGCAGTTCCCGATTTTGGGTGCTTCCTGTGCTTATCCCGACATGCTCTCTCCCGAACGACCTGTGGCGACTTCTCCGGCGTGCTCTCTCCCGGATGACAACGTGCCTCAGGCGAGCTCTCTCCCGACGACATCTCTCTCCGGCGTCCTCTCTCTCCGCCGTTCTCCATCTTCGAGTGCTGACTTGTCCGGGTTCGCTTACAGGAAAGGTAAATCTTCAAGAATCTCCTCCTTTCTTTCTGTTTTTTGCACAAGTTCGATCCTTGCTCATGTTCGATCAAGCACAGACAGATTTAAGGTTTCACACTCGGCCAAGCATCAGTCTTACCATTAAAGATGGGTGAAAAATGGGCACTCGAAGATGGATTTGTTAATGGTTTGTTTTGATTTGTTAATGATTTGTTCTTTAAACTGTAGCTTGCAGGTTTAGCAAACTGCAACTTGCAGTTTATCAAACTTGCAATTTTCGTTATATTGATGCATTTTGCTTAGAGGTTGTTAAAGCAAATCAGCTGATCAAATCAATTAAATAGTTAGAATAGGTCTTGATGAGGTTGTTAGATTTGTGAAGCTTAATTTTACAGATCTGTATTTTTGCAGATGAAGCACATGTTATTTTTAGTTTACAGATCAAGCATGGTCTAGATATTTTGCAGTAGTTACAAACTGTAGTTTACTTAGCTATATTTTCTGTTCTTTACGGTTCTTTACAGATTGTCTTTTATTGCTTGGTCTATCTATGCATTTTTTTTGCTTTGAACATATTTTTTTCTTGTTTGATCTGTGATATTGAAAAAAAAATCATTTTTTTGTACATAATATAGCATGGTTTTGTTGTTGAGAGCGAATAATTCAAGAGCAGACACGTGTTATATGTCATTTGAATCTTATCTGTTTTACTATCAGACTTCATCATTCAGGGATGTTCATTGGTACCGTCTCGATATCTTAATAGGCCTGATGTAATTAGTTTCTTCGATTTCTGTGATTGCAACTGTTTAGTGTTGAGGGATTTGCACGATATGGCTGAACTAGTTGGTCACATGGGGTGGGTGAGATTTTTTTGCTGTAGTGCTGGACTTGTCGACAACAGTAATCTGATTTTGATAGTGAATGACGATGATGTTACAAGTCTGATTAGATATATCAATGCTGATAGAGTTGTGGACCTCTATGTTGAAACTATTGAAGCTCAATTTGATTGTGTTATGCATGAAAGAAATAGTGAGGATGATCACGAGGAGAGAGAGCCAATAATTGAACTTATGGAAGACAGTGAATCTATTAGCAACGAAGAAGATACAGATTCAAACGACTCCACTTTTAGCGATGACTTTGAAGATGGTGATTTTGACATTGATGATATGGATTATGATGAATATGTTGATGAAGCCATTGAATGAGTTGGATCAAATGAGACCAAGGAAAAGCTTAATAGTGAACCAAATCAGATTATAGAGCACTCAAAGAAGAAAATTCTTCCTACATCTAATCCACGTGCAGAAAAATCTAGTTACCAAATTTTTCAAGGCAATGCAAATGACTCTAATTTTGAGTTTCAAGTTGGAATGTGCTTCAATACGGCTCATGACTATAGAGAAGCGGTGAGAACTTACTCAAACATTCAAGGAAAGCCGATAAAATTTACGAAGAATTGTAGTGACAAAGTACAGGTTACTTGTGATTGTGGTTGAGTAATGTATGCTTCTTTCATTTCAAAAAATGATCGGACTTTCCAAGTTAAGACCATCAAAGGAGAGCATTCATGTTATAGGGCCCCAAGCTCTAAACATTGTACTTCTGATTTTCTTGCAAAAAAATATCAACATCATCTACGGAGTAACCCAGAATGGCCGATTAAATCTATGCAGGAGATGTTGCAAATGGAAAATAGAACCTCTCTCAATTTGGAAAATGTATAGAGCTAAAAAACATGCAAACAATCTGATTCATGGTTCAGAGTTGGAGCAATATGCTAGCATTTGGAGTTATTATGAAGAAATTCGTCGAACCAATCCGAAAACTACAGTAAAGGTTCAATGTAAAGAGGTTTCAGCAATCCAAACATGTACTTTCAAGAGATTATATATATGTTGGAGTGCTCAAGCCCCTCCACTCCGTCGGGTTCGCCCTACAGTTCCGTCTCCCGTCTTTACATCTCCTCCCACCGATCTGCTCCACCGCTCTCCCATTCGTGATTACCGGCGGAGATGATCGGTCGGTCGGCAGTGCTCCAAAGTCTAACGCGGTTTCCGGAGGAAGGGCTCTTCGCGGATCTGATGTTCTCATTGCGATGCAGAGAGCTGTTGCTCAGAAGGAAATCGGCGGCAGCGGAGGAGGGCAGAAGGCAGGTAGAAAGAGGAAGAAGCAGAAGGGATACAAGAGTGGAGGTGAAATGGACAACCTCCTTCCAGCGGACTACGACTATGCCAGCGTCCGGCCGATACAGATTAGAGGTGATTGGGGGGCGCATCGTTGAGCTCGAAGACCGATTCCAAGATCTCCGCTCCCGGTATCACTTCTAGTCCATTTCTAAATTGTCTTGTGTCCTGTTCATACTGAATTTCACCCTCGCCGCCGCCGCCGCCTTACATCAGATGGTTGGTATGCATTGCATTCTCAACAAATGATTCAATCCCCATAAAGAGAGAGAGAGAGATAGAGCATCTTCATATCCAAAATTATATTTATAATACAATATTTATGCTTACAAGCCATTAGCATATATATTGGTTAACTACGGCTCTGTTTGGGGGGACTTATTTTCACTGGTCAAGCGGTTACGACTGCATGAACCGGAGCTTAATTAAGGTCCGATTCATGCGGTCGTAACCGCTTGACCGTGAAAATAAGTCCTCCCAAACGGAGCCTGCCTTTCAAAATATAAGACACTTAATGAGTTAAGTACCAGAATGATCAGTGTCAGAATTAGGATTTCTGCTCAACCTTGACACGATGAATGTTTTTTTAATTTTGTTCTCTTTATATTTTTAAGCTCATTGATGATGTGGTGTGTGGCCAAAAAAAACCCCCATTAATTATTGTATCTAAAGCATACACATACTTTAGAATAGAAATGAATAATTGATGAAGACGATAGTAAGCCAAGTGAATGATTAAAAGGGATAACTGAGTTAATGGTGATATCTGCATTCCAAAGGCGTAATAAGTGTATTAGAAAAGGTATAAAATCAATTTGCAGGTTATCCTTTGTTAACTTAGGCTTGATCTCATAATTATATCATCTCATAATCTTTTTTGAAAACTAGAAAATCTAAAAGTTGATATTAGAATCAAAAAGTAAAAAAAAAAATTATAGGTTTACCTAGAGCCCCGAGGTCTAGATTTAAAAAAAATAGGATAGTTAAATAGTTGTCATAGGAAGCTTCGGGGCTTGAGCCGAGTTCGGCGGAGAGGTGGTGATGGAACGCCGGATGGGAGGGAAAATAAGGCTCATCCAGATAATTGCCCGTGTGTGTTTATACATGGGTCCACCTATGAAAGAAAGTATGTGGGATTATCATGCTAACGTATTGGTTCCCTATGAGGTCATCCCAAGAGCTGCCCTAGACACATTTTCTAACTACTGACCTCAACTCAAATTCGATGGAGATGGAAAGAAGTGAGTGATGTTAATCAATATTTATCCCTAAATAATATCATAACACTCAAAGTATGATTTTAATTGTTGAGATTAATCTCGTAAAGATTCTAGCATATCTCAGCGTAGTCAATACTGGGTTTTAAAAGAAGGGCTAAAAACATCCACTCACTATGTGGATGGCAAAATATTCAGCCAATTAGAGTACTGACAGCTCTCTATCAGAGTCCAATGGTGTCACAAATAGGGTGCTTACAAATCAAATCAATTCGGAGATCACTTCAATCTTCAGAGGACTAAGATTATTCCAAAACCAAGAGATAGAGGGCTTGTATGTTGATTATTTCAACATGATGAGATAGAGAAAATACCATTAGGGCTAGGCATCCAAATATGTTTTTCAAAACTTCCATGTCTCCGTCACTTCATGTTGGTTTCCTCGCCTATCAATCCATGAGCATAACTAAAAGAAATCAAAACTGCAAAGTACACGTACTTTATTTACTTGACGAAAACATATCACCATTTCAACCTGTTCTTTTAATTTGAGTTATGATCAATGAGGAAATATTTTCTTATTGGAATGTTTGATTAAATCTGTGCAACATTAAAAATTTTGGATGGAGAACCGAAGATGGGACTATTGGATGAAGAACTTACAACCAAGGAACTATTGGAATGTTTGTGATTAAGAACTTGAAGCCACAAGAATTTGGTGATGAACTTACAGATTATTTGATGAAGAATTATTGAAGCGCGCAAAATTGGATTGTTCGGGATGAAGAACTTATAGCCTATTGAATTGTTTGATGGCCACTGTTTGCTGACTGTGTCGCTCTGAATTGGGATGAAGAACTAAACAAGAAATTGCTTGTCGAGGTTGAATCGCACTGGATGCTCGGAACGGCTTTGGATTGTTGGATTGCCAACTTGGAATCGGGATGGAAGACACAAGATGGGAAGAATGTTACGGTCCACGCCTCCTGAGGACCGGGCCGTGGGCCCAGGCAGGCCTCATCCATCACCTGGCAATTCCGCGCCTATTCTGGCACCGTAACATGGCCGCGGCCCATACACCCAACCCGTCTACGCATCTATTTAACCTTGGCGGCGGGATGTTGAGCTCGAGATTCGATCCCAGAACACCCTTGATGAGAGAACTTTCATGATCTCTCATCACTAACTGATCATGAGAACTGCTCGCCGATGTAGTCGCGCCCTAGTAAATAATCTTGATAGCTCGGAAGTGCACGAACTGCTTTGGAATCACCAAAGGAACAAGAGCTCGATGACTTGTCTCCTTTACTGATCTCGCAGGAAGTGCAACCAAATAAGCGAATAGGCCAAGAAATACCAGGGCCTGCCGGGTGTGTCTAGGTGTAGATCTGCCCCCTGCCAGGATCCTTTATATTTGGGACCAATTGGATAGTATCGTTTTGGTGTTCAAGATCCATTCTCAGGGGATGCAACATGTTAACTAATCTCATCCTTTTATATTTTTTATATATAAGGAGAGCTTCTTGACCACCAAACGGATACTATTCATTTGGTCCGAATGGAGAGGATCTCCATCCACGAGTTACTTAGGGGACGTTGACATTCAACTGAAAATTGCCCCTATCTAAAAGACGAAACACATGGAGTCGTTAAAAAAAAGTCTTTTGTGTCAATTTCCTTATGTCTGTTCATTTGCACGGAATTGGAGACCTGAAATTAGAATTAGATTTCATTTTCAATTGACTTTAACCTCCAATTTCAATTCTGATGCCTCAACTCCTTTCAACCAAACGGAACCTAAGCAAGCTCAAAATCTTTAGACACTACCGAGGGATACAGTCCTTTCAGCATAAAATTGAATCTTCTCCCATAAAGAGATGATCAAAATTCAACTCAAGTCTGAGGGACGAAGCTCTGTCTAATTGCCTGCATGCTTAAAGGGCAGCCCGGTGCACAAAGCATCCCCACGAAGTGAGGGTATGGGAAAGGGTCCCACCCCAAGGGTGAAATGTAGGCAATCCTTGCATTTTTGCAAGAGGCTGCTATGAAGATTCAAAAGCCGGGGCAAAGTCCTATGTGTTAAATTGAGTCGTCTTTCACGCAAGTACGGTTCAACTTATGTTCGAAGTTGAAGTCCCATCGGCGTGAAATTGAGGCGTCTTCCATGCAGAGAAAATAAAACTCATGTTTGAGGCAGAAAGTCTTGTTGGCATAAATCGAGTCGTCAGATACCTAACCCTCGTGCCGATAAAGTAGGTTCCAGTCTTCCGTTGGGATTGGAGATGACGTTTAGGAAAATCAAGAATACAACGTTCACCATGATTGACTGCTACTTTCCTCTTAGTTTCAATATCAAGAATCTGCTATAAGAAATTCAGCTTCATAATGTTGCTCCTAGAAGTGATCTATTTCATTCTTCCACGGAAATTTGAAGTATAAAACAACTATGTTTTGCTACATTAAAATTCATTTAAAATTCCATGAAGTCCACAACATCTATTACAAATTGTGTTGCATATTCATTCATGTGATTATCCCATCAAATTTTTAATAGTAAATTCCAAATTCAAATTGTTGTATTTTGACAAAAATGGGTGAGAAAATTTTTAAAATTAAAAGTAATCATTCCTTTTACATTTATTCTGTTGATTCTGAATTAAGATTATCTTAAGTTAACCTAAAATTATTAATTGTTTAACTGATTTTCATTTTTTTGTGAATCCTAATATTAAAATATTTAATAGATTATTATACTACTTTAGAAAATATTAGTACATGTGGACGGTGTTCCTTCGTGAATGCTGCCAGTCATGGACAGTATCTACCATCATTCAGTTTTAATTATAAAAATCATTTGGAAGCTTATTTTTCCCAGTCCAGCTGTAAAAAAACACAACTCTAATTATAAAAATCATTTGGTTGAGATCCGGTCGCTAACGCATCTGCTCGAAAAATCCGTTTCCACTCGTTTCGCTCCCGTAATTTTTGGCGTAGGTCGCGAATATGTGTGCGTTCAAAGCCCTAAAATAAAACGTTTTCGTGATTTCACACGTCCCTTTCCCGATAGCTCTCAGGTAGCTCTTCCCAATTGGCTTCTGCATCTCTAAATTTTACTCTCACGATTTATCCAGGTCGTCGCTCTCTAGGAATGTCTTGTCGTCTCCACGAATCGCTGCTACGGCTTCTCCTCCTTGTTTCTATCGCTTCTCCTCTAGGTTCTGCTATGGCTTCTCCTCCTGACTGCTAGGGTTCCACATCGTCTCCTACAGATTCGCATTTTATCCTACATTATTCGTTTTGGCTAACCATGATTTTGCCGCCTGATTTCCAATATTTCAATTCAGATTTCTTATTTAAAATTCAAACTAATTTATTATTTCAATTCTTATTTTAGGTTCATTTAAGATTTCAGGATTGGATTTCGTATTTCAAGATCTTATTACCAATTCATATTTGTGCGGTTTTTATTAACTGATTCAGGTATTGCATTATTAAACTGATAAAAAAATATTTCTATTATATTCATTTTTGTAGAAAAGTAGAGCAACAAAACTTGTGGGTTGTATTTCATGTATTTATCTTCAAGTATGAGTACCTATATATAGGAAGAGAGGAAGAGAGAAGTCCCAAAGTATACAATGTGGGACAAAACAAAAGGCTTAAATGAGTCACAATTACAATGAGCTTTTACACATTGATTTACTATCTTCAAACACTCCCCTGCAAGCTGGAGCATACAAATCGTAGGCACCAAGCTTGGATAAGAACTGCTGATACAATGGCCGAGGTTGAGCCTTAGTAAAGATGTCGGCAACTTGCTCAGAGGCTGGAACATGTTCCAATTCAAGTTTCTTCAGTTGGACTTTCTCCCGGACAAAGTGACAGTCAAGCTCAATGTGTTTTGTTTGCTCATGGAATACAGGGTTCTTTGCAATGTGTATAGCAGCCCGACTATCCCAGAACAGAGTTGCAGGAGAGGAGAGTTTGACACTCAAATCACAAAGAAGGCTCTCCAACCAGGTAAGTTCAGAAACGATAGCAGTCATTGCATTATACTCGGCTTCAGCAGAGGAGCGAGCCACCACCGATTGCTTCTTGCTACGCCATGTGATGAGATTTCCTCCAAAGTAGGTACAGAAGCCAGTGGTAGATCGTCGATCATCAAGCGAGCCCGCATAGTCAGCATCAGTGTATGCAACAAGAGATAAGGAGGAGGATGCTTTCAAGTACCTGAGGATGCGTTCGACAGCCTGTAGATGAGAGATTCTTGGTGAATGCATAAAGCGACTAACCACTCCAACAACAAAAGAGATATCGGGCCTTGTAACTGTTAGGTATATCAGTTTTCCTACAAGACGCCGATAATATTCAGGATTTGTAAGCAGAGAATATGACTATGTTTCATGGGCACTTAGCTTGTGGTTGACATCCATAGGTGTTTCCGCGGGTTTACATCCGAAATAACCCGCAGCCTGAAGAAGGTTAAGACAGTATTTCCGTTGAGATAGGACCAGGCCATCAGGTCGTCGAGCAACCTCAAGTCCAAGGAAGTATCAAAGGTTTCTAAGATCTTTTGTTGGAAAACAGAGTTTAAGTGTTGTTTGATCTATTGTATCCCGGTGGAGTCATCGTTAGTTATCAAAATATCATCCACGTAGATTAAGTGAATGATAGCCCATGTAGATTGATGACGAGTAAAAAGAGAGTAGTCAGCTGAGCTCCGCTGGAAGCCAATATCATGAACAGTCTTGCTAAATTTTTCAAACCAAGCCCGTGGAGACTGTTTGAGACCATAATAGCCTTACACAGACGGCACACCGAAGACTCTCCCGTGGTCTCAAACCCGGGAGGTTGGTGCATGAAGACCGACTCCTGAAGATCATCATTAAGAAAGACATTTTTAATGTCCAGCTGATATAGGGGCCAGTGGCGATGAACAACAAGTGAAATGAGAACCCGAACAGAGTTAAGTTTGGGTACAGGGGAGAAGGTCTTTTCATAGTCCAAGCCCTGTTGTTGAGTGAACCCACGAGCCACAAGACGGGCTTTGAGGCGGTCAATCATCCCATCCGAAGCATGTTTAATTGCGAAGATCCATTTACAACTGACGCGGGACTGGGCGGAATGAAGGCGTACCAGATCCCGAGTATGATTAGCCCAAAGGGCCTACACATCAGCCTCCATTGCCGCACACCACCCAGGATGTTGAAGAGCCTCCTGCACAGTGTTAGGAAGAGAAATAGAGGAGATAACAAACACAAATTTGAGCAGAGGAGGAGAGAGACGATGTAACAAAATGTAGTTTGCGAGTGGATGAGCCGTAGAAGCGGAGGCAGGATCAGCTGGCCGCGAGATCGTACTGGTAGACGGTAGCAGTGGTTGGGCTCCGGAGTTCGTATTACGGCGGGTGTAGACACGGATGAGAGGTGGTTTGGGTGGTGGTTGTACCGCGTGGGGTGTTGGAAGAAGAGGAGGTAGAGGAGTCTCAAACCCGGGAGGTTGGTGCATGAAGACCGACTCCTGAAGATCATCATTAAGAAAGACATTTTTAATGTCCAGCTGATGTAGGGGCCAGTGGCGGTGAACAACAAGTGAAATGAGAACCCGAACAGAGTTAAGTTTGGGTACAGGGGAGAAGGTCTTTTCATAGTCCAAGCCCTGTTGTTGAGTGAACCCACGAGCCACAAGACGGGCTTTGAGGCGGTCAATCATCCCATCCGAAGCATGTTTAATTGCGAAGATCCATTTACAGCTGACGCGGGACTGGGCGGAATGAAGGCGTACCAGATCCCGAGTATGATTAGCCCAAAGGGCCTACACATCAGCCTCCATTGCCGCACACCACCCAGGATGTTGAAGAGCCTCCTGCACAGTGTTAGGAAGAGAAATAGAGGAGATAACAAACACAAATTTGAGCAGAGGAGGAGAGAGACGATGTAACAAAATGTAGTTTGCGAGTGGATGAGCCGTAGAAGCGGAGGCAGGATCAGCTGGCCGCGAGATCGTACTGGTAGACGGTAGCAGTGGTTGGGCTCCGGAGTTCGTATTACGGCGGGTGTAGACACGGATGAGAGGTGGTTTGGGTGGTGGTGGTACCGCGTGGGGTGTTGGAAGAAGAGGAGGTAGAGGAGTCGTGACTGGGATTGCAGGACGGAGCACGGGTGGCACACATGGAGGTACTACAGTGGATGAGTGAAAGGGTTGGTCTTACAGGAAAGTAACATCAGCTGAAACAACCACTTTCCGGTCGACGAGAGAGTAACATAAATACCCTTTTTTAGTGCGAGAGTACCCTACGAACATACATTTCGTTGCACGAGGCGCAAATTTATCCGTAGGTGGACCAAGATTATGAACATAGCAGACACACCCAAATATCCGAGGGGCAAGAGGAAACAGAGATTGAGAGGGAAAGAGGAGGCTAAACGGAGTGACGAAATTGAGAACGGAGGAAGGCGGGCGGTTGATGAGATGACATGCAGCCGACGCTGCAAAGTTCCAGTATTCGATGGATACCTGCATTTGAAGCATTAAGGATCGGGCAACATCAAGAAGATGCCGATTTTTCCGTTCAGCCACATCATTTTGCTGAGTGTAAGCACAAGATGTTTGACGTATTATTCCAAATTCAGCACAAATTGTAGCAAACGTACTGCTCGTATATTCCCGCGCATTATCAGTTTGAATGATTTTAAATTGAGAGGAGAACTGAGTACGAAGTTCAGTAATGAACGTACGAAAAATAGAAGTTAGTTCAGTGCAATCCCTTAGTAATTATAACCAGGTCACTTGAGAGTAATCATCAATAAATGTTACAAAGTAGCGGTACCCAAATATACTAGGGACTTTATAAAGGCCACAAATATCAGAATGAATAATAGATAAAGGAGTAGTACTCCGATGACAAACAGGACTAAAGAAAACTCGATGTTGTTTACCAAAGATACATGATACACAAGTAAACTGGAGGGGAGCATGTCCGAGACGACGATGTCATTCGACCGAGGAGACGATAGAAAGTGTAGATGGAAGGACATCAAGAATATAAAGCCCATGAGACAGCCGTCTGCTACCAATAATATTTCGCGTTTGCCGATCCTGCACAACAAAGGAAGATGTTGAGAATGTAATAGTGCAATCAAGATCCTGCGTCAGGCGACTAACATAAAGTAAGTTGAACGGGGATCACAGAACATGAAGAACCGAGGTTAAGGAGAGGGTAGGTGTGAGATGGATGTCAGCAGCTCCTGAGACAGGGGTGGAGTCACCATTGGCCACAGTTATGAACTTGGGATGAGGAGAAGCCAAGTATTGTGGCGGCTTCTGACAAGTAATGTGATGGGTGGCACCAGAGTCCACAATCCAGTGGGAACTCCGAGAGAGTCATGATATACCTTCATTGGCGATGGAAGCCACAGAGCCCGAGGAGCGAGCAATCACCCCTTGGAGTTGCTGAAGCCGAGTGTGAATAGTATCAATGTCAGACTGAGCTGTTGAGGAAGTCGAAGTAGTAGCAGAGTGCAGAGAGTCGGCCTTAGTAGAGGCAGCAAGGTGGGGTGGCAGATCATGCTTACGATAACAGGTGGCCTCCAGATGATTGTCCCGGCCGCAGAAAGTGCATTTAAGGGAGGATTTTCCAGTACGTCCTCGTCCCCGAGACGGATGACGACCCCCACGGGTTGAAGGACCACGATTGGAGTTAGGTGGCGAAGGTAGTTGAAGAAGGGCTGGAGAGGGAGGCATAGGAGCCTCGGGTGGCGGGGTGACCTTCAGAAGCATTGAGCAGACATCGGAGAGAGAGGGAGTAGTGGCAGAGGAGAGTATCTGAGCCCGAACACTATGCAGATGAGGAGGAACCCTTGCCATCATCATGGCTATCCTGACGGCCTTTTTTTGCGCCCGTTGGGCAACAAGATCTGTAGTAGGGGGCTGGTGTTGTATCCAAGCCTCAACAAGCATCTTGGCCTTGGCAACGAAGGAAGTCATATCGCCAGGTATCCCGGGATCAAGGGATTGAAGAGCAGTGATGATGTCAAACAGATGTTGGAGGCTGTTTTGGCCAGAATAGAAGGAATGGAGTTCCTCCCACATGGACTTAGCCGTGTCATGATACATGGTCATCCTGTAGGGCTCGGTATCCATGGAGTTGAGAAGCCAGGATTGCACACGGCCGTCATCACAAAGCCACTCATCAGTAGGAGGGGTCGGAGGAGCCCGAGTCAAGTGATGAAGAAGTACTTTCGTCTGGAGCACCCGACCAACTGAATGTACCCATTCCACAAAGTTTCGTTTGCCAGTGAGAGATATGGTGGTAATCCTGAGTTCATCCCGAAGATCAGGAGCGGAAGTAGCAGCCCGAGGCGGCAGAGGCGAAGCATCAGCGGACTCGCCAGAAGAAGTAGTGGAACCTATGAAACCGCAACAAGGACACCAACCGGGTCTAGCCGCAGGAAAAGCTTGGCCGCAACGGGAAGATAGAAGCCCTCGAAGGAAGGTCGAGGCCGCAGCGGGTAGACCGAGGCCGCAGCGGGAAGAGCCGGCAGGAGAACAGATAAAGCCGCAACGATCTGAAGGCAACAGAGGCCAGAAGAACAGAAGGCCAACAAACAGGTGCTAGACCGGGCGGATAGAGACAGACCGCAATCAACAACCCCGGAGCTATTAGAGAGGAGAGGCCACCTTGACGAGAGAACAGGAGAAGCCGCACGGTCTCGGTGTCAACACACCAGCGGCAAGAGACCGCGACCAAGATGCCGAGCTCACGGCGGGTAGAGAAGTCGCTGCGAACAAGCAAAGTGGGAACCAAGCGAGAAGTCGCAGCGACTAAAGAAGCCGCATCGGCTAAGAGAAGACCGCAGCGGGTAAGGAAGTCGAGGCCGGTAGGGAAACCGCAAGGATAGGGAAACTGCGGCGACTAAACACGGAAGACCGTCCGGTCACGGTGAGCACACCAGCGGCACGAAAGGATGCCGCGACCAAGAGGCGGCGAAACAGCAGTTGGCAAAGCCGCTGCGAAACAAAGAGAAGTCGCAGCGACTCCGAGAGGAAGCCGCGCGAGAAGCGGGGAGAGGCTAGAAGGTGGGTAGAGAAACAAACCGCGGCGAGAAGAGGGAGAGGGCCCCACCAGTTCAAGAGAGTTATAAAAGGGAGAGGGGGGGGCAGGAGAGAGGTGGAAGCCACGAGAGAGAGAGAGAGAGAGAGAGAGAGAGAGAGAGAGAGAGGAGCGGCTAGAAGCTTAGCTGCGGATAGAAAAGGAGGAGGCCGCAAGACTGAGAGGTTAAGCAGGAGAACAAGCCGCCCGGGTAACCGGAGGAGCGGGCGGTTAAAAAAACAGACTGGTTATCCCTCTGATACTATGTAGAAAAGTAGAGCAATAAAACTTGTGGGTTGTATTTCATGTATTTACCTTCAAGTATGAGTTCATGTATATATGAAGAGAAGAAGAGAGAAGTCCAAAAATATACAATGTGGGACAAAACACAAGACATAAAAGGCTTAAATGGGCCACAATTACAATGGGCTTTTACACATTGATTTACTATCTTCTAACAATTTTTATTAATGGGAGCTATCTGTACTAGTTGCTGCAATACCTTAGAATTAATCCCCATCCAAGTGAACTTATGTTGCTATGATGTTGACAAATCTTTTCTGCTCCTGCCGTTCCCCTATAAAATTGATAACTTTACTTTTTGAATCCTGTTTATGGCTGGGACATGGTTGATTTCTTGAAATTCATCATGTCAGGTGGAACTACATTTTTCTTATTACCTAACTCTTTCCTGTTCATTTTAAATCCATTTACATGAGGTAAATTCAGATCAATATTGAATGTTCAACAATTCATTTTGATAACTTATAATTAATGTTGTTTTCATCCATAGTTTTTATAGATAATTAATTGTAATTTCTCTATTTCATTAGTGGATGTTTTTAGGTTGTAGTTTTACTCTTGGGCTTGGAGTTCTTCAAATTAAGCACTTTGTGTGTGACTGTGCTTTTCTATGATGAATTTATTCTCGTTTGTGGGCGGCACATATGCTCTGTTCCCATTATGAAAAAGAGTCTGATTCATTCTTATTAATTTCCATATTTCTGCCCATTTTTCTTTTGCTATATATTTAATTCACTCTTTCATTACACACCATTTGCAAATACCTGCTGCAACAGAAACTGAATTTCGATGGACTGGAGTTTTGAAAGTGATGATCACCTTTCAGCTCTATTTATTGGTGTCATATTTACAGCACCACCTTCGTACATACAACCCTGCGTCGCAATCTCTTTTCTCGCTGTTTTTTTCCTGTTAAGCAGCCTCTACTTGGCAGCAGGCCTTTTTCTCGCAGGAAAAAAAAAATTATGTTTGAAACAACTGTTATTTGCTTGCAGGTTTTATTAGATGCAGTAAAAGTTGTATGCTGAGTGAGATGGACTAATTACTTTAGGCCTTGATTCAAGCGTGGCAACGTCTCATCTCATGAAGAGGACACCAGAATTCAGCTTCAGGCCTTGCTAGGAAACAGTATGGGACTATATTTTGTCTAATGATTTTGTATTGTGTAATATTTGTTTTGTAGTTAATATATATTATATAAATTCTTATATTGGTGATCAAATGTTACTTGAATTTGATGTGTTTTTGAGATGACATGGTTGGAGAATGAGTATTCGTGGGTGATTCCCAATGGTGCTGTGAATGTTAGGGCTGTACAGGCCTAAGTTGGTGTCTCTTTACAGAATAGGCTTTGTGCCGGTGGATTCTTACTCTGCAAATTGTTTTCAATTCTTAATTCATGAAGCATGGATACATTTTATATATTGTTTTGTAGAATGGTAGATGTATTTCTTTATATTCAACTTCAAGCATTCATATGTTCAATATATACAGGAGAGTTTTCCAGAGAATCGTGTAAACGGCCTGCCATTTTCGTTTCAGAAAGTCTGTCTTCCTCTCTGCATAGAACGGAGACATTGCTGCAATGTTTGGGGTCCTCTCATGAATATGAGCATGGCGAAGATGGCTAGTCGATTTTCATTTTAATGATTATTGTAAATGTTTGTTTCAAATAATTTCAAATAAAAATATATTTATTCCAATCACACACTCCCTTCAAATCGGACCAGTGGCTTCTTTTTTGCACTAACCCTTGAAAACTCACTCTCCCTCATAAAAAAGGGCTCTTACAAACCGGAATGAACTTAAACGCCAACAGCATCCCAAACATCTTTGATTATTGGAGCCAAGCCCACGGATTGCCTCGGGATCTCCACGGAAATCACCTGGACCATCTGGGGCCCGACAGAATAACCTTCCAAACATTAGTAATCACTACTCAAACAATTTTTTTTTAACATTATCAAATATCATGCAACAAAAACACTCATGAATCCTGTTTGACCGTCATTGAAATTGCTAAGACCCAAGCGAGCAACATTTCACAAAAACGCAGTCAATCCCGGCTAGCCAGAATCAAATGGGACTGAAGATGGGTTTGACAACCAACATTCAAGCTCTTACACAATTCAAGAGCATAGGCGAAGGCCAACCACAATATTTCTATACCAACATAATCTCCACATGTTCCTTTGAAATAGATCACCGGAGTTCACGGAACCAACTTCTATATAAACTTGGCGTTGGTCCCCAAAAACCAGTGCATAAAAACATATATATATATATATATATAAGTAGAAAATTTAACACATTATTACAGTTTTGACACTGTTTTGCAGGACAAATAATTATTTTGAACAAAATAAGTTACGAATTAACATGGTTTTTTAGTTCAGCAAATTAGCATAAATAGTGCCATGAGAACAGTAACATTAAAGCAAACTTCTACAGGCTGCAATTTCAAGAACAAAGAGATCAATAGAGTATGAAACTGAGGCTACAGCTGCTCCTCTCTTGAGTTTCTTTAACATAAATAGCTTGCAAGAAATCAAAAAAAGCTAATATTAACTGCTAGCTGCTCTTGATTAATAAGGGCGATATCTCCGACCGCGGTACCCATCCCGTGCGCGGTCGCCGCTATCACCGGATCCGCCGCCCCGGTCGCTCCTACGATGCGACGGCGGGGGAGGGGGAGGTTGCGTTCCGGGCTGCTGCCTAGAAAAAATTGTGGAGATGGAAATTTCCAGAGTTAATATAATTTGAGGCGAAACAATGACGAAAATACAAGGCAACTATGTACTAAAGAATAATCTTACAGAACATAACCAAGGCGGCCGTCGGGAAGAACCATCGGCACCATCCTCATACCGGCAGGCATGGGACCTCTCCCATATATCATTGGCTGCACAATGATAGAAGCAATAAGAGGACATTTGGTATATATGATGACACCATTCATTTTTTCTATCACCTCAACTTCTTAACAATTGTTCGAAATATTAATATACTGCACCTTGTTATTTATTTATCATCTCATAAGATCGATTGATAATTATTAATCCCCCCCCCCCCCCCACACACACACAAAAATCACAATTGGTCCTCAAAAATTTCAATGAAATGATTTTCAATCAAACCATTTCAATATATCTAAATCTCAATATATATCTCGTGGGGACCTAAAGTCTTCTTTTTTGGATTAGTCAATGACATCTAATTATTCAGAAATATACTGTTTCTCAAAATCTAATTAACAGTTTCTCAAAATACCATTTTCACTTCTCATTAATATCTTCATCTTCAATTAACATCATATTATCTTTATTTTTATTGCATCTAACTTTATCGATAGCTTTTGCTCTACTAAATTTACATATCATCTACTGGTCTATGTTCTTAAATATTGGAATCAAGATGGTTGGCATTAGTTCATTAAATTTTAAAACATTATCAATCAAAATGCAGAACTTGATTAAATTTTCAAATTTTTGATCTCTTTCCTTCAAAAATGCAGGTAAGGTTTGCCTACATTTCACTGTCTGCCTTTTTGATCTTTCCTTCACTATTTTATATATATATATATATATATATATATATATATATATATATATAATTATCTTCTACCTCACTACCAAATCTATTATAATTTATAAATATATCATCAAAAATATATTTTTTGTTTTGCTTATTAAACTTTTAGCAAATGTTCTACTTTTCAAATAATCAATATAAGTCTCAATAGTAATCATATTTTCACTCCTTAAAAGCACATTTTCCGTATATTTTGTATACCTTCTCTCTCCACCAGTAGGTTTCATTATCAATAAATGATCTATTTTTAGATCCTCCTATAATATTGTGAATATTTTTAATAGAACTAGTAATCTTATCTCAAGTCAACTTTGGCTTACTCTTAAAATGTACCCCTATAAATACTACTCTATACCTCATGGTCAACATTTTATTTCCTTCCAAGTAAACAAAAGAATTTATTTACGATCTGGTGGTTACACTATGTCGTAACCAAATATTCATTTTGTTTTATAACATTGTTCGCAATTACAAGATCATAGCTATAATAAAATAAAGTGCATGTAATAGTTGTTTGCTGCTGTGCAAAATAAAAGGATATTAGATATAAACTAAAGGAGAATACTAAAATGTTTAAACTTGCTATTACAATTTAAACGTGTCCTCTATACCAAATATTGTTTCATTTTGCACAGATGTCTTCCTATGTGTATACTATCAGGAGCAATAGAATTAGAGAGAGAGAGAGAGAGAGACCTGTCCCAATCCACTGGAACCATACCCACTGCCATAAGCACCGTAAGCATCTCCAGAAAAGCCATAAGAAGGGTATGCTGGGTAACTTGGAAGAAGCCCAGGCTTATGTTGATTTTCCAACTTCCTATCGGATTGAGGTTTAGCAAGGGAAACCTCTAATGCATTCCCTGTGCAAAAGAAAATGTTTGCAAATTTGTTATTACACAGCATGCAAAATCATCAGACAAACTGAACCATAAATGTCATCTACGAAAAAACCATTTCTCGAGGCAGTAACTAATTTGAGGAGGTAACGAACACACAAGAGACATTCACCCGGCACTCTTAAACTTATATGAGTAGTAGCATAATTAAAGCCACCATGCAGCAATAGCCTGACAGGACACTGCATCAGGCACTACAAAGTGCAGATCAATGAGACAGAACAAATTGAGAAAGGCCAGAAGATCATCTTGAAGTAGGAATATCATGCAAATGAACATATGATGTGGGTATAACATGGAATTAAAGAACTCAAAATGTAGCAAATAATGGACAGTTTTAAACTACAAAGCAAGCATGAAGGCATCATTCGTGCTTCAGTTTCACAGAAAAATATAACTAAGTTTATATGATAATATGCTGACCTCCCATCTACCATCTCTCTCGCCTAAGTTTCCACCATAAGTTGACAAGGAGGAAAGGAGCGTGCTTTTGCTACGATCCGATCCTCCATCATCACGTGATGAGATCCATTTTGAGGGTCTCAAACAAATTGGTATCAAAATCAATCGTCATAGATGTTGAATCAGATCCCCTTGGCAAAATCAAAACTACCAGTGTAATGGGCACAGCTCCTCGAAGCCTAAATCCAAAGATGAACCTTAAAAATGTTATTGCGAGATACTCCGCACGCAGAGGTAAATGTGAAGCTTGATATTTCATAGCTCAAAGGCAAGCAAAACCCATTTGAGTGGTTCATTTGATGTGAAAAAATCTCTTCAATAAACAAGTATTGTGGATGGAACTGATCAGTCTAGCAGAATTTCGTTTAGTGGGATTCGCACAATTGTCGTATGTGCAACCCGAGTCGAATCTGTTTTTTATCTTTATTTTGATACTAATTGTCTTTTATTTGTGTAGTGCATGCCTTTGTGCTTACTTGGACCGTTAAGTGTTGTATCGCGCAAGTTATTAGCGTCTCTGCGTTATTTTCTATCGCCCACATTATCCGTGAATGTTTGTTTGGCTTGTTGATGTGACCGACCAACGAGACCCTAAATGCAAAGGTCCGTTAATTCAAGAGAAGTTAATTAGGCAAGCTTGGAAATAATTAACTATCATTTGATAAATTTCTGAAATTATAATTATATAATTTAAATTTCCAAAACTAGTCTATCCTTTTATTAAAAAAAAAACTCAAAGAAAACTCTAAACCTCTCCTATAAATGCAATTCCCCCTACTTATGAGGCAGACTGGAAAAGAGAATAAAATAGTGCCGCAATTTGTGTGCCAAGGTCTCGTTCCCTCCCGGGCCGCATTCCGTCCCCTCTATCCGACGAATCCTCCCGTGAAGATTACGCTTGCCACTGATGCTGACGTCGGAGCCTCTCTAGGGTGTCGGTGACTGCTCCTGCAACTTCCATCAATGACTCCGACGGGATCTCAATCCTTCCTATTCGTCTAATTCCGCGACTCCATTGTGAAGTACTGAAGCCTCGTCCGCAACCAACGTTGACGCCAGAGTTTCCCTAGGTCTCTGACGCCCTCTCCTGTACCATCCTCCGACAGATTCAGCGAGCGTCCGACATTCTCCCTTCCTTCAGTCGCCCGTGTTCTCTTTTCCAGAACGCTGCTACCGCTAGTCCAAACCAGCTTCCAGCAATTTTTCCTCTACCAGCCACAAGTTTTCCAGCGCCCTCCAAGCAATCCCGACCCAAGCCATCCCATCTTTGGAGTCCCGAGCACAGTAATTACTTGTCACCTTCTCCTACCTCCTCCCATAAGACATTTCAGACTGTTTCTACTCGCCCAATGGTATACCTCTTGATCTCCTCGCTCTCCAACATTAGTTATTTTATGCCCAAATTAGACAGATGAAGTTAATTATTAAGAACTTGCCTAAATTAATTTCATTTTCTGATTATCGTCAATTTCATACACATGAATGTCGGTCATCTGATTTCTTTGCATGTGGAATTGTGAGTCATGACGTCTTGTGTTTGAGCGATAGCCTTATGTTCGTTTGCAACGTCTAGGTCAGTTATCGTTTAAAATAACTCATGGAGTTTCTTTTTGCGCCGCAATAATTTAAAGAGATCACATGAATTATTGTCTAAAATCTACAGACCTAATTTTAGTCTACATCATAAATTGAGAAGAGTTAAAACACTTACAACCTGAAGATATGACCTCCAATGTGGCAATGTGTAGCAATCCCTCGGAAGAATTGATTTCTTTTAAGCAGACGAGATCGGTCGATTGGAGAAATTTCATTCCCTACTACTGACAAGGGACACATCGATCTGATCAGAACAACGGGACCCCATTTTCAAGGTAAACTTACAAGAGATTGTGACTCTATGTTGAGTTCCAGAATCCTTCAAACAGAGACACAACTATGAGCTTTGCCCAATTTGTGATAATGGATTACAAATGGATTGAGCTACGAAAGGAAATTGAAAGTGGACCAACCCTAAACCCAATCCACCATTGTGAGGGCAATCAGAGATCATTGGGTTAAAACTGCGGGAAAGAGGAAATACAACACCCACATTTGTGGAAAGGCTACCTAGGCAAACATGGCAGACTGTCACACAGGGGTTGAGTTTAAATTGTGATGAGCCCTAAATGAAGGGTCATCAATGTACGGAACTTTACTAGCTAAAGTTAGATGAGTTGGATGAGTAAGTGGAGATAGGGGGAGACCCTCAGATTTCCCTACATGCCATTTCAGAAGTATGAAACCCTCAGGGTATGCAGATAAAAGCCTTGGTTGTTGGACATCGAGAACTGGCTGATACATTGAATTGGAGTACCCACAACTTCATCAGTAGACGCACTGCTCACTGACTAGATTTCTTATCCACTTCAGGCAGGGCATGCATGTGATTGTGGCAAATGGAGAACATAAGGCTTGTCTTGTATGAAGGTGCATGCCGATACAGGTTCTAGAGGATTGTATTTCCATAGACATGTATGTTTTCCGCTCTACAGGTTCATCATCATAGGAGTAAAATGATTGAGCACAATAGGATCCATCATACGGAACTTCGCGACATTTATGATGTCATTCCGGCTGGTAAGGAGGCAAGTCTTTTGGAAGGGGCAAACACATGATTCATTACCTCGCTTCCACAAACTCCAAGGCCCACTCCAAGGCCCAGAACAACTTCAGATGAAATGGATGGCTTACTACACATTTTCAGATGTATTTGTGGAGCCAAAAATTGCGTACACTTCACAGATAGAACCACCACATTTGATTGCTCCCAAGTACCCCGCTCATGGCGGTACAACCATATTGTAATCACTTCTGTCAAAAAGATGAGATAGAGTGACAATGCGACTCGATGTTGCAGCTGGGAAAATCTAGCCAAGCAAATGCCTTTACTCCTCCCTAGTGCTCCTAGTACAAAAGTAGGGCATGTGGCGTTTATGTGTTGATTATTGCCAGTTGAATGAGAAGATTGTGAAGTACAAGTTCCTCACTCCAATGGTCGATGCGTTACTTGATGAGCTTCATGATGCTTACATGTTCACCTAGGAAGCACCGGTATGGGTACAGGTACCGGGTACGATACGTACCTGGTACGGCGATACGACAAAATTTAAAAACCAAAGATACGGGTACGTCATGATACACGCTATAAAAAATTATATATATATATATGGGGGAGAGATCCTATGCGAATACAGGCGCGTGCGAGCAGAAATCCCAGCCGGTCATCATGAAACTGTGATTTGCTGCAGTGCCGATGAACATTCACAGCGCGGCGGCCGGCGGTTGCGGGCTTGCCGGCCGCCCTGGCTTCATTGGTGTGGACGCCGATGAACCTGGGGAGGCTGGCAGCGGGCGAGCCCGCAGCCGCCGGCCGCCCTGCAGTAATTTTTTTTTTCAAATTTTCTTGACAGCGGGGCGGCCGGCGGCTGCAGGCTCGCCGGCAACCGGCCTCCCTGGGCTCGTCGGCGTCGATGCCAATGACCCCAAGGCGGCCTGTGGACGGCGAGACCGCAGCCGCCGGCCGCCCCACTATCAAGCGCAATGATGGAGAAAAGAAGATAGTCGCGATACAGATCGAACATCGTAGGATATCTCTTTGCACCTTCGCACGCGCCAGTTATTCGCATATAATTCTCTCTCTATATATATATATCACAAGTGCAATAAATAGTTCTCAAAACATCGAAACATCAAACATAAATCATAACTTGAAGTACAAGTCCACAAATCAATACAACATAACATGAAGTTTCAAACATTAAGCATTCGTAAATATTACAAAATTCAACATCTTATATGTTTAAGAGATAAAATTAAACTTAAATCTACTCATCCATCTTTTTTTTCTTCTTCTTCATTGTTGGAGATCACCTTCATTGTTGGAGAGCAACATCTTCAATCTTCGGTTAGTCTAGAGACAAGTTAGCCGTTTTGTTAATAACTTGTGTCGTATCAACACGTTCAATACACATACTTGTAACAAAAACGTACCAGCACCAGAAACATACTTGGTACAGATACACCACTTAATTGGACGTACCAATGCTTCCTAGCATAGAACCAACTTTTGTTTACTCTAGAAAAACAGACTCCTATCACAATATGCAAAATGATGTGCTAAGTCCAAGTGTGTCCACATAGGTGTATCCGTCGAGTATCTGGTACGTACCGGATACGTATCCGGTATGGGTACGCTGCCTTCAGGAAAGTATTTGTGCTTCATAGATGTTCACCAAGCTAGATCTGTGATCTGTCTACTCTAAGGTGCGGATAGACCCCAACCCCCTGAGGATATTGAGAAAACAGTCTTCCGCACACATGATGGCCACTTCGAGTTCTGGATGATGCCTATCTGGCTCACCAAGCACCTTCCATCTTCCAAGCCCTGATGAATAAAGAATTTCACACATATTTGATGAAGTTCATTCTTATTTTCTTTGGCAATACTATGGTGTAGACTAAGTTCATGACAGAGCCCATACAATATCTTTAGATTGTACAATCTTCGATCAGGAAGTATGTCCTATTTTCTTAAAAACAGAGAAGTGTGCTATTAGCACCAGCTCATGGCCTATCTAGGTCACATCATCCTCACAAAGGGTGTGTTAGCTAATCAAGATACGATTGTGGCCATCAAGGAGTGGCATGTGTCACAAACAAACTGGGATTTATGGACCTTGCTGAGTGTACAGGCCAATCCTTGATGGTGCAATCAAATGAAGCTTCTGACATGAGCAAAAATTGGTTGTCTTGTTAAAGACAATTCTGCATTAGAAGTCGTGTGGGGTAGAAGATTTCTCATTCGAATGGGCCATTATATCATGAAGCATTTGTTGGAGCATAAACTCACGACAACTTAGCAGTACTTGGACAGCAAGCTGATGAGCTTCGACTTCACGATGAAGTGTAGTGCAGGGGCCTCAACAAGACAGCATATGCCTTATCAAGGCAAGACAAGGACCACAACAAGTTATTTGCTCTCTCCATAACATTAGTGGGAATCTTTGATATTCTTAGATAGGAGATCAAATGGTGTACCATTATATCAGCACTACAAGGAGAAGATCAATTGTACTTGCCACTCCCTCTCTCATTCCCACCATTCTAGCTTTAATATATGACAAGCATTCATAAGAGGGTCCAGAAGACTCCAAATCTACATGGATTACAATAAGAAAGAACTGGAGGGAAATTCCCAGAGATTTATGGCGCACTACTTTATTTGTCAGTAACACAAAGCAGAGCACCTCTACCCATCAAGAATACTGCAACTCTGCTTATCTTCCGGACTCAGGTGGGCAGATACTTCCATTCACTTCATTAAAGAATCGTCAAGATCTGGGGGAGACATTATTGTTCGTAGTGGTTGATCGCTTCTCGAAAAAATGGACTTTATTCCTTTGGTTCATCCCAACAATGCTATTGGAGGCACTCAATTCTTCTTCAAGCATATCTTCCGACAACATGGAATACTAGAGATAATTGTATGGGGCAGAGACAACGTCTTTACCAACCATTTTTGGCATGACATTTTTAAATATAGTGGGACTCAAACTCATCATGTCCTCAGTTAATCATCCACAGTCAAGCTGCCAAATAAAGTTGTGGTGTACTCAATTTTAGTGAGGGTATTGTGATCTATGTTTAAAGACACAAGTCTGTCAAAACAGCCTTGTCCACATCGCTCCGAACGATAGCCAGCAACTCCTTCATCAAACAAACACGAGTGATGATTATAAAGAAAGCGCAATCCTTTGCTCTGAAAATCTTCTAATTGGCCAGCAGGTGTGGTGCGTCGATGAAGGGCAGGGACGTCATTTTGAAAGGGAATTTTTGGCGCTCGTTGTTGGTTTTGGATGGTCGTGGACTAGGAAGCACGAATACTTAAAAAGGCTCTACGCATTGGCTCGAACGCGTATCAGATACGGGAAACGACCGGAAACGTGCGGAAACGTGTTTCCGAAACTATAGGAAACAAAATTTTAAATAAAAAAATAATTTTATTTCAGAATCACGTATCCCGCAAGGGGATACGCGATTCCGTGCAATATTACCGCCTTGCTCTCGCGTATTTCATTTCACGCTAGGTTTAGCCGATGCTCCAATCACGCTAGGTTTAGTCGATGCTCCAATCACGCTAGGTTTAGCCGATGCTCCAATCACGCTAGGTTTAGCCGCCTTGCTCTCACTTATTTCATTTCATGCTAGGTTTAGCCACTGCTCCAATCCCGCTCCACTCTGCTCCCGCTCCACCGCCGCTCCAATCCCGTTCCACTGTCGCTCCCACTCCATGCTAGGTTTCTTCTTCCTCCACTTCTTCCCGCTCCACTGCTGCTCCAATCCCACTCCACTGCTACTTCAATCCCGCTCCATGCTAGGTTTCTTCTTCTTCTCATCAGGATTTTCATCTAGATTTTCATCCAGATTGGTTGATCTCTGAACAGAAATCATCCAGGACAGAAATCTGGATGATTTCTATCTAGAAATCTGGATGATTTCTGTCTTTCTTCTTCTTCTTATCCGGATTTTCATCTAGATTTTCATCCATATTGGATAAAAATTAGGATGATTTCAGAATTTTAGTTCTTAGGGTATGATTTTGTTTATTCTAATTCTTCTTCTTGAAGAGAACTGCAAGGGGGCGGGTCATTGTGAAGAGAATTTCAACTTTCTTCCCAATTCATTGTCCATTGTGAAGAGAACTCTAGAGTCTAATACGGTACTCCTAGTACTTGTTCCAGTCATTTAGTAGAGCATTTAGTAGGTACTGCTAGTCAAAAAATTTCACAAAAAACTTTTCAGTGAGAAACATTCAATATTATGCTAGCCAATGATATAGTCTTATTAAAAAAAAATTGTTACAATTCAAGATATGTACAAATAGTTTGTTAGTTGTCTTATTCTTATATTAATTAATACTTATATTAAAATAATTTAAAACATTTCTCGTACCCTTATTTTTTTAAAAATTCACGTTTCTCGGGTATCGTATCCCGTTCTGTCCCCGTGCTACATAGGTCGTGGAAGTATCAAAGGTAGTAGTTTGTCAATAGTTGGTGGGTGGTCAGTAGAGTGCAAGTTGTAGGCGGTAGAGGTGGGGTAGTGGAATCTTTCCTTGTCCATCTCTTGGATACAAAATACATATACCATACATAAGGAAGATCGTACATTACATCTTAATACTTAAGCCATACACTGGGGGGAGGGGGGATAGTACATATGATATATTGAAATTAACTGGGAATTTAAATGCAGAAAATAAAATAGAAGATCAATCACATGCTAGTCATTAGTGCATGTTGGTACCGACAAACCCTTCAATGCAGCACTTCTTGAGTACACCCTCAAGTATAGTGTTTGCCTTGCTTTCGACATGATGGTGGTCCTCGGCATCAGACATTGTGTTGGTTGTGGGAACAGTCATTCAAAGAAAATATATCTTTGATTACACATTGACTCAAAATCATCAATATCATGCATTGTTAGCACGAACTCCAGGCTTGGTGAGCACGAATACATCATAAAACATAGGCTTCAACTTAAGATCAGAAGCAATATCATGCAATAAGTCATGCTTCAAACAATGGTCTTTTAATGGAGAGTCCTATGTAGATGAATCTGGAAAACAATCTTGTAACTCACATTCATTGCAAGTCTCCACATTATCTTTTGATGTTTCATCACTTAAATAATTATTAAAAAAAAGATATGATTCCATAACAGAAGATGAGGCAATGGTGGAAAGAGAAGAAAAAGAGAGTATACCAGATGTATATATGTATAGAAATTAATATGCTTATTAAAGGATGGACAGGTATCCTCAAATGTGCCAAAACCTTACTATGGATCTAACCAAAGTAGATAGAGGTAGTTATTTCAATAAAAAGCTTTGTACTCGAAAGTGATGGATTAATAGGCACAATAGGATAAATGATTCATACAGAAGAATAACTGCGCTATTGGATAGCAAGAATAAGCAGATATGACTTCAGAAATAAGAGGGGTGAATCGGAAGGCAAAAAATTGAAGAAATTTACTGTATGTATTGGAAAAACCTCTGGAATAAAAAGAATATTTTGAAGAACAAGAAAAGTTTTTTTGTTTTGGTTGAGAGACTCGAGTAAAAGCTGAACTGAGAATTCTCAATACAGAAAAGGAATGTAGGGTAGAAGGATGAATGTAATGCATAGAAATTAGTTGGGGAGTTGAGAGTGTTTTGAGGAATAGAAAAGGGTGGTTCTTTGAGGAAATAAAAGTTTAAAAGCTTCATTAGAACATGAAAGGTTAATGGAGGGGTACCTTAGTGAAGATGCTTGACTTTATTGAAGTTAACAACGGGAAAAAAGAGGATGTAAGGATTGACAAAAGACCCTTTTAAATGTAGGGAATAGAAAAGGTTGTACAGAAAAACGGATGGGGATTTAGTTCCGTTGTCAGATCACTTAATGAAAGGGGTTGACAAAGGTTTGGGGAGTGGATGTGATGTCAAATAGTTTAAATGTAAAAGCGGTGTCTAGTAAACTCTGGCCGAGGTTTGTTCCTTGGATTGTTTGGGGGGTGTGCTAGTGCGTATATACCAAGTGCACGCGTGTGTGCGTGTGTGCGTGTGTGCGTGTGTGTGGGGTAGTGGCGGTGGAGTGGCTTAGTCCTTACTCCATCTCCAGTTTTCCAGCTTACTCCTATTTTGGCTTACATCATTCCCTTAGTGAAGATGCTTGACTTTATTGAAGTTAACAACGGGAAAAAAGAGGATGTAAGGATTGACAAAAGACCCTTTTAAATGTAGGGAATAGAAAAGGTTGTACAGAAAAACGGATGGGGATTTAGTTCCGTTGTCAGATCACTTAATGAAAGGGGTTGACAAAGGTTTGGGGAGTGGATGTGATGTCAAATAGTTTAAATGTAAAAGCGGTGTCTAGTAAACTCTGGCCGAGGTTTGTTCCTTGGATTGTTTGGGGGGTGTGCTAGTGCGTATATACCAAGTGCACGTGTGTGTGTGTGTGTGCGTGTGTGGGGGGTAGTGGCGGTGGAGTGGCTTAGTCCTTACTCCATCTCCAGTTTTCCAGCTTACTCCTATTTTGGCTTACATCATTCCCTTTTCATCATCACGTGTCACAATGAGAACGTTTTTATAGCATTTAACAAGAATAGAGAAAGGAATAAAATTACCATCAATTTCATATTTCTCACTCCCTTTAACTGCCTTCAGAGCACTAGATCTCTCGGTAAAATGAATAAATCCAAAGTCTCGTTTTTGCCCAGCTTTAGATGGTGGCAGAACAACTTTTGTGATCTCCCCATGCTTTTCAAAAATTTCCTTCATTTTTTCTGACGTAACATTTTCTGGCAAGTTCTTCACGTAGATGGCTTTCACCTGCAAAACATTAAAACCTACAAAGTTCAAATGTACTCCAAAATTTAGGTAGGATCATTAGCACAAGGAAATATTCCCTTTGATCGAAATAAAGAACATGAAAAACAAGATCAAAGTTAAAAGGAGGGAAAACATTCAATGACAAGGACTATATTTATGTTTATTTTTATCAGAAAAATTACTTTCTAGTATTATTTATAATCAAATGCATTTGCACTATTACAATTAAAACACATGTTATTTATGGTATCTGCTAAATATATTGACTAATCAAAAAGGTCATTCAAGCTCTCCAAGAAATTAAAATCGATAGATCTGCAGAAGCAGATGCAAGAATACTATATACTATCACAATGCAAGCCATGTAAAATAGAATAAGATATTAAGGTGTGGCAGAAAAAAACTGTGGAAGCTACAAACTAACAAAGACCACTTGAATTTTCAAGCATTGGTAATAATATATCAAATAACCCTGTGAGTTTACAAATTGGACATTTTTCTATTAATTGGAAGCCTTTATCCTAAACATTTCTTCTTTAAAGACTGATCTACTAAAACTGTGTCAAAAACATACAAGTCACTACACTTTTGAATATCTTTATAAGCATTTGTATTATAATCCAATAAAGTCTTTCCAGGAAAAAACATCAAGAAATATCGCAAGTGAATCTAGAATCCAACTCTTCCCATGCCCAAAGTTTCCTGTCTTTAGGGACCCGGGAAATAGAAAGCTACAAATGGAACCAATAAGAACTCATGTACACATGGATCAAGAAAGCCTAGAATTATCCATTTGATAGGAGCATCCAAGATTCAAGAACAAGAACTTCTTTTGTGAAGTGATATTATAATGAAAAACCAAGACATTTGCCGTGTGCGAGGGATAATAACGTTACAAGGAATAGGTAGAAAAGAAAGAAAGCTACTAATAAGTTAATGACATAATAGCAAGCGCTATGGAAAGCATATACGAGATCATGCCACTTGTACTACAGCCAGGTCATAATAAAATAAAAAAGTTGGCTGATTTAGATAAAGGCTTTGTCATGGATAGTTGTTGCTGACTTGCTGATGATAAAGCTGCTATTTGAATGCAATGGTGAGATTAGAGCTGTTGGGAAAGTTCTGATGAAAAAACTGCAGACAATTTGGTGAACCTGCGATCAAGTGCAGCTTGAAATGTGTTGGTTTAAACTGTTTGGCAGAACGGCTGTTTGAAAGCTATTTTATATTATAAATTGACATTGCTACATAATTGTTCGCAAGCAAAATTAAACATCAATCGAAAGACGAATAACTTAAATTAATATCAAACTCTAACAACAATTATGAAATTATCATAATAAAACTAATCAAAACATAGACTAAAGATCCAGCAACTTCCAGCAACAACTATAATGATCCAAATTTAAATTTCGCCGCAAATCATTTCCTTGAAGGGTAGACGCAGATCATTTTCAGAGAAAGAAATCTCATTACCCATCCAAACAACAAATCATCAATATCTGTGTGTCAAACTTACAATCAGAAAATCTAAAAAAAAAATCAGTCCAAAACTAAAGACGATATAAATAAACAATAGAACCATTTCTCTATGAACTGGAGCAAGATCAGTGATCTTTGAATTGGAGCAAAAAAACTTCTCATGAATCTACCCCCAAATGATTTTAAGGGGAAAAATGGTAATGGATCATTGCATGAGAAGAAATTAAGTATGCTTTCAAATATAGCATCATTGTATGAGAAAAAATTGGCAGAGGAGGCTCCAGCCAGGAGGCAGCGAATGGGAAGAAAAGCAAGATCTGTTTGATATGCTAGGGAGCTGCTCGATCTGACGGGCGCGAGCGACAGCCACCCGGGAAGGAGGAAAGAGTGGAAAGGAGGGAAAGAGTTTCAGGTAAGGAATGAAAAAAAAACTGCACTTTACGAGCCAAAGCCGCCCCAAGCTATCCAAACAAACAGTCTAAAATTGGCATTTGCGGTTCAAAATTAGCTTTCTAAATAGAAAGAGATGTCACAAACAGACCCAAAGAAAAGGGTGCCTCAGAAAATAGTAAGTGGAACTAAAATGTCTCAACATTAGAGGCACAAACTAGAAGAAAGGACTACACAACTCATGCTAGGAATAACCGCAAAATCCTAAATTGAAATTATTTGAGAGACCCCCCCCCCCCCCTTAACAAACAAAAAATCTGGAATTAGAGAAGTCTAATATATGAGAGAGCAAGTTGATGGGGATCATGGCACAAATGGGTCTACACAACGATAAGAGCCGATCGTTTTGTGTGGATCTATGAATTTTAGTCTACTTTAGGTTTTTATTTTATGAAGGGGAGCCTTAGCACACCAGTTAAGGTGTTGTCATGTGACGTGGAAGTCACATGTTCAAGTCCTGGAAGCGGACTCTTGCAAAAATGCAGGGTAAGGTTTGCCTACAAGTTCACCCTTGCGGTGGGACGCTACCCCGGATGCTCGTTGCGCGGGGATGTTGTGTGCATCGGGGGATCCTTCTCTTAATGAATTTTGAGGGCCGTTATGATCGGAGAATCATGGTCGTCCAGACCCCTTGCCGTATAAATAGGAATAGAAGACTGATTTAGAAGACATTGAAAAGTTGCGTGAAAATCCCTCCCCTTTTGATAACCCGGTGCTGAAGAAGGAAATCCAAGTGCAAAGCTTGGATATTACCCTGCCCTCTCCATCTAGTCGGTCACCCTCCTTTCTTTCCACCACTACTCTCACCCCACCACCACCATCTCCATTCCCCTCCTTTTCAATTTTTCAGCAATAGCCACCACTACCTCTGATGATCACCTACAGCCACCATAGGCCAGCCACCCCTTTCCCCTGTTACTCCATAACTCCCAAACCACCTCTTCATTTTCCCACTTCCCCACTCATAATTATCTCCTAGAATTTAGCCTCGACTCCTAAATTCACTCTCACCACTCATTCCCCACTTCCCCTTAATTATCTCTCTCACTTCCACTGCCTAACTCCCTTCTAATCCACCCACGTTCAGCCCATATTTCCCCTAATTCCAACTCCCTGATGCACACCCCACTCCCAACCCCCCCCCCCCACTCCAAGACTCTCACAAAAATGCAGGGTAAGGTTTGCCTACTCACTCTTGCGGTGAAAACCTACCTCAGAAGCTCGTTGCGTGTGGATGCTTTGTGCATGGGACTGTCCTTTTTTAAAAATGTATTTTGAGGGCCGTTATGATCATAGAATCATGGTTGTCGAGGCCCCTTACCGTATAAATAGGAATAGAAGGCTGATTTAGAAGGCATTGAAAGTTGCGCGAAAATTTCTCCCCTTTTGATAACCCGGTGCTGAAGAAAGGAAATCTAAGTGGGAAGCTTGGATATTACCCTTTGCCCTCTCCATCTAGTCGGCCACCCTCCTTTCTTTCCACCACTACTCTCACCCACCCACCACCATCTCCATTCCCCTCCTTTTCAATTTTTTTGCAATCGCCGCCACTACACCTCCGATGATCACCTACAGCCACCATAGGCCAGCCACCCCTTTCCCCTGTTACTCCATAACTCCCAAACCACCTCTTCATTCCCCCACTTCCCCACACATAATCACTCTTAGAATATAGCCTCAATTCCTAAATTCACTCCCACAACTCATTACCCATTTCCCCTTAATTATCTCTCCCACTTCCACTGCCTAACTTCCTTCTAACCCATGTTCACCCATATTTCCCCTAATTCTAACTCTTCGTCGCACACCCTACTCCCAGACCCCCCCCCCCCTCAATTACCAGCTTACTGCCTAACTGATTTGTGCCCTCCCAATGCTCCATACAACTGTTATCTCGTGCGGTCCTCCCCAGTTTTTCCTCCCAGTCCACGATGACTCACTCTCCCCTCCCGCCTAGGCCTACATTGGTTTATAAAATCCCAACACTTCTCTTTCCTGGGTTCGGACAACACCATTGAGCATCTAGGGCACTTGATTCCATTTGGGCAGTTATCTCTTCATAGCATCAGGAATTAGTGATTCCGGCAACCCTGCAGCTTCACACAGCCCCGAGACTTCCTCTTCCAACTATGCTTGTGCAGCCACCCAACGTCCCTCCAATCAGCGGTATCTATGTGGGCATTCCAGAGCCGTGATTATTGTGACTTTATTGCTTGGTTGGCATTAGTGTTGTGTCAAATCATGTGTTTATTTGATATTTTGGGAAACATAAGTTAGTAATCTACGTCAATATCATACCACGACATGTCAGGTTTCGTTCGTCCAAGTATTTGTTTTCTAGCACTCTTGCATGTGCACTACAATATTTGTTACCTTCCTAGAAGCTTTAACTAGATTAAAGGAATGGGGCCTAAATTAAAGGAGAGCTGGAGTTAGTGGGGCAGTGGAGTAGTGAAGAGGTATTTAAGGTACTTATGGAGTGGTAGGGTGATGGGGTACTGGAATGGTGCGGTGGTGGGATGGTAAGTGGTGGCTGGAGGTGGTGATAGTGGCCGTAGGTGTTTTCCGGCAATCGCCGAAAACTTAAAACGGATGAAACTAGATGGGTGGTGGAGGTTTACCAAAGGCGGCAAGGGAATGCTTTTCGGTGATCGCCCGCAATCGAGCGGCCTGCGCCCGCAATCGAGCGGCCTGCGCCTGCAATTGAGCGTCCTGTGCCCGCAATCGAGCAGCCTGCGCCCGCAATCGAGTGGCATGCGCCCGCAATCGAGCGGCCTGCGCCCGCAAATGAGCACTTACTTTTATTCAAAACATATACATATGAGTACTTAAAATGATCGTAAAAAATATATGAATCAATATTCCAATTTTTATTTTGTAAAAAAAAATTTACCTAAAAATTCAATTTCGCTCTCCCTCTCTTTCTTCTCTCCCCCTCTCCCTCCTATCCCTAAATGTAGGGATAAGGGGGCTATAAAGATTCCCTCTCCCCCTCTCTCTTCTCTCTTTCTTTCTCTCTCTTCATTGGATGGATGAGATCAAAAACTTGTCACATATTGGATGGTTAATATTAATTCTACCACTCAAAACAACTTCTTTAATGTAGTTAAATATATATATATATATATATATATATATATATATATATATATATATATATATATATATATATATGCGGAGGAATGTAGGGTGGCTGGACGGTGGTTGGGGGGTTAATTATGGGATGTTAGTTGGTGGAGGAGGGAAGGGGATGGTGGTTGTCGATTGTAGCGGTAGGGACTAGGGACTAGGGACTGGAATGGGGAACTGGCTAGAGGTAAGGTTGGGGCTCGGGTTTGGAGGAGAAGGGAGAGAGATGTTGGCCGGCAGATAGGGGGTTGTTGGGAGGTCCAAGCTTCACACTTGGGGGTCTGGCTTGGAAGTTCTTTGCTTTAACATTCAATACCCCTCTATAGAGCCCATTAATCCTATATCTAAACTAGAGAGGAGCAACGAATGGTCATGATTCTCCGCTCGTTGCATCTCTCAAAATAAACAAAATTACAAGGAAAAATAAAAATGCAAAGAAAAAATGTTTCGATCGACAATCCGCTCAAGATAAGCAGCCCCGATCATCATTGGGACTGAGGTCGGCATGAATAAACCCTAACGGGCCGTGTGGCATGATCCCCGTCACATTGCTTTGCTGGGATAATGCGGTGGTGGGATGGTAAGTGGTCACCGGAGGTGGTGATGGTGGTCGGAGGTGTTCTCCGGCAATCACTGAAAAACTGAAAACAAAACATATGAAACTTGAAGGGTGGTGGATGTTTACCGAAGGTGGCCAGGGAATGTTTTTCGGTGATCGCCGGAAATTGAGAATGGAGGGGATTTGGAGAGGAGATGGGGGCTATTTTTGGATATATACGTGGAGAGGAATGTAGGGTGGTCGGGCGGTGGTTGGGGGGTTAATTTTGGGATGTTAGTTGGTGGAAGTGGGAGGGGGTGGTGGTTGCCGGCTGTAGGAGGTAGGGACTGGAATGGGGGACCGGCTAGAGGTAAGGTGGGGCTCGGATATTGGAGGAGAAGGGAAGGAGATGTTGGCCGGCAAATAGGGGGTTGTTAGGAGGTTCAAGCTTCACACTTGGGGGTTCCAGCCAAGAGGTTCTTTGCTTTAACTTTCAATACCCCTATATAGGCTCTTTACTCCTATATATAGAATAGATAGGGGGAAACGAACAGTCATGATTCTCCGTTCGTTGTATTCCTCAAAATAAACAAAATTATAATGAAAAATAAAAATGCAAAGAAAAAATGTTGTAGCCAGCAATCTGCTCTAGATAAGCGGCCCTGATCATCATTGGGACCAAGGCCGGCGTGAATAGACCCTAAGAGTCCATGTGGCATGATCCCCATCACATTGCTTCGCCGAGATGGTGCGGTGGTGGGATGGTAAGTGGTCGCCGGAGGTGGTGATGGTGGTCGGAGGTGTTTTCTGACAATCGCCAAAAAACAGAAAAAACGGATGAAACTTGAAGGGTGGTGGAGGTTTACTGAAGGTGACCAGGGAATGTTTGTTGGTGATCGTTGGAAATTGAGAATGGAGAGGGTTTGGAGAGGAGATGGGGGCTATTTTTGGATATACATGTGGAGAGGAATGTAGAGTGGTCGAACAGTGGTTGGGGGTTACTTTTGGGATGTTAGTTGGTGGAGGTGGGAGGGAGATGGTGGTTGTCGATCGTAGGAGGTAGGGACTAGAATGGGGAACTGACTAGAGGTTTTGGAGAAGGGAGGGAAATGTTGGCGGACAGATAGGGGGTTGTTGGGAGGTTCAAGCTTCACACTTGGGTGTTCCGGCCTAGAGGTTTTTGCTTTAACTTTTAATACCCCTCTATAGAGCGCTCTACTCCTATATATAGACTAGAGAGGGGCAACGAACGGTCATGATTATTCGTCCGTTGTCTCCCTCAAAATAAACAAAATTATAATGAAAAAAAAATGCAAAGGAAAAAAAATGTTGCAATTGGCAATCCGCTTCCAGATAAACGGCCCCGATCATCATTGGAACCGAGGTCGGCGTGAATAGACCCTAACAGGCCGTGTGGCATGATCCCCATCACATTGCTTCTTACCAAAATCACTTTGGAGATCTAAGACTCCATCAGAGTTATTTTACGGAAAGCGGCAAAATGATCACTATGAAAAGTTACTACAATGCTCCGCTTGCAGCCAAGAAAGGCTCCAAAACAGCGTTTTGGGCACTAACACCTTATGTTAGCAATGAGAAGTATCATCACTGAAACAAATTGGCGGTGTTACACGCACGTCCCCATGCGCTCAAAGCAGCACACCAACAGAGCCTATGTTTCTCCCAAGTTGATGTGTATAATTCTAGGAGCAAGCATAAGCCTTGAAAGACACGTATATCGAGGTGTTTTGTGGGTTGGTCTGAAGTCATCAAGTGACTGTGCATGCGCGACGAAGTTGCTACCTAGATCAGATGGTGCAATAAGGTCAGTGTGGTGGTGATGCCTATTTGAAGGTGCTCAAAGTGATACAAAATTATGGACTAATGATGAATACCAAAAGTCTATATGATGGGGGCAGCCCCTTCCCCCTTTTTTCCATTTTCGGCAATCACCGAAGAACGTCTCCGGCCACCTCCGGTAATCCGCCGCCACTTCCCCTCCAATTTCCCTTCATTTTGAATTTTTCGGCGATCACCAGAAAATACCGCTGGTGATCACCACCACCGGAGGCCACCTCTCGACACCTCAGGCCACCACCATCCTCCACCCAATCGACATCCACAACCACCATTTCCATCAAATTTCCTCCATTTTTTTTGTTTTCTGGCGATCGCCGGAAAACACCTTCCGGCAACCACCACCTCCAGACGACTCTCTGGTAGCCACCTCCGGCCACTTCCGGCTACCACCTCCGGCCATCCACCACCCCACCTCCGCATAACCACCACAACTACCTTCCTCCATTACGTCACTCCCCCATTATCTCCATCTCCTAAATTGTAGGTCTCCTTCTAAAATCACTCCCCTCCTCTCATTCTCTCCACTCCTGCCCCAATCTCTTCAGGTGGAGCCACCAAAAATTCCCCTAAAAAATAACCCCACTGTCCCCCATACAGACGGATTCTCCTTTCCCCTTTTCTCCCTATTATTCTCTTTCTTTACTCACGTGGAGTCACATGAACTCTTTCCCCCCCCCCAATCTCTGCCACTACTCCAGCCCCCTCTCCCACACCCAGTCAGCCGGCCACAACCTCCATCTACCCCCTGGATTAAATTCCAGCCACTGTTCCTCCAGCAGAATCTGTTTTCCCTGCAGCAGGGGTACTTGGAATTGATCCAACAGTCATCCTCACTCTCTAGACTGCTGCCCAGTTGCCACTCAGCAGCCTAGCAACACTCTAGGTTGCTGTCCAGACCCCAGACCAGTCAACTGCAGCAGCTCTTCGCTGAATTCAGACCCTCTGTCCAATTTCCAAGCAATCCAAATCCATTCTCAGTAACCGTAGCCGCTGTCCAGCAGCAGGCCTTCACTTAGGGAGTTAGGGACCTAAAACCAGTCCCGACTTGCAGTTTTTTGGCTTCCCGACAGTCCCCCAAGGGCATCTCCAGCCCCCACCTTTCATTATTTTGCGAATTCAAGGTGTTAATTATTTCTTTACCGTTAGGTCTTGTGAGTGTTCTCTACTTGTATAGATAGTAATTTGTAAGTTTTGTTTTAGTCGTTTTCGTCTTTGCGATTTCCTATTTAAATAGTATTCGTTTTCGCGCAATCTCGCACTTATACGCCTCTCTTGTTTCCTTTTTGAATGCTTACTATTATGGTTATCGTACGTAGTTGATTTTGTAAAAAAAGGTTATTGCAAGTTTTAAAGTCGTTAAATCTCATATTAGTTGCCTTTAGAAGTTTCCCATTATTTCCCCATCATATAGGACCATCCTGCGTCACTATAGGGTGGAAAAATAATTACACACATGCAACTATGAGGGCATTGATTGTGCTCAGGATCAATTGGACGGAGTAGTTAGTCAAGTGGTACATTCGTTTGAGTAGTTGACCACTCAGATAGGTAGACCAAAATAATTTGGAAGTGTTTAAATAGTTTTACAGAGTGACGGGCACATGGGGTAGGGCACGGGTTCATGAAGGTGACTACTTGTGATGGCAGGGGAGCGTCAGGCTTGGTATGTCTGGCAATGATAAGGTTGTCGATGTAATCTGGGGTATTGAGATATATACAATAGACTTGGAACGGAGGAAAAAAAAGTAAAAAGCCCTCGATGCCTCCATAATAGGATTGGTACGAAGGAAATAAAGAGGTAAGGAATAGCTAAGATGAGACGAGAAATCTACAAAATTGATATAAGGTTGACGAGTTAATCTGGGGCTATTGAGATATATACAATAGCCTCAGTACCGAGGAAAAAAAAAGTAAAAATCCCTTGATGCCTCCATAGTAGGATTGGTATGGAGGAAATAAATAAAGAGGTAAGGAATAGCTAAGATGAGACGAGAAATCTACAAAATTGATATACGAGATGCATTGTATCGCTGATAATAGGATCTACAAAATTGATATTGTATTACTGATATAAGTGGTGCCTGGCGATTTCTGAAAATCGACCTAGAGAGACAAGAATTGGGCTTATGCTCTTTTGAAAACCAAGGGCTTTGTCCAATTCCGTTTTCGACCTCAATTCCGTCCAATTGAATACCCTAAAAAGAATTATTAACTCTCGATTCTAATTTCTTCTTACCACAATCCTCCAACTAATCTGACCCTTATGGTTTTAACTTGAATACACAACAATGACACAACACTTCATTCCATCTTCAATACGAATTTGCCATTAAACTCGAAAGGGGATCCTAA
Source organism: Platanthera zijinensis (assembly GCA_039513925.1). NCBI lineage: Eukaryota > Viridiplantae > Streptophyta > Magnoliopsida > Asparagales > Orchidaceae > Platanthera > Platanthera zijinensis. The sequence continues at coordinate 203,973,519 of CM077083.1, forward strand.
CAATGGATCCACTGTCAGGTTTCTTTGTCTCCTTCTAGATAAATAAAAAGACTCTTGAAAATTAAAAAGTTTAATAAGCCCCAAATTATAAAACACATAATTAAGTTTTTAACTCGAATACACAGCAATGGCACATAATGCTTCATTCATTCTTCAATACGAGTTTGTCCCTAAACTCAGAAGAGAATCCTAACAGCGGGTTCACTGTCGGGTTTCTTTATCTCCTCCTAAAAAACTTCCAGGTAACAAGAGTGGGCCACATTTTTTCATCATAAACAGAGCTCAGTGCTCACACGTTACGGAGCATCATGTCCTTGTGAGATCGTCATTTAAATGTGTGTTGATTGTGCTCCTTGTCATAGTAATAGACATGTTTCTTCTTGAAAGTTCCTTGCTAAGGAGAGTTCGTGAGGTGGTATCCCAACTCCCAATTGGGGCAGTGGCAATATGATCTGGGAAAAAAAGAGGGGTTCAAATAGAAATGGGTTTATTGAAAAGATGGATGGGAAGTCCTACCATGTGGAGGGGTAAGAACTTGGTGGATAATCTTCGATGGTGGTTGAGGTCAAGAGTGAGGAGATGTGAAGTGAAATAGATGTAGTAGAGGAGACCTAGTGGATGGTCTTAGATGGTAACTGAGGCCACAAGTGAGGAAATGGGAAGTGGAATGGGTATGGTCAAGAGTGAGGAGATGTGAAGTGAAATAGATGAAGTAGAGGAGACCTAGTGGATGTTCTTTGATGGTAACTGAGGCCACAAGTGAGGAAATGGGAATTGGAATGGGTATAGTGTAGGATTTGCGTTGGAGGGGTAAGAACTTGGTGGATAATCTTTGATGGTGGTTGAGGTCAAGAGTGAGGAGATGTGAAGTGAAATAGATGAAGTAGAGGAGACCTAGTGGATGGTCTTCGATGGTATTTGAGGCCAAAAGTGAGGAAATGAGAAGTGGAATGGGTATAGACTGTATAGTGTAGGATTTGTGTTGGAATCACTAGAGAAAGCCTATGGAATGCTCTAGAGAAGTGTCAATATTAAAATAAATTAGTATAAAATGGCACTCATAATATATCTTATAAGATCATTTCCCTGAATTAATCGTTAAACATTAAACTCTTCACATTATTTATACTAGATCACATGTACATTTAGCTCTCCATTGTCTCCCTATAAATCACATTAGGTTCACTCATTCTCTGAAATTTATCTCTAAAGACTCAATCTTAGTAGGATTATCTCACCTTAAAGATTTTTTTCATGACTACAAAATTTCATTAAAAATATTAGTAAAGTTGATGGCTATCGCCGGTCCCACGTACGTGTATTCCCGCAGGAGGCAATGATCCGCTACCCACTCAAACGATCTGAAATCCACGAATCTGTCTAGATGATCGTTCTGAGTCGTTTGCATGTATTTACTTTTATGTTTCAAGTTGTATTTGATACCCGGTTGGTTCGGACATTATGAGCCATCTGATCCGAGTGCTCGTTCAGTTATATATTATATTCAACATTCGGGTAGCAGTTGAGGGGAGATCGAGGTTTTCTTCTAGTTACAAAACCGTCGGTACTCTTCCTCTTGATGCGACTCTGAGACAACCTCCCTTGGTGTGAATACAAGGCGCCGACATCCACAACCCCTCCTTCCTGTTGATCTTTGCGGCCCTCACCAATTTTCGTAAATCCTTCTGTGCTCGTTACTGTCATTGATTCCCATCTTTTTCATAACCGTTACTTCTCCCCCTTCTGGATCTCGCAAATTCCATTGTTTTTCCACTTGCCGCGCCAATCCTACTCCTTGTTGTGACCATGGGCGGACCCACATAGAGACACACTCGGGCACGTGCTCGGGCGTAAAAATCACAAAAAAGGCTAGGTTTCGATTTGAAAATAGAGTATGCACGCTGCCAATCCGATCTCCTCCTCTCGACCTCGACAGGCGACGTCGACGATGAAAGCCTCCATCGTTTTTGAAAACCTCGACAGGCGACGTCGACGATGAAAGCAGGGCTTGAGTCTTGGAGAGCAGGTATGTCTTCCTCTTTCATTCCGAGTTTTTTCCCCTTTACATTTCCATTTTGATGATTTCCAGTTCTTTCGATTTTGATTCCAATCATTCTTACAGAGGAGCAGAGACAGTAGTTCAAAGCTTGAGAGCGGTCCAGTAGCTATGTCTTCCATTTCGGCTTTTTCCCATTTCGATTTTCAGCTCTGTTTATTTTGATTTTCAGCTCTTTTCCATCTCAAATCTGAGGCAAGCTGAGCAAAAGAGGTGCTGAGGCAGCAAGTACTTTTTCCACCCCCATTTTGATTTTGATTTCTCAATATTGGTTATTTTTATTCAGCTTAAGCTTAACTCGATCATCAAAAATTTCTTGTTTGATTATATGGCTATTTTTATGATCTGGTTTAATAAACTCTTAACTAAATGGAAAATAATAAACTCTTAACTAAATGGAAAATAATAAACTCTTAACTAAATGGCAAACTGAATCATTTTGAAACCATGCAAAGTCAAAAGAATTTCCCTTTTATCATTTTATTTTACTGCAGTCTGCGGACAAGCGTGTATTTGATACTAAGCATTTCAACATTTAATTTTGCTTCTTTTTTGTACCTCAATGATTATCCAATATATATAGCGTCATTAGCATGGGCACTTATCTACTTGCACGGGAAACATGTCATTCATCAAGATATCAAACCCAAGAATTTGTTGCTCGAATGGTCGGTGTTTTTGGATTGATCTTAAATTGCTTGTTCAGATTTTTGCACTTTACATTTGATGTATGAAAAGCTCCTACAAAGTACCTTCAATTTTGGGTGAATAGGAAAAGCTACCAGCTTTTGATCTATACTGCCATCAATTGTTTCATTCCAATTTATGACTTCCAACTCAATTTTCTTTTGCAATTTCCACTCTAGTAATGCAATTCTAAATTTTTGGTTGTAGATATGCAATTTGAGTTTCACTTACGCTATTTAGATTATATCCATTATGCATATTCAATGATGCTATCAAATTTTTTTATTTCAATTTATATGCAAATTAGGTGTTATGTACATTATTATTTTAATGAATTCTAAGTTTAAATTAGTTATGCACGGGCTTCGTGAAATTGCTAGTTCCGCGTTGTGACCCTCCACGACCCCAGATCTCCATTTCTCCTCGTGTCCCCTATCTAATGTTAATCCTCCACTTCCCACTCCATTCTGATAACAGCCATCCCCATTCCACCTTTATACAACACCGGGTAGAGCTTCACATGCCCCATGCCGCCACAACTCTAATCTCCCCATTCCCTGTCATTCCCCACCCCACTACATTTCTTTCACCCGGTCGCCATTCCCTCTCGTTGCCTCAAGCCCGCCCGAATCTTCTATGTTTCTCCACCGGCCAAATTCATCCAAAATGGAGCCAGCAGCCTTCAGATCCCCGACATTGCCACATTTTGCAGCCACCTGCGCGCGTAAGTTAATCCTCCACTTCGCACTCCATTCCGGTAACAGTCAACCCCATTCCACCTTTATACGACACCGGGTAGAGCTTCACATGCATGCCCCACACCACCACACCTCTAATCTCCCTATTCCCTGCCAGTCCCCACCACCACTACATTTGGCTTTCCAAATAATTTTTTTGCAAACAATTGTGCATCTTATTAAATATTAAGTTTTATTTTAATTAATTGTCAATTTAAATCGGACTTTCTAATGCATTTGCATTCATATTATGACTCAATAGTAATATTCTCTATAAAATTTTACCATAGAAATTCATTACAAATCTCTCCCTACAAATCTACTTTTCAAAGGTTATATTTCAGTAGGTCCCTCTTCTCTTGATAAAAATTTACCCTCTGCCAACTTTTATCAAAAAAAATTATGTTTTTCAAACTAGAGATCTATTTCTCAAGTTTTCTCGTTTAGATTTTCCAAACTAAATGATTTTTCCCTCAAAAAAAATTCTCTAGAAATATTCAAAATTTTCCTTAAATATTCTCCCTAAAAAAATATTTCTAAGGCTTTTTCTTTCTTGCTGCATAAAATTTTAAAGACCATGAAATTCCCAAATCCCATCTTTTTAAGGATATGTCGGGCATTATGGTTGCACTCGCGAACACAGTGGTTATGAACCGTCGTATGTGAACGGCCTAAAAAATATTTCTCAAGGATTTTTCTTTCTTACCGCATAAGATTTTTGATTTTAAAGACGACGAAATTCACAAATCTCTTCTTACTAAAGATCTGTTTGGCACGGTTGTTGGAACCAAAAACTGGGCCCAACGAGAGTTCGGACCCTGGGGTGTAGCTAACACCTACTTCTCCGAAACTCAGACCCTTGACCAGTTGCTGAGAACTAAAGAACCGACCCTGGGCTACAGCACGGAGGTCCCTACTTTTTCTTTCTTGCTGCATAAAATTTTAAAGACCATGAAATTCCCAAATCCCATCTTTTTAAGGATCTGTCGGGCATGATGGTTGCACTCGCGAACACAGTGGTTATGAACCGTCGTATGTGAACGGCCTAAAAAATATTTCTCAAGGATTTTTCTTTCTTACCGCATAAGATTTTTGATTTTAAAGACGACGAAATTCACAAATCCCTTCTTACTAAAGATCTGTTTGGCACGGTTGTTGGAACCAAAAACTGGGCCCAACGAGAGTTCGGACCCTGGGGTGTAGCTAACACCTACTTCTCCCAAACTCAGACCCTTGACCAGTTGCTGAGAACTAAAGAACCGACCCTGGGCTACAGCACGGAGGTCCCTACACTAACCCGGAAGATCTCAGAGCGCTTCCCCTCCATAGCCAAGTGCTGAGCTAAGGATACCTCAGAAAGCGCTACAAGACTTCAGAAAATGAGAAAGCTTGTCTTCTGAGGCACCCTGTGGGTCTATTTATAGAATCCAGAAATCTGGTCTGCCAACAACGTAACTCCGTTGTTCCAAAAAAATATTTGCAACCCAGAGTGGCCTGCCAACAGCCAAATCCGCTGTTCTGAGGAGCTAAATGCAGACCTCCAGAGGCAACCAGGTAAATTTATCTCTGAACCAAACTGGGCAGGAGGCTTCTCGCACCCCTAGGCGGAAGCCCTTTTGCATACCCTGCTGAAAGGCCAATATCCGGCCGAGTGCGGGTTTGCCTACCCCACTCGTCTGCTCTCATAAGAGACATGGCCAAGTCCAAAAGCGTTGAGGGCGTTGAGTGGAAAGGCTTCACTCAGCGCCAGAGGACAAAAAGCGTTGAAAGCGTTGAGTGAAGGAGTTGCACTCGACGCCTCAAGGCAAAAAGCGTTGAGAGCGTCGAGAGCGAGAGCTACACTCGACGCCTTAACGCAAAAGACGCCGAGAGCGTCGAGAGAGAGAGCTCCACTCGACGCCTTAGGACAAAAAGCGTTGAGAGCGTTGAGTGAAAGAGCTATACTCAACGCCTTGGGTCCTGAGGGCGGAAGCCGTCTCGCCTGCCCAGGCGGAAGCCGTCTCGCCTGCCCAGGCGGAAGCCTTCTCGCCTGCCCAGGCGGAAGCCTTCTCGCCTGCCCAGGCGGAAGCCTTCTCGCCTGCCCAGGCGGAAGCCTTCTCGCCTGCCCAGGCGGAAGCCTTCTCGCCTGCCCAGGCGGAAGCCTTCTCGCCTGCCCAGGCGGACGCCTTCTTGCCTCCCCAAGCGAAAGGCTCTTGAATCACCTCCCCTGGGGGGAAAACCCACTCAGCGAATATGGGATTGTACAATGGTGGTGACGGTTGTGAACGTGGTTATTATGAACTGTCATTCATGAATGTACGACCTCACCTAAAGAACTCCATCTATTTTTATGTACAAAATTATTATTTTTTACTTGGTGGCGGCGCATGACATATATTTTATGATGGTGGTGTTTTGTCCAAACTCACCATAGAAAAATTGATGTGTCAAACGGAACCTAAATTAGAATTAAGTTTTTAGTCTATGATAAAATTTTAATTCCAAATTTATTTACGCAACGCAAATGTTGGAATTGGAACTATATCTTCAATTACAAATTTTGAGGGTCAAATTCATCCAAACTAATGGACCCTCCTTAGAATTTTGGAGGATTAAATTGTGCTTCCTTTCATTAAGCCCCAGAGGTTTTAAAACACAATTCGCGCACACATTTCCAAAAGAGTCCACACATCTGAACTACGTAAAAAAAACAAAAAATTATAATTTGCATGATAGACTCTTTGCATAAATAAAAAACAAATTTAACCCCTAACCACAATAAATAAAAATAAGATACATAATTAACTTCAACAAAAAGACACATAATAAGGGCACATAGTATAACCTAATTAATTTGAGCGGGAAATAAAGGCTGCCCGCAGTCAGGATTTTAAAATGTAACGGGCATGTGCAACGTAAGCTACTGGATCATTTGCATGCAAGGTCGGAGGAAAATTACTTTATGGCATGCATGAGCTCCTGCATGGGAGGAGTGGACTATGCAAGAGGGTTGATTTGAGAAGTATTAGCCCACCCTCCCCCCCCCCTTCAAAACACACACAAACCTTAGCACACACACCCCTCCCCTCCCCCACCCACACCCCTCCAAACATACACAAACCTCTCATCAGCTCATTGCCACCTTTTAGCCATTTCCCTAAAAATCGTGAGCTTGGAAAGGAAGAGAGCTAAAGGATTTCCAGAATTCGTGGGTTGGAAGGTTTTTGGAGGAGCTCAGTGGAATTCCATGAAGAAGCTTAGGAGAAGCCGTAAGGGGGAAAATTCAAAGAAAAAAACACACCAAAGAGCAATAAATCTAAAGGAAAGATGAATGTGGGAGTGAGTATTTCTGACCTTTTCTATTTTAGATTTCCTTGATAATGATTTGGGAAAAAATTTCATGGATGAATCCTCAAATTTATAAGGTGATGGTTAAAAATATATGTTCTGATCTTGAGAATTTTAGATGATAATAGGAGAAATATTTTCAAGATCATTATAAATTTTGCATGTAAATGTTTTGACCACCTCTCAATAAAATGAACGTATTTTGTTAAAAACCCATAGGATGTTATGATCTGGTGGCCACAGATAAGAGAATGCTCTAGAACTTGAATATTGACCTTTCGGCTTGGATATGATCAAAAGGTCTTAAAAAGGATGAATCTTGAAAACAAGGTTTCTGCTAGGAAAAAAAATTCTTTCTATAGACCTATCATGTTGGTTTTTTAATCTAAACGTATAATTTAGATTTTCAAGGCTCAAAAGGAGAACTTTTTAAAGCTTATATTCATGTTAGAAAGAAAGTATTTGTAATAGTTAATATTGATATTTTAGTCATAAATCACTCTATAATTATTGAAATTGATGATTCTGGTGGCATGAGTTAGATATCATATTTCTCCCAAAAAATTATGCTAATCATTCTACTTGAATGTAATGTTAAGACCTTAAAGTATGATGTTAGGATAATAATAGTAGGAAATTTAGTGAATTGCGAGATAAAAATCAGTGTCATTGTGATCGTGTGACAAAACCTTGACCCTTAATGAGCATGAAGAAAGGATGAACATGAGCTATTGTATGTGACGGCAAATCCAGCTTGGTGCTTTTGCATTAGTACATTCCTTTACATGGATTTATATTTCCATGACAACAATGATGGTTGAATGAATAGATGTACCTTTAAGATGACATAAGAATAAGCTAACCCAAAAATAAGAAAAACCAGGGAATCAAGAAAAAAATTAGTTCTAACGGTTGAGGTGGGCTCTCGATAAAGTATAAAAAAGTAGTATACTAAAATTATGATAGACAATCTAATTATGCAAGATAATTAGATGTGAAGAAAGAAATATAAGTACGTGTCAAAGCAGGCTGCTATAATATAGATCATAGATGCGTGTTTCATGCTTATGTAAAGGATTTGTACGTATTGAGTATCAAATTACTCCCAAGTCCCAAGTAAAATCAAAGTGAAGTAAATGAAAGATGAACCAAGGATTCAAGCAAGCGTTAAACAAATGAACAGATTTAGTGTGTTTGTGGATGTGAAAAGAAGACAAAATGCAACTTACAGTCTTACCCTATTTATAATATTATAATTAATTAAATAGACAGGGATAACTATGTTGGGATTGAATTCATGTGTGCACCTAGTAAGGAATGTGCGGGTTGCAATAAAAACGACAAACATCAATCTCACTAGAAGATTAGGAACAAGGTTTCCCATCAAGATCGAGATTTAAGGAGTAATTCTAATGATTTTCTTTAGTATTACTTGAAATGACATGTGGATTCATCATCAAGAAAAAGAGAAATGAAATAAATATGTTTTACTTCTTCAACTTCGTGCTATAATCCTAAAATTAAAAATCAATCGAGATTTGGTGATGGTTTGCATCCTTTGATTGCTTTCTACCGAAGACGAAGGATGACCCAGATGTGAACTTCCTCTTAAGATTTGTAAGAAAACAATTTCAAGAATATTTTGTATGGAATGAATATGCTAATGTTTCTTTTTTGTTATTGTTCATGCACTTCTTTTTCCCATGTGTTGTTACACATGCCATCAACAGATTTTTTAGCCACTCCTGGTGATCGAGTTTATAGCTCGGAACTTGTTATACTAGGAATGTGATTCAAGGCCATGTGATGCTGTCGTGGAAGCATATAGCAGTACAATCTGTGTATTGTTTCTAATTTTCTATAGCTAGCATGTGGTTGTTTAATCAAAGCTACTACTAATCCCTCCTTCCTAGCAACTAACAAGCATCAAACAAAAGAGACCTTTACATTATCTTCCTAAAATTTGTACAATACATGTTAAGCATCATGTCTTATAATGGTTTCACCTGAGCAGCCGCAGAAGCATCAGATGAATTTTTAGGATCAGCCCAACTGACGGTAAGAGAGCTTCCATCAATCTTAAAACTTGACTTTGACATCTTCTGCCGCGCATAATCAGCACAAGCATTGTTGTAGTACTCAATAAAGACAAAACCACGATTACGACTTGGATTTTGTGGGTCCTACAATAACAATTCAAAAAATGAGCTCATTTTTTAATCACATAGAAACTTACAAGGTAATAAAGGTACCTTAAAGCATTCAATGTTTTCAACTCCAGGACCAATCCCCTCGAAGACTCTCTTCAGTTCTTCCTCAGCCAAACTCTTCGGAACATTCCCGATGAACAATCTGTGTTTGACTTGTGACAAGGAACACCTCAGTGTTTTTCCCTAAGAGAGTAAAGGGAGAAGAAGAAAAATACTTCAGCAAGATACAAAATGAGCAATACACAATGGCTGCAAAACTCATCACCTTAAAATCCTTGTCTTGGATGTCTTCAACTGCCTTCTGTGCAGCCTCCTCCGTTGTAAACACTATGAAGGCAAAGCCCTTGTTTTCCTTTCTATCCTTATCCTTAACTAGCCTTATCTGTTAGCCGTCAAAAAAAGTGTTATATTTCCCAGGAAGTAGCTAATATAGATCAAGAAATGGAAACATTATTACCTCATAAACTTCACCAAATGATTCACAAAGATCTCTCAGGTCTTCATCGGTTACATCACGGGGAAGACCACCAATAAAAATTTCTGATCCTTGAGGAGGAAGAGACAGCAGTTCAGCATGCTTCTGCCTTTCTTCTTCATCAATTTCAGCGACAGGAGTTTCATCTTTCAAATGGCTAGACACATTATTTAGCTCATCAGGTGATGAAACTTTATCACTGCTCCCTTCTTCTGATTCATGACCTTCTCCGTGGTACTCATCATCATGCACCTCGTCTTCGTTGTACTCATTCCTTGTTCTCCCATCTCCATCATCATCTCCAACATCCTCATCATCCATCATGTCTTCAATGTCATTGTCCCCGTCAAGGTCAATCTGCTCATCTGCCTCCGCTGAAGCATGGTTATCAGCCATGTTTTCTCGTGTAGATAACCTAAATCATGAAGATGGTCGATTTTGGAACCAAATGAATAAAAAAAGTAAAATTTCGGGCGAAACCGTCTTTTATGGTAAGTTAAGCATGAGAAATAAGAAAGTAAGACCGAGAACTCTCTGCTCTATCTCATTTTAAGATTCCAATTTGAGGTTTTTCAAAGCTAACAAATTATCCTCCTTTAACTATTTGATAGTTTATTTGCTGAAAACCACTAGCCCTGCGGCTTCAGGAATCCAGTAAAAAAATTGTGTACACGGCATGACTGTGGGAATCATGCAAATAGGTTCCAAACAATTAAGAACAGCTTTGTATCATCTATCTACATGCAATTTCCTATCATGGCAGGTTGAACTGAGAACTCCTGTTTTGATTTTTGCTAGTATATTATTCTTCATCAAAATGAATGCCCTCTTCTTTCACATAAAACAGGCAGAAAACAATTCTCAGCCTAGAGAAAAGCGGGAATAAATTTAACCTTCTGGGCCTTCACCTAATAAGATCAGTACACAACAACTCTCTTTTTTTCCCCTTTTTTATAAAGCCGTGAGTCGTGACACATAATAATAATCGAACTCCACGCAGTCAATGGTAGAAGATGCCGAATCTAGGTTTTTGTATCGCGTCCCCTCGACTTCCAGATCGAAAGAACAAGCAGGAAGAAACGAGATTCCAGCATCGGAAGAAAACCCCAGGCTAGGAATAATAAAGCAAACCCTAATTGTAAACTCAGGGAGCAAACTTACCCATATCGGGATCCATTGGCCTGGAAAACGTTGTAAGAAATAGATGAGGGGGGGTGGGAGAGAAAGGGATGGAGGAAAAAGGTAGAGAAATTAAAAAGGATAATCTTACAGCTCCTCGAGATCCCACTCGCTGGTGGTGGTTAGGGGAGGAGGGAGCGGGCAGCTGATGCTTCCGGGGGAATCACTCCCGTTTAGGGCAATTAGGGTCTGGCGTTCGGTTTTAAGGCCTTATTCACGTGACATCTCGCACGTGACAGGAACACATTAATGCACCATGCATGTGGATTTTGGGGGAAAAAAAACTTACATTAAATGCACTCTGCCTTCCTACTTGAATAAAAATAATTTGTTGGTGAGGTTCATCCTTTCAATTTCAAAATTTTGAGCTCCCGCAATAATTCGTATCCCTTCCGTCATCATCGCCTCTTCCGCCGCTCTGCCCTTACCGCCATCAGCGTAAAAGGCTTCATTATTTTTGGAAAAAACAATCGTCCCCTCCTCCTCCATCACCTCCGTCGGGGTAGCCCTTGGAATGCCTCTTTCCAAGCGGCTTGTCCATGTCTTAAACTGAAGAAGACGACATCCAAGTTTTTTTTTGTTTTAGTTTAGGGTTTAGAATCTTCTCTGCATTGTTGTTTGTTTTTTTGAGATGTTATCTAGTTTTACACAACTCCTGAGTTACAGTTTAGAGTTTTTATTATTGTTTACAGTTACATTGTTGTACACGATTCTGAGATATTTGGGATTTTTATATTGATTGCAGTTGTATTATTGTATAACTTTTTGAGCTGTCTACGGTTTTTATATTAATTGTAGTTGCATTGTTGTATGATTTTCTGAACTATTTAGAGTATTTATATATTGATTATAGTTGCATTGTTGTATACCTTTCTGTTTGCAGCCTTTTTTACATTGATTGCAGTTGCATTGTTGAAATTTGATGGAGATGAACTTGATAAACTTATTATATAAACTTGTCTGTTGCAATAACAATTCACTTGTCGAGCTAAGGTTTAAACTTAAAAGAGGGCTTTAATGCAGATTTTTCAAAAACTTATTGTGATTTGCTCCAATGTTTTACAATACCTCGCTGGAAAATGAACATGAACTGAGTTGACAAAGGTAATGGTGAGGAAGCTCCGACGTTTTTGGTGGTGGCAAAGTCCAGCAAGCTCAACCCTTTTTTCGCCGGTGGTCGCTCAGTTTCGTTGGGTTTCGCATGAGGTTGGAGAAGAAGGGAGTGCGGCCCGATTTTTTCGCAATGGAGAGAAATGGAAGTGGGCCCAAGCAACAAAAGAGTTTTTTTTATTTACGTAGGAAGGCGTCATGCGTTTAACGTAGGGAAAATTTTTCCTGGATTTGGGGGGTGTAAAGTGCACCTGCTACACTTTACGGTACAGTGCGACATCCAACAGATGTGAGCACATCTCAGCTCGCGCGGAGATGCGCGCACGTCACATCTCGCTTTGAGATGTCTGTGTGTGAGCAAATATGTGCTCACATCTGTTTGATGTCGCACTGCACCGTAAAGTGCAGCAGATGCACTTTACTCCTCCCGATTCTCACACATATATTGTTGTTGTGCTGCTACAGCAAACTTTGGGTTCTTCACCCTTGTTCACCACTATAAGTGAGCTTAATAGGGAAGATTTTTGGGAGTTACTAAAATTTATGGAGCCAAATAATCTTCTAAATCTCAAATCAAAATATGAAACTCATAAATTAATTTGGATTTCATGTCATGTCAAATTTCATGCAAAGGGTGAGATCGAGTTCGCATCTTACGATGTAATATGATCAACATATCACAGGTTTCTACCATTCGCGGGACTCAATTAACGCATGCTCGTAGGAGTTAGAATTGACTCAAATATTTGTGTATGAGTTCACCAAAACATCTCGATGATTCGAGTTTATCTGGAGGAATAATTTTTACATTTTCTCACTTGAACTTATATTCATCATAATTCATGACTTTGAATAAAATTTTCACTAAACTGGAGAGTATCACTTGCGAACGTGATACCAAGAGTCTACTCCTGCGTTAATTTGGTCCATCCAAATCTTTCACTCTGAAATCATGGTGGCAACCACTTCATTGAGCAACACGTGACCTTTCATGATCACAACAACTTACAGATTCAATTGACATGTACAAACCGCAATTATGTAAAGGTATAACAATATAATGAAAATGTGCACATAAAGGTTGTTATGCTTGGTGATCAACTAAACTTCTCAAATAAATTCATTAAACAAATTATGAGACATTTCAAGTGTTAAGAATTAATATGTCTAATCCTAAAACTTTTAATTCATGTGTCAAATGACATATAACATGCCCAAATAAAAATGTACTGTTATAGATTTTATGCTTCAACTTACACAAATCATGAGACTTTTAATGAATAAACAAAATGCAATATAAATGACAGATAAATGGAATAGAGTTTCATGTAATATATCACTAATCTAATACATCAATATACTCGTTAAGTCTCATATTAAAGGCGTGCTTTAGAAATACACTGGGGCGAAGCCCTTTATTGAGTGAATTAGCTAACATGTCATCTGTCTTTAAATGTTCCATTATAATGTCACCATTTTTGAATGAATTCTTTAACGGCCAAAAATTCAATTTTTATATGCTTAAATCATGTGATATTTTTATTTTTAATCGAGAATATAACTATAAAAATATTATCACAGTACAACTGAATAAGTCTAATTATAGAATTGATGACCTCCAGTTCTTTAATAAAATTCTTAAAACACATTTTGTGAGTAAGAGCTCCAAAAAGATAGCAACAAACTCTGCATGCATTTGTGGATAAAGTCATGAGTGCATTTTAACACTTCTACGAAAGGTCCCCAACAACAAACAATCATGAGGTATATTTTTTATCATTTTCACTGCCGGTAAAATCAGAATCTGTATACCTAATTAATTCGAGTTTATACTATATGGTATGCCAACTTATCATTTTTAGTTCCTTTCAAATACCTTAAAAATTTTCTGGAAGCCACCCAATAAGCAAGTCCTAGGTTCAACTGATATCTGCCTGAAAGTCTTACTGCGAAGTCAATGTTTAGTCTGATATAGACTTGGGCATACATTATGATATCTACCGTATTAGTGTAAGGTATATCCTTCATGCACCCTCTCATCATATTATTTCTAGGGCATTGTGTTAAGTTAAGCTTATTACCCTTAATCACATGTATGTCATTAGGCTCGTAATCAAGCATGTTAAATCTCTCAAGCACACACTTGGTGTATGCTCTCTAAAAGAGTCCTAAAGAAAAGTAATACCGGTCTCTAATGATCACAATTTATAGAACGAATGATGCCTCTTCAAGATCTTTCATATCAAAGTGCTTTATCAGAAACTACCTAAATTCGTGCAATAATGTCAAATCATTATTTGCAAGTAAGATATCATCTACATAAAAAATTAAGAAGATGTATCTACTTTCACTAATCTTGAGATATATAGAACTGTCTACTTTATTCTCAACAAAACCAAAAGAAGTAATTATCTTAACAAATTTGAGATATCACTATGTAGATTCCTTCTTTAGGCCATATACAAATTTATTAAGTATGCATATAAGTTTATCGGAATGACCAAACCTGAATCACTCAGGCTATATCATATAAACTTATTCGACAAGATTGTCATTCAAGAATGTGGTCATTACGTCCATCACTCAGACTATATCATATAAACTTATTCGACAAGTTTGAATCATTGATGGAGTAGTCGTTGGGAGTACTCGTCGGGAGTACTCGTCGACCTTCAAGAGAGTACTCGCACTCCCCTCTCGGTTTGGGAGCAACATTCTGGTTAAGATGAGAGCGGCTGTTGGCAGACTAAACTCCCCTCCCCCCTTGGATTTATCTATAAATAGGGCCCCAATGCACAAGTTGAGGAGACCTTTATCCCCCCTTATGGTGGGTGAGTTCAGTGTCCGCCTCCCTTATGTTAAGCTTAGCAATGGCTTTTGGATGTGAAGTTCATATAGACTTTCGGGTGTGTGATGGGATCTCCTCGCTGCAACAAGCGAGTCTTGTTTGTATGTAGTTCAAAGTTATTCTCTATGCTTGCTAGCTTCTTCTCGTCAAACCTTACGTGGATCAACCATTAAGCTAGTAACTTTTGGTCACCCCTCGGTCTGAACAGTAGGAATCAATTTTCTGGATTCCAATAGTAAGCCTACACTCACCCTTGCTTGGCTTCCTCCTTTTTGATGAACTCATGTAGTGTGTAAGAAACGTGATTAATTTCTCCACTATCAAGCCACATAGAATTAGACGAGGCTCCAATTAAATTGGATTCATAAAGGAAAAAAGCTGAAGTGTTATCTTTAGGTGCAAATCCCTACTTCTCCATCAATGATTCAAACTTGAGGCACTCCGTGTTTACATGTCCCTTATTCTTGCAAAAGAAGCAAGTGAGAGACTTATTCTTGCAAAAGAAGCAAGTGAGAGACTTCTTGTCAGCAACATACTTAATCCTTGAGTTTAGTCCATTGTGTATTTTTGTAAGAGCCTTGAACTTGTTCTTCTTTTAAAAAGGGACTTGACTATAAGCAGTACATTGTTCATCTTCTCATTCTCAGTTTTCCTCTTCAACAACACATCGAGTAATGAGGTCATTATTCTTTCATGTCTCATCCTAGGAGTTATAAGTAGTATTTAGAATGTTGAACTACACGGAGAGTATTAAGTGCTAGATGCATTATTAAATCTTCAGGGAGAGTAATCTCCATCTCCTGTTATTTTGTCTAGAAATAGACCATCTTTAGTATATAGTCGCAGCCTTCGCCTCATCCCAAATACCTCGTAGAGAAGAGGTCCTAGATCAGAGTCTCAATTTCAACATTTGAGGACACCATATATCTCTGCCCAACACCAGTCAAAAAATATTTGGTGATGACCATGTTTAGAAGTCCACTCAGAAAGTGTTCTAGAATGGAACGTTTCATAGTCAACAAGTAGATTTTGTTGGGCTTATTCTGTGCACCAAAATAATCATTTTCAGCTTGAGTGATGATCCCATGTAGACTCATCAGTATTCATGATCATCTCGTTGTCCGTCGTCTCAAGAGCAAACATGATGTCAGATATTCAATTCTTAGAGTTCAATCCAATGAATTTCTCAATGATCGTCATATTACTGTGGAATGTAAAAGTTACTAGATAGAAAAAAATATATTAGAGACAATAAGACAACAGTCTATAAAATCCTAAATTGTGCGCTAGGTAGAGAATCAAAACACGTCAGCGCGCAACACCTTTTGATAGACTATGCATCACACAATTAGTAATTCTCTATATAAGAATTAAGCAATAGTTACGCCTAAACCTTTCGCAAACCAACCACTTTTGAGCAAATAGATTACTAAAGTCTCGCTCTACAATCCAAATGCCTGTATATATCCCTCTAAACATATTGCACAAACATCACATTTGGGTGAATGATTGCGCACTAGTCTCAGAGACTATCCTAAAGTATGTGAAACTATAATCACATAAACTGATTTACAATATCCACTCTAATAGCTACAATTCCTATCAATATATGTGTCTCTTTTATACCGAGATGTCTGAATATTGCCCTAAAATTAATATCATGTGTGCACTTAATCGTCTAAAGAAAACATGAAGCTTTTATCGAAGATTGATTAATGAAAACACTGTTAGTTTCAATCCCAATATTTATTTTTCTCAAATTTGCTCAATGAGTATTGAAAATCCGTGTTATTTAATTGAGTTAATAAAAAAATGATATACTCCAAAATAATGTATGAGACCAATAGATTTAAAATGACCTCACTCTGATAGCAACAGTTATAAAATTTTGAAATGTACGTCGCCATGGTGATTTTGTATTATCGAAAAATTTATACTAAGCGCAGCGACGATCAAAATTACAAGATTGTCTTAACCAATCTTTATCGAGCATTAATTGGAGCTGAAACATTTAAAGAAAATTTCCTGCTAGTTTATCTTTCTTTATTTTATTATATCAGTCAAGTCATCGCCAGCTACGAACATTTGTGATGGGTTCCCCCTTTTTATTTATGGAAAGTCATGGGTGGGCCCCACCCCCCATGATCTCTCATGGAGATGATGGGGGCGGACCCCCACTCCCTCCCCTCATGGGGAAACCGCCGCCATAGGAACCGCCGCCGGCAAGAGGCCGAGCCACCACCGGCGGTCGGCCCTCCCACGGCCACCACGACCGTGGCCGGCCTCGGCCATGGCCGCCCCGACCATGGCCGGCCGGGGCCATGGCCGCCCCGGCCGTGGCCATGGCCGCCCCGGCCATGGCCGCCCCGGCCGTGGCCGGCCGTGGCCATGGCCGGCCGTGGCTATGGCCGCCCCGGCCATGGCCGCACCGAGCCATGGCCGGCCGTGACCTTGGCCGCTTCGGCCGCCGCCGGCCTCCCTCGCCGGCCGCCCGGCCGCCGCCGCCGTCATGACGGCCCGCCATCATGGGAAGCCCCCCCCCCCCGGCCGTCCGATCAAGAGGAAGGCCCTCCCTGCCGTCCGATCAAGGGAATAACCACCCATTTCCCCACCACTTTAGTGGTGGGGCCCGCCATAACCAACCCCTGGAGGCTATAAAAGGACCCCCAGGGGTCTCCTATTTGGGATCTAATTCTCTCCTCCTATTCTTCTCCTTCTTCTTCCTCAGGTGAGAGAACTCCCGCATCCTCCACCGAGTCGGCCGCCGCTCGCCACCAACCACCAGCGGTCATAAACTGCCACCGGCGGCCGCCAACAACCTCCAGCGGCCACCATCGGCCATCAACACCTGCCATCGGTTATTGGCACTCCACCAATGCGCAGTTAGGAAGGAGGCGCCCAAAGTGAGAGGAAGCCGAGCGAAGGAGACAGTCGAAGCCCGCAAGCGCGCCGCCCCCAGGCGCACGCGTCAGAAGCATCCCGCGCATTCCACTGTCCAAGTCCCGTTGGCAGGGCAGTCTGTTGCCCACCAACGGTTGTGTACACTCTCTCTCTCTCTCTCTCTCTCTCTCTCTCTTCAAGATTGTAACGGGAGCGGCCTGTCGCCCCGATTCCCCCATCAAAGTGTAACCTCCAGCAATCTAGTGGATTTTGACCGGCGCCGACCCGGTCACGTGGTTTTTCACCCGGTTGAAGGGTTTTCCACGCTAAAACTCCTTGTGTTCATTTCTCTTCTTCAACTTACTGTGTGCGTGCTCGACCGCTCCGCGAGCTAAGGCGGTCCAAGATTATCCGGTCCGACCGGGGCCTCGAGTTAGTCCGCAACAGTTTGGCGCCGTCTGTGGGAAACATTCCCAGTATCCTTCGCAAAGCAAGTCCATCGTCGCTACTACTACAATGGCAAAGAGGAGTGCTCGACTGCCGAAGGATCCGCACTTGGAGGACATACTGAGCCTGCACGGTCTCACTCTCTGGTGGACGTACCACTGACCGCTGAAGCTGCATTTGCCCCTGTCGCCACCATGGAGGAACGCGTTCGCCAAATGGAAGAACAACAAACTGAAATGCTCACCCTGCTGCGGAAACTTGGAGCGCCTCCAGCTCCCCCACTGCAACCAGCTCGTGTGGATCCATTACCACAACCAAATCAGGGCGGAGCCCAAGAGGTTCCTCCAAGACATGAAATGTCCGAGGAATATTCTGAGGCTGCAAGTTCTGCTCATCCCATCCCAAGGAGGGCAAGGGCGAATCATCAGCATGAGCCCGCAAATGATATACGCCTACCCCCGCCAGAAAGGTTTACTCGAGAAGAAATTCGAGAAGTTATCGTCGAAGAATACCGCCAGGCTGGAGCAAGAGATGTTCGTGCCCTCCGACCGTTATGCCAAGGTTCCCCTCTGATACCGCAGATTCTGGAACATCCGATTCCAAACGGATTTAAACTCCCAAGCATCGAAACATTTGATGGAACCGATGATCCGCTGGAGCATGTCAACCATTTCAGTACCATCATGAGAATTTACAATGCTCCAGACCAACTCCTCTGTCAGGTGTTCCCAGCTACTCTTAAAGGACAAGCTCGAACATGGTTTCATTCGCTAAGAGCTAGTACCATCGCTAGCTTTGCAGAGCTAACAAGGCAGTTTGTCGATCAGTTCATAGCAAATCGGAGGATCGTCCGCGACCCTTCCCACTTATCAGGAATCCGCCAGAATGAAGGGGAGTCTTTGAAGGACTTCTTCCGCAGGTTCTTCACAGAAGCCTGCCAAATCCCAGGGGTCGACCAAGAACTGTTAAGAGGAGTGTTCCTTGGGGGTCTCCGTCCTGGTGGTTTCTATTCAGCATTAATGAGGGAAACCGTCGCTAGCTACCCCGACCTCGTGCACCACGTAGAGGCGCAGATCACAGCCGACGAGGCTACTGAAGCTCATCGTCAACAGTTTGGCGACAACCAGAAGCGAAAAAAGGAAAAAGAACCGTCCCCTCAACACCAAGAAGGAAGATTCCGACAAGAACATCAGAACGAAAAACACCGACGTGACCATCAGAGAAATCAGCCGCCCCGGGATTACACACCCCTAAACACCTCCATGACAAATGTGTTTCAGGCGATCCAAGGCAACGAGGCGCTCCGCAGGCCCAGACCTCTCGCTAAAAATACCGGGGACCAGACAAAGTACTGCGAGTTTCACCGTGGACAAGGACACGACACAGAAGATTGCTCAAAGCTCAAGGAGGAGATCGAGTATCTCGTCAAACAAGGCCTCCTGGGGAGATTCTTACGGGGATAAACACCAAGTCCGCTGAAAGGAAATCGGCCCACCATTTGTTAGACTGGACTGGGAGGCAACCCCTTAGACGACCAACCCAAGAGAGAGCTTCGCACATCAGAAGGGTTCTATCTATTATAGTGTTTATTAATTTTACTTTCCTACGAATTATGTATTCCCGCAAGAACAGTTTCACGACTGAAACTCTAGAAAAGTTAACATTTCCTCATTTTAGGCATGTTGATGGCGAGCGTCATCTGTGCAGTTTGAAATGCGTACTCACCTCGCCCAAGTGGAAGACGTCCATTTACCCTCACAGCAACTGCCTCCGTGCAGCGCGCTCCTCACAGCAACTGCCTCCGCGCAGCGCGCTCCTCACAGCAACTGCCTCCGCGCAGCGCGCTCCTCACAGCAACTGCCTCCGCGCAGCGCGCTCCTCACAGCAACTGCCTCCGCGCAGCGCGCTCCTCACAGCAACTGCCTCCGCGCAGCGCGCTCCTCACAGCAACTGCCTCCGCGCAGCGCGCTTCTCACAGCAACTGCCTCCGCGCAGCGCGCTCCTCACAGCAACTGCCTCCGCGCAGCGCGCTCCTCACAGCAACTGCCTCCGCGCAGCGCGCTCCTCACAGCAACTGCCTCCGCGCAGCGCGCTCCTCACAGCAACTGCCTCCGCGCAGCGCGCTCCTCACAGCAACTGCCTCCGCGCAGCGCGCTCCTCACAGCAACTGCCTCCGCGCAGCGCGCTCCTCACAGCAACTGCCTCCGCGCAGCGCGCTCCTCACAGCAACTGCCTCCGCGCAGCGCGCTCCTCACAGCAACTGCCTCCGCGCAGCGCGCTCCTCACAGCAACTGCCTCCGCGCAGCGCGCTCCTCACAGCAACTGCCTCCGCGCAGCGCGCTCCTCACAGCAACTGCCTCCGCACAGCCCGCTCCTCACAGCAACTGCCTCCGCGCAGCGCGCTCCTCACAGCAACTGCCTCCGCGCAGCGCGCTCCTCACAGCAACTGCCTCCGCGCAGCGCGCTCCTCAAAGCAACTGCCTCCGCGCAGCGCGCTCCTCACAGCAACTGCCTCCGCGCAGCGCGCTCCTCACAGCAACTGCCTCCGCGCAGCGCGCTCCTCACAGCAACTGCCTCCGCGCAGCGCGCTCCTCACAGCAACTGCCTCCGCGCAGCGCGCTCCTCACAGCAACTGCCTCCGCGCAGCGCGCTCCTCACAGCAACTGCCTCCGCGCAGCGCGCTCCTCACAGCAACTGCCTCCGCGCAGCGCGCTCCTCACAGCAACTGCCTCCGCGCAGCGCGCTCCTCACAGCAACTGCCTCCGTGCAGCGCGCTCCTCATAGCAACTGCCTCCGTACAGCGCGCTCCTCACAGCAACTACCTCTGTGAAGCGCGCTCCATACAGTAACTGCCTCCGTGCAGCGCGCTCCTTACAGCAACTGCCTCCGTGCAGCGCGCTCCATACAGCAACTGTCTCCGTACAGCGCGCTCCATACAGCAACTGCCTCCGTGCAGCGCTCTCCTTACAGCAACTGCCTCCGTGCAGCGCGCTTCTTACAACAACTGCCTCCGTGCAGCACACTCCTTACAGCAACTGCCTCCGTGCAGCGCGCTCCATACAGCAACTGCCTCCGTATAGCGCGCTCCTCACATCAACTGCCTCCGTGCAAAGCGCTCCATACAGCAACTGCCTCCGTGCAGCGCGCTCCTTACAGCAACTGCCTCCGTGCAGCGTGCTCCAAACAGCAACTGCCTCCGTGCAACGCGCTCCATACAACAACTGCCTCAGTGCAGCGCGCTCCTTAAAGCAACTGCCTCCGTGCAAAGCGCTCCATACAGCAACTGCCTCCGTGCAGCGCGCTCCTTACAACAACTGCCTCCGTGCAGCGCGCTCCATACAGCAACTGCCTCCGTGCAGCGCGCTCCTCACAGCAATTGCCTCCGTGCAGCGCGCTTCTCACAGCAACTGCCTCCATACAACGCATAACTCAAGCCTCGAGCAACCCTCGCATAACACCGTGGGGGCCTGCCCCCCTCACGAAGAAGCCGAGAGCATCCCTCGCGCAACCTAAGCCGCGAGCAGCCCTCACACAATCTAAACCGCGATCAGCCCTCGCGCAATCTTAACTGCAAGCAACCCTCGCACAATCTAAGTCGCGTGCAATTCTCACGCAAACTAAGCCGCGGTCGCAAACTGCGCAAATAAAGTCGGAAGCCAGCCTCGTGCAAGCGAAGCCGCGAGCCAGCCTCGTGCAAACTAAGACGCGGTCCCAAACCGCGCAAGGCAAATTCACAAGCAAGTCTTGTGCAAGCAAAAGTCACAAGTCAAGCACGTGCAAGCAATAGTCGCAAATCAGTCTCGCGCAAAACAACGTTACACGTCAAACTCACGCGAAACAACATGAACTTTGCCAACTGAGGTACCATTCTGAAAGCACCGTCTTCACATCTGGGAACCTCGCTGGAGCAAGTTTCCCCGTCCGACCTTGTATAAGAAGTACTCGATGATATACTCGGGGGGCAAATGAAACCCTGCCTCATTAATCTCTTCCCTTGGGTGCTTAGTTCGCCATGCATGTTACACCTTGCGCGCATCGCGTATGCAGCATGCATCACGCACACGTCACTCACTATCCATCGTACACATTACATACAGTGTGCATCGTACCTCGTGAACACGCCACACACCTTGCGCATATCGCGCACAAGCTGCACGCAAATCTTGCGCATGCGGCCAGCACGGACGCGCGCGGCCTGCCCGCTCGCGCGGCCTGCCCGCTCGCGCGGCCTGCCCGCTCGCGCGGCCTGCCCGCTCGCGCGGCCTGCCCGCTCGCGCGGCCTGCCCGCTCGCGCGGCCTGCCCGCTCGCGCGGCCTGCCCACGCGGCCAGCGCAAGCAACCGGCCTGCGCGCGCGGCCTGCGCGCGCGGCCTGCTGCCGGCACACAAGTGGCCTGCGCGCAAGCGGTCTGCGCGCGCGCAAAGCCTACGCGCGTGACCAGCCCGCGCGCTGCCTGCGCGCGCGACCAGCACTCGCCCCTTCCTCGCGCGCGCCATTTTGACACTCGTGTACCGCACCGGCCCCCGTCCGCAGGCATCCAGGCGCCCGTTCGCCAAGCCTCTGCGCGACATAATACCTTAGAACCGCGATCCATCGCCGCCGCCTCGGATCTCTCGCTGGCACCCACCATGACAACAAAGAATTCCAGAAATCTCTCCTCACGCTCGCTTCGTTCCCGGCCAAGTAGAGATTTGGGGGGCATTTGATGGGTTCCCCCTTTTTATTTATGGAAAGTCATGGGTGGGCCCCACCCCCCATGATCTCTCATGGAGATGATGGGGGCGGACCCCCACTCCCTCCCCTCATGGGGAAACCGCCGCCATAGGAACCGCCGCCGGCAAGAGGCCGAGCCACCACCGGTGGCCGGCCCTCCCACGGCCACCACGACCGTGGCCGGCCTCGGCCATGGCCGCCCCGGCCATGGCCTACCGGGGCCATGGCCGCCCCGGCCATGGCCGACCGGGGCCATGGCCGCCCCGGCCATGGCCGGCCGTGGCCATGGCCGCCCCGGCCATGGCCGGCCGGGGCCATGGCCGGTCGGGGCCATGGCCGGCCGGGGCCATGGCCGCCCCGGCCATGGCCGCCCGGCCATGGCCGGCCGGGGCCATGGCCGCCCCGGCCATGGCCGGCCGTGGCCATGGCCGGCCGTGGCTATGGCCGCCCCGGCCATGGCCGCACCGAGCCATGGCCGGCCGTGACCTTGGCCGCTTCGGCCGCCGCCGGCCTCCCTCGCCGGCCGCCCGGCCGCCGCCGCCGTCATGACGGCCCGCCATCATGGGAAGCCCCCCCCCCCGGCCGTCCGATCATGAGGAAGGCCCTCCCTGCCGTCCGATCAAGGGGATAACCACACATTTCCCCACCACTTTAGTGGTGGGGCCCGCCATAACCAACCCCTGGAGGCTATAAAAGGACCCCCAGGGGTCTCCTATTTGGGATCTAATTCTCTCCTCCTATTCTTCTCCTTCTTCTTCCTCAGGTGAGAGAACTCCCGCATCCTCCACCGAGTCGGCCGCCGCTCGCCACCAACCACCAGCGGCCATAAACTGCCACCGGCGGCCGCCAACAACCTCCAGCGGCCACCATCGGCCATCAACACCTGCCATCGGTTATTGGCTCTCCACCAATGCGCAGTTAGGAAGGAGGCGCCCAAAGTGAGAGGAAGCCGAGCGAAGGAGACAGTCGAAGCCCGCAAGCGCGCCGCCCCCAGGCGCACGCGTCAGAAGCATCCCGCGCATTCCACTGTCCAAGTCCCGTTGGCAGGGCAGTCTGTTGCCCACCAACGGTTGTGTACACACACTCTCTCTCTCTCTTCAAGATTGTAATGGGAGCGGCCTGTCGCCCCGATTCCCCCATCAAAGTGTAACCTCCAGCAATCTAGTGGATTTTGACCGGCGCCGACCCGGTCACGTGGTTTTTCACCCGGTTGAAGGGTTTTCCACGCTAAAACTTCTTGTGTTCATTTCTCTTCTTCAACTGACTGTGTGCGCGCTCGACCGCTCCGCGAGCTAAGGTGGTCCAAGATTATCCGGTCCGACCGCGGCCTCGAGTTAGTCCGCAACAATTTGGAAGTTTGTATAGTGTCTTATCTCTTGAATAAATTATTTTACTTGTTGGCTTTTAATATTATTAGAGAAATAATTTCTTTCCCGTGATTTCCCCCCGGATGCTATCTCCTCTCATTATAAATAGAGAGATGAAGTAACCTGAAGGACGCACGGTAAAGAATATCAAGTGTGTTTTGTAAGAGTGCTTTGTGAGAAAGTGTATTATGCTTTTGTAAGTCAATTTTTTTTCATATTGAACACTGTAAATATCCATCTAGAATTTTTTATAATTATCTTTTATGAATAGTGAGTAGCGGCTCTTCCCTCCTCTTTAGAGAAAAAAACCAGAAAGTGCAAAAAATACTTTTCTATCTTAAATAATTAATTAAATAAAGAGCACACAATGAAACTTGAGCAAATGAAAATACTACTGAAGTGGAGAAATTAATGTATACCATTTTGACTTTTTATTCTTGTTTAATCATGGTCGTGATACCCAATGATCTTAAAATATTCTTTCTTATGAATTCTATCGCATTAATGGATCTCGTTAGTATACAAAAACATATGGAATATTAATCACTACAACAAAAGACGAGTTATCACACACTATATGTGTTTAATGAGATCAACCATGCAAATTAATTGAGATATAGTAAGATATACATATAGTTCAAGATATGGAGGACTATGTGTGGAATTTTGACATATGAGTGGTGATGGGCTCCACCTTAATTTATAAGGAAAAGGAGACCCACATGATCCCCATCAATGGAGATCATGGGTGGGCCCCCCTAACCCCCATGATCTCTCATGGAGATCATGAGAGTGGGCCCCCTTTCTCCCCACCTTTAGGGGAAGGAACCGCCGCCGGCGGTTCCCCTCCGGCCATGGCCGGCCGCGGCCGCGGCCGGCCGCGGCCGCGGCCGGCCGCGGCCATGGCCAGCCTAGGCCATGGCCGGCGGAGGCCATGGCCATGGCCGGCGGAGGCCATGGCCATGGCCGGCCGCGGCCATGGCCGGCCGCGGCCATGGCCGGCCGCGGCCATGGCCGGCCGCGGCCATGGCCGGCCGCGGCCATGGCCGGCCGCGGCCATGGCCGGCCGCGGCCATGGCCGGCCGCGGCCATGGCCGGCCGCGGCCATGGCCGGCCCCGGCCATGGCCCCGGCCCCGGCCATGGCCCCGGCCATGGCCGGCCTCGGCCATGGCCGGCCTCGGCCATGGCCCCGGCCATGGCCATGGCCCCGGCCATGGCCCCGGCCATGGCCCCGGCCATGGCCCCGGCCATGGCCATGGCCCCGGCCATGGCCCCGGCCATGGCCCCGGCCATGGCCATGGCCCCGGCCATGGCCCCGGCCATGGCCATGTCCCCGGCCATGGCCATGTCCCCGGCCATGGCCATGGCCATGGCCCCGGCCATGGCCCCGGCCATGGCCCCGGCCATGGCCCCGGCCATGGCCCCGGCCATGGCCCCGGCCATGGCCCCGGCCATGGCCCCGGCCATGGCCCCGGCCATGGCCCCGGCCATGGCCCCGGCCATGGCCCCGGCCATGGCCCCGGCCATGGCCCCGGCCATGGCCCCGGCCATGGCCCCGGCCATGGCCCCGGCCATGGCCCCGGCCATGGCCCCGGCCATGGCCCCGGCCATGGCCCCGGCCTCGGCCATGGCCCCGGCCATGGCCGGCCTCGGCCATGGCCATGGCCTCGGCCATGGCCCCGGCCATGGCCCCGGCCATGGCCGGCCTCGGCCATGGCCGGCCTCGGCCATGGCCATGGCCTCGGCCATGGCCCCGGCCATGGCCCCGACCATGGCCGGCCTCGGCCATGGCCATGGCCTCGGCCATGGCCCCGGCCATGGCCATGGCCTCGGCCATGGCCCCGGCCATGGCCATGGCCTCGGCCATGGCCCCGGCCATGGCCATGGCCTCGGCCATGGCCCCGGCCATGGCCATGGCCTCGGCCATGGCCCCGGCCATGGCCATGGCCTCGGCCATGGCCCCGGCCATGGCCATGGCCTCGGCCATGGCCCCGGCCATGGCCATGGCCTCGGCCATGGCCCCGGCCATGGCCGGCCTCGGCCATGGCCCCGGCCATGGCCGGCCTCGGCCATGGCCCCGGCCATGGCCGGCCTCGGCCATGGCCATGGCCTCGGCCATGGCCCCGGCCATGGCCCCGGCCATGGCCGGCCTCGGCCATGGCCGGCCTCGGCCATGGCCGGCCTCGGCCATGGCCATGGCCCGGCCATGGCCGGCCTCGGCCATGGCCATGGCCCGGCCATGGCCGGCCTCGGCCATGGCCATGGCCCGGCCATGGCCGGCCTCGGCCATGGCCATGGCCCGGCCATGGCCGGCCTCGGCCATGGCCATGGCCCGGCCATGGCCGGCCTCGGCCATGGCCGGCCTCGGCCATGGCCGGCCG
Source organism: Platanthera zijinensis (assembly GCA_039513925.1). Classification (NCBI taxonomy): domain Eukaryota; kingdom Viridiplantae; phylum Streptophyta; class Magnoliopsida; order Asparagales; family Orchidaceae; genus Platanthera; species Platanthera zijinensis. Next base: position 203,999,936 of record CM077083.1, read on the forward strand.
CGGCCAAGACCGGCCTCGGCCATGGCCGGCCGCCGCCGTGTCCGGCCACCTCCTCGTCGTCGGCGTAGTCCGGGCGGCCCCGCCTCGGGATGACCTCCCCACCGTCTGATCGAGGGGGGGCCCCGCCGGCCGTCCGATCGGGGCAAAACCACCCACTAACCCACTATGTTAGTGGTGGGGCCCGCCGCAACTTCCCCGTGGAGCCTATAAAAAGACCCCAGGGGCTCCTCATTTGATAACTCTCTTCTCCTAGGCCTTCCCCCCTTCTTCTTCCTCAGGTGGGAGCTTTCCCGTTCTCCTCCGCCGGCGGCCACCCCTCGTTGCCAACAACCAGCGGCCGCCTCTCGCCGCCAACCACCGGCCGCCGCCCGAGACCTCCAGCGGCCCCCAGTGGCTATCAGCACCCCCAGCAGCTATCAGCACTTGTCATAAGCCGTCGGCCCCGTCATCGGCTATTGGCACCCCACCAGCGCTCAATCGCAAAGGAAGCACCCCAAGAACAAAGAGAGACGAACAAGGGAGGCAGCAACAACCCTGGAATACACCCCGCCTCTGAGCACACGCGCCTAAAGCGTCCCGCGCATTCCACCGTCCAAGTCCCGTTGGCGAGGCAGTCTGTCGCCCACCAACGGCTGCATACGCTCTTCCCCTCTTCAAGATTGTAACGGGAGCGGCCTGTCGCCCCGATTCCTCCATCAAATTGTAACCTCCAGCAATCTAGTGGATTTTGACCGGCAGCGACCCGATCACGTGGTTTTTCACCCGGTTGAAGGGTTTTCCACGCTAAAACTCTCTGTGTTCATTCCCCCTTTTCAACTGACTGTGTGCGCGCTCGACCGCCCCGCGAGCTAAGGCGGTCCAAGGTTATCCGGTCCGACCGGGGCGTCGAGTCTGTCCGCAACAGTTTGGCGCCGTCTGTGGGAAACATTCCCAGTGTCCTTCGCAGAGAAAGTTCATCGTCCCTACTACTGCAATGGCAAAGAGGAGTGCTCGCATAGCCGAAGGACCCGCACTTGGCGGACACACTGAGCCTGCATGATCTCACTCTCCGGTAGACGCACCGCTAACTACGGGAGCAGCCCCAGCTCCCGCGCCTGCCCTGGAAGGACGTGTCCGCCAGATGGAAGAACTATAAACCGAAATGATCACCTTACTCCAAAATTTGGGAGCACCAGTCATTCTCTCACTACTGAACCCGACGCCAGAATTCCAGCAAAGAAAAGAGCAAACTAATACAGGACAAGAAGAGTGGCGTCAGCTGGCCCCTCGAAGGCAAGACCCCTCAGGAACTGGGGGGCAGCATCTACCTCAAGGATACTCCCCTCCCAGCACCATCCACGTCGATGCAACCCATGCGGCACAGAATAAGCCGACATTCCACCACCTAAAGACGCCTCAGCCATTTGAACAAGTTGTCTTACTGCCGTCAGAAGAACTTCCTGCCCCCACCAGGCCAGGCCTACACGGAGAGTACAACATAGAAAATGAATTCTCAAGCACAAATAGCTCCCCCGTGCCTGCAACATCACTCCAGGAGATGTATGGCCACTACCTCACACATCCTCGTCATAAAGAATGCGCTGAAAACACAATGACCCCTGGCACTTCTGTCGCAAAACAGGAACCAGATGAATACCTACCTAACGATAACTCACCTAGCTCCTGCACAGACACGGGCACGGAAATCCGTAGTTTCAGTGGGACAGGCAACCCACTCGCACACCTGAAGCATTTTGAAGCCATCATGCACGCTCGCAATGCCTCAGATCAACTCATGATCCGAGTATTTTCAACAACACTAATAGGAGAAGCTCAGACTTGGCTTCAATCCCTACAAAGAGAAGATGCTGACAGTTACATCGAGCTTGCCGCCCTCTTTATCAAAAGGTTCATGATGATCGAAAAGCCCTCACCAGAAAATCTGAGACTAAGCAAAAGACAGAAGAGGAAGAAAGAAGGCGAACCAACCCATATTATGCAAAAAGAACGACGCCAGAAGCGGAGTCGCCTCAATGATAGCCAGCACAGCCCTCCGAGGAATGGGGGGCAACATTCACTCCAGGAATACATCCCTCTGAACACTACCTGCACTAAGGTGATGAATGCAATCCAGAATAATTCATCATTTCAATGACCAAGAGCGCCGCGGCCGAACCCCAAGGCAGACCAGGCAAGATACTGCGAATATCACCGAAGTCACGACCACAACACGGACGAATGCAAGGGACTAAAAGAAGAAGTACAACGACTGACCAACTTAGGAGCAGGTAATCAATTCATATCAAGAAGAAGACCACCTAACAACCAGAACATAAGATGCACGACGGTCAAGATTGGCGAACCACCCACCAAACTGAATCAGGTTCTAGTAGACAAGGAAGTCACCACCAATATACTGTTTTTATCAACTCTGCTTCAGCTCAAGCTCACCGCCGGATATCTCAAACTAACATCTGCAAGCGCTCGTGTTCTCGGGGATCACCCGGTACCCATCATCGGCACCATCACTTTGCCAGTCACTCTCAAAGATGCACACCGACAGACATCCTACGACGTGCAGTTCATCGTCGTCCAAGCTGATTCCGACTACACAACAATACTCCAGCAGTCACTTTGGGATGTCTTCCAATCCTGCTCAAGCCACCTCCGTCCATGAGTCGTTTTCTTCATTTGATTATTGTGTTTATTAAAAATGATAGAAATCTGTCTGTCTGAGCTAGTAAGAACCATCATCTCGCTTTAAACTATTTAAACCATGGGACCAACCCCGGGCATGTTACCATCGTTCTCAAATTACTTCATTCATTTTATATTATTCTTCTCTTTACCCATCTTAACAGTACAAGAATCGAGAAAATGACTCGCCTGCACGAAGGTCATACAATCATATGAAACACATGACGCTAATCAGAGCAACACCGTGGGGGCCTGCCCCCCTCACGAAGAAGCCGCGAGCCTGTCTCGCGCGAAAAGCCGTGGACCTGTTCCACGCGACACCGTGGGGGCCTGCCCCCCTCACGAAGAAGCCGCGAGCCTGTCTCGCGCGAAAAGCCGTGGACCTGTTCCACGCGACACCGTGGGGGCCTGCCCCCCTCACGAAGAAGCCGCGAGCCTGTCTCGCGCGAAAAGCCGTGGACCTGTTCCACGCGACACCGTGGGGGCCTGCCCCCCTCACGAAGAAGCCGCGAGCCTGTCTCGCGCGAAAAGCCGTGGACCTGTTCCACGCAACACCGTGGGGGCCTGCCCCCCTCACGAAGAAGCCGCGAGCCTGTCTCGCGCGAAAAGCCGTGGACCTGTTCCACGCGACACCGTGGGGGCCTGCCCCCCTCACGAAGAAGCCGCGAGCCTGTCTCGCGCGAAAAGCCGTAGACCTGTTCCACGCGACACCGTGGGGGCCTGCCCCCCTCACGAAGAAGCCGCGAGCCTGTCTCGCGCGAAAAGCCGTGGACCTGTTCCACGCGACACCGTGGGGGCCTGCCCCCCCTCACGAAGAAGCCGCGAGCCTGTCTTGCGCGAAAAGCCGTGGACCTGTTCCACGCGACACCGTGGGGGCCTGCCCCCCTCACGAAGAAGCCGCAAGCCTGTCTTGCGCGAAAAGCCGTGGACCTGTTCCACGCGACACCGTGGGGGCCTGCCCCCCTCACGAAGAAGCCGCAAGCCTGTCTTGCGCGAAAAGCCGTGGACCTGTTCCACGCAACACCGTGGGGGCCTGCCCCCCTCACGAAGAAGCCGCGAACCCATCTCGCGCGAAAAGCCGTGGACCTGTTCCACGCAACACCGTGGGGGCCTGCCCCCCTCACGAAGAAGCCGCGAGCCTGTCTCGCGCGAAAAGCCGTGGACCTGTTCCACGCAACGCCGTGAGGGCTTGACCTCCTCACGAAGAAGCCCTCATACAAACTAGGCCGCGAGCTAGGCCCACACACTAAGCCATGGGTCACTCCCATACTAATACACCATGACAAAGATCAACTCCCACCAATAACTATCTCGTGTCAAAATGCATCTGTGCAAAACACAGGACAACGACATGCAAGTAAGGCTATCATAGAAAACAAAGAATTGGAGCCCTAACGACGACAATCTCAAAAGCTATAACAGAAGCAAATGACTACAAATAAATGACAAGGCATACAATAGCAGATAAGCACTACAACTACTCATCATCAGCATCCGAGCTGGAACGCTCATCATCTGAAACATCCGCAAAGCTGAAACTGGAGGTATCACACCCAAGATGCTTCCCCATAAAGCGAAAGGCCTTCGAAACACCGCGACGAAGCGCTAACTGGCGTATGTCATCAATCTGAGGCTCTACTTCCTTGGACCAAATGTCATCACGAACCTCCTCCGCGATCAGGCTACGATCCCGCATATAGTCCAAGAATTCCAGGTATTCTGCAAGACCGGCGGCCTTCAGTTCTGATGTATGGTCATCCGAAGATAACACCTCTACCTGCGCCCTCGCCGCGCAAAGCTGGGTCTCGAGGCCCGTAACCTCATCTCGCGCCGCACGCAACTGAGTCTCCAAGCCAGACGTCTCCTCCCTCGCATACTTCAACATCTGAGCAGTCCTCTCCACTACGGCTTTCTCCACATCCAAGGAAGCACGCACGTCTTCTAGCTCGGACTTCAGCTCTGACCCAACTTGATGATACTGCGCGATGTCCCGGTCATGTTCTTCCTTGAGAGAAGAGAGTGAGCCCATCGACAGTTGAAGCTTCTCCTGCAAAGCAAGATATCCATCCTTCAGGCTCACGTAATGATCGTTCCAGGTGACCGCTATCTGTGCCTGAGTCTCGATCTGCAAAAGGAAAACACGCGATTAACCATCTTCAAACAAAAAATAAAGGAAAAGCGAAGAAACAATAAGGCACCAACTTACCGCGTCACTCATCGCCTTCAAAGAAGAAGACATCCGGGGAACCGCTGCGCTAGCAAGCACCCGTGGAACCGGGGAAACAGGTAATTGCGTCTCTGGGACTGAATCATCAGAAGCTACCACCACAACGTCAACATCACTAACAGGGGTCATAACCGCCTTTCTCTTGCGGCCCCCTCCCTGAGAAGACGATGCCATCCGTCCCGTGCCAACAGAAATACCACATCCCAACAATCGCTTCTCTTCGACAAAAGCATATATATTGAAGAGGCGATTAGCCAACTCACGAGGCTCAGAAAAACCCAGCACAGGGGAGAAGTCTCGCTCCCTCCCTTTCACACGGCGACAACGATCGGGAAGCGCGTTCCACACTTCAGGAAGACCCCAGGAGTTCTTCACATATCCAAACAGAGTATTACCATGACGGCGATCTTTACGGGACTCAAACTCCAGCCAAACCTTGTTGCTGCGCACCTCAATCCGCTCACCACCGTCAAAGCGCACGTCGCACAAATCCCGGAACTGGTCTAGAGAAAGAGAGCCCCCGTGCTCACGAAGAAAAACAATCAAACCCATGATACGAGTAACCCCGGTTGGAGTAAACTGGGAAATAGGAACTCCGCAAAACTTCAGAATCTCCACCACCTCGTCACAGGGAGGAAGACGGAAACCAGATCTAAGCGACACTTCACAGATAGTCAGCCAACCACGGGGAGGATTTTGAACCCGCTCCTCGGGACGCGGGATCCTCACCTCCAAGTCGGAAGGAAGCCCGAACTTTGTTCTCCAAATAGCCACGCCATCTTCAGTCAAAGAGGAGCGTAGACGCATTGGTCCAGCAGAGCGCTTCGGTACCTGCACACCGCAAAAAATTAGTCAGTTCAAAGTGGTAAAATCACGCACACAACCCCCTCCATGACCGCGCACGGCCTGCGCGCAAACACCGCTTGCACGCGCGCGCACACGCAGCCTCACCAGGCCCGGCCAGCAGGCACGCGGCCAGCACGCTCGGCCTGCGCGCGCGGCCTGCGCGCGCGGCCTGCGCGCGCGGCCTGCGCGCGCGGCCTGCGCGCGCGGCCTGCGCGCGCGGCCTGCGCGCGCGGCCTGCGCGCGCGGCCAGCGCGCGCGCGCGCCCTACGCGCCCGCGCGCGCGGCATACACGCGCGCGGCCTGCGCGCGCGCGGCATGACCGCGCGCGGGACGACCTCCGCACGCGCGCAGCCTGCACGCGCAGCCCGCGCACGCGAGTTGGGTGCATACCCCACTCACGTGCGCAACCCCTACGCGCGCGACACGCTTGCACGCGCTCGATCCTTTTCCTGCAACGGTGGCACACCACCGACTCCTACGCCTTGCCGGCCCCCGCGCAAGCTCGTCTGACGTCCGCTTTCAAAACTAACACAAACCAGCGTACCTTAGAGCCGCACGCCATCGCCGTCATCCCGGATACCACGCTGGCGATCACCACCGCAACTAGAGTTAGAAATCTCTCCCCGTACTCGCTTCCCTCCCAACTGAAAGAGATTTGGGGGGCAATTGATGGGCTCCACCTTAATTTATAAGGAAAAGGAGACCCCCATGATCCCCATCAATGGAGATCATGGGTGGGCCCCCCTAACCCCCATGATCTCTCATGGAGATCATGGGAGTGGGCCCCCTTTCTCCCTACCTTTAGGGGAAGGAACCGCCGCCGACGGTTCCCCTCCGGCCATGGCCGGCCTTGGCCATGGCCGGCCGCGGCCATGGCCGGCCGCGGCCATGGCCGGCCGCGGCCATGGCCGGCCGCGGCCATGGCCGGCCGCGGCCATGGCCGGCCGCGGCCATGGCCGGCCGCGGCCATGGCCGGCCTAGGCCATGGCCGGCGGAGGCCATGGCCCCGGCCATGGCCAGCCGCGGCCATGGCCAGCCTAGGCCATGGCCGGCGGAGGCCATGGCCGGCCTCGGCCATGGCCCCGGCCATGGCCGGCCTCGGCCATGGCCATGGCCCGGCCATGGCCGGCCTCGGCCATGGCCGGCCTCGGCCATGGCCGGCCTCGGCCATGGCCGGCCACGGCCATGGCCGGCCACGGCCATGGCCATGGCCCGGCCACGGCCATGGCCGGCCTAGGCCATGGCCGACCTCGGCCATGGCCATGGCCCGGCCATGGCCGGCCTCGGCCATGGCCGGCCGCGGCCATGACCGGCCGCGGCCATGACCGGCCTCGGCCATGGCCGGCCGCCGCCGTGTCCGGCCGCCTCCTCGCCGTCGGCGTAGTCCGGGCGGCCCCGCCTCGGGATGACCTCCCCACCGTCCGATCGAGGGGGGGCCCCGCCGGCCGTCCGATCGGGGCAAAACCACCCACTAACCCACTATGTTAGTGGTGGGGCCCGCCGCAACTTCCCCCTGGAGTCTATAAAAGGACCCCAGGGGCTCCTCATTTGATAACTCTCTTCTCCTAGGCCTTCCCCCTTCTTCTTCCTCAGGTGGGAGCTTTCCCGTTCTCCTCCGCCGGCGGCCACCCCTCGTCGCCAACAACCAGCGGCCGCCTCTCGCCGCCAACCACCGGCCGCCGCCCGAGACCTCCAGCGGCCCCCAGTGGCTATCAGCACCCCCAGCAGCTATCAGCACTTGTCATAAGCCGTCGGCCCCGTCATCGGCTATTGGCACCCCACCAGCGCTCAATCGCAAAGGAAGCACCCCAAGAACAAAGAGAGACGAACAAGGGAGGCAGCAACAACCCTGGAATACACCCCGCCTCTGAGCACACGCGCCTAAAGCGTCCCGCGCATTCCACAGTCCAAGTCCCGTTGGCGAGGCAGTCTGTTGCCCACCAAAGGCTGCATACGCTCTTCCCCTCTTCAAGATTGTAACGGGAGCGGCCTGTCGGCCCGATTCCCCCATCAAATTGTAACCTCCAGCAATCTAATGGATTTTGACCGGCAGCGACCCGGTCACGTGGTTTTTCACCCGGTTGAAGGGTTTTCCACGCTAAAACTCTCTGTGTTCATTCCCCCTTTTCAACTGACTGTGTGCGCGCTCGACCGCCCCGCGAGCTAAGGCGGTCCAAAGTTATCCGGTCCGACCGGGGCGTCGAGTCTGTCCGCAACAAGTGGGTCTAACAAGACCCACACCATAACTGAATAACTTTCATATATAATTTTGCAAGGCTTAGAATAAAATTATGAGGCAGTGTCACACATATATGAGAATATTCATTATGATATTGACCCATCAATTTTTTGTAGGCTGTAATCAAATGCATGGACTAATTACATCGAATGAATGACTTTATAGTGGTCTAACAATTATCAAGAGAGTTTAGCCTTTATAAATACCCAAATAAAAGGCAGACCTAAAGTTAATCAAAAACAAATTTGAATCAAAACATTGAATGTATTGTTGGGTTGATTTGGATCCGGTCCGACCTGGATCCGATTTTGGAATTTTATTCCTCAAACGGCTCGCCGCCTAAATTTGGAAAAAGAAAACAAAGAAAATCTTTTTTTGTTTGTCTACCCATGAGTTGCTAAGAATAAGATAAGTGATATTTTTCCTTCTTTTGTTTTTTGATTTGTACGGGTGGATTAATAAACCGTGTTGCATTGGGGAGTAGGGCAGCCCACCTGTGAAGAATCTAATCTGCCTAGGTTAGGAGAAGCCGACCAAAGGATTCGCCTGTGAGAGAAGGTTTCCGGCTACCTCCATCTCTCTGATTCTCTCTCTCTCTCTCGCTCGCTCATGCACTTGGAGAGGCCCCCGACCTTGAGTGTTGTCGCCGGTCTTGGAGGAGGTAGCCGTCGGCATTGAGAGAGGGTATTACCGTTGGGCTTAGTGGAGTTTGTCACTGACATTGCAGTGGACGTTCTTTTGAGTGGATAGGCACGGTGTCGACGACGTACGTGAGTGCAGTAGCCTCGACGGTGTTTTCTCTCTGATGGTGGCGTTGATCTCCGGTGGTGGTGCGGTTGAACGTCGGACTTCGACGTTGAAGGTTCTGGTGAACCTTATGTGTCTGTTAGGAGGATTGCAGCCCAGATCTTTTACTCTCTCGTGGATTGTACGTGTCCGGCGGATCCACATGTATTTCATCGGACGGTTAAATTTCTCATGTATTTGCATGTATATTTTCATTAGATAAATTGTGTGGTTGTGTTTTGTGTTCTTGTTACCTAAGTTGATTTATAGACTTGTATGCGTTTGTACCAGATTTTACAACAAGTGTATCAGAGTCAGGTTTCGAGTAGGTGACTGATTGGACATTCTAGTTTTAGGTTTGGGTCAACGGTAGGTGACGACATCGATCCGCTTCCTATCTTCTGATATCTGATCTCTGAAATAATCAGATTGCCTAAAGGTACTACGGACAACTATAGCAGCGAAGAACACAGTGTTGGCTAGATATTCAGTGAAAAAATTTGACAGCAACTGGAACTTCCGCCTATGGAAGATTTGAGTCAAGGATATGCTGGTTGAGTAAGGGTTGATCCAAGTGTTGCAGGGCATGATTTTTTGCCCGCGCCAATGAAGAATTCTAAGTGGATGAAGTGTTGGTATTACCATTGTGATCTGGAAGTCATCAAGTATGTAGCTTCACTACCAACGCAGTATGAGTCTATCAGGGTCGCACATAAAAACGTTTGGAGAAATTGGGAGATTGGCTTAGTTTGACTATGCTAATATGATGAGTTGAAAAGACCTAGCTCAGCCAGGCTTTGGGAGTGTCGAGTGCGTTGAGACCACTTAACGCTTTCGTCGAGTCAAGTATTGACTCGTCGAATGATGGTGTTGAGTGTGTTGAGTTTACTCAATGATTCGTCGAGTCAAAGTGTTGATTCGACGAGTATGACACTTAAGCGTTGAGTGTGTTGAATATACTCGACGATTCGTTGAGTCAAGGAGTTGACTCGACGAGTTTGAGTCTCAGGCGTTGAGTGCGTTGAGTTCACTCAACGCCTTCGTGAGTTAAAGGTTGACTCGACAAATCTGACACTTAGGCGTTGAGTGCGTTGAGTCCACTCAACGCCTTCGTCGAGTCAAATGTTGATTCGACGAGTTTGGCACTGAGAGCATTGAGAGTGTCGAGTTCACTCGATGCCTTCGTCGAGTCAAAGGGTTGAGTCAACGAGGCTAGCGCTGAGTTTGTCGTGTATCTTATGGATACTCGACGATTCGTCGAGTATAGTCTGTATACTCGACGATTCATCAAATATGTTATGGATACTCGACGAATCGTTGAGACAAGGGTTGTCTGGTCGAATTCCTCAATTCTAAGTTCTGGGTCTGCGAATAACGACGAGGTATTTTGTTTATTCCTTTAGGTATAAATTGAATAATTTTAGGGTTTCTCATTATTGGAACTGGATCCATTTTGACGGGTTGCATACGAGCCGCACTATGCGATATCCCAAGACCTAAAGGCCGACGGAAGTTGTTCCGCCTCCGCCGATCCCGTCCCCGCTACTTGGCCATATTCCGGCGAGTGTCGCCGCCGCCTCTTCTATAACGGACCTAGCAGTCTGTGAAGAGGCAGAACTTTCTCTCCTGACCTAAAGACTTGTGCGACAAGACTCTACTGGTTCTCCCATTCGTGTGGACTTCCTGTAGAGGTGCGAACACTATTCTACACTAGGAACTATAGTCGCAAAGTGATTGGTTGATCTCCTGGAGCATCTAGGTTGAGTATAGACTCAATCCTGCAAAGGTAAATTTTATTTACAGCTTTTTCTTCTTGATACATATCCATTTCTAGATCCGAACTTCTTTTGGGTTTTCTTGTTCTTTATTTTTGTTGTGTGCACAAGTGTTGTGTCATCTAGTAAAACCCAATAATGGTATCAGAGGCAAGTTTCGGCAATGGTCATAGTATCAGAAGTGTTATATCTATGGCGTGTAGATCTGGAAATTTAGAAATGTTCTAAATGCCCAAATATATTTTTGGGATCCCGCCAAGAACGCATGTGATTTTGCTGTGATATCATGTTTGATATCCTTGTTACCCCTTGACAATAACAATTCCTCTTGTTGGTTTGTGAAACCAAGTATGTTTGATTATATATCTCACATAGAGAGACGCGCTTGTCTACTGTCAAAGTGGGGTTAGTGTTGCTCATGTCCAGTACATGTAAATCTGAATATTTAGAAGGGTTCTAGACGTTCAGATTTAGCCCAGTTCATCAAGTGTTGATGATCATTCTTGTGTACATCTGGGATGCACTTGGATCAAGAATGCTGTCTTATTTTATTTTGTGAAAAGTGCACATTGGTTAATTGTTGACCATGATTAAAAGTTAATTAAATATCAAAAATCCCTTAAGAAATATTAAGTGTTCGGATGTCTTCTGATGGATGACACTCGTCCTGCCACGATCGATAAAATGTGGGCTTGGCAAAGTAAGGTGTATTAATCTATCTTGGTAAATGTGCGAGCGGATAATTGTGATATCCCACTTTCGACATCGGGTTAGACTTAACTGGGTGACCTCAAAGGTTGAGTGCCCAGAGACATGGGGTTGCCATGCACCATATGATGAATGCGAATAAGAGTTATTCACCAACCATACATGAGTTGCATTGTGAAGCAATTGGAAAGCGTTGCCTACCTAAATAGCTGCATTGTGAGAGAAAAGTCAAAGCTGACTCATAGTGTTAGTGAAATATGGATCTTGTCCACTAAGAAAATTACTCGCATAAACTCTTCGAATTGATATCAAGGGTTATCAGTTTGATAAAAAAAGTGATAGTATTTTGATTAAAGTCCTAATTGAATTAAATAAAATGTATTTTGAAATGTAGTACTGATTTTACTTTGCATTGATCATTGTAGAATTTCCATGGCAAGTGGTTCACACTCCACCCTATCCCTCAGAGCCATCCTTGAGAAGGAGAAGCTTAGTGGTACGAATTATTTGGACTGGTACGGGAGCTTGAGAATTGTTCGCGGGCAAGAGCGAAAGCTCTATGTTTTGAAAGAGGAATCCCCTGAAGATCTTGCCGGGAATGTGTCTCGTTCTGATAAGGATGTTTATATGAAGTATCTTGACGACTTATTAGATGTCGAAGGTCTTATGGTGGCAACCATGAACTCTGAGCTTCAAAAACAACATTAGAACATGGGTTACAAGAAAATTGACGAGCATCTCAAGAAAATATTTCAAGGGCAAGCTCATCAAGAGAGGTTTGACGTCACTAAGGCATTGTTTCAGTATAAGATGCGAGCTCGGGACCTAGTACAGACTCACATACTCAAGATGATTGGGTATATAGAGAACCTTGAGAGACTAGACTTCCCTCTAGGCCAAGAGTTGGCCATAGACCTTATCCTGTAATCGTTGTCGGACAGTTATGAGCAGTTTGTCTTGAACTATAACATGAATGAAATAGACAAGACACTGCCCGAGCTCCTTGTCATGTTGAGAACTGTCGAGATCAATATGAAGAAGGTCAAGTCTGCTAGCCCCATATTGATGGTGCATAAAGGCAAGGGCAAGACCAATGGCTTCAAGAAGACGAAGGTAGGACCTAAGTCTGCTTTGGAGCCCAAGTCGTCAGCACTGAAGAAGGAAGGCTTTGTGAAAGAAGGGAAATGCCACCACTGTGGCAAGGCTGGTCATTGGAGAAGGAATTGTCCTTCGTACATTGTGGGTCTGCAAAAGATGAAGGGAGGTATGACTTCTGCTTCAAGTATCTATGTTATAGAGATAAACCTTTCTGCTCCTTCATCCTGGGTATTAGATACCGGATGTGGTTCTCACATTTGTATAAATGTGCAGGAACTGGGAAGGAGAAGATTGTTGAGTAAAGGGGAGGTCGACCTGCATGTTGGGAATGAAGCAAGAGTTGTTGTAGTCATCGTAGGAGTTTACCGTCTTTCTTTGCTCAGTAGGCTTGTAATAGAACTTAATAATTGTTATTATGTTCCTTCCATAACTAGAAACATTATATCCATTTCATGCTTAGATATGGTTGGATTTTCTTTTATTATTAAGAACAATTGTTATTCTATTTAAGAATGATGTTTGTTATGATATAACCCAAATGTTTAATGTTTTGTATGTTGTGAACTTAGACCATTAAGACCCCTTTCACTATTTTCAATGAGAGGGCTGATGATATCTTGGGTATAGTACATAGTGATATATGTGGATCAATGAGTTATATGGCTAGAGGTGAGTATTTCTACTTTGTTACATTTACTGATGATTTCAGTAGATGCGGATACGTGTATCTTATGAAGTGCAAATCCGAAACCTTTGAAAAGTTCAAAGAGTTTATGAACAAAATAGAGAACCAATTGGGTAAGGAGGTTAAAGCACTCCGATCTGATCGAGGTGACGAATACCTAAGTCATGAGTTTCGTGATCATCTGAAAGAGTGTGATATTGTATCACAACTCACTCCACCTAGAACACTACATCATAATGGTGTGTCTGAGCGGAGGAATCGTACTCTGTTATACATTGTACGGTCGATGATGAGTCATGCAGATTTGTTTGTTTCCTTTTGGAGTTTTGCTCTAGAAACTGCTGCTTTTACACTAAATCATGCTCCAACAAAAGTGGTTCTAAAGACATCATATGAGATATAGATTGAGAAGCGTCATAGTATGTCTTTCATTAAGATTTGGGGCTGCGAGACTTACGTAAGACGTCAAATGCTCGACAAGCTGGAACCCAAGTCAGATAAGTGTTATCTTGTGGGGTATCCTAATGAAACTAAAGAGTACTGTTTCTACCTACCGTCCAACGACAAGGTGTTTGTCGCGAGGACTGATTTCTTTCTTTAGAAAGAGTTCTTAAGTAGAAAGACAACTAGGGTAGAACTTGAAGAAGTTCAAGAACCACAAACTGTGAATGAACCGGAATTTGAACCTGAGCCAGGACTACAAGTTGTTGTAGCTGGAGAACCTGCTCAGGAAACACAAGTTTCACGTAGATCTGATAGACCAAAGTTTGAGCCTGAGATATATGGATTTCTCGTGTCTCAAATAAGTAATGTGTTGTTTATGGATCATAGTGATGAGTCTGCAATCTACCAAGAGGCTATGAGTGGACTGGACTTTGAGAAGTGGGTTGAGGCCATGAAATCTGAAATGGACTCCATGTATAAAAACCAAGTTTGGACCTTGGTGGAACCACCTGAAGGGGTACAACCCATATGGTATAAGTGAGTCTTCAAGAAGAAGACTAACATGGATGAGAATATACAGACATTCAAAGGGCGACTAGTGGCTAAGGGTTTCAAGCAAATTCATGGTATTGACTATGATGAGACTTTTTCCCCCGTGGCATGGTTAATTCCATCAGAATTTTGTTTTCTATTGCTGTATATTATGACTACGAGATCTGACAGATGGATGTTAAAATGGATTTCCTAAATGGAAACCTCTTTGAGGAAGTGTATATAACACAACCCGAGGGTTTTGTATCTCTAGGTGAAGCAACTAAAATATGCAAGCTGCAGAGATCCATTTATGGATTAAAACAGACTTCTCGAAGTTGGAATCTTCGTTTTGATGAAAAGATCAAAGAGTTTGGTTTTATTAATAACAAGGATGAACCTTGTGTTTACAAGCAGATTAGTGGGAGCATTATTGTCTTCCTGATATTGTATGTAGATGACATACTGCTGATCGAGAATGACAAACCGACCCCACAAGTTGTTAAGAATAACCTAGGAACTGCTTTTTTACGAAGGACCTGGGTGAAGCGACTTATATACTTGGTATTAAGATCTATAGAGATAGATCGAAGAAGTTGCTGAGTTTGACCCAAAGTACGTACATTGATAAGGAGTTGAAGTGGTTCAACATGCTTGTGTCCAAGAAAGGATTCTTACCCATGTCTCATGGTGTGAGTCTCTCTAAGGACCAGTGTCCTAAGTCTTGTGAAGAAAAGGACCACATGAAGTTGATTCCATATGCTTCGGCAATTGGGTCAATCATGTATGCAATGATATGTACTCGACCCGATGTCTCTTATGCCTTGAGCATAACTATCAGGTATCAGTCTGATCCCGGTGATGGTCACTGGATAGCCGTCAAGAATATCCTAAAGTACTTGAGAAGGAATAAGGATACGTTCTTGGTATTTGGCGGAGAGGAAGAGCTCGTTGTAAGAGGTTACACGGATGCTAGCTTCCAAACTGATATGGACGATTCAAAGTCTAAGTCAGGATTCATATTTTGCCTTAATGGAGGTTCTGTTAGCTGGAAGAGTTCCAAGCAGGAGAAAGATGCCGATTCTATAACTGAGGCCGAGTATATCACTGCAGCAAATGCAGCGAAAGAGGCTGTTTGGATTAGGAAATTCATCGATGAGTTAGATGTACTTCCTAGTATTGTTCGTCTCGTAGATCTCTACTGTGACAACAACGGTGCAATTGCACTTGCTTCGGAACTTAGATCTCATCAGCGCTCCAAGCAAATACTTCGGCGGTTCCATCTTATTTGATAGATTGTCGATCGAGGAGATGTGAGCATTAGCAGAGTGTCAACTGAAAAAATATTGCGGATCCACTGACAAAGCCTCTAGTATAGAGAAAACATGATGATCATGTTAGATCTATGGGTATATGATACATTAATGATCAGCTCTAGTGGGAGTCTTATGTATTGTATGTTTGTTGACTGTAATAATTCATTTAATGAATAGAGTACTGTATACATTTCATTTATATATTTTGACATGTTCTTTTATTTGTAAATTTATTTCTATTGTGATAAAGTAATTTGACATAATAAATGCTCTTAGAATGATTGCTTCTATAGGAGTTAAGTGGTGGCTTGAATGTGAGAGCCTATGTTTTAGAAACTTCATTCTTAAATGGTCCCTAGTCGAGTGTCATCTTAGAAGCTAAGAGTGATGATGACACATCAAGACTAGCATGTGTGTCGACTGATGACCGGTTCTCACAGGTCATGATATTGTGATATCAAGTCATCATATGGATACTTGTTAGTGAACAAGTTGTACTGGACAGACCCACCATGAGAATACTTTGTTGATTGTTATATGAACGTGTCACAAGTATGACTCAAGTGACAATGGTGGTTGTGGTCCTTTGACCTGAAGTCACAACATTCATCGAGTGAGGAAAAGCTTGCTTTGATGCTATCAAAAGTCCAGTCTTGAGAAAGTTGAATGATAAATGTGGTTATTAGGTAGGTTACGAATCATTTGGGTGTTTGTGTGTGAGCAGAGATGAGATTTGTCCTCCTATATGACAGGAGTTGCATCCAAGGGCCCCTTGATGGAATGGGACTAAGAAATGCATGGACATGCTTGGTTGAGTCAATATATGATATTTGGCTCACTAATTTCTGGAGGTCCATTCTAGATCAGGAAACTGAGATTGAACAATTATGAGGGTGACGCGGTCTATATCTCTAGTTCTATATGGATGTAAGGGACGAAGGGACATGACAACGATGATACATTTGTCACGATGGCTTTAGAGTTCTAAACTCTTATTGCTTGGGGAGCAATGATGTATTGCTAGATGCCACTCATTGTTTATGAAGCTTTTGTTTGATACTTTCAAGATTAAGTAGGAGACTATTGGTATTACCATTGTGATCTGAAAGTGATCAAGTATGTAGCCTCACTGTCAACGTAGTAGAGCCTATCAGGGTCGCACATAAGAACATTTGAAGAAGTTGGGATATTGTCTTAGTTTGACTATACTCATATGATGAGTTGAAAAGACTTAGCTCAGCTAGATATTGGGTGTGTCGAGTGCGTTGAGACCACTTAACGCTTTCGTCGAGTCAAGTATTGACTCGTAGAATGATGGCGTTGAGTGTGTTGAGTCCACTAAACGCCTTCATCGAGTCAAAGGTTGATTCAACGAGTTTGGCGTTGAGAGCGTCGAGTTCACTCGACGCCTTCGTCGAGTCAAAAGGTTGATTCAACGAGGCTAACATTGAGTTCATCGTATATCTTATTGATACTCGATGATTCGTCGAGTATTGTTTGTACACTCGACGATTCATCGAATATGTTATGGATACTCTACGAATCGTCGAGTCGAGGGTTGTCTGGTCAAATTTCTGGATTCTAAGTCCTGGGTCTGCAAATAGCGAAGGGGTGTTTTGTTTATTCCTTTGGGTATAAATAGAAGAATTTTAGGGTTTCTCATTATTGGAACTGGATCGATTTTGATGGGTTGCACACGAGCCGCATTGTGCGATATCTCGAGACCTAAAGGCCGACAGAAGTTGTTTCGCCTTCGCCGATCCCGTCCTCGCTGCTTAGCCTGATTTCGGCGAGTGTCGTCGCTGCCTCTTCAATAACGGAACTAGCAATCCGTGAAGACGCAGAGCATTCTATCCCGACCTAAAGTCTTGTACGACAAGACTCTATGTGTTCTCCCGTTCGTGTGGACTTCTTGTAGATGTGCGGACACTATTCTGCACTAGGGACTATTGCCGCAAAGTGATTGGCTGATCTCCTAGAGCATCTAGGTTGAGTATAGACTCAATCCCGTAGAGGTAAATTTTATTTACAGCTTTTTCTTCTTGATACATATCCATTGCTAGATCCGAACTTCTTTTGGGTTTTCTTGTTCTTTATTTCCGCTACGTGCACACATGTTGTGCCATCTAGTAAAATCCAACATGAAGATGGATGAGCGCGCTATCAGAATGTGCATTGACGACATGAAGTTCAATATCAGTGTTGAAGATTCTGCAGTCAAGCTATGAGAGAAGCTTGAGGGACTGTATATGAGCAAGTCGTTGACCACAATGCTATTACTGAAGCAGCGACTGTATGACCTAAAGATGCAGGAAGATGACAACTTGTAGGAACACTTCAACTTGTTCAATGAACTTCTCAATTAACTGCATGTGGTTGTGTAAAGGTGGAAGAATAAAATAAGACCTTATTGCTTCTTACCTTGCTCTCGGTGTCATATAAGCACATACAAATCATACTATTGTATGAGAAGGACACAATAGATGTGGAGCATATCCCATATGCGTTACTATCCAACTAGATGTTGTCAGACCCCACTCCTGAGGGTGATCATGCTTTGGTAGTAGGAGGATGACAAAGGAAGCAGTTCGAGAAGGGATCTGGGAATGCATGGTCTAGATCTGCATCGAAGAAGGCAATGACATGCTATCATTGCATGCAGAGTGGCCATATCAGGAGACATTGTCCGCAATGTGCGTAGAGTTTCAGGGATGTCTAGGGTGTGGGCAAGGTGACGGTAGCTATGATAGATGATAATGATGTTTTTCTCCTTATCATTAAGAGTCCATGTGACTCTGATAGCATGATATTAGATTCTGGTGCTTCGTAGCACATTTGCTAAGATGCATGGATGTTCAATTCACTGGAGGTGGCGACTGGGTCAGTCTTTTTGGGTGACGGCTCAACATGTGAGGTCATGGGGACAGGGATGGTGGACATCAGGAAGCATGACTGAGTAGTGCATAGGCTTGAGCGGGTACACCTGGTACCCAAGCTACGCAGTAGTTTAATATTGATGGGCTGACTAGACTATAGAGGATGCAGTTTTGCGCCATGAGGTGGAGTTCTAACGATGATGCAAGGGCGCACCGTGCTCATGCGAGCTATGAAGTGCGGTAATCTGTACCAATTGATGGGGACCACGATGCGAGTGGTGTGCCCATGATTTTTGCGACCAACACAGTGGTGTAGGGTGTCACAACCCGCATTTTCTCAACATTTAAGTTATATCAGAGTAAGAGAAAATATGCGTCGGGATGTCACATCGTGCAGGGGATAACTGCAGACGCTCAGGCAAAACTCCAAACTCTACAGTTTATATGAAATCCATAAGTTATTAAGTGAAAACCAATTTAAATTGGATGGTCGTATCTCTCGGTATAGTGGATCAACTAGTCCACGAGTAAAAGTATAGTTATACGTTGTGGAAAATACTTTGGTTATATTGATTAACACCCTACATGAGTATAAATGTACAACCCCGTATCCGGTGAGTGGGTCAGCAGGAGCCAGAATGGCCAAATCAGGCAGTCTGAGTCCCTGGCCAAGCTCGGCAGGAGGGAGAGCTCGGCAGTCTCCGGCTCGCCCATGAGGGGTGAGATCCATTGGGGAGGCGAACTCGTACTCGCCAAGCTCAGCTCGCTAAGTCTAGTTCGTCGAGCTCTGGGCTGTTCGTCGAGCTTTGGGTTGGTCGTCGAGCTCTGAGTCGCTCGCCGAATTCGAACCGCTCAATCGGCCTATGATGTGCGAGTAGGGCAGGTCGGGCACGTACTCGCGCAAGGCCGAAGACAGGCGGCGAGTGCCTGCTCCATTGAGCACTCGCAGCCCTTGCCGAGTAGGGTCTGTTGAGCGCTACTCGCCCAGTGATCTGTGAGGTGTTTTTACCATTTCGCCCCTGCTGGCCTGCTCATAGCCAGTTGGAACAACGGAGTTACGCTGTTGGCAGACCCAGTTGGGCTGCACATAGCTGCTCAGAATAGCGGAGGTTAGCTATTTGCAGGCCGTTTTCAGAAATCTATAAATAGGACCCTATGGGTACCTCAGAAGGCATGCTTACCTGCCCCCCAGTCTTCTAGCGCTTTATGTGGTACCTTAGCCCGACATTTGGCTAAGGATGGGAAGCGCTCAGTGATCTTCCGGGTGTGTGGTGGGTCCTCTGCGCCGAGCCCTTGGTCCAGTCCCTTGTTCTTTTTTCCTTGTTATTTTTCTTACAGGAGAGAAGTAGGTGCGCGATCACCCCTTCTCCAAGGGTGAACTCCATCGAGACCGAGTTTTCAATTTCAACATTTTGGTGCGGTGAGCGTGGAGCGTGGTCAGCACAGAAAATATTTAGCGAGCTCAATGGCAGGAGAAAGGCAAGGATCGGACAGGGGCGACTTACCACCCCCTCCCCCTCTCGCTACCATGGGGATTTTCGAGGACTTCAGGCAGGAAGTACTCGGCTTGGTCAGATTAACACTTGGCCCGCGTGCCGAGTGCTTTACTCCAGCGGTCCCTATTCTCGCAGCTCCAGCCCTTGGCGAGGACGCACCCGACATACGAGCTGGGAAGGAGGTCGTCGAGGAAGGTAGAGGCGGCGAGTTCCCCGGGCTGGTGCTCTTCCCCGGCTCGACAAGCAGCAGCAAGTTTGGCGAGATGGGGGTGCGAGATCCCCCAGCTCTCCCGGTAGGGGGGCAGCCCCTTCAGCGAGCTGGTTTCTTCTATTCCGGTTCCAGAGGGGTTCAGGGAACCTGAGATGTCCTACTATACCGGGAAGGGAGACCCGGTTCAACACGTCCAGTGGTTTGAAGACGTGGTCTCGATCTGATAGACGTTGGATGGATTCAAGTGCAGGCTCTTCGCCATCACACTCAAGGAGAAGACGAGAGAGTGGTTCCACCAATTGTCGGCCAATTCCATCTACTGCTTCGAGGACCTGCGCCGGGGTTCATGCTGAGGTTCACCACTTCCAAGAGGAGGAAGAAGGAGTCGGAGTCCCTGTTCCACATCAAGCAGGGGGTGAACGAGACCCTGGGGATCTACGTCGATCGCTTCCAGAAGGAGGTCACCCAAGTCCAAGAGATGCTGGGGCATACCCTGATGATGGCCTTCACCCTGGGGCTGCAACATGGTTTCTTTCGAATGGAGCTGAAGAGGGTGCTGCCCCTCTCCTACGAGGAGTTGATGGAGAGGGCAGCAAGAGAGGTCGACAGGGAGGCGTCGACCCTGAGTTTGCTTGGAAGTTAGCCAGGTAGGCTACGGAGGAGGAAAGGCCTAGAGGGGGCAGAGGTCAGGAGGAGAGGAGAGCTGAGCCTCGACAGAGCGAGCAGCAACAACAGCCTAGGTGGTGGAGTCAGGAGCCGAACCATCGGCTAGGTTGGAGGCCGGAGTGGCAAGACCAAGGGTCGAGGAGAGGTCATTATGGTGGGGATAACCGCCAGGGAGGCCAGGGCTAGTTCTATCCTCTAGGATGGAGGCAAGGCAAGAGGCCACCTCTCCCCGACCAGGAGCAGGCTATAGTAATAGCCATGGGAGAGAGGATGAGAGCAGTCCGGAGGAGAAGAAGGGAGGTTGGGGTGGAACTGCCCTACTGTGAATTCCATCAGGAGGAAGGGCACGCCACGGCCACGTGCCCGGAGTTCCTCGAGATGAGAGGAAACAAGGAGCAATAATAACAGCAAGACCGCCATAGAGTGCGGATCAAGGAGGTACTACCTCGGGCAGAGGAGGACAGGTATGAAGACCGGGTAGATGTGGGAACCCTAAGAGGGATCGAAGTGATCCACGGGGGGGGGGGGGGGGTGGTGGGAGTCGAGGCTTTCCGAAAGGTAAGTCTCCACACCATGTACCGTAGGAGCGTTGGCTCCACATCCCAGACCCCACCCCCGGAAGAGAGAATCACCTTCTCAGTCAGGGATATGCCGGGTCATGAGGATCCTTTTTGCGATGCGCTGGTCATCCAAACGGCCATCTAATATTTCACCATCTCCCGAATCCTCATCGACAACGGGAGCTCGGTCAACATCATCTTCAAGAAAGCGTTTGACGCGATGAAGGTGGAGGCCAGGAGGGTGTTGGCCTCAGATGGGCCCTTGTTTGGCTTCTCATGGGAGAGGAAGGAAGCCGAAGGAGGAGTGAGACTCCATGTCTCTCTGGGGAGGCAGTCCCGCACCTGCAGGTTCGTTATCATGGATGCCCTAGTAGCTACAACGCCATCTTCGGGAGGACCCTCATCAGCGCCTTCCGCTGCGTCCCCTCGTCCTTCCACCAGTGCCTGAAGTTCAATGCCGAAGGGGTCCAGATCCGGGTCCGGTGAGATCCCAAGGTAGCGATGGAGTGCTACTTCACGACGGTGAACTCCATCTCTTGGCAGGAGGGAGTTGAGGAGATGGGCGGAGGATGGAGGAGGCGGGGTAGGAGGCTAACAGAGATGAGATAGAGGTAGAGGAGAGTCGCACCCAGACGGAGGTGGCAGAAGAAGTTTGGGAGTCGGCCGAGGTAATGGCCGTGGAGGAGGCTGGAGAGGAAGTCCTTGTACTAGGAGGGGGGACATTGAAGAATGGGGGGAGCAGTCCTGCCTGGAAGCAGCAAAAGAGGTGGTGGATATAGAGGTTCTCACCCTGGGAGGCAGGGTGGAGAAGGTTCGCGCCAGGGGGGGCTGACCCCAGAGGCCCAAGGCAGGATGCTGGAATGCATCCAGAAGAACGTGGACATCTTCGCTTGGAGCGTCGCGAAGATGCCAAGGATCGATGTTGACGTGGCCTGCCATCGCCTCAACCTGGACCCAGAAGCTCGCCCCGTCCAGCAAAAGAAGAGATCCACGACGGACAGGTTGGCCGAGCCGATCAGGGATGAGGTAGCAAGCTTCTCAAGGCGGGCTTTGTATCTGGAATCCAATACCCCGGCTGGGTCTCCAATGTAGTAATGGTTAAAAAAGGAGACGGTCGGTGGTGCATGTGTGTTGATTTTTATCTTCTTAATAAATCATGCACCAAGGATTGTTACCCCTTGCCTCGGATCGACGCGCTGGTTGATTCAGCTGTCGGTTTCCCTGTAATGAGTTTTTTAGATGCATTTTTAGGTTATCACCAGATCAGGATGCACCCCCCCGGACATCAAAGATGTCTTTTTCATCACTGGGGATGGGTGCTACTGCTATAAGATGATGCCCTTTGGGCTAAAGAATGCAGGTGCAACCTATCAGAAGATGATGGACAGAGTATTCCGAGAGTAAAGGGGGAAGAACTTGGAAGTGTATGTTGATGAACTCATGATCAAGAGTCGGGACGTTGACTCTCACCTACAGGATTTGGAGGAAACCTTCGCCACCCTGCGTAAGTATAAGATTAGACTGAACCCCCTGAAGTGTGTCTTCGGGGCGAGCAGAGGCAAGTTCTAAGGCCACCTTCTCACCCCCGCAGGGGTAGAGCCCAATCCTGACAAGGTCCGAGCAATCATGGAGCTTGGTTCACCTCAGAATGCTAAAGAAGTGCAGAGGTTGACGGGGAAGCTGGCAGGGTTGAGCAGGTTCCTCTCCCGGGCCAGAGAGAAGTGCTCTCCCTTCTTCAAGACTTTGAGGGGAGGCCAGAAGTTCGAGTGGATTTCGGAATGCGAGGAGGAATTCTGGGCCCTGAAGAAGCAGTTGACTCAAGCCCCCCTGCTCTAGGGGCCAAAGGAGGGGGAAGACCTATCTCTGTATCTAGGGGTCGGAGCAGAGGCACTGAGCTCCGTCATGATTCGAGAAGAGGGGAAGAAGCAGCTCCGCATATATTATGTAAGTCGAGTGTTGAGGAAGGTCGAGCTTCGCCATCCCATCTTGGAAAAGCTGACTTTCGCTTTAGTCATCTCGGCTCGGAGGCTCCGACCTTACTTTCAGGCACACTCGATCTGAGTGGTGACTGACCACCCCCTCCACAACATCTTCGAGGGGGTGGAGCATTCAGACAGATTGGCTAAGTGGTCGATGGAGCTGAGCGAGTTTGATATCTCCTTCGTCCCTCGCCTCTCGATCAAGGCCCAAGCCATGACCGACTTCCTGGCAGACTATGTGGTCGAGGTGGCGGAGGCAGAACTCACTCGCCCCGTTCCTTGGAAGGTGATGGTGGATGGTGCTTCTGGGAGGCATTCCCTGGGGGTGGGAGTAATCTTAGAGAACCCTCAAGGGACGAGGATCGAGTAAATGGTGGTGGTGCACTTTCCCATCACCAATAACCAGGCTGAGTGCGAAGCGGTAATCGCAGGGCTCCACCTAGCCAGGGAGTTGGGGGTGCATGATGTGGAGGTCCTCACTGACTCCATGGTGGTGGCTTCCCAGATCAATAGAGAATTCGAAGTAAGGGAGGCAACTCTATAACTATACTTGGCAAAGGTGAAGGGGGTCATCGGCATGTTCCAGACTTTCTCCATCCGGCACGTGCCCAGGGAGGAGAATGAGCAAGTAGATCAACTAGCGAAGCATGGTCCCCGGGTAGGGGGTACCATCACCAACCTATTTCGCCCCTCCATCGAGGAGGGAGAGCTAATGGAAGTGGAGCAACACCCCTCGTGGATGGACCCATTCACGACCTTCCTTTCCACGGGGGAGTATCTGGAGGGGATGGACAAGAAGAAATTCAAGTACAAGTCGGCATATTACCTCGTACGAGACGGACAGCTATACCCTCTCGGGGATGTTGGCGCATTGCGTAGCTGAGAGTGAGGTCCCGAGGATCTTAGAAGAAGTCCACTCCGGAGAGTGTGGGAGCCATTCTAAGGGCTGGACCCTGGAAGGAAGAATCATCAGGCAAGGGTATTTCTGGCCGACCCTGAGCCATGACGCTACAGAGTTTGCAAAGAAGTGTAGCAAGTGTCAGTTGTATGCCCCACTCCAGTTGCAGCCAGCTCAACGCCTCAGGAGCATCACCGCACCCTGACCCTTTTCAATCTGGGGAATGGATCTAGTAGGGCCTTTCCCCCAGGCCAGCGGGCAGAGGAGATTCTTGTTGGTCATGATTAATATTTTTCCAAGTGGTTAGAAGTCAAGGCATTAGCCAAGGTGACCTCCCAGGCCATCAGGAACTTTTTGTGGGGGGAAATCATCTGCCAGCACGGGCTGCCCCAGGCAATTGTTACGAACAACGGTCCCCAATTTGCTAGCGCCGAATTCATCAGCTTTTGTGGGCAACTCGGGATAGATCTCAGATTTGCTTCAGTTCATCACCCCAAGAGCAACAGACAGGTGGAGGCGGCGAACAAGATCATCGTCAACCTCCTCAAGAAGAAGGTGGAGAACTTGAGGGGCAGCTGGGTGGAACAACTCCCTTCGGT
Organism: Platanthera zijinensis; assembly: GCA_039513925.1. NCBI lineage: Eukaryota > Viridiplantae > Streptophyta > Magnoliopsida > Asparagales > Orchidaceae > Platanthera > Platanthera zijinensis. The sequence continues at coordinate 204,024,552 of CM077083.1, forward strand.
CCTCTAGGCCCTTAGGACCACACCCAACACAGACATAGGAGAGACTCCCTTCAAACTCTCCCATGGGTGCGAGGCGGTACTCCCAGTAGAGTTCGAGGTCCGGACGCCTCAGGTGGTCGAAGTAGGGGAAGGTAGGGAAGAATGGAGAGCTGAGAATGAGGAGGAGCTGCGGCTCTCCCTTGATATGGTGGAGGAGGTGCGCGACCTCTCGGCCATCCGTCAGGAAGAGTTGAAAAGAAGAATGGCAAAGTATTTTGACAAGCACGTCAGGGTCAAACAATTCGCAGAAGGGGACTTGGTCCTGAAGAAGTTAGATGCCGTGGGACGATCAGCCGTCGTGGGAAAGCTCAACCCCAATTGGGAGGGTCCGTACATTGTAAAAGAAACATTGAGGTCAGGAGGGTATCACCTCCAGAATGTGGAGGGCGAGACCCTAGGTCTCACCTAGAGCGGTGATAACTTGAAACATTTTTTCCCTTAGAACATATAAGTACCATTCCTTTTTTCTAATGAAATTTAAAGTGGCAATGCTCTCGTTGCGATATGTGTGAATGGTTGAAGTGTTCGTTTGGTAGATCCCAAGCAGATCCCGCTATCAGGCTCTCACCTAGCTGGCAGGGCTGGAAATCACTCAAGGGAGTCCGCCCCAGACCCCGAGCAGATCCCGCTGTCAGGCTCTCACCTAACTAGCAGGGCTGGATGTCACTCAAGGGAGTCCGCCCCAGACCCCGAGCAGATCCCGCTGTCAGGCTCTCACCTAGCTGGCAGGGCTGGATGTCACTCGAGGGAGTTCGCCCCAGACCCCGAGCAGATCCCGTTGTTAGGCTCTCACCTAGCTGGCAGGGCTTGATGTCACTCGAGGGAGTCCGCCCCAGACCCCGAGCAGATCCCACTATCAGGCTCTCACCTAGCTGGCAGGGCTGGATGTCACTCAAGGGAGTCTGCCCCAGACCCCGAGCATATCCCACTGTCAGGCTCTCACCCAGCTTGCAGGGCTGGATGTCACTCGAGGGAGTCTGCCCCAGACCCCGAGCAGATCCCGTTGTCAGGCTCTCACCTAGCTGGCAGGGCTGGATGTTGTACAATCCCGTATCCGGCGAGTGGGTCAGCAGGAGCTAGAATGGCCAAATCAGGCAGTCTGAGTCCCTGGCCGAGCTCGGTAGGAGGGAGAGCTCGGTAGTCTCCGGCTCTCCCAGGAGGGGTGAGATCCCTTGAGGAGGCGAACTCGTACTCGCCAAGCTCAGCTCGCCAAGTCCAGTTCGTCGAGCTCTGGGCTGTTCGTCGAGCTCTGGGCTGGTCGTCGAGCTCTGAGTCGCTCGCCGAATTCGAACTGCTCAATAGGCCTACGACGTACGAGTAGGGCAGGCTGGGCCCGTACTCGCCCAAGGCCGAAGACATGCGGCGAGTGCTTGCTCCATCGAGCACTCATCGCCCTTGCCGAGTAGGGTTCGTTGAGGGCTACTCACCCAGTGATCTGTGTGGTGTTTTTACCATTTCGCCCCCGCTGACCTGTCCATAACCAGTTGGAACAGCGGAGTTACATTGTTGGCAGACCCAGTTGGGTTGCACATAGCTGCTCAGAACAACGGAGGTTGGCTATTTGCAGGCCATTTTCAGAAATCTATAAATAGGACCCAAGGGGTATCTCAGAAGACATGCTTACCTGCCCCCCCAGTCTTCTAGCACTTTTTGAGGTACCTTAGCCTGACATTTGGCTAAGGAGGGGAAGCGCTCAGTGATCTTCCGGGTGTGTGGTAGTTTCTCCACGCTGGGCCCTTGGTCCAGTCCCTTGTTCTTTTTCCTTGTTGTTTTTCTTGCCGGAGAGAAGTAAGTGCGCGATCACCCCTTCCCCAAGGGTGAACTCATGACATGCAAGACTCTAGATTTATTATAAGTATGGAAATAGTTTTTAGGTTAGTTAGAAAATAGTATTTTAGTCTTAGAAATATGAGATGTATGAAATACTAGTAGTAATGCTTTTATAAGTGAAAATACCTGACATGCAACCTAACATAAAACATTTCCAGAGAGAATGTAAAAACAACCACAAAAGGTAAAACTAGCCGCTTAGTAAAGTATTCAGCAATTCAAAAGAAAATCATAAGTGGGCATCAACAAAATGACACGAACCCACTGGTTAGTATGTGTGTTTGTACTAACAAGAAAACAACAAAAAACTACCTCTCAAGGTAGAGGAAACCTCTGCAGCACTGCAGTCCACTAACAAACACCAAACTTAGCCGCTCAACCGGCTACTGTCCTGAACTTGAGACATTCAAAGAAAGAACACCTCAGTAAGAAAAATACAAGTGGCAAACAAAACTGTCAGTAAACAAGAGAGTAGTAAGATTACTAATCCAAACCTGAATAGCTGTCAAAAACACAACAACTAACTAGAGATTAAGAATAAAAGAGTTAACTTATAAAGTTAAAAGATAATGAAATTTGCACCAAGTGCGAATGGAGTCATACTCCGAGAATAGGCAGAAATAACATAAGTTTAATCCATATGAAACAAAAAACGAGACAAAGGCTTAATAAACACGTGAATCATTGACACCGTAACGCAATCGGATCTAAGTCGGGACCATTCGCTCAAACCCGAACTAACTGACCCAAATGTCTCAAAAACGGGACTGCGGTGGTGTCTATCTGGTTCAACACAACCCAAGAGCCCAAAAACAAGACCCAAACTTGCCCGGGTGTAATGATTCACGAAACTAAGCCAACCAAACCAAACCCCATATCCCAAATGCCCATAAAACCCAAACTAGACAAATTCAGCAGAAACCCGACGATTCTAACTTGGCAAAACTAAGCCTTTAGAGATACACGTCAAATCGGTGAAAGGACATAATACTGAGGGAAAAGCGTCGAGTACACTCGACGCCGCGTCGAGTACACTCGACTGCGCGTCGAGTGCAGTCAACGCACTCGACTCCATAACTCAGCACACTCAATGCTTAAACACATCAGCAAGAACAGACGATGGCGTTGAGTGAGTTCAGCTCACTCAACGCTGTCAACGCTTTAACACTTAGATTGCAGAGTTAAAGTGACGACGTTGAGTGAGTTCAGCTCACTCAACGCTGTCAACGCTTTTCTATCTAAGCGACGGCGTTGAGTGAGTTTAGCTCACTCAACGCTGTCAATGTTTTAACACTTAGCTTTACAGAGTAAGAGACGACGTTGAGTGAGTTCAGCTCACTCAATGCTGTCAATGCTTTCTACTTAGGATTTAGCAGACTAAGAGATGCCGTTGAGTGAGTTCAGCTCACTCAACGCTGCCAATGCTTTTCTAAACTTAGATTACAGAAAAAGAGACGGCGTTGAGTGAGTTCAACTCACTCAACTCTATCAACGCTTTCTACTTAACTTGCCGATTAAAGCGACGACGTCGCTGTCAACACTTTCAAACTTAACTTCTAGAATTTACAAAATGACGTTGAGTGTGCTAAACTCACTCAACGTCGCGTTGAGTGAGTACCACTCACTCAACGCTTTTAACTTAACTTCTCAGACTACTCAGCAAGGCGTTGAGTGCATTCAATACACTCAACCCTTTTATACTTAGGCTAAAAAGCTGAACTTCTATATTAAGATTACACTCAAAGCTTTAGACTATATACACTCAGTTCCACTCAAAGCTTTTAGACAGAAACCTGTCAGAGGGTTATCATCCCAATAGTACCATACTAACAGTTTCTAACTATGTCTAACCTAGACCAGAGATGTTATTACTGTCATGCTAAGACTCATCTGGCCTACTAGAACAAGAAACCGAAGGGCAAAAAGCTTGGCAAGGGTGTAAACACCACTTGCCTCAAGATCTACAGAAAATCTTTTTTTGTGCATGGGGGAAATCCTACCCTAATCCAACAAAATTCTGTAAGTTTGGAAATCCTACAGGAAATCATTCCTTATAGAGATCAAGGAAACAAAAGAGAAAGGAAGAACAAGCAAGGGGAAAATCACCACTTGCCTCAAATCTCCAGAAATTTGGCCAAGCAACGCCCCACCTCATAGATCTGGCCGCAAGAATATTTAAGCAACAAAACCTGAACTTTTTGAGAGAAAAATAGGGTAAAAACCGCATACTTAGACCTCCAAAAATCCACGAAACTGGGAAAGTTTACCGTATAAACGTAGATCTAGGCGAGATCTACCTGAATCCACTCTCCAAAGATGAAAATCGAGCACCAAAGCTCCAGAAATCAGCGACCGAATGCTTAGGAATGTCTGCCACTCTCGTTCTTTCGCAACAGGCCGACGGTTTCACAAGAGAGATAATGAATAGAGTTTTGACGTGATAAGTTTCTATTTATACTTCTTTATCCGATTAATATAATAGAATATCATAAATAATTAAATAAAACGTCAAAACGACCCGAAAATCAAACAAACCGGGAATTCTACGAAAATCACACCGTAGCTAAGTGCCGACGCTACGAATTTAACGACGAACTCGAAATCGAAATCCGACTAACCAATCTCACGTAAACCCCTCCCTAAGCCATAACACAAGCATTTCCAAAGAGGCTCCACCGAGTCACAAAAACAGACCCGACTCGCTAGGAAATCTTGCAAATAGGCTAAACTCAGCCACACATAGAAAACCCAAGAGCTAAAACATACGCTCTAACAATGACACACGCCAATCATGCGTTAACATATCGCCCTGACGTCATAAATACGTCAAATAAAAGAATTAACTAAACATCAAAAAATCAGGAGCATTACATAAGGGATCACCCTTCTGGTAGTCTAACTAGGCAAGTCATATTCAACGATCCAATTATGTCGACATTCGAAGGTTGAGCCCGAGAAGGGATGAGTCAACTAGAACTAGTTAGCTGACACCTCTTATTTGAGGTGTTGCTTCATGCAGACTGGTACTTCGTGCAGACTGGTACTTCGTGTAGAGCATGCTACATGCAGTATTAATAAATTCTGTAGCATTGGGGAGTAGGGAAGCCCACCTGTGAGGAATCTAATTCGCCTAGGTTAGGAGAAGCCGACCAAAGGAGCCGCCTGTAAGAGAAGGTTTCCGCCTACGTCCCTCTCCTTGATTCTCTCTCTCTCTCTCGTGCGCTCGGAGAGGCCACCGGACTTGGGTATTGTCGCCGGTCTTGGAGGAGGTAGCCTCCGAATTTGAGAGAGGGTATTGTCACCGGGCTTGGTGGAGTTTGCCACCGGTGTTGCAGTAGACGTTCTATGGAGTGAAGAAGCGTGGTGTCGATGACATGTGTGAGTGCAGTAGCCTTGACAATGTTTTCTCTCTGGTGGCTGCGTTGTTCTCCGGTGGTGGTGCGGTTGAATGTCGGACTTCGACGCTGAAGGTTCCAGTGAGCCCTGTGCATCCGCGAGGAGGACTGCAATCCAGATCTTCCACTCTTTTGCGGATCGTGCGTGCCTGACTGATTCACGTCCATTTCATCGAATGGTTAAATTTCTCTAATGTATTTGCATTTATATTTTCATTATATAAATTATGTGGTTGTGTTATATGTTCTTGTTACTTGTGTTGATTTATAGCTTTGTTTGCATTTACACCGGATTTTACAACATGTACCTCTATCTCAGTGTCGTGAAAACCAAAAACAAAATCAAACGGATTTTTATAAACTTTGATGTTCTCTAACTTAGGCTTCGTTTGAGGGGACTTATTTTCACCGGTCAACCGGTCACGACCGCATGTACCAGACCTTAACTAAGTCCCGATTCATGCGATCGTGACCGCTTGACCGGTGAAAATAAGTCCCCCCAAACGGAGCCTTAACCACAATAACATAGATAATGTTACATATCCAATGCAACATATCCAAATTGTTGTAGACTAGTAGAGGTTTCAAATTAGTAGGTTAGAGAATGGGAGATGCCTTTTTAAGTGATTTAGGGCCTCCTAAAATTGTTGGTGACGAGATAAGATGAAGTAGTGACTCTTCTCTTTTGCCACGGAGAATATGAGAAAAATCGATGATATTCAACGATGTAGATCTCCACTAGAAATATGATGATGGGGGATATTGTCCGACGGTTTTACAATAAAGGGGTGTGGCGGTTTCACGAAAGGCAGAAAAAAAACTTCGGGACCTTCACCCCCGTTTATTGACTTAATGAAAAACACAAAAGTGAATTAGCTTACTTTGGCCTGATTTTGAAAATTTATGAAACTAATTAATCTCCATAAATCCCAAATTAATGCATACCAAATTTTTCTGCCAAATTTATGAAACTCATACTTTAATTAGAATTTAATGCATACCAAATTTTGTGTCAAGGGTAAGACTGAGTTCTCGTCATGAATTTACGAGATAATTTGGCCCACTCATCACGGACTTTGACCATCACGAGACTCAATTAACGCATGCTAGTAAGAGTCCGAATAAATTCAAATATTTGCGTACGACTTCAATGAGACGCCTCAATGAATCGAGTCTACCCAACAAAAAAATTCTAACGACGGTGTACAATCTCGTATCCGGTCGAGCGGGATCCTCCCCAAGTGACAGACTTGGGACGAGCTACGCGCGACAATTTGGTGCAGCCCCGTTCGAAGACGTGCGGGTGCTCGTGTATGTGTGCGGAGATTTTGTGTTTTATATATAATAAATATATATACTTTATTTATTTATTTATTTATGATATACATTAATTATATATATAATATATGATTTCTTTATATATATATATGTATTTATATATACATATGAGAGGGGGAGAACCAGGTAAAAGGGAAGGGGCAGGGAAGGGATCGGGATTTATTGCCCTAGCTTGGATCGCCGCCTGGAGCTCGGATCGGCTCCGCCTGGAGCATGGCCGGCCAGAATCTCCTTCCACTTCGGCAGCCTGGAGCAAGGCCGAGCCTTGGCTCTCTTTTCCCGCCGCCTCCTGGAACCAGCCCGAGCCCTTGCTTCCCCCTCTCCCGCCACCGCCTAGAGCAAGGCAAGGCCCGAACTTGCTCTCCATCCTCGTCGTCGCCGCCGGCAAGTGCAGCCCGAGCCGCCTCCTTCCACCTCCTGTCCAGGCCGCCCCTCTCTTCTTCTCGGCCTGGAGCAACACATCAGGCCGAGCTTCTCTCGGCCCCTCTTCCCGTCGCCACCTCCAGCAGGGCCGAGCCCTAGCTCGGCCCCTCTTCCCGCCACCGCCTAGAGCAAGGCAAGGCCCGAACTTGCTCTCCATCCTCGTCGCCGCCGCCGGCAAGTGCAGCCCGAGCCGCCTCCTTCCACCTCCTGTCCAGGCCGCCCCTCTCTTCTTCCCGGCCTGGAGCAACACAGCAGGCCGAGCTTCTCTCGACCCCCTCTTCCCATCGCCACCTCCAGCAGGGCCGAGCCCTAGCTCGACCCCTCTTCCCGTCACTGCCAAAGCATGGCCCTAGCTCGACCCTATTCCTCGACTCCGCCTGCGGCAAGGTTGAGCTCGGCCACCTCCTCGAAGCCGGCTGCATCTAGGTCAGCCCGACCCCTTCACCGTCGCCGACTACATCGAGGCCCGGCCGAGCCTCGCCCTCCTTCTCGTCGTTGCCAACAACAAGTCCGGCCACCGGCTTCCTTTCCTGTCGCCGCCTTAAGTAGGGCCGAGCCCTAGCCTTCTTCTCCACCACAGCCGCATGGTGTAAGACCGGCCGAGAACTCCTCTCCCGACATCGCCTTCAACAAGAACAACCGGGAGTCCGTCTCCCGGCATCGTCTTCAGCAAGAACAGCCCGGAGTTTCTCTCCCGACACCGCCGCCAAACACGCGCCAAGGGTAACGATATTTCTACTCGGGCAGGTGAAGTCCTTGATTTACATATTTGCATGGAGGCTCCTCTCCACCAATGGGTGGAGGAAGGGAGCTCTCCGACGGGTTGACATGTACGTCCCCGCTATTAACTGCATTAGCACCCGGAAGCGTGAGTACGGATTTAGGCATACTGTGTGAAGCCCATCCGGACGTGTGAGCCGGATTGGTGATGTTCTGGGGTTCCCGGAGAAGACTCCAAGGAAGTTGGATATTATCTATTTGCAGGGAATGCGCACCGTAGCCCCAAAAAGGGATAAATGCAATGTAATTGGTTCGCTTTTAGTTGACCAAGGTTTAGCTTGCCGCCGCTTATCGAGACGCTGGCGCACAGGTGTTGCAGTAGAAAGCGGGAGATAGCCGGGCTTAAGCCCAAGTTCGTGCCGGCCCTTGAAGGTCTGTTTTGTTTATGTTGTCGGCCTGCGTACCGAGGTATGGAATGTATATTCCTGTAATTTGAAATGCCTGCGATGCTTTTGCTAGCCCTAGAAGGCTTATGTTACGTTGGTGGCGGCCCAAATAGAGCTACGGGAAAATAGAACCGTTAGGTGAGGTTATGCTACTAGAATGGCAGTTAAAGAGCGTTTTGCACAAACCCGAGATGACACCTTTAGTTAAGAGGGAGTGGATTTCAAGATCTTCCCTAAAGGTTCTGGTCGGCCAAGAGAGCCTTTCGAAGGTGCCTAATTAGCTCAGCATTTGGCTTAGGAGGGGAAGAGTTCGTTAGTCTTCTAGGTGTGTGGTGTGACCTCCACACTGAGACCTTTGGCCTGTCCCTTACATTCCTAGTCTAGAGCCTAGATTGTTCGCTTGAGCGTAGTAGGTGTGCGGTCACCCCTCCTTTGGGACCCCGAACTCCACAGAAGTCATTTTTGGCTTCAACAGTTATGGTGCGGTGAGCGTGGAGAGTGACCAGCACAGAAAAACTCGGTCGAACGTCATGGCTATAGAAGATGAATCAAGTGACGACCAGGGTCATGTGATGAAAGAAGTCCCCTCCCACCCCTCATGGTCACTCCTAACAGTCTCGATATTTTATCCCAAATGTTTCTCTGTTCGTGCTTTAAAGAGCCAGAAGGAGATAATATTATTTTCCTCCCAGTGAGGGTGTGCTAGCAGGTCCCCATAGATCAGCATGAAAAAAATCTAGTGGACCTAGAGTAGGCAGTTTAGGGGAAGGGCAGGAGATGAGTTTTTCCCCCTACACACGTTTCGCACTTTTGAGTGGTGACGGCGAGACTTAGCATTCCTCCAACATGTCTCACATCTTGGACGAGTTTAAGGAAGGAGAAATTAAGATGGCCAAGTCGATAATTCAACAACAACTATATTCTAAGTCAACTCAAGAGATTTATATTGGTGATAAACTCAATTTGTGAAGATTGAGTTAGTGCACAAGCCACCCTAATTCCTTTTCCCTTGTCTATGTTCTTGTCTAGTCATACTTGTCTGTCTGTGATTTAGTACGCTATGTTTGTCCACTAGATTGCTCGATTTATGTTCTTTTGTAACTCTGCTCTTTCTATCTATACAACACAAAATGGACTTCTGCAAAAACAATCCTTTAGAAAAACCTTTCCGGTAGAAATTATATTTTTATCATCGAGCATTTGTAGGGACACTACATCTGGATAATCAAAAAAATATGAAGATGAGGCAAGGTAGATGGTCCAGGAAAAGAGTGAAGGATTATTGATGTCTTATACAACATATGGAACACTCTTTGCGCCAACTTCAAACAGACAGTGATTCAAACTATTCTTCTGTTTTTAGACTACCCAAAAGAAGAAACAGTTCTGAAAATACAGATAAGCAGAAGATAAAGAGTTTGAATGTTGAAGATCACCACAATCACAGCACTGACAGTTCATGTTTTCATGATAGTGTCTTTCATGAAGATGATATTGATGTTTTGGCACTAAAGAATATAGATTTGTTAGGTAAGGAGAGGGGTGTCTGTCCTGTCCCACCGGAAAGAGCATTGAGAAGAACTTTTAGGAAGAACATTGCTGGAGTCATCAATTATATAATGTGCGATACCAAAGATAAATTACTATTTTCATGAGTATGTGAGTGATCAAGTTTATGAAAGCAATATTAGGTGTACTCTCTAGTATATATGGTGTTATATGCCTCGTGCTTTACTTCTCCGACCTACTAAATCTTATTGTAGCTGAATTTATTTCATCATAAAATTCCAATGTTTATCATTTTCCCTTCCCTTTAGTGTTGTCTTGATTTTGTGAATCTTTATTTTTCATTTGGTCATGTTAAAATGTGGAAGCGGTATTAAATTCTCACTTAACGTCTTACCCAAAAGTGGCACTGTTATTTTTGCTCTTTATTCTTTGTTTAGAATTTGGTACACCAACGAGCTGTCTCCCAATCTATCTCAAATTTGGTTGATCTTTAACATTCTTATTCAACTTTATTTTTACTGAGCCCAAGCCAAAGTATAAATTTTAATAAAAAATTGTTCGAGCTTGAAAATGTGGGTTTATGTGAATGCGGTCCGCACTGTGTTGGTTACCCATCATCATCAATCACCTTTCCCAATTATTTATGGCTGGCTTCATGAATCTTCATTTTCCATTTGTCCTGTCAATGTTACTAGAGATGTTAAATTTAGTTTACACAAATTATTTTGTAACAATTTTCATCCAAATTAACCCTTGTTTACCCCTTCGACATAAGCTTGCATTCTCGACCAATTAACGGATTTTATATTCCCACCTCTCCCATCTAGCTGGCAGGTCCGAAGGCTCGTCGGTGGGGGAAAGGTTGGCTTTTGGTATACTTCAGTTTAGCCGCTTCTACAACACCCCGAGCCGGGCTCGGCCCCAGGTAGACCCGCTGCGCAGGCTCTCATTAGCTGGCAGGTCCGAAGGCTCGCATAGGGGGGAAAGGTTGGCTTTTAGGATACTTCAGTTTAGCCGCTTCTACAACACCCCGAGCCGGGCTCGGCCCCAGGTAGACCCGCTGCGCAGGCTCTCATTAGCTGGCAGGTCTGAAGGCTCGCCTAGGGGGGAAAGGTTGGCTTTTGGGATACTTCAATTTAGCCGCTTCTACAACACCCCGAGCCGGGCTCGACCCCAGGTAGACCCGCTGCGCAGGCTCTCATTAGCTGGCAGGTCTGAAGGCTCGCCTAGGGGGGAAAGGTTGGATTTTGGGATACTTCCGTTTAGCTGCTTCTACAACACCCCAAGCCGGGCTCGGCCCCAGGTAGACCCGCTGCGCAGGCTCTCATTAGCTGGCAGGTCCGAAGGCTCGCCTAGGGGGGAAAGGTTGGCTTTTGGGATACTTCAGTTTAGCCGCTTCTACAATACCCCGAGCGCGGCTCGGCCCCAGGTAAACCCGCTGCGCAGGCTCCCATCTAGCTGGCAGGTCCGAAGGCTCGCCTGTGGGGGAGAGGTCTGGTTCTTGTTGCTTGGTTCTGCACTACCCCGAGCGCAGCTTGGCCCCAGGTAGACCCGCTGTGCAGGCTCCCATCTAGCTAGCAGGTCCAAAGGCTCGCCTGTGGGGGAGAGGTCTGGTTCTTGGTCCTTGGTTCTGCATTACCCCGAGCACCGCTCGGCCCCAGGTAGACCCGCTGCGCAGGCTCCCATCTAGCTGGCAGGTCCGAAGGCTCGCCTGTGGGGGAGAGGTCTGGTTCTTGTTCCTTGGTTCTGCACTACTCGGAGCGCGGCTCGGCCCCAGGTAGACCCGCTGCACAGGCTCCCATCTAGCTGGCAGGTCCGAAGGCTCGCCTGTGGGGGAGAGGTCTGATTCTTATTCCTTGGTTCTGCACTACCCCGAGCGCGGCTCGGCCCCAGGTAGACCCGCTGCGCAGGCTCCCATCTAGCTGGCAGGTCCGAAGGCTCGCCTGTGGGGGAGAGGTCTGGTTCTTATTCCTTTGTTCTGCACTACCCCGAGCGCGGCTCGGCCCCAGGTAGACCCGCTGCGCAGGCTCCCATCTAGTTGGCAGGTCCGAAGGCTCTCCTGTGGGGGAGAGGTCTGGTTCTTGTTCCTTAGTTTTGCACTACCCCGAGCGCGGCTCGGCCCCAGGTAGACCCGCTGCGCAGGCTCCCATCTAGCTGGCAGGTCCGAAGGCTCGCCTGTGGGGGAGAGGTCTGGTTCTTGTTCCTTGGTTCTGCACTACCCCGAGAGCGGCTCGGCCCCAGGTAGACCCGCTGCGCAGGCTCCCATCTAGCTGGCAGGTCTGAAGGCTCTCTTGTGGGGGAGAGGTCTGGTTCTTGGTCCTTCGTTCTGCACTACCCCAAGCGCGGCTCGACCCCAGGTAGACCCGCTGCGCAAGCTCCCATCTAGCTGACAGGTCCGTAGGCTCGCCTGTGGGGGTAAGGGAAAACCTCGAGAAGACCCGCTGACCAGGCTCCCATCCAACTGGCAGGGCTGCAGGCTCACTCAGCCCCGTGTAGACTCACTGTCCAGGCTCTCAATAGCTGGGCAGGGCGGTAGGCACACCTGTGGGAAAGGATGTGGACTGGGAAAAGGTTTTGGAAAGGGTTTGGTCCCATAGAAAATCTGGAAAGTGTGCAATACTTTTTCAAAAGGGGGATAACCATAGTTTAAATCAGATTTGAAATCAACATTTTCATTTTGATAAACGGAGTAGACTAATACTAATACATCACTTGATTAAGAATTGAAAAAGAATATGAGATATTTTGTTTCTTTTAATGCTGATTCTACGAACATATAAAACATTTGTGGGGAAACAAGATGATTGTGTTTATAGAATGTACGCTCGTTTTAAATAATAGCATCTTGCCTCTCTAAACATGTATCAACATTTTTGACCTCCACATCAAAGGGTAGCTTGGTTTGGTTTTTGACAAATAGATTTGTTTTTACAGCATTTTCATGATGAGTTATTTCTTATTTAAGCTCTGGTGTGGAGCTCGCTCCATCTCTCCAAGAGAGGATTTCTCTCATTTTTCTTTTGGGTCGGCTCCCACTCGCCGAATACTTGGGATTGGACATTTCTTTTCGAGCTTGTACCAACCTCGAAAAGAGCAGGGATTGTATACAACCCCGTATCCGGTCGAGCGGGATCCTCCCCAAGTGACGGACTTGAGACGAGCTACGGGCGACAATTTGGTGCAGTCCCGTTCGAAGACGTGCGGGTGCTCGTGTATGTGTGCGGAGATTTTGTTCTTTATATATAATAAATATATATACTATATTTATTTATTTATTTATGATATACATTAATTATATATATAATATATGATTTCTTTATATATATATGTATTTATATATGCATATGAGAGGGGGAGAACCAGGTAAAAGGGAAGGGGCAGGGAGGGGATCAGGATTTATTGCCTTAGCTCGGATCGCCGCCTGGAGCTCGGATCGGCGTCGCCTGGAGCATGGCCGGCCGGAATCTCCTTCCACTTCGGCCGCCTGGAGCAAGGCCGAGCCTTGGCTCTCTTTTCCCGCCGCCTCCTGGAACCAGCCCGAGCCCTTTCTTCCTCCTCTCCCACCACTGCCTAGAGCAAGGCAAGGCCCGAACTTGCTCTCCATCCTCGTCGCCGCCGCCGGCAAGTGTAGCCCGAGCCACCTCCTTCCACCTCCTGTCCAGGCCGCCCCTCTCTTCTTCCCGGCCTGGAGAAACACAGCAGGCCGAGCTTCTCTCGGCCCCCTCTTCCCGTCGCCACCTCTAGCAGGGCCGAGCCCTAGCTCGGCCCCTCTTCCCGCCACCGCCTAGAGAAGGCAAGGCCCGAACTTGCTCTCCATCCTCGTCGCCGCCGCCGGCAAGTGCAGCCCGAGCAGCCTCCTTCCACCTCCTGTCCAGGCCGCCCCTCTCTTCTTCTCGGCCTGGAGCAACACAGCAGGCCGAGCTTCTCTCAGCCCCCTCTTCCCGTCGCCACCTCCAGCAGGGCTGAGCCCTAGCTCGGCCCCTCTTCCCGTCGCCGCCAAAGCATGGCCCTAGCTCGACCCTCTTCCTCGACTTTGCCTACGGCAAGGTCGAGCTCGGCCACCTCCTCGAAGCCAACTGCATTTAGGTCAGCCCGGCCCCTTCACCGTCGCCGGCTACATCGAGGCCTGGCCGAGCCTCACCCTCTTTCTCATCGCCGCCAACAATAAGTCCGACCACCGGCTTCCTTTCCTGTCGCCACCTCAAGTAGTGTTGGTACCCTAGTTTGGATTTGTGTTAAGTCTTCTCAATTAGTTTCTTGACCCATGATTTATCTATGGTCAAAGGTTAGTTGTTAGGTTAGATTTCCTCAGTTGTAGAATTGTCACTTATCCAGTACTGGAAATCTGGCTAAGTTGTTTTTGGTTCGACTATAGTCGAACGGCGCTCGACTATCGTCTATCAACTGTTCGACGATCGTCTATCAGTTGGTCGACTTTCGTCAGTCAGCAGATCGTCTATCTTTAAGTTAGTTCAACTCTTGATAGCTCGACGATCTGTGGTATCTGCCTCGTCGATCGTCGAACCCTGCTCGACTTCTTTTGACCAGACAGATTTCTTGATAGTTTAACTCCTTGATAGTTCAACTATCTGATAGCTCGACTATCTGCTCTGATAGTTCGACTATCTGTTCTGTTTTGATAGTTCGACTATCTGCTCTGATAGTTCGACTATCTGTTCTGTTGTGATAGTTCGACTATCTGCTCTGATAGTTCGACTATCTGTTCTGTTGTTGATAGTTCGACTATCTATTTGATAGTTCGACTATCTGCTCTGTGTTGATAGTTCGACTATCTGTTTGATGGTTCGACTATCTTTTTGATAGCTCGACTATCTGCTTTGATAGTTCGACTATCTGTGTCGTTCGACTATCTGTTCTGATAGTTCGACGATCTCTGTGGTTCGGTCGACGATCTCCGTGGATCGTTCGATGATCTTTTGTCTGCTGTTAGTAATTTTGTACTCCTTCTCTTCTGTGATTTATTTCCTATTTATTTGGCATTTTATTAAAGATTATTTCATTGATTTTATGCTGACATTTCAAGGCAATCTTTGCCCCATTCTTTATGCATAAGTCAAGTTCTTTCTGACAAAAATCTTTTGTCTTATTAGTTGAAATATCTTTATGCTTTATCTGTCATGCGGTCCTTTATAGCCGTTAGACACAAAAGTCTTCTCTGGCCGTAAAGAGTTTGGTCTGATGTGACTTTCTCTAGTATTCTTTTATCAGATTGGATATGCAGCTTCTCAGAAAGCTTTATCCCTTTATAGGATGTCTGTCTGCAGGATATATTTTTGTATTGTGCTATTTGCAGCCCAGATTGTAGATCTCAGAAGAAGACAAAGTTCAAATAAAGATTAGAGCCGTTACAGAGGCTAATATATAAAGAGCCATTTCTTTTGAAAGAAATATATACAACAACACACATATACATAGATAGAGAGATATACTCACAAACACAAAGTCTGGTTGACACAGATATTCATATACAGATTCAATTCAAGAAGAACAGCTCTCAGATTCTTTCACATTCAACTGAGAAGATCTACTTTCATCAGCATTCTTCTTCAAATCCCGAGTTCATCCTGCTTGCAGGAACATTCACACTCAGAGCCTCTAGAAGAAGAAGAAGAAGAAAGAAAAGCTGATTGAAGAAAAATAATCATTCTACATCAAGAGTCTTCTTCAAGCTGCTCCTTCAAGAACTTCAAGACAACAGATTTTATCTGTCAAGAGTTCAGAAGAGTTCCTGCACCCTGAAGCAAGACTTCTTCCTGGATATTCTCTAAGTCAGGGGGAGCCTTGATTCCTTAGAGCTCTCTAGCTCTGTGCAATCCACTTGCTTCTCTAATATTGTTTTAACAATAGAGAAGACACTCTAACTCTCTCTCAACCTCCTGTAAAAGGGTTGTTACTCCCTTCAAAAGTGAACCTTGGTGGCAGGGCATCTTAGCAAAAACCTGTGTTGGATTTTGAGCTCCTGATCAAAAGCTCAAAGGGTCTACTTGATCTACCTGAACCAGATCAGTTGGTGGCAGGGCACCTGAACAAAAACCTGTAGTGGATTCCTACCAGGGTGGTAGAAGAGTGGATGTACCTATTTAGAGGGAACCACTATAAACCTCTTGTGTCGTCTGTGTTGCTTACTTTAATTATTGCACTGTGGCTGTGAATAGAACTAACTAAGATTGTTAGTTGCTGTGTTAGGACTAAAGCTGAAACTGTAATTACAGTTAGCTTTTTAGTGTGCACCATAATTTGTGTTAGGCTCTAGGGTTTCAAGTATCTATAAACTCTTTCCGCAAATTAACTCTAAGGGAGTTGAGTAGATATTCAAATTTTTGAATACTTTATTCACCCCCCCTATAGAGTTGTATCTATCCTCACTTTCAATTAGGGCCGAGCCCTTGCCTTCTTCTCCACCACAGCCGCATGGTGTAAGACCGGCCGAGAACTCCTCTCCCGACATCGCCTTCAACAAGAAAAACGGGGAGCCCGTCTCCCGGCCTCGTCTTCAGCAAGAATAGCCTGGAGTTTTTCTCTCGGCACCGCCGCCAAACACGCGCCAAGGGTAACGATGTTTCTACTCGGGAAGGTGAAGCCCTCAATTTACATTTTTACATGGAGGCTCCTCTCCACCAATGGGTGGAGGAAGGGAGCTCTCCGACGGGTTGACATGTACGTCCGCGCTATTAACTACATTAGCACCCGGAAGCGTGAGTACGGGTTTAGGCATGCTGTGTGAAGCCCATCCGGACGTGTAAGCCGGATTGGTGATGCTCTGGGGTTCCCGGAGAAGACTCCGAGGAAGTTGGATATTATCTATTTGCAGGGAATGCACACCGTAGCCCCAAAAAAGGGATAAATGCAATGTAATTGGTTCGCTTTTAGTTGACCAAGGTTTAGCTTGTCGCCGCTTATCGAGACGCTGACGCACAGGTGTTGCAGTAGCAAGCGGGAGATAGCCAGACTTAAGCCCAAGTTCGTGCCGGCCCTTGAAGGCCTATTTTGTTTATGTTGTTGGCCTGCGTGCCGAGGTATGGAATGTATATTCCTGTAATTTGAAATGCCTGCGATGCTTTTGCTAGCCCTAGAAGGCTTATGTTACGTTGGTGGCAGCCTAAATAGAGCTACGGGAAAATAGAACCGTTAGGTGAGGTTATGCTACTAGGATGGCAGTTAAAGGGCGTTTTACACAAACCCGAGGTGGCACCTTTAGTTAAGAGGGAGTGGATTTCGAGATCCTCCCTAAAGGTTTTGGTTGGCCAAGAGAGCCTTCCGAAGGTGCCTAATTAGCTCAGCATTTGGCTTGGGAGGGGAAGAGTTCGTTAGTCTTCTGGGTGTGTGGTGGGACCTCCATGCTGAGACCTTGGGCCTGTCCCTTACGTTCCTAGTCTAGAGCCTAGATTGTTCGCTTGAGCATAGTAGGTGTGCGGTCACCCCTCTTTTGGGACCCCGAACTGCACAGAAGTCATTTTTGGCTTCAACAGATGGTACTTTTAAAAGTCTGGCTTCGGAAAGAAAGCATTGCAATATCTTAATAATCTTATTCAGATGTTGGTATCAAGAACCGAAACCCCATTTTAAAATTTAACACCCAACAACAGCCATGCTTTCATCTTCACGGAGATTAATGGCAGTAGACATGCCAAAAAAAGAGGATGGTGTCTAACCCATGATCCCACCACCGGCGGGCGAGTGAGCGGCCAAGGAAGGCAAATGCTCCTCTCCGACCGCCGTCGGTGGCCCTCCCCTCGCCGGCAAACTTGGCGGCAAGTTCGTCGGCCTCCCGTGGAGGCCCGCTCCCGCCGTCTGATCAAGGGGGAGCGTCCTCGACTGTTCGATTCGCGCGTAACTACCCATTAATCACCGAGTTAGTGGGAGGAATTTAATTAATATTTTATTATTTTATTTATGACAGTTTCCAAAGAGCGGGATACACACATTTAAACTATTATAAAAACATTTATAAAGGTGGTTACGGTGTGCGGATAGCCGCGTAACCACCGTAACCAAATCCCGAAGCCCATAAAAGGAGCTTCAGACCTCCTCATTTCTTATCTTTCTCTTCGGAGTCTTCTTCCTCAGGTCGAAATTACGCCAATTTTCTCCTCTGAGCCACCTCCGAGCCACACTCGAGTCACAAGCAGGTCAAGTCAAAGCCACCCGCCAAAGCAAAACCGTCCAAGTTCCAAGCGGCTCCTGCAACTACAAGACCGAGTGTTCCGTCTCCCATCCAGAGTCAGCAAGTCACTATCTGAAGACCGCCAGCGCGAAATGAAATTTGTAACAACTCCCAACGCGATGTCCTGTCGTCCACTGTGTGGAAAGTATTCTCTCACCCCATAATTGTAACGAGAGGTGGTCTGTCACTATAGACTTCACAAACCAGCTATAACCTCCAGGAAATAGAGGATTTTGATTGGCACAGATCCGGTCATGTGGTTTTTTACCCAGTTGAGGGGTTTTTCCATGTTAAAACTGCTTGTGTACAATCAACCTACTCTTTTGACTGTGTGCGCGCTCGACCATCCCGAGAGCTAAGACGGTCCAAGAATTTCAGCCCGATCGGGATGTCGTGTTTGTCCACAACAGGAATATATGTCTTTAACCATAGGAATCGAATATTATTGCTGCAGTCAACTCAACTCTCCAGGTAGACCAGAATAAACTAGGCCGCCTTAGCCCGTGGAGCGGTCGAGTGCGCACACAGTCACAGAATAAGCAGAAGCACACAAGATAATTTTAACGTGCAAAACCCCTCAAGTGGGTAAAAAACAACATGACTAGTACGATGCCGGTGAAACTTCACTAATGGCTGCTGTTTACAGGTTGTACAGAGAATCATGGGTGATAGGCCGCTACTCGTTACAACAGTGAGATGAGAGATTGTGGAGCGTTTGGTGGACGACAGACCGCCTCACACTAAGCTGGTTTTATTCTATGCTTTGATGGATATGGGGGTTCTCGAACGCTGCTTAAAGGGCCAACTTCGTGGCGAAGTGCATTGAGAGATGTTGGAAAGAACTTGAGAAGCACTGTGTGTACAACCTCGGGCTCACAGGGGCCAGAGGCTTGAAAAAGGGGGGGGTAGGCGAGACGGCCCAATACAGTCGTCAATTTGCAGAGCGAGTGGATCCCGCCCAGGGTAACAGGCGAGAGGGCCCAAGTGAGAAGGGCCTGAGCGAGAGCTGCGTCATGAGATGGGCAAGTCAGCACCAAAGGAGGAGGCACTCGTGGGCAAGTAGCCGACTCGCCATGCGAGAGGACTTCAGGGGGGAGCTCTCGCTAGCGAGACGGAGCTCTCGCCAGGCGAGAAGCCTCCAGAGGGAAGCTCTCACCAGGCCAGAAGACCCTGGAGGGGAGGTCTCGCCAAATCCCCAGTTCGGTTTAAGACCGGTTCAGGTAGGGCCGGGTCTATCTTTCAGCCCCACAGGATTTTATGCTTTTGCCCTGGGTGGCCTTCATGTATCCCTACAGAACAACAGAGTATGGCTGTTGGCAGATCCGACTAAGGGTATTCTAGTAATTTCAAGACAGCTCCAGTTTGTTATTAGCAGTCTCAGTTCAAAGGCCTATAAATAGACCGGTAAAGTGCCTTAGAAGAGATAGATTTTCCTAACTCTCCTTCTCTCTTTCTAAGGCACCTAGCCCAGCATTGGCTAGGGAGGGGAAGGATTCCAATTCTTCCGGGTGAGAGGTGGGACCTCCGCGTTGAGGCCTCCGGTCTAGTCTTTTGAGAGCCTTGTCCACAGGGTCGTCTAAAGAGAGTAAGGGCGAGCTGCATCTTCAAATTCCGAGCTTTAGGAGGGACCGATTTTATTGTTTCCAACATTTATGGTGCGGTGAGCGTGGAACAGCAGCTTGCACAGAAGAACTTTGGGTGACCTCATGGCGGGGGATCTTGAAGGAGATGGAGGTGGGTCCCCGAACCCGGGAGGATATGTCGGGAGGGCGGAGTTCATGACATCCATTGGGGGGATCATGGACATGTTGAAGCAGATCTCACAGAGAGGGGAATGCGAGATCCCTCCACCCCAGGTGCCAGGTCTCGCGCCCCGCGAGGGGATCGACCAGGCAAGAATGGGCGAAGGTGCACCCGGGAGGCGACTGGGAAAGGAGGTTGTGGCGGAAGGCAGCATGTGAGACGTGGAGGGCAGAGAACTCTTCGCCAGCCCAACGAGTGTCGTCTCGCCTGGAGGGATGGTTGCGCGAGTGGAGACGGCAAGACCCCCGGCGAGAGGATCTCCTTTCTGCGAGTTGATCCTCTCGGCACCCGTCCCGGAAGGGTTTCGCTAGCCTGAGATGACCTAATATGTGGGGAAGGACGATCCCCTCCAACACCTGCAGTGGTTCGAAGACGCAGTCTCCATCAGACCAATGACAGACGCTTTTAAGTGCCACCTTTTCGCCATCACGCTGAAGGACAAGGCTAGGGATTGGTTCCACCAACTCCCAGCGGGGTCGATCTACGACTTCGAGGACCTGAGCAGAAGCTTCCAAATGCGCTTCTCGACCTCTAAGAAGAGGAATAAAAAGCCGGAGTCCATTTTATTGATCAAGCAGAAGGCCGATGAGTCCTTGGCTCAATATGTGGACCGCTTCTAGGAGGAGATTCTCGACATCCAGGAGCTGCCTGGTTTCGCTCTCCAGATGGCTTCCACAGTGGGGCTAAAGGAGAGCTTTTTAAAGATGAGCCTGACCAGGAAGCCATCGTTGTCATTCGAGGGGTTGATGGAGAAGGCAGTGAAGGAAATAGCTATAGAGGCAGCGAACCCGGCCTTTGCCAGGAAGTTGGCAAGACTGACGGATGTGGAGCAGAGGGAGCCGGGAGGAGCCAGGCAGCTGGAGGGAAGGAGAAGGGAGTAGCCAAGGGGACCAGTGCATCCGGAACTGGGCTGGAGACAGCCAGGGAGTCCTGTTCAAGGATAAGGGAGGGCTCCCCCCCAGGGAGGAAGAAACTATTATCCAGGACAGGGAAGGTTTAATCCGTTAGGGTGGGGGCATGGTCCGAGGCCACTACCACCCCCGCCTCAACAAGCAATGACCATCGGCCGAGGAAGAGGAAGAGGGCGAGGAAGAGCGAGAGCAGGAGAAGGGAGGAGGAGGAACCCCCAAGAGGGGAGGCAGGATGGGGGGGGGGTAGCCTTACCGTATTGCGACTTTCACGAGGAGGAAGGCCACGCGACGGCCACCTGCCCAGAGTTTCTGGAATTGAAGGGGAGAAGGGTAGTAGGGGAGCAGCAGTTACCGGCACGGATTGTAGAGGTGACGGGAACCGGGGAGGAGGACCGGTGTGTTGATCGATCAGATACGGGGGATCGAGGAGGAATCGGGGTGATCCACGGGGGGGGGGGGGGGATTGAGGCTACCCACAAGGCCAGCCTCCACACAATGTACCGTCGGAGCGTCGCCTCGACGTCGCAGGCCCCGCCCCCAGATGAGAAGATTACTTTTTCTAGGAGGGACCTACCAGATCACAAAGATCCCTTCTGCGATGCACTGGTGATCAGGACCGCCATCGAAAACTTTACGGTGTCCAGAATCTTGGTGGATAATGGGAGCTCCGTAAATGTTATCTTCAAAAAGGCATTCAATGAGATGAGAGTGGAAGCTAGGAGAGTGTTGACGGCGGACGGACCGCTGTTCGGATTCTCAGGAGAGCGAAAGGAGGTTGAGGGAGGAGTAGGGCTCCAAGTAACTCTGGGGGGGGATGTCTAGAAACTTCCGCTTTGTGATAGTGGATGCCCCCAGCAGTTACAACGAGATCTTTGGGCGCCCTTTGATCAGCGCCTTCAGATGCGTGCCGTCCTCGTTCCATCAGTGTTTGAAGCTCAATTCAGGGGGACACAGATCAGGGTGCAGGGAGATCTGAAGGCAGCCCGAGAGTGCTATGTGACGGCAGTAAACACCATCTCATGGAAGGGTGATGCAGAGGAACTAGAGAGGAGGGTGGAGAAAGAGGAGCAAGAGGAGAGAGAGGTGGCTGGAGTAGAGAGAGGCATTGCGGTGGAGCCAGAGATGGCGGGAAAGCAGGTGGACGGAGAGGAGCAAGAGGAGAGAGAGGTGGCTAGAGTAGAGAGAGGCATTACGGTGGAGCCAGAGATGGCGGGAGAGCAGGTGGACGGAGAGGAGCAAGAGGAGAGAGAGGTGGATGGAGTAGAGAGAGGCATTGCGGTGGAGCCAGAGATGGCGGGAGAGCAGGTGGACGGAGAGGAGCAAGAGGAGAGAGAGGTGGCTGGAGTAGAGAGAGGCATTGCGGTGGAGCCAGAGATGGCGGGAGAGCAGGTGGACGGAGAGGAGCAAGAGGAAAGAGAGGTGGCTGGAGTAGAGAGAGTCATTGCGGTGGAGTCAGGGATGGCGAGAGTGCAGGAAGGTAGGAAGAAGGCAAGAGGTGCCGAGGGCAGGAAAAGGAAGAGGGGGGAGATGAGGGAGTCATCTGGAAAGGAGACTCAGATGGAAGGGAGGGATAGATCGTCGCCAGGAATGAGTCCTGAAAAGGAAAGGGGGGGGGGACCTGGGAGAGAGTGGCTGCGGTTGATGAGTAGCGGGAAGTAGGGAGGAGTAGGTCAAGGGAGCAGGAGAAAAATCCAAGGGCTCAAGAAGAAGAGGAGGAGCCTTCGAGGCTGAGGGCAGCAGTGGAGGTACTGGAGATGGACATCCTCACGAAAGATGGGCGAAAGGAGAAGATCAAGGTCAGCAGAGAGCTCACCCCCAGGGATCATGAGAAGATCCGAAGGAACATGTAAGAGAACATTGACATATTCGCCTGGAGTGCAGCCAATATGTCGGGGGTCGACGCGGACGTGGCGTGCCATCGCCTCAACCTCGACCCCAAGGTTTGTCCCATCCAGCAAAAAAAGAGGGCCATCGCTTCCAAGATAGCCAAACCTATCAGGGAAGAGGTGGAGAAGCTACTTCAGGCAGGGTTCATATCTGCAAATAGGTATCCGAGGTGGGTAAGCAATGTTGTAATGGTGAAGAAAGGAGAGGGTAAATGGAGAATGTGTATCGACTTCTCTCTTTTAAATAAAGCATGCCCAAAGGATTGTTACCCTCTGCCTCGAATCGACGCACTGGTTGATTCAGCCGTCGGTTTTCCACTAATGAG
This sequence comes from Platanthera zijinensis, assembly GCA_039513925.1. Lineage (NCBI taxonomy): Eukaryota > Viridiplantae > Streptophyta > Magnoliopsida > Asparagales > Orchidaceae > Platanthera > Platanthera zijinensis. Next base: position 204,047,363 of record CM077083.1, read on the forward strand.
TTTTTTAGATGCCTTTTCAGGATACCACCAGATACGCATGCATCCTTCGGACATCAAAGACGTCGCCTTAGTCACCGAGGATGGGTGTTTCAGTTACAACATGATGCCCTTCGGATTGAAGAACGCAGGGGCGACCTACCAAAGGATGATGGACCAGATATTTCGGGAGCAGAAGGGGCGGAACCTCGAGGTCTACGCAGATGACCTGATGATTAAGAGTCGAGACCTCGAGTCCCACCTCTTGGATCTGCGGGAAACTTTTAAAACTATAAGAAAATATAAAATGAGACTCAACCCTCTAAAATGTATATTCGGGGCCAGCAGGGGGAATTTTTTAGGGCACCTCCTAACCCCTTCAGGAGTGGAGCCTAATCCAGACAAGGTAAAAGCAATCCTGGAGTTGGGATCTCCGAAGGATGCTAAGGAGGTCCAACGCCTTACTAGTAAGTTGGCAGGGTTGAGCAGGTTCCTCTCCCGGGCAGGGGAGAGGTGTTCCTCCTTCTTCCGAACTATGAGGGGGGGGGGGAGGAATTCGAGTGGACCCCCGAATGCGAGAAGGCCTTTCTAGATCTGAAGCAACAGCTTACCCAGACACTGCTACTTCAAGGGCCGCGAGAGGGGGATAATCTGTTCCTATATATGGGAGTAGGGGCAGAGGCAGTGAGCTCGGTCCTTGTGCGAGAAGAGGGCAAGAAGCAATTCCCCATATATTACGTGAGCAGGGTCCTCAAAAAGGCAGAGCTAAGGTACCCCATCCTCAAAAAACTAGCCTTTGCCCTCATCATCTCAGCCCGGAAGCTCAGGCCGTACTTCCAAGCCTATTCCATTCAGGTCGTGATGGACCACCCCCTCCGCCGCATTCTAGAGGGGGTGGAGCATTCGGGGAGGTTAGCCAAGTGGTCGATAGAGCTTAGTGAATTCGACCTCGCCTACGTACCTCGGGTAGCTATCAAGGCGCAGGTGGTGGCAGATTTCTTAGCAGATTACGTGGTCGAGGTCAAGGAAGTAGAGACACCTCCCATGATGGCTTGGGAAATGCTCGTGGATGGGGCCTCAGGCAGAAGTTCTTTTAGAGGCGGGGTGGCTTTAACAAGTCCCGAGGGGACCAGAATCGAGCAGGCTTTGAAGATCCATTTCACCCTTACAAACAACCAGGCCGAGTATGAAGCCATCATCGCCGGGCTCAGGCTGTCTCGTGAGCTAGGCATACAGGACCTCAGGGTCTCCACGGATTCTCTGGTGGTTGCAGGGCATATCAACGGGGAATTTGAAGTGAGGGAACCGACCCTCTAGCTGTACCTCGTAAAGGTGAAGGGTATCATCAGGCAGTTCCACAACTTCTTAATTCAACATGTTCCAAGAGAGGAGAATACTAGGGCGGACCTGCTCGCTAAGCACGACCCTTAGGCCGAAAGGACCATGACAGAACTCTTTAGACCCTCTATAGAGGAAGGGGAGTTAATGGAAGTGGACCGGGAGGGGTCCTGGATGGAACCATTTATGATGTTCTTGACGTCGGGACATCTACCCGAAGAGGACCTTGAGAAGAAGCAGGTCAGGTACAAGTCGGCCTATTACCTGCTGAGGGAAGGGATCCTTTATCGGAAAACGTTGTCGGGCTTACTGGCTCGATGTGTGTCCGAGAAGGAGGCGTCAAGGGTACTGGAAGAAGTTCACTCAGGGGAATGCGAAAGCCACTCAGGGAGTCGGACCCTGGAAGGGAGAGTGCTTAGGCAGGGCTACTTTTGGCCTACCCTCAGGAAAGATGCTGAGGAGTTCGCAAGAAGATGCAGAAAGTGCTAGGAGTTCGCTCCACTTCAACTCCTCCCGGCGCAAAGATTACGCACGATAATGGCTCCATGGCCCTTCGCCATATGGGGAATGGACCTGGTAGGCCCGTTTCCCCAGGCCAGTGGCCAGAGGAGGTTCCTACTGGTCATGGTGGACTACTTTTCAAAGTGGCTGGAGGTGAAGGCCTTGGCAAAGGTGACGACATAGGTGGTCAAGAACTTTGTATGGGGGGAAATTATCTGCCGGCATGGGCTCCCTTTGGCCATTATCACAGATAACGGGCCACAGTTCGCTAGTAGGGAATTTGTAGACTTATGTGCCCAACTTGGCATAGATTTTCGGTTCGCCTCGGTTCATCACCCCCGAAGCAACAGACAGGTAGAAGCCGCGAACAAGATCATCGTGAACCTCTTGAAGAAAAAGGTAGAAAATCTGGGGGGATGTTGGATGGAGCAACTCCCCTCCGTTCTTTGGGCTCTGAGGACTACACCAAATACCGCCACAGGAGAGACACCCTTCAGACTCTCCCATGGCTCGGAGGCCGTCATACCTGTAGAATTCGAAGTTGAATCCCATAGGGTGACAGTGGCGAGGAGAGGAGATGAAGGATGGAAAGAGGACAATGGGGAGGAGCAGAAGCTCTCTCTCGAATTGGTAGAGGAGCTCAGGGAGCTAGCGTCAATCCAGCAGGAGGAAGTCAAGCGCCGAATGTCCAAGTACTTTGATAAGCACATCAGGATAAAACAGTTCCAAAAGGAGGACGTGGTCCTCAAGAAGGTAGATGCCGCAGGCAGGGGGGCCTCCGTGGGGAAGCTCAACCCCAACTGGGAGGGTCCCTTTATTGTAAAGGAGGTCTTGAAGTCAGAGGGATACCACCTCCAAGATATGGACGGGATGACCTTGGATCACGCCCAAAGCGGTGACGATCTGAAGCGATTTTATCCCTAATGTTATACCCTCTTGTATTTATTTGAACATGTTTCTAAAAAGATTTTCCTACTTGTATGCATGACACAATTTCTCGGTACAATGCACTTCGAGGCAACCGTTCTTGAAAGATGAGATTATTTTGGAGGAAGAGAGGAGACCCAGAGCAGACCCGCTGACTAGGCTCCCATCAAGCTGGCAGGGCTGTAGGATCACTCGGTGGTTGGAGGTTGTTTGGAGAGGAGACCCCGAGCAGACTTGCTGACCAGGCTCCCATCAAGTTGACAGGGCTGTAGGCTCACTCGGTGGTTGGAGGTTGTTTGGAGAGGAGACCCCGAGCAGACCCGCTGACCATGCTCCCATCAAGCTGGCAGGGCTGTAGGATCACTCGGTGGTTGGAGGTTGTTTGGAGAGGAGACCCCGAGCAGACCCGTTGACCAGGCTCCCATCAAGCTGGCAGGGCTGTAGGCTCACTCGGTGGTTGGAGGTTGTTTGGAGAGGAGACCCCGAGCAGACCCGCTGACCAGGCTCCCATCAAGCTGGCAGGGCTGTAGGCTCACTCGGTGGTTGGAGGTTGTTTGGAGAGGAGACCCCGAGCAGACCCGCTGACCAGGCTCCCATCAAGCTGGCAGGGCTGTAGGCTCACTCGGTGGTTGGAAGCTATTTGGAGAGGAGACCCCGAGCAGACCCGCTGACCAGGCTCCCATCAAGCTTGCAGGGATGTAGGCTCACTCGATGGTTGGAGGCTGTTTGGAGATGAGACCCCGAGCAGACCCGCTGACCAGGCTCCCATCAAGCTGGCAGGGCTGTAGGCTCACACCAGGCTCCCATCAAGCTGGCAGAGCTGTAGGCTCACTCGGTGGTTGGAGGCTGTTTGTTGAGGAGACCCTGAGCAGACCCGCTGACCAGGCTCCCATCAAGCTGGCAGGGCTGTAGGCTCACTCGGTTGTTGGAGAGGGTTTTGGAGAGGATCAGGGAAGCACACGTTGACCGGGACCGCCAAGTGGGTGAGACCGATGAGTGGTTGTGAAACAATAATGAGAGATGGAAAGCCCCAAAGGGAAAACCACACTATTGATCAGTAAGAGGAAGGACTTTGATCGTAAAGGAGTAGGAGAATCCCCTGCCCCAAGGAAAAGGAGAGGGGACAAACTCGTAAAGGCCACTCGCTCCGAGAGGTATGAGGGAGCGAGGCGAGATGGGGGGAAAAAGGCATTCCCATGCGCGAGAACCACGGGGACACGACAACTCGCCCCCTGGTCCAGGTCCGCTATCGCTAGTGGGCGAGACGAGTGGCGACACCCTCTCGGAGGTGAATGGATCCCCAGATCCCGCAAGCAATCGAAAAAAAAAGAGAGGACTAGCCCTAGAACAACACACGGGTAATATATATATACACAGCATATCCAGTAAAATAGTCCAATACGAAATTACATCAGTGGCAAAAAGAAGCACCGTAAGTAAAAGAAAAGTAGAACTCGGGAAGCTTTAATCCTTCTCGCTGGCCGACGAACCCTCTCCCTCGCCGTAGATCTCCAGCACAAGGTCGCGAGCGGTAACGTACTCGCAATCATCCTTGACGACGCTCATCTCATGCATCATCTACAGGATCAACTCGGTGGTTCGGATGTTGGCGTCTCGGCATAACTCCTCGACCTCCTCATGGGTATACAGAGAAGGGGGAGGTGGGGGAATCGCCGAGCGAGAGTTCGAAGGGGCGGCACCCTTGAGTTGGGTGACCTGGGCCCTTAGCTCCTTCACCTCTGCTTCCAGCTCCGCTATGCGTGAGTGTAACCTCTCAGCCATCTCGGTATCTTGCAGAAAGTCTTTGTTAGATTGGGGTCAGGTACATCGAAAATGAGCTAAGGGAGAACTCACCACTCCGCCGCGAGCCTTGGCAAGAAGGTTCTCGGCCACCTCTAGTCTCTTCGCTAGATCTCCCGACTTCTCGCGCTCGGCGGCAAAGTTGGCCTCAGATTCTTTCCAGTTTTGGTTGTTGAAAATCAGGCGGCGCGAGAGCCTATGCGAAAGCTCCAAGGTGCGCAGTTGGGATTGCGTCACCCTCAGGACCAGATCTCGCGAGGAGGCCTTGTCAAGGGGATCGGTACCATGACCTCCGTAAAGACCAAAGCCCAAGGAGAAGGCGTGGCCCGTAGGATGGTCCTGCTCCCTCTAGGAGGGGAGGAGAGTAGAGATTGAGACCCGATGCGCCCCTTTGTCCCAGATCAGTTTTGGGTCGTTGGCAGCATCAGTGACAGCGGGGCCCATGTTGAAGTTGAAGTGGGCAGACGGCGTGGGGAAGCGAGAAGGAGCCCCCTCGCGAGAAGGGGACCTGGTTGGTTGTTGAGAAGAGCTAGCGTGTTGCGCGAGCGAGGCCGTTTCTTCAGATAGCAAGACGGCCTTATGAGGAGAAACCCGAGGGGGGGGGGGACGGAGGGGACTGGGACCCTAGGGAAATGGGGCTTAGTGACCCAGACACCACCGTCCCCTCGGGAGCTTTCTTGTCAGGTGGGAGAGTGACTACCTTCTTCACCTTCGTTTTCATTTTTTTCGAGGGGCTGAGGCGAGACGGAGCGGGGTCTTCGGCCGACCTCTTCTTTAGGGAGGGGGTCAAAGATTCTTTGGCCGCCTCTGCCGCCATGTTGGCGAGAGCGACGCCCTTGGTCGGCTTGATGTTACTTTTGTAAGGGGGGTGAACTGATACGTTCCTCTCTTCTGATAAAGGCGAGACGGAATGTTATCACGGATACCAACCATTAGCGAGAAGCAAATAATAAAGGCGAGACTAAAAAAAGGAAGGTCGAGCATACCTTCACCAGGAAGTACAGGGAGGAGCGAGCCGAGACCACGTCTCAAATACTGGACCTCAAAGTTTTTTCCGGCGAGATACTCACAGAGGAGCTTATCCGTGCCGCCGACTTGGGGGTTGCGTAAAAGACTTCGGCGGGCGAGACAGGCGCGAGCGGAATGCCACCCAGGTTGCCGCAAATGAAGACGAACTGCGTGAGCCAATGATGATTCTTGTTGGGAGTCTCGCAGACTTTGAGACCTTGCCCTGTGAAGTAGGACATCCCGTCCTGATTTGCGTGATAAATAAAGAGCTTGCGGAAAACTGTGAGGCTGAACTCTATTCGCTCTCGTCGCATGTAGCTCGCAAAGGCGACCAGAACGGTGATGGCGTTAGGGTTCAGCTGGGCTGGCACGACGCCGAAATATTTCAAGACCTGTTTCACCTCCGGCCAGAGGGGTAATCTCAACCCCGCCTCGAAGTGCGAGACGGGGAAGGAAAGCTCTCCGGGATAGAACATGTTTATGCTCTCGCCAATCGGGGGGGGGGGGGGGGGCGATTCAAAGCCTTCCGGCAAGTACTCGCGAGCGAAGGCATCGTACTCGTCCACGGAGATACGCCCGGGCGGAAAGTCATGGTCCGCGAATCGCTTCCCGCAGCGGCTTCGTCCCTCGCCATCTTCCGGCCTTTTCTTTCCCATAATCAGGCGAGACGGCTGGAATAAGGGACTAGGGAAGCTAGCGAGGTGACCTGAGAGAGAAGAGGCGAGGCGGCCGACGAACCGTGGGCGCGCGAGATGGACGAAGGAGAAGAACGAAGGGTTGAGATGGAGCGACTTATGAAAGCGTAGGTCTGACCCCGGAAAAAGGGGTATTTATAATAATCATGAGATTTGGGGAAAATATACGGACGAAGAAGTTGCGTAGAGGAAGGGGAAGAGGAGGCCGGCCTCTTTCTCTCTCCAAACCTCGATTTCCGCGGCCCTAAGTGGGCCCTCAGCACGGCCAAGCGGCAGGAAATAAATTGGAATTAAAAAAATGGTAAATCAAGGAAAAATTAGCATAAGTGCAAAATTTAAATGCTGTGTTATGAAAAATCGAAAAGCAGGCAATTATCAAACCAATAAAGTTCTTCTCGCGCAAAGCGGGTGGCGAGTTCGCAGGGCACATGGTATAGGGGGGACGAAAACATAAATAAGATTATTATATTTGTAAACGAAGGGAATAGAGGCGAGACTCGACGAAAACTTGTCAATTCTTGTGCCACCTCCAACGCCCCCCGCCGCGAGATCTTGCACAGGGAGGGCGGTTGGGGAGGTGGAAAGCGCGAGCCGCGTCGACACCACGTCAAGCAAGACAGAGCTGTTGGTAGACCTCGCTCAAAATCGCCTGGGGGTCAGTCTCGTCTATCTCAAGATAAACATCAATCTCCGAAGAAAGGCGGGCACACTCCACTTCCAGCCCATCGATTCGATGGTCCGCAGCTTGTTTCCCTTTCTCCAGCTCCTGAATGATGCGCGCGTGCTTCCGCAGCATCTCCGCTACCCTACGCTTCATTTCCAACAGATCCATAGGGTCGCCGAGGTAGTCTTCAATTTCATCTATGGGAGGAGGGGGCGAGATGACCATCTGCCTGGAGTAATCTTCAACGGGCGAGTCCTCAGCATTCGAGTCACACACACCTGCGTGGAGAACTTGGAAGGTGAAATGGAGAAGTTGTAGCAAGGAAAGGCCCAAAAGGAAAACCCTCTTACCAAGGCGGCGACAGGAACCCGCAGTATTAGGAGGATCATCCTTCCCCGTCTCGGGAGCAGAGGAAGGAGTAGAGGGTTGTGGCGAGACGGACTGGTGGCGGTGTTCAGAGATATTGATTCGTATGGTCTCCGGACGATGAGAAGGCGCCGGGACCTTCTAAGTACGGGCAGCAAGTAAGCAGACAAGCGAGATAGAGATAACAGCATATCGATGTGGACGGATTTACCTCCTTTTCTCTAGGGTTGGTCGGGGGAGGAGGGATGCGCCTCCCCGGGAAGGTGCGAGAAGGCTCCCCCGCCGAGAGGGAAGGATCAGCAGCTTTCGCCTTCTTGGGAGGGGAAGAGGAGGGTGGTAAAGATGGAGGAGCGCGCACCAGAATCTTGTTCAGAGCCACCGCAGCCGCCTTGTTCCTCTGACGCACCGCCGCGATGCAGTCACAGAAACTTTGGCTGAGAGACATAGGGACGGAATCTAGAAGGGGATAGGGGGAAGGAAACGGCCTCATGCAGTGAGAAAAGTCCGGTATTTATAGATTGTGCAAGGGGCCCACCAAAATATTCCCTCATAAATCCTCTTTAATGATGCGAGCCTCGGTTGGACTATCTTTCTGAGTTTGTAACAACCTCGAAAAGAGCGGGGATTGTGTATAACCTCGGGCTCACAGGGGCCAGAGGCTTGAAAAAGGGGGGCTAGGCGAGACGGCCCAATACAGTCATCAATTCGCAGAGTGAGTGGATCCTGCCCAGGGTAACAGGCGAGAGGGCCCAAGTGTGAAGGGCCTGAGCGAGAGATGCGTCATGAGATGGGCAAGTCAGCGCCAAAGGAGGAGGCACTCGCGGGCAAGTAGCCGACTCGCCATGCGAGAGGACTTCAGGGGGGAGCTCTCGCTAGCGAGACGGAGCTCTCTCCAGGCGAGAAGCCTCCAGAGGGAAGCTCTCGCCAGGCGAGAAGACCCTGGAGGGGAGGTCTCGCCAAATCCCCGGTTCGGTTTAAGACCAGTTCAGGTAGGGCCGAGTCTATCTTTCAGCCCCACAGAATTTTACGCTTTTGCCCTAGGTGGCCTGCATGTAGCCCTTCAGAACAGCGGAGTATGGCTGTTGACAGACCCGACTAAGGGTATTCTAGTAATTTCAGGACAGCTCCAGTTTGTTATTAGCAGTCCCAGTTCAGTGGCCTATAAATAGACTGGTAAGGTGCCTTAGAAGAGACAAATTTTCCTAACTCTCATTCTCTCTTTCTAAGGCACTTAGCCCAACATTGGCTAGGGAGGGGAAGGATTCCAATTCTTCCGGGTGAGAGGTGGGACCTCCGCGTTGAGGCCTCCGGTCTAGTCTTTTGAGAGCCTTGTCCAGAGGGTCGTCTGAAGAGAGTAAGAGCGAGCTGCATCTTCAAATTCCGAGCTTTAGGAGGGACCGATTTTATTGGTTCCAACATTGTGCACGTAGGAGGTTTGGCGGGATGACGCACATGACGTCTTCTTCTATGGAATGTCTTGGACTTAGATTTTCGGGTGGCCCGGTTGGTGGAGAAGGCTCGTAGGAGAATTCCGGCAAAGCTCCAACCTGAGGAAAAAAGAAAGTCAGGAGGAGAAAAGTTAGAAATGAAGGGTCCTGAGGCCTTTTTATAGGCTCCAGGAGGTGATTACGCTGCTATCCACACACCGTAACCACCCAGGATTACTAATTGTAGACCGCGCTTAATATAGTTTCGAGTAGATGTTATGCGTATAATATTTACTAAATGCAATCCGATTTTTAATCAATGATAACCCCCCACTAATCATGACGGCTAGTGGCTGGTTATCCATGAAATAGATGGCAGTGATCGCAGCGGAATGATTAGACGATGGGGAAGGCCTGCTACGAAAGAGCGATCATCTCACCAGCGGTCGGTCGCCGACGAGGGGAGAGGAGTTGTGGCCGGCCGTCCCGGCGGGTGAGATCGCAGGGACGGGTGGCCGGACGCAGCCGTCCCTTTTGGGCGGCGCCCCACGACCATGGGAGGTGGCTGTGGGGTGGGGCGGCCAGGCGAGGCCGCTTCTTGCGGGCGGTGTCCCGCGGTCTCAGGAGGCGGCAGCGGCGTGGGGCGGCCGGCCGCGGGGAGGGGTAGTGGGCGGCGCCCCGCAACCGCGAGAGGCGGCCACGGGGAGGGGCGGTTGCGGCGTGGGTCCGGCGGGCTGGCCGGTCACGAGCCGTCCGATGTCGGCGCTGGCGGGCGGTCGTGGTGGTGGATCAGACGGCGGGCGTAGATCGTGTGTGGCGATCGTGAGTGTGACGGTTAAACCCATGATCCCACCAAGTTAGTGAGGATCATGAGGAGGATATTATATGCACTCCAATATTCTATAAATTTCATGACGGCCTCATCAAGTATAAAACTGAATTCCATAGAATTAAATAAATTCCAACTCCGTGAAAATTCCTTACATCCAAACACTGCCCTATTTCAAATTCCCAAATTCAAGAGATCCGAACTAACGCCCCTGGGCTCCCCATACCATAGATTTTGAAACTATGGTCACGTTTGGCTCCCGACGTCAACAAATACGATCTCTAGAAGACATGTGACGCGGTTCGGTGGCCGAATTCTTTCACTACATTTATTATTTGTCATAACCTACGAATATCATTTAGATTTACAAATCTATCCTGAAGATATATATATTGTCCTCCAAATCCCCGTGGCAGCAAATTGTAATTTTGGCCCGTCCCAGATGCCTTTTTAGAAAGTAACCCCGGAGTCAAGCTTCTTCCAAGTTCCATCGCACCCATTTACTTATTAATCCTTCGGGGGGCTCGCAACTTTTTCCCAGCAAAATCCCTGCGAGTAGGTCGGCGAAGAAGGTGAACAGATTCACCGCCCCGACGGCGATCTCCATCTCCACCCGCATAATGACGGCTCTTCTTCTCATTCTATATCTGGTGACAGCTTCCCTGGTAATCTTCCCCGCGGCAGCGGAGATCCGGGAGACGAAGTTGGAATCTGATACCAGGACAGTCATTCCCTTCGACGAATTCGGATTCACCAACACCGGAGTACTCGATCTCAAAGTATCCGGGATCTCCCTCTCCGATACCAATCCCGACATCGATCTGTCGCAGCTAGGTTTCTTCATCAGCACCCTCGACGCCTGGATCCATGTCCTGCAGCAGATCCAGGAGTTAGATGTCACATGCGCTCTCCAATCTGATCTCGTTAAGCTCGTCTACTCTCTCGATCGCCTTCCTGCCGCATCCCCTGCCGGTCGCGCCGCAAGCTTTGCCTCCCTCTTCAATGTAACCGATCCGGGGCAGTACACCCTCCTCTTTGCCAACTGCCTACCGCAGCTTCAAGTCTCCATGTACGTACAGTCCGCCATGTACAACGTCGAGCCCCGCTCCGGCCACCGCGTCTACCTCTCCGCCGGGTCCGCCGTTCTCCCCTTAGTCTACTTCCTTTTCTTCCTCGCCTACTGTGGTATTGCAGCGATTTGGGTCTCTGTTTTAGTTCGCAAGCGGCTGACCGCCTACCGGATCCACTACTTCATGCTAGCCGTTGTCATCTTTAAGGCGCTTAATCTCCTAAGCGAGGCCGAGGACAAGTCGTATATTAAACGTACTGGAAGCGCCCATGGATGGGACATTCTCTTCTATATCTTTAGTTTCTTGAAGGGGATTTCTCTTTTCACCCTCATCGTTCTGATTGGAACTGGTTGGTCCTTCCTCAAACCATACCTCCAGGACAAAGAGAAGAAGGTTCTCATGGTAGTAATCCCGCTCCAGGTTGTTGCTAACATAGCTCAGGTGGCGATCGGTGAATCTGGACCTTATGCCAGAGATTGGGTTACGTGGAAGCAAATCTTCCTTCTCGTTGATGTCATTTGTTGCTGTGCAGTTCTCTTCCCCATTGTCTGGTCCATTAAAAACCTTCGAGAAGCTGCAAGAACGGATGGCAAAGCTGCCGTTAATCTGATGAAGCTCACACTATTCAGACAGTATTATATCGTAGTTATCTGCTACATCTATTTTACCCGTGTGGTGGTGTACGCGCTAGTAACAATCACATCTTATCAATACATTTGGACAAGTGTGGTTGCAGGGGAGCTGGCTACCCTTGCTTTCTATATATTCACTGGATACAAATTCAGGCCTGAGGTACACAATCCATACTTTGTGATTGATGATGATGAAGAAGAAGCAGCCGTCGAGGCTCTCAAGCTTGATGACGAATTTGAATTGTGATTGTAGAAAAATAGCTGATGGTAAGGAAATGTACTTCCTTGTTTGCACAGGAGATTATATTTGCACACAACTTCTCATCTTAGAAAGTTTCAGCCTCATGTAGTATTATTTGTTTTTTTCTAATGTAATTTTGTTTGTACTCCATTATCTACTTCAACAGTATTACAGGTTTTAATAATGGTCTTCTGTTTGATATCTACTTCAAAAGTGTTGGCAGCATTGTATTTTCTCATTAAGTATTAAAATTTACTTATGCAGGTTGTGCAGGGGAAGAATGCCAAACAACAAAGATTGCAAATGCTACGAGAACTGGGTTGGGAAGATGTCACGACCACCCTTCGCTTTATCTCCCACCTCCTGTTGTTCTTCTCATCTTTGCATGTTAACACCCTCCATCCTCCTCCCGCATCATTCCTGTCGGAGAACTACAACACCACAAGCGGTGGAGGCTGAAGTTTTCGTGGGGGGGGGGAGTTTTCGTTAGTGATGGGGAGCGGGCGCTAGTTTTCGTGAGTGAGATGGGGAGCGGGCAGAGTTTTAGGGCTTCATTGAGAGGAGTTTTTTGATCCAACGTCCGAAATTGCTGCAGTGGTTTTGATCCAACGGTCATTAATGGAGGAGTGGTTAAAGTTCGGTCTCAATGGTCCAATATGTATTTGCTCATAGAATATAGATATATATCATAAAGAAAAACATTCATGACTGTTAAGTTTAAAGGGGATAAGGGGAATATAAATACTCTGATTTCAACCCAACCCAGATAGCTACAATCCTTGAAGCAAACAATAAGAACACAGCACAGCAACGCCACATAAAACGGTTATAGAAGATAGAGGAATGATTCCATCTGAGAGCAAGACAGCCCTGAGAGGTGAGGGGAAGCAGTTCCCGATTCAGCCGCCTATCGCATACAATCCAGAAGTTCACGATAAAAAAACCCAACCCTAATAACCTGGTTACTTATAAGACTTGTAACCCGGTTAATTACAAAAATACCCCCCCATCAAAAGATAACAAAAAGGATCATAACAATACATTCCCCCCACAACTTCCTTGTTCTCAAGGAATAATGAAATAGGGGTATCGTCGCTTGAACGATTCCAGCTCCTCCCAAGTTGCTTCTTCTTTGGTCCCATTCATCCATTGCACTAGAACTTGTGTCATCACCCTGCCGCTATTTGGTGCGTTGCGGCGCTTCAAGATACATTGCGGTTCCACCATCAAGTTGCCCTCCGAGTTGGTGATGTTTGGCAGCGGAAGTGGTTGGAAGGGGCTGTCCACAACATGTTCCCTAAGTTGGGAAACATGAAATGTGTGGTGTATTTTGGCGTCGGTCGGCAACTCCAGTTTATATGCCACGGTGCCGATGCGTTCCAACACTCGGAAGGGTCCAAAAAACCTTGGTGATAATTTGTGAAATCCATGGTTGCGGAGACTTGTTTGTTTGTACGGTTGGAGACGGACATATTCCCATGAGCCCACCTCTAAGGTCCTCTCCCTCCTCTTTCTATCTGCCATGACGCGCATCCTATTTTGTGCTTGGGCCAAGTTGGTCTTCAATAATGAGATCACCTTCTCCCGCGCCTCAAGGGAACGATCCATCTCTTCGGTTCGCGCCTCCCCGGAAATGTACGGAATGTGAATGGCCGGTTCTTGCCCATAAACTACTTCATAAGGGGTCATTTTAATGGCGGTATGATAGGTAGTGTTGTACCACCATTCGGCTAGCGGTAACCACGTAGCCCACATTCGCGGTCGTTCAAAGCACATGCACCTCAAATATCCCTCCAAAAAACGGTTGACGACTTCCGTCTGTCCGTCTGTTTGCGGATGATAAGCTGTAGAAAACTTCAACTGTACGCCAAGAATGGTGAAAACCTCTTGCCAAAATTGGCTTAGAAAAGATGTGTCCCAATCACTAACTATGGACGCCGGCAACCCATGGAGCCTCACAATTGAATCTAAGAAGAGCTGGGCTACTCCTTGTGCGGTGTACGGGTGAGAGAGAGAGCTGAAATGGGCTTGTTTACTTAGACGGTTCACCACCACAAGTATCGTAGTCATCCCCTTACTTTTGGGCAACCCCTCTATAAAATCCAACGATATGTCTTGCCAAACTCGAGACGGAATCGGTAGTGGCTGCAATAGCCCCATCGGCTTCTGCGTATCAGCTTTGCATTGTTGGCACACCCCACACTGTTGGATGTACGCGTACACCTCCGGTTTCATCCTTTTCCAGTAAAAGATGTTCTTGAGCCTCCGGTATATGGCATTGATACCCGAGTGCCCTCCAACCGCCCCATCATGGTATAATTTCAGCAATGTTTCCTTCAGTTTCGGGTCCTTTCCAACCACTAATCGCCCTTTGCGTTTCAACAATCCGTTAGCCCATGTATACTTCGGACAACTAGCGGGATCTAGCTCCTTTTGAGTCACGACACGTTGGAGATCCACGTCTTTTGCCCATGAGTCACGCACTTGTTGATGCAGTGACCCAGAGCCGACCCGCTCTGTCGGCATCGCACCGAGCCAGAGGAGCACGTCTAGACAGCCCACTGCCGGGCTGCAGCCCAAGCACCCCACCCATGACCGCACCTATTCTCAGCGCGGCGGGATGTTGAGGCGAGGTCTCGAACCCAGCCCCCTTGATAAAGAGCTGTTAGGAAAGCTCTTTATCAAGGGGGCTGGGTTCGAGACCTCGCCTCAACATCCCGCCGCGCTGAGAATAGGTGCGGTCATGGGTGGGGTGCTTGGGCTGCAGCCCGGCAGTGGGCTGTCTAGACGTGCTCCTCTGGCTCGGTGCGATGCCGACAGAGCGGGTCGACTCTGGGTCACTGCATCACTTGTTGTAGGATGTTAGACCGGATAGTAACCATCGTATTTAGTTCTCCCTTGTCCACTGCATCTTTTCGCGAAAGCGCGTCCGCACATATGTTCTCCTTGCCTTGTTTGTACTGGATGGTGTAATCATAGCCTAAGAGTTTGGCGAGATATTTTTGTTGTGCCGGCGTTGCAAGCTTTTGAACAAGTAAATATTTCAAGGAGCGTTGGTCCGTCTTGATCACAAAAGAATTCCCCAATAAATAATGCCGCCATTGTTGTACCGCCATCACGATCGCGAGGAGTTCTTTTTCATACACGGACATGGCCGCATTCTTCTTCCCAAGTGCCCGACTGAAATAAGCAATCGGTCGCCCTTCTTGCATTAAAACAGCCCCAACTCCCGTCTCCGACGCGTCGGATTCCAGGACGAATGGCTTGTGAAAATCCGGTAGACACAACACCGGCGGTCCTGATACCGCTTCCTTGAGCTGAATGAAGGCCTGTTCAGCCTCCCGAGTCCACTTGAATCCCTTGCCTTGAAGCAACTCCGTGAGGGGCCGGGCAATACTCCCATAGTGCTGAATAAAGCGCCGGTAATACCCGGTGAGGCCTAGGAAGCCCCGCAATTTCTTCACCGTCGTAGGTTGAGGCCACTCTAACATAGCCTGGATCTTTAGGGGGTCGGTTTCTACCCCACGGGCGGAGATGAGATGCCCCAGATAATGTACTTCCGCATCCCAAACTCGCATTTGGATCTCTTGAGGAATAGCTTGTGATGTCGCAAGGTGGTAAAAGTGTACTCAAGATGTTGCAAATGCTCCCCCCATGACCTGCTAAAGACAAGAATGTCGTCAAAAAACACCAAAATAAACTTGCGCAGTTGCTCCTGAAAAACCTTGTTCATCAAGCTTTGGAATGTGGAAGGTGCGTTGGTTAGCCCAAATGGCATAGCCAAAAATTCATAATGCCCTTGGTGTGTCCGAAATGTCGTCTTGTGAATATCGACGTCCGCCATTCGGACTTGGTGGTAACCCGCCCGCAAGTCCAATTTAGAGAAGAATGTGGATCCACCCAGCTCGTCGATCAACTCTTCAATGACAGGAATTGGGAATTTCTCCTTGACGGTGTGTGTGTTGAGGTGACGGTAGTCGATGCATAGTCGCCATGTGCCATCCCCTTTTTTTACCAATACTACCGGTGAAGCAAACTGACTAAAACTGTGGCGGATCACTCCGGTGTGGAGCATCTCCTTAATGAGGTGCTCGATGACCGTCTTCTGTAACGGCGGGTATCGGTACGGGCGTAAATTGATATTCACCTTGTCCTCCTTAAGTACGATGCGGTGCTCATGCTCCCTTGTAGGTGACGGCCCTTTTGTTTCCTCAAAGAGATCTTGAAATGATTCCAAACAGCCTGCTAGCTGCTGCCCTTGGATGGTTTTCAGCATCGACTCCTGCTGGCCGGAATCAGCAGGTCCACTTGGACCCAGTCGGTCCTGTCCGCAGCTCAACATGCGCAGCTCCCCTTGTTCGTTCCCTTCTCTGGAGGTCGCTGAACTCTCCCAGATAGCTAACATATGGAATTGGCCATGTGCCACTCTATCGTGCTCTTCGTTGTGTCGTCGCATCCACGTTCCGGTGACGGGTTTAGAACCCCTAAGGGCCACTCGGTGGCCTTGATGAGTAAACTCCAATGTTAAGTTCCGGAAGTCCCACTGTAGAACTCCAAGTGTCACGAGCCATTGCACCCCTAGGACCATTTCGCAGCCGCCAAGGGGTAGTACCAGCATATCCGAAGTGAAGAGGACGCCCCGCATCCTCCATTGGAACCCCTCGACCTTATGGGAACTTGAAATGCATTTGCCATCCGTGACGGCGACATTGAACATGGGTATTGATACCAGCGGGCATTGTAACCTTGCCGCCGTTTCTCGGTCCAAGAAATTATGAGTGCTCCTGGAGTCAATCAGAATATGGACCGGTTGGCCATGATGAGATGTCATCACCCGCTTGGTATAAAAGTTGGCAGCCCCGGTTAGTGCATGCGTAGATACTTGTGGTGTGTCCGGTATGTGTTCATCCTCATAGATAAAGTCAAGGTCCTCCTCGAGGCCTTCTGCCTCTGGACTGTCCCCGTCATGTTCCGGAATGAGTTGTATTGCATAGGCTTGCTTGCGTCCTGCACACCGATGCCCGGGAGAGTACGGAGCATTGCAGCCAAAACACAAACCCTTGCTACGCTTATCTGCCACTTCTGCTGCGGTCAACCTTGGCCCCCCCAGCCGAATTAAACCCTCTGTTGGGTGAAGGATATGGCGGCCGGCTCGAGGTTGGAAGGTAACTAGCAGGTTGTCGGTTGGTGCGTTGAGCCGGTTCCGTAATTGAGCCTGAAGTGCGCTTAAGACGCAATTGTAGCTTGTGCTCTTGAAGGCAGGAAGAGAAGCAACGTTTGCAAGGTCTTGGGTTGGAACATGCGCACAGAATAGGCGATCTCCTCCTTCAACCCAGCAAGGCAAAAACTCATAGCATGGTCTTCTTGGATGTGGATGCGATGTCGGAGCATATCAAATTCCTCAAGGTATTGTTGGACCGTCCCTTGTTTGCGTAAATTTTTCAACTCCCAAATGGGATCGTCGAACAAGATTGACCCGAATCGTTTGGAGATGGCCTGGCTATACTCCTCCCACGTTGGTCCTTGGGGAGCGAGGCGAGATTTCATGAAAGCTTGGTGCCAAAAGAGGGCTTTTCCTTCCAAATGCATTGAAGCGAGTTGCACCTTGCTTTCCGGTGGCGTGCTGACAATGGCGAAAAACTGCTCACAACGAAAGAGCCATTCACGGACGACATCCCCATTGAAACAGGGAAATTCGATTCCTCCCTATCAGCTTCTCAACCCACAACGCCTCACTCTCGCTCTTGCTCTCTCCCGCCCGTGCCCTAGGCACCGCTCGGAATCCTCATCTAGTGTTGTCATCGCCGATCTCATTTTCCACATCCACCGAGCCTCCTTCGAAGGAATTGCTGCTGGTCCGCCTTCTACAAAAACCCGACGTCGCTCCTCTTCGTCGCTCTTACCCGTTGCCTGATACGATCCAAATGGATCGATGGTTTATACACTTGAAGATTCAATCGATTTTTTTTAGAGAAAGAAGATTCAATCAATTAAAGGGTCAACCACAACATCAAAAGAACATACACCCACACATTGATCAATCCCGAGGAAGAAACCCTTCCTGAGGAGATGATCTCTATAGCGGAAGGCACATGCGGTTCCGATCTACAGCCCAATCTTCACAAACATCACAATTCATAAGCTGAGGAAACACTACCCTTACTCGTCTATTTATAGCCAGCTGAAAACAGGAAGCAGACAAAACTACCCCCACCCAATTTTACCGCCAATCCGATCATACCCCATTCCTGATCATATCATTACTCCCTCCTCCAAATGTTCCTTGTCCTCAAGCTTTCCCATGTTGCGGCCGCCACCATCCCGTTGAGCCATTGAACAAATACTTGAGCGAGGTATTGGAGGCAATACGCCGGTGCTTGACCATACTTGTGCTTAATATGACTTTAAGGCGCCAAAGAATGATATCAACGTGAACGTTCGTGGGAGGGATTCCCTGAATGTATTCCAGAACGTTCGTGGGAGGGATGCCCTGAATATATTCCAGAACGTTCGTGGGAGGGATGCCCTGAATGTATTCCAGTCATCTCGTTGAATCAAGAGCAGCATTCAGATCGTGCTCCTCTTTGTAGATGAATGCATCGTCAAATCCAAACTTGCTTTTAAGGAGATCAGCCTTCTCCCGAGAGCCTGCACCTCCAACCACATAGCGACCCCTCAATTTAGCAAATTGGCCAACCAGTTGGCTAACAGCTCCCGAAGCAGCTGAAACAAAGACTGTTTCTCCTTTCTTAGGAGAGCTTTGTTCATTGAATCCAATATAAGCTGTAAGTCCAATCATTCCAAGAATTCCTATGTTGTAAGAGATCGGCATATCAGTATACTTTATTTTGGTCAGCCCTTCAGGTGCTTTTATGAGACTATATTCTCCCCATCCAGTTATGCCCCACACCAACTCTCTAGCTTGAAAGTTGAGATGCCCAGAGTCCACAACTCTCTGTACACCATTGCCAGTAATAACCATGACCTTTGCATAAGTATCCGCAGCTATCAATCCAACACAGTTAATTCCTAAATCAGATGGTAGCTCAGATCTGAGCGTTGGAAGTTCCATATTTTCTGGTTCTCTCTTCTCAAGTAGCGTGTCAATGAAAGAAGAGCGAACTTTGGAAGAGGATCCAACAGCAGGGGACGACCCCATTTTTCCAGAATTATTTTCAATTTTATCATCTCATACTTCTAGATCCAAACCAACATTGCCTGGCACTGATGGTCCCTGTCCATTCCTCTCTTCCTTGACATCAAACGCATCCGCGTTTATTGCAGCTTCACCCCTTGCATCTACTTCGATCTCTCTAAGAGCTCCACCGTGGAGATCCCTGGGCTGAAGCGAGCCAGCAAGGTAGTCAAGATTCACCTTCAGATCAGCACTGGTTTGCTGGTGATGCTGAAAAAACAACTCCAGTCCGCAGATTCTTCTGTTGCAGGGGCTGATTCCAACAAAATTGATGCTAGAATCAATAACCTCTGATGAAGACTTCATGATGCAAGAATCAGGTTGTAGTCTAGATCTAAACGTTGGAAGCATCGGCTGCACAGTATGATCGTGCGATGCAGAGCTTCTTGCTGCTGCTGCGGAAGCTTTAACTCTGGCTGAAGATCTGTTGAAGACGGAAATTCTGATGCCGGCATGTTCGCAGAGACCCGAGAAACGGCGGTGGCCGATCGGAGACTAGCCAACCTATGACGCAACTCCCCCATGTCGCGGCTGTGCTGATCGCGGAGATTTTGTAGCTTACGTGCCGTCGACTCTTGATGTCGCCGGAGCACCTCGCTGATCTCCTCAAAAGTGCGCTTATGCCGATCAATCAGACATTGGCCGGCCAGGATCAAATCCTGTTGAAGAAGGGTAGATTGCTTGCTAGCAGAAATCACCATTGCCACCAGGAATCAAAATCAGAAGAGGGGTGAATGACTTGATCCGATTCTTGTTTGCCTGATGCGTTAACTGATACCTTGATACCTTGATGCACTCTTGATAGAATTATGAGAGACTTATGCGATCTTCTAGGAGAGACATGAATCCTAAGAGGAAGTAATCTGATACGATCAATCCTCAGAACCGATCAACAATTCAGACTCGATTCTTGCTTGCCGGCGGAAGGAGTTGATCCCTCTGATACCAATGATACAATCCAAATGGATCGATGGTTTATAAACTTGAAGATTCAATCGATTAAAGCGTCAACCACAACATCAAAAGAACATACACCCACACATTGATCAATCCCGAGAATGAAACCCTTCCTGAGGAGATGATCTCTATAGCGGAAGGCACATGCGGTTCCGATCTACAGCCTTCACACACATCACAATTCATAAGCTGAGGAAACACTACCCTTACCCGTCTATTTATAGCCAGTTGAAAACAGGAAACAGACAAAACTACCCCCACCCAATTTTCCCGCCAATCCGATCATATCCCATTCCTGATCATATCATTGCCGCTCCACCGCGATTTTCCTCTTTGCGGAGATCCCGACATTACCGCTTTCACTCTCCTTTCCCCCTTTCTCTTCCTGTGGTGCCCTATATCTTTCTTCCCACCGATCACAAGCGACATAGCATTCACGTCGGATATCCTGATGGTAGCTCCAAATCACATGATGCTTTTTTTGATCTTGTCACAATGACCGGTGAGCCCCAACTCCTCGGCTAGCTCTGCTCTAGGGGGTCGCTGCTGCCCTCGACAAAGTTTATCAGGGCATCGTCATCCTCTACAGAATCCCGGGCATCATCAGTCAATCTACCCAGGTACATTCGTTTACCTCGAAGACATTATTAGGGCATGCATCTTAGGCCTTAGCTCAGTTCTCCCCAGCCCGTACTTCCTTCTAAGGACATTTGACGAATTGTATTTCCCCGGCAGCTACTCCAGCGCCCTTTCGTTCAACTGTAAGTCTCCCAAGATTTTAATTTTTTTGCTTTAGAGTTCCCGTTCGTGAAGAAGACAATGTAAATTCAGTCTTCCCCTCCCTGCGCTCCATTTTCCACTCCTTTCACTCCATCTTCTCCTTAGTATTCAGTCTTCCCTTCCCTGTGCTCCATCTTCCCGTCCCTGCACTCCTTCTTCTCCTTAGTAATGGAAAGAGCTGTGATTTCAAATCTCTTACTGTATTGCTCTGCAATCTTCTGGTCGTTTGCCTTTGCTATTTTTTCTAACACTTTCCCTCACTCAGTTGTTTGAAATATGCTTGGGAACTATTTTGGCTAGCATTCTTTAACATTGTGAATTCAGTTACGCTGAAGGGATGGAATGTACAGGTTATTCAGACTGGTCATGCTATCAGGGTATTGATTAGGGATTTCTTTGATTTGTTTGGGACTGCTTTACTTTTTGGTTTGTGTACTGTTTACTGTAGGACTGTGGCTTAAAGAAGGAAGCCAGTTCTATGTGCTACAATAAATTTGGGTTTATTCAAGTTTCGTCTTAGGTATTCTTTACATGTATTTCTATACCCATAATTTTAACTTACAATTACTTCTTTGAGTACTTAAATGCATTGTTCTTCTACTTGATAAATGCAATCTGGTCGTTTGCCTTTGCATTTAAGTACCCTGAGGGGAAGCTTGAAATTTTGGGTAATATTTTGGATTCTTTATGGAGTTCTATTTTGGATAAATGCATTATTCTTTTGATTGAATGTCCAGTTATTATTTGTCTCACATAATAGTTCTTATCTAATGTCATGCTGCATATTTGTTTTAATGATATCGTTCATCAGAGTTGTTAATTGAGTGAAATTGTACCACCAAATTTTGAAAGCATTAACCCCATGAGCTTTTTCTACATTAAGCATGAATATGTACTTTGATTTATTATTACTGACAAATCGTTAATCTATACAATGGATTTTAGGGCATTTGCAAAAGTTAAATAGAGAAAATTGGGGGGAGTTAAGAACAACTTTCTTTTGCGGTTAAGGAGCACCAGTCCACATGTGGGAGTAGTGATAGAGATCGTCTTCAGACTACGCGTCGCAAGTCAGCGGGACCCACTTTTGTATATTCGTGCAGGAGGCGATGATCGAATCGACAATTCGAGACCACGAGAGCGTCCGGCTCTTCACGCTATTATTTATTTATTTATTTTTGGTGTTTTAGGGACTCGGGCGTAACGACCAATCATATCCATTCACGCCTGGTGCCTAACCACCCCCTCTTGTTATAAATAGGGGCGGGTGCTGCCGTTTATTTTCATTGCTAAGTTTTGTGAGAGAATCCAGATCCAGAAAATCTTGGTTGGACCGACCAACTTCATTTTCGTGAACCTAACACAACGCTTGTCACTCATGTCATACCACTTAAAGTAGTGGTCCATCTACTAAAGCCATTTACTAAAACTCTTCGAGTCAAGCTAACCATCGAAGGTGAGGCCTTTAATGTGTATACGACGGGTAATACCGTAATCAACACACGGTGCTCGACTTGGCTTGGGATAATCATCAAAGTAATCATCCGGTTCTAGTCAGAATGGTCCCGAGCTCTATCCTGTGGAGCTGGACGTCGTGGGGGAGCATGTGCAGGCTGACAGACTCGAACATAATCAAGAGGTTCCTTTCGGTGTGGAGCAGGCTCTCGAAGTGGACCGTCCTCTCGTGGTGGTCGATTCCTAGCACACACGTCTTGTGGTGGGAGGGCAAACCGTCCTTCCTCAAAGGGAACATCAGATGAAGTGGGTGAGTTGTCCTTGCTTTGGGAAGCAGCGTGCTCTCACTGAATCTCTACGAAGCCGACGCAGGTGCGAAGATCGTCATATAGTGTTGTCATTTGATCAAATTGATCTAACATCAAGCGTTGGAACTCCGCTAGTGTCAACTCCGAATTGGAGTTGGTGGCTCTCTCGACGGTTAGGTTCGGGTCAGACATGGTTTGACGGTACGAACTACCACTACGTAACATGCAAGTGCCCTAACCCGGACTTTGATACCAAATTGGACGCAGGGTAGACTGTTTGACTTGGCTGTGCCGACACTAGTGCAAACCTAAGTGGATGTGATGCAGAATGAACTTACATAAATACAACTTAAACGAAAATGCAAATGGTTTTAAGTCAATTATTCCAAAATTAAAATTTGCAGTAATGATTTTATAACAGAGGCAAATTAACACAAGATGATTAATAAATTTTCAGACGCACAAGCAAATCACGCTAACGCTCGCACCAAGTGCTATTTACCACATCGTCCATGATTAAGCTATATAGAATAAAGACAATAAAGAACAAATACGCTAAGGAGTCAAACACTCAAACAATTATGAAATATTTTCCAGTAGTCAATAATGAAGTAAATAAAAATACAACACAATAATACCTCAGGTAACAAAGAAGATCCGACAATGGCTACAGAAGTGGCACCATGAGACGAAGGTATGACAATGCCTCAGTCGGGTTATGATGGTTTCAGGATAGGAAAGAAATGTGGTAGGATTAAACAGTGGCTCCACGACTGAGGAAGGGGAGTGGAAAGAAGTACTATTGCATTGGGATTCACTGGTGGATGGCGGGAGGTTGACTGGGACAAAACAAGAGAGGTCTCTGGGTAGATATGATGATGGTAGGGGTAGTCGACGCTGGGAAGATGAGGTTTTAGACAATGGTGGAAGTGTTGTGGCAGAGGGCTTGCGGCAGGGTGGAAACGAGATATAAAGGCGTTGTGGAGGAAGGGGTCGACAACAATGTTTAGGGGAGAAACTGGAGGTTGTTGGTGGAAGAGGGAAGAAGACAATTGTGTGGCATCAGAGTCGGCGTCGGTTGGCGGAAGTGAAGTTGCCAGAGGCTAACGGGATTGAAGAAGAGTGGCGGTACGGGGCGGAAGCTGTCCAGAAGACTTAACGGTGCCTTCGACCGACTAGACGAGGGTGGCCAGGGCGGGATACATCGAACACTTCAACGATATGGGGGATACTGGATGAGTAGACGTGCGGTTCTACAGTTACAGGCGTGGAGGGGATGGTGAATAGGACAAGAATCATGCGGTTGCAGGGATGAACAGTGGCTGTTTTACAATGAATCGTGGAATAACTGTGATGTGCACGAGAGAAGGAAATGCCACAATAAAAAAATTTGAAATAACATTAGTCGTGACGTCGCACCCCGGATTTTGCGGCGTCGCACCACGAGTGATTACCATATTTGAATTCTCTCACAAAACTCAGCAATGAAAATAAACTACAGCACCATTACTACAAATTTTAATTTCAAAATAATTTATTTAAAACTATTTGCATTTTCATTAAGTTGTATTTATGTGAGTTCATTTTGCATGACATCCACTTAGGTTTGCACTAGTGTCGGCATATCCAAGTCACACACCCTACCCTGCATCACATAGTCCACCGCAGTGTTTGTTAATTGCTTGCCGCCCGCCCCCTATGCAATGTCACTTGCAAGCGGGCGCAAACAACTCGCATGTGGGTGCAACCTGCTTTTAGTGCGGGTAAAGCAGGAGTGCTGTCATGACCAAGGTACTGTCACGCGGGGCACGGGGGTCCCTCGTGCACCATCACTTGTGTGTGTGTATATATATATATATGTATATCTACCATATATAAAGAAATTTCAAATCCATGAATTATAAACTCATTGAATGGATTCACACCGTGAAATCTGAATGTGTTTCAACAGTTACACGGCCTGGAGACACCTTGATGCAGTTACCTGTGAGTAGATACGACTTTTGAATGACATGCTAGGATGAGACGGCCGTGTGCCGAGGGCGTTTCAACCAAATGTTTGTGTACGGAGTGTTATATAAGCTCCTCGTCGTTCTTGGAATTCGAGTTTTCTGAAAATTTTGAAATCCGCCCATTTTTTGTAACAAAATTTTGACTGTTGTTGTCAATGGGCGTGTGCGAACAGAAAAAGAGAAACCGAAATTTGGACAATAACAGAGTTTTTATTTCCAAAAAATGTATCTATTACAAATGTATGGTCTCCCTTTCATAGAATGAAAGAGATGAGAGAGATTACAAATAAGCAATGTGAGACTAAATACATTTACGGTGACTAGCGGCTAGACAAAACCAGACCGCACAGGTCACGCGGTTAGACGAGAAGGCTAACCGCCCGACCATAACGACAAGCCGCCAGAGGAGAATGCTAAACCGCTCGGCTAGCAAGCCGCTGGAGAGAAGCCGCCAGACTGCACGACTATCAAGCCGCCAGAGAGAAACTGCCAGACCGCCAGGTCTCCAAACCGCCAGAGTCAAGTCGCCAGACCGCCCGACTATCAAGCCGCCAGAGTGAAACCACCAGACCGCCCGGTCTCCAAATTGCCAGAGTCAAGTCGCCAGACCGCCCGGTCTCCATACTGCAACACTTCCCCTCAAGCTGGAACATATATATCAATCATGCCCAGCTTGTCGCAAATGTGAAAAAAGGAAGCAGACACAGGCTTGATGAAGATATCTGCCAACTCGTTGTCTGAAGTAACGAACGAAGTGCAAATCTGTTTTTTCAAGATCTCTTCTCTAATGAAATGACAGTCAACTTCGATGTGCTTTGTTCTCTCATGAAATACCAGATTTTTCGAGATATATATAGCGGTCTTGTTGTCGCAGAACATAGGTAGAAGATGATTATAGACTTCTCCTAAGTCCAGCATGAGAGCCCGTAACCACTTTAACTCACAAGTGGTTGAAGCCATACTCCAATATTCAGCTTCGGCACTAGACCTGGAGACGATCGACTGTTTCTTGCTCTTCCAGCTCACTAGGTTTCCTCCCACAAAGGTGCAGAAACCCGATGTGGACTTGTGATCACCTTTGTCGTCAGCATAGCTAGAATCTGAGTAGACTTCAACCTTTAAATGATCATTCCTCTGAAACAGTAGTCCCTTACCAGATGCCATTTTAACGTATTCCAATATTCTCAGGGCAGACTGTAGATGACACTCTCTAGGAGCTTGCATGAACTGGACTAACCTTGCCATACTCCAATATTCAGTTTGCCAACCAGACGTCTATACCTTATAACATCTGACAGAGGAGGCGAGTCGTCTGTCCAGGTTTTATCTTCTCCAGTAGCCATGAGGCATCAGACAGGTTTAGCCCCTGTCAACCCTGTCTCTTTCAGAAGATCAAGAGCATACTTACGTTGGGAGAGGACCAAAGAATTGGACTTTCGAGAGATTTTTATCCCCAGGAAGTACTTTGGGGAGCTCATATCCTTCGTGACAAGGTGTTGACGGAGATGTTTCTTTGTCAGCGCTATCCCAGTCTAGTCATCACCCGTGAGAAGAATATCATCCACATATACATCAAGAACCACCAAACCCAGTGTGATTTTGCGAATGAATAACGAGTAATCGGTAGAGTTTCTTGTGAAACCAATGGTTGCCACAATGTCGTTGAACTTATCGAACCACACCTGAGGGCTTTGCTTTAGGCCATAGATGACCTTCTTCAGTCTGCATACGCATGTCTCCCCCTGAGCAACATATCCAGTAGGTTGCTCCATGTATGCATCCTCTTGTAGATCACCATAGAAGAAGACATTCTTGACATCCAGTTGGGAATTGGGCCAATCCCTGTTGACGGCCAAGGACACTTAGACGAGCAACGGGAGAAAAGGTGTCAAAATAATCAACGTCATAGGTCTGAGTGAAGCCCTTAGCGATCAGGCTTGCCTTGTAACGATCAACACTGCCATCCGGACGGAACTTCACAACAAAGACCCAGCGACAGCCAACAACATCGTTGCCCAAAGGAGGAGGGACAAGAGTCCATGTACCCCGCTCAGTGAGGGTGACAATTTCCTCATCCATGGCGGCCTCTCAATGATGAACAACAAGGGCGTCCTGGTAGGTGCGGGGAGTGGCAGTGGCAGAGATAGCCAACACAAAATTCCTGCGAGAAGGGATAAGACGAGCATAGGAAATAACAACAGTAAGCGAATGCTGGGTACACGTCCGCACCCCTTTGCGAAGAGCAATGGGAAGATCCAGGTCGTCGTGTTCATCAGCATCCGGTGCATCCGTGTAGGAGAGAGCTGGCCCGGGAGTAGAGAGAGACGACGAAGGCGGAGAGAGAGGAGGAGATGGTGGACACGACGAAGGTGGTGGGGTCTCGGTGGGCGTAGACGGGACGGAGGAGTCAGTAGGAGGAGCAGGAATATCGGGAAGAAGGGAGGAGTCATGAGAGAAATAAGACGCATTTTCGAAAAAAGTAACGTCCGCGGAGACGAACTGCTTCCGAAGAACATGATCAAAACAACAGTAACCTTTCTGAGTGGAAGAGTAACCCAGAAAGACACACTTGGTAGCATATGGAGAGAGCTTGTCACGAGTGGCGAAGGGAGCGTGCAAAAAAGCCGTATGCCCAAATATACGCAGAGGAAGAGGGAAATGTTCCTTGCCCGGATAGAGAATCGAGAACGGTGTGTGGCCGTGTAAAACCGTGGAGGGAATACGGTTGATGAGATTGTACAACCCCGTATCCAGCGAGTGTGCGACCACAGGAGCCGATCCGGCCGGCCCAGACCGCCCCCCGGGCCTCAGGTGAGTCCAGCATGGCATGCCGAGCCGAGCGTGCCGAGCACGTGCTCGGCGATCGTCGGGCCGAGCTCGAAGATCGTGGAGCTGAGCCCGACGAGAGGATGTCGTTCGTTGTGAGCCCGACCGAGTACATGCTCTTCGAGTACCTGTTCGGCGAGTACCGACGCGACCGTCACCAGCGAGCAAGGGCTTCAGGCCCGACCTTCCCAGGCTCAAGGCGAGGCGAGTCCGGTCCACGGCGCGAGTCAGGTCCACGACGCTGCGAGGGGCGAGTTCAACCGCCACTCCTCGCCTCGGCGCAGTAGGAGCCTTCTCGCGCCCATACTCGCCGCCCCCACTCAGTGAGCTCTTCTCAGGGCCGGCTCGTCTTTCAGTTGTGGGGGGGGGGTGTTTTTACCATGTTACCCCCCTTGGATTGCCTACAGTCCTCGAAAACAGTGACGCCTAGTTATTTGCAGCCATACTATTCCTATAAATAGGACCCAAGGGGTACCTCAGAAGGGACGCTTTCTTGTGCCCGGTCTTCTAGCGCTTTCTGAGGTACCTTAGCTTCAGCACTTGGCTAAGGAGGGGAAGCGCTCTAAGATCTTCCGGGTGTGTGGTGGGACCTCCGTGCTGAAGCCTTGGAACTGTCCCCGGTCCCTCTCCCTTACCCTTTGGGCTTGTGAGGAGAGAAGTAAGTGTGCGACCACCCCTTCCGCAAGGGTCGGACTCCACAGGAACCGATTTTTCGGTTTCAACAGAGATAGCAGGAGATAAGAACGGCATAGCCCCAATAGGAGCGAGGAACTTGCATTTATGTCATTAGCGTTCGAGTGACACCAAAGAGGTGACGGTTTTTGCGTTCAACCACGCCATTTTGCTGCAAGGTATAGACACAGCTAGTTTGATGAATAATGTCATTTTGCACATAGAAAGAAGAAAAATCATGGCTAAGATATTCTTTGGCATTATCAGAACGAAAAAGCCTAATAGACGCATTAAATTGAGTTTTAATCATATAATAAAAGAATGTCCATACAAAGAATAGTTCAGAGCGCTTTTTTAAGAGATATACTCCCACGTACACCGAGAGAAATCATCAATAAAAGTTACAAAATACAAACTATCCGACCTACAGTTTGGGTAGGAGCAGGACCCCAAACATCAGAGTGAACGAGATCAAAAGGACGGGAAGAGCCACGACCCTGCTTTGGCGGGAAGGAGCGGTGATGCTTGTAAAGCTGACAGACGTCACAGTTGAGAGGAGGACTGTGCGAGGTAGGTGGGGCAGAAGCTGACGAAGAAACCGTGGAGGAGGATGACCAAGGCAAAGATGTCATTGTAGAAGATCCGTAGAAGAAGAAAAAACGGACAGAGCAGATACGTTGTCTAAGAAGTAGAGGCCGCCACTCTCAGTCCCAGTAGCAATCGTCCTTTGGGATATCGAATCCTAAAAAGAACAAGAAGTATGAGTGAATGTGACGGAGCACTGTAGTTGCTTGCAAAGAGAAGTAACAGATAACAAATTGCATGGAAACTGGGACACGTAGAGGGTGTCCGCCAGGCGAAGAGATGAGGTGACTTGAACCACTCCCGTCCCATTGACTGTTGAGGGAGAGCCGTCCGCAATGAAGATCGGGGGCAACCAATAATGTTTTTCTAGGAGATCAAAAATACTGAGGATTGTCGGTCATATGATTAGTAGCACCGGAGTCAATTAACCATTTACCTTGAGTCACCACATGGGCACTACCTGAAGACGTGACCAACGAGGCGGATTGCTTCGAAGAGGAGGTGGAAGCGTCACTAGAAGGGCGAAGATGCGAATGCTTCATCCAACACCGATCAATCGTATGGCCGGTGCGGCCAGTGAGAGAAGAGAAAGCGGGAAGGTCCACGCCTGCCGAATTGATGGTCGCGACCACCAGAGCCACCCCGCTGAGTATGATGAGCATTGGTGTCGGAGAGCGGTGGGGAGGATAACAGTGGACGCTGAAGCAGAGAGGTAACAGCAGCGATGCGGGCAACAGTGACAACTAAGGTGGGAGAATCCGCCTCACCAAGGATCTGTTGACGGATCATGTCATAGTACTCCGGAAGACGGAGAAGATAACACACAACCAGAAGTTCCTGGAAGTGCTTGTGTTGCTTGGCCAGATCCCTAGAGTTGGGCGGTTCTGAAGAATTTCGGCTCCCAGAGCCTGAACCTGTTGGTAAGCTGCATCAGGAGACATGGAGGGATGGGCAAAGAGATCCGCATAGAGAGTATAGATGCGAGACGTCTGAGCCCCCTTGGAGTAAAGAGCGGCAAGATGAAGCCAAGCCGCCTTTACCGTTTCATCATGTCGGATGACGGGAAGACACTCATCAGAAAGGCTGTTAGCCAGCCAAGTGCGAACAAGAGCGTCGTTAGCATCCCAGTCATCAAAGAGATCAAACTCGGGAGGAGGTGAGTAATCGGTGAGATGATGACGTTTGCGTTGTGAGCGGAGTAGAAAGGTGAAGGAAACACTCCAGTTCGGGTAGTTGGAACCGATAAGTTTGGAAACGGCCCCAAGATTACCCGAAGGAGTAGGA
This sequence comes from Platanthera zijinensis, assembly GCA_039513925.1. Taxonomy (NCBI): domain Eukaryota; kingdom Viridiplantae; phylum Streptophyta; class Magnoliopsida; order Asparagales; family Orchidaceae; genus Platanthera; species Platanthera zijinensis. The sequence goes on from CM077083.1 coordinate 204,076,911, forward strand.
AGAGGAGGGTGGGTCACGAGTGGAGTAGTAGTAGTAGTAGAGGAATCAGAGTGAGGCATTGAGAAGAAGAGAGCGGACAAAAAAGAAGCCGCTCGAACAGGGAAAGAGAGGTCGCGTGAACATGCAAAGAGGCCGCACGAAAGCAGGTCGCGAACAGAGAGAAAAAAGAGACCGCGAAGATAGGTCGCGAACACAGGTCGGGAAGACAGGCCGTGAAGACAGGTCGCGAAGACAGGTCATGAAAGCAGGCCGCGAAGACAGGTCGCGAACATAGAGAGAGCGCAAAGGGAGAGGTCGTGCACACAGAGGGTAACGACAAGGAAGAGAAGGATACCGCGCAGACAGGGCGCAAGAAGGAGGGGACAAACCGCGCGGTCAAAAGTTGAACACAGAATCAAGCGGAAAAGATCGAGTCCTCTGATACCATGTGCGAACAGAAAAAGAGAAACCAAAATTTGGACAATAACGAAGTTTTTATTTCCAAAAAATGTATTTATTACAAAGGTATGACATCCCTTTTATAGAATGAAGGAGAAGAGAGAGATTACAAATAAGCAATGTGAGACTAAATACATTTACGGTGACTAGCGGCTAGACAAAACCAGATCACATAGGTCGTGCGGTTAGACGAGAAGGCCAACCGTCCGACCATAACGACAAGCCGCCAGAGGAGAACGCTAGACTGCCCGGCTACCAAGCCGCTGGAGAGAAGCCGCCAGATCGCCTGACTATCAAGCCGCCAGAGTGAAACTGCAAGACCGCCCGGTCTCCAAACCGCCAAAGTCAAGTCGCCAGACCGCCCGGCTATCAAGCCGCCAGAGTGAAACCGCCAGACCGCCCGGTCTCCAAACCGCCAGAGTCATGTCGCCAGACCGCCCGGTCTCCATATTGCAACAGGGCATAACCTATCTTGAGGTGAATCACGTAAATTTTGTCTTCTGTGATTGTTTATTTTTAGTTTGCTTTCTTTCTACTCGAATTTTTGCAATAATATATATACACTCTATTTTGAATTAAAATGGGATACCTTAACTCCGCTTTTCAGAGCATCCTGCTCACATAGTAGATGAGGAGCTAATTCTTCCACTCTTCCCGGACTAGCACCGAGCTCACCAACTCTGCTCCTTCTCCCAAGTAGATTAACAGGTCTTCGCCCTCCTTCGGGCCTTGGAGTAAAGGCACCTGTGTCAACTGCTTCTTGACCTGGTCAAAGGCCTTCTTACACTCCCCCGTCCACTCAAACTGTTGATGACCTCAGAGAATCTTAAAGAATGGAGAGTACTTCTCTCTGGCTTTAACCTGGAAGCGACTAATGCCTGCCAACCTTCCTGTCAACCCCTGAACTTCCTTGACGCTCTTCGGGGACACCATCTCTACATTTGCCTTGACCTTGTCAGGATTGAATTCTACCCCCTCAGGAGTGAGAAGATATCCCAAGAACTTTCCTCTGTCTGCCCCAAACATGCACTTCGCCGGATTGAGCTTCATCCTGAATTTTTGAAGCATCGCAAAGGTCTCCACCAGATCTTTGACGCACTCTTACTTTTTACCAAGAGATCATCAACGTACACTAAAGTCCTGATCCATCACCCGCTGATAGGTCGCTCCTGCATTTTTCAACTAGAAGAGCATCATTTTGTGGCTGTAGCAGTCATCATTTGTGATGATGGAGACGCCGCGACGATCAGGGGGACGCATCTGGATCTAGTGGTATCCTAAAAAAGCATCAAAGAAACTTATCACAGAAAAATTGACGGCCGAGTCAACCGACGCGTCGATTCGAGGCAAGGAATAACAATCTTTCGAGCAGTCTTTATTAAGCAAAGAGAAATCAACACATCCTCCAACCTCTAGTGTCCTTCTTCACCATTACGACATTGGAGACCCAGTCTGGGTATTGGATTTTCGATATAATACCTGCCTCCAACAGCTTGTTTACCTCCTCTCTGATGGTCTGAGCCAACTTAACGACCATGTACCTCTTCTTTTGTTGGATGGGCTTGACTTCTGGGTCGAGGTTTTGGGGCGATGACATGCCACATTCGCATCAACCTCTGACATATTGGCGGTGCTCCATGGGAAGATGTCCTCGTTTTCCTGCAAGTACACCGCCATCTCTACCTTTTCTTCGGCGTTCAGAGCCCCTCCAATCTTCAGCATCCCGGGTCTTCCTCCCTCGGTCACCCCTTCCACCTATTCCACCTCCTCCACAACCTCCAGCTTGGCCCTTTCCTCCAAGATTCGATCCAACTCCTCTGCTTCCTCCATTTAGCTGCTCACCACGTTCAGATAGCACTCTCAGACAGCTCTTGGATCGCTCCTGATTCTCACATGGACGTCCCCTTGGCAGTACTTTAGGCATTGATGATAGGAGGACGAGACTGCCTTGAAAGAGTTGATTAGAGGCATTCTGAATATGACACTATAACAACTCGGGGCATCCACAATGACGAACCTGCATTTAATCGCCGTCCCGCCAAGGGTGGCTTGCAGCTCCACTCCTTCCACTTTCTTCCTCCCTCTGGAGAAGCCAAAGAGAGGGCCATCCGAGGCGATCACCCTTCCGACCTCTACCTCCAACCCATTGAAAGTCTTCTTAAAATTATATTTACCGAGCTCTCGTTGTCCATAAGGATCCGATCGACGGTGAAGTCCTCCAAGACTGCCTGGATGACAAGAGCATCATAGAAGGGGTTCTCATTTCCTAGCATGCCCTCCGAGGAGAAGGTGATCTCCTCCAACGGTTGACGAGTCTGAGAGATCAAAGCGACACTCCTGTAGTAAATGGTGTGGAGAGTTCCCTTGCGGGAGGCGCCCACCCCTGCTCCCTCATGGATCACTCCGTCTCCGCCTCCTCCTTGGCCAACTACTCGAGCTGCTTGGTCAACCCTATCCTCGTTCCTCCACCGAATGGGGGCTTGCTGCCTCTTTGGGTCCTTTAGTCCCCTCTGCCTCTGAGCTTCTCCTCCTCCAACTCCTTTTCATGCCTTCTACCTCGCTTCCAAGATGTATGGACACGTCATGATGTGTCCCTCGACTTGGTGCCCCTCATAATAGAGGGGAACTTTCGCTGACCTGTTACTCATCCTCTGGTTCTGATTGCCCTGTCTGGTGATACGCCCAAAACATATATACGTATTACACACAAGTGCACGTGCCGGATCAAGTAACAAAGAGTGAGTAAAGTTCGTTTCCACGGAGAGGTGGTGAATTTAGTGCTCACAACTATCAGTTATTCCTTTTTTTAAAATCCAAGTCAGATAAAATAGTGATTTGTTAAATACTATGATTATGAATAATAAAGACTACAAATGAAAATAGACTACGATTCGCTAAGAGAAAGTACTTGGTTATCGAATAAATAATCTTGTATTATGATTTCCGAAGTCTAGTGTGACGAATCTTGTAAAGATGACTTTGTGATAATGAGTGGTGACCCTTCTTGCAATGATTTTAGGGTAGAATATCCATACCTCTCGATATCAGAAATCCCTAGCCTCTATTTCCCCCTCGGGAGAGACAAGTACCGCATAAAGATCGAAAACCGAAGTTGCTAATAGCAAGGGAAAATCTCTTTCTCCCTTCAAATACTATATCGGATCTATAACACACTTACGCAACTCCTCTCTCGAATTATGAAGCGTAGTAAAATGGCGAAATCTTGGCCAAAAGTTTCATAGTAAAGATTATAGATTCGATAAAGACATACACCAAACATTCACAAAGAAAACTTTAAGATTCCATCAACACAAAAGACAAGGTACTTTCACAATACAAGATTAAAAATGTTTAGTTCATGATGGCGGAGAAAACACACATAACGGTTGGAGAGATCTTACAATAAATAATGAAGTTGACAAATAAACGTTGTAGGATTCTCCTTCCGATGGAGTCGCTCCCTCGATCAGCCCGAAAAATATCCTCTTTTTCTCTAGCCGCCCCCTTTGAATTGAAGGATGAGGATTTTTTGAAAACCCTAGATGAAGAACTCCCTTTCTCTTCAAGATGATGAATATTGAATAACTCCTGAATAATCCTCCATAAAAAACGTCCAACCTTTTCCCCAAAGGATGTCTCTTTCCATTTTTGCAAATGGCGTAATTTTTTAATTTTGAAATTTGAAATTCGTCCATAAGTTGCAACTTTTTTCCAGAGGTTGCAACCTTTTTTTCAGCAAATGATATTTGGGAAGATTTTGATTCTCCAAGCAGATTTCTTCAGCGTTTTTTGCGCTAATACATAGGAAAAAGACCGGATTAGACACAAATCAAATAAATATGAATTTACTTTTCATTTCTATTTCTTTTAAACTTGTTTTAAGCATTTATAATGAATATTAAGTCTAAAAATTGGGCTAGATATCTTTTTTTGAGAAGTTATCACACCTCCACACTTAAACATTTGCTAGTCCCTAACAAAGATAATTCCAATCATAAAAATTGAGTGAGAGGATGTAGTCAAAATATATAACTCTCATGATCTTTCTCAAAAATAATTAAAGAACGTCTACTCAAGAGTTTTAATTTAACCAATTGAGAACTTGTCAAACATTAATGATTCAAAGTAATCAAATATTCATTAGTTTGATGAAAGATAAAGCTCAATTAAACTTTCTAGTGTGGTATGTGTTATCCTTTAAAATCATTGACTCCCCTAAATTTTTCTCATCGAACTTCCTAAATAACTAAGAAGGAATGAGAATAAGCCAAGTTTTTGACTTAACCTCCACTAGAGTTAGTAGTTTAATTTAACAAGAAAATACGAGGACTAGTGGTGGAAATGACTCTGGCTTGATTAGAAATAAATTATGATAGTAAAAGGTATTTTCCTTATTAATATACTTAATAACTCTCCAAACTATGAGGTTCATTTTTCAATTATCATAATTTTAGTCCATAGTTGGGATCATTCCAAGTAGATGTACATACACTTAGGCCACATATCACTATGACATTTTTATATTATATTTTTTTGTTAATCATAGTTGGGATCATTCCAAGTATGAATATACATACCTAGATTGCATATCACTATGACACATTCTCTTTTTTTATCCTTTTTTATAAAGTCATAGTAGGAATCGTTCCAAGTAGGTGTACACACACTTATGCCACATATCACTACGACACAAATTTTTCTTTTAATAATCCCTCATAGTTGAAAAGTTATTAAGAAATGACTATTAGGAATGTGAGGAAATTATGCATTATAATCAAAAGTTCAAGCTCAAAGGATAGTGGGTGATCGAATCAAATATAGGTAGTGAGACACGAATTGATCAAAGAGAAATCCTAACCATCCTTTCAAAATAAAATACCCACTCAACGCTTTGATTTAAATCTCCAACTTGTTTCTTGCTTGCCCTTCCATAATTATTGTTAGAAGTCAATAAAAATTTATTTTTAGGGAGAAAATTGTTTTAATGAATATTGTGGATGCAAAAATACTTAAAAGAGCTTTTACTAATCTCACTAACTTCAAATAAAAAATATGAACCATTAAGAATGACCATCCTACAAACACTAATCATCAAATAGAATTGAATAACTTATTCGTTAATTATGTCAAGAAGTAGGATCAACCATTAATGTTACAAAAGTTCACTCCTCACCCAATTAATGAGAGTTATACCACCCCCACCTCCACACTTTTGTCCTTTGCTAGTCCCTAGAAAAGAGACTTCAATACCTTAGAATTATAATTTAAAATATTTTTATTAATCAACACGTACAGAAAAGGACGAAATGAAGGACAAAATTAGAGAATTGAAATTTAAATACTCCCCTGAAGATTGAAATGTCCGCATGGTTGTCCAATACTTTCTCGATGATGTACCCGATTTACTCTATTGTGGAATGTCCATCAACAATCCTAGCTATGTGTTGTAGCCTGTAAAACTTATATCTTGGACATATACAAATGTTAAAGCACGAAATAGAGTTTTGTCCAATTCAACGTATAGCATCAAAAACCATCAAAAGTGACACAAGTATATCATGATCATGTAAGGTAAGAACTATCATTTTGCCATCCTAATAATACTCTAAAGGATTAAGTCTACATCACTGTAGGAATCATAAAATAACAACACAACTCATAATATCATGCTATACTCTAACATGACACAACAAGCCTACTAGAAAAACCATTTCAATTTTAGATTAGCTTGAAGGTAGGCAAAATAAGAGTGTTTTGCAATAACCAACATACAGAACATCAACAAATCATAAGAGCATATTATAAAGTACAATAAAAATATTACATTGTAAAAAAAATCATGTCCAGCAATTATCACATAATACGTATAAAGTCGCATCATCACAACGAGCCAAACACATTAATTTCAATTTATTATATATGTCATAATCAACCACCGTATAACAGAACTCAATGCAAAGTAATAATCTTAACGAGGCAAGATATACGTGAGATGAATCCATGATCGCGCAATAGAACACCATGATAGAAGAATTAATCAAGAAGTTCTCGAGCATCATGACAGATTATCACCACATGCAACATATCACAAAATATAATGTTCAAAAAGATAAACATATCATCATCAGATAATCCACTCATAACACATATAACGAACACAAATAGAACTGAAAAGAAGATAATAATATTCGTCGTCGCTCTCAAGAAGCCCATTGCACTACGTTCTCTCCGATTCTACCGCGAGCACTCCACTGCTCACGATTTGGGAAAGGATCGGGATTTAGACAAGGAGGCTGAATCAGGTTGCTAATCAAAATGATTAAGGCAAGCAATTAAAACTGAATCGACAATTGGAAAGTTTAATGTCATGCAAAGATGGTTTGAAAACAAAATCAAGTAGGTCGGTTCAGTTACCAAAGCTTTGCGGCGCAGTTCTTCAGAAAGGAGCAGAGAATTTTTTTAAAAAAAAAAAATCAAGAAAAAAGGTTGAAACCTCTTTTTTGGGGGTTGCAACATTCAAATATCTGCCAACGCCGCACAGTAATGAAATGCAAACAGCAAAAAAAGGGTTGCAACCTTTTTTTTTGGGTTACAACATTCGAACTTCACTTAAAATATATATATATATTCTCCCCACATTAGGCTTCCTCCGATCAAAACTAATAGAAAATACTAACTTAATAATAATAATAATTAATTTTACTTATTTTTTAGATTATTATTAAAATAGATAAATATAAAAATAAATGATGAGTTGCCTCCCATCTAGCGCCTAATTTATCGTAGGATTACAAAAACGGATAGGAAAATTAAAACATAATATGCAATAAATGAAAGATAACTACTGGGTTTAATGTCTCCCCAACACGACTTATTCAGAAATTTTAAAGTTCTAAATTATTGGACGGTGAAAAGAAAAATGAACAGATAACTGTTCTAATATTCGTGTCGGTAGCGGGTACCGATGCGACGATAGAACAACCACCCCTTTACCTAAATAATAATACATGTTCATCACAGGTAGAGGGAACAAAAAGTAAGAAGAGGAGGAGGAATGCTCCTCACTTACCTCACCAAAATATGAATCCTCGCCCAATAAGGTATATTCATCAATAAGAAGGCTGTAAAGCGGCAAATGATTGAAAGGGGCTTCCACTATGGAGGAGGACTCAACCTCCTCGCATATGGGGATACTCATCTCATCAACTGGAGGAAAGTGCACAGTAACCTCCTGAAGCATTTGTGACACATCAAATTGTTTGGGCTCAGATAATGAAAGAAGATTAGGAAATAAAATAGAAGAAAGACATAAATGATTTCTAATCATAGGAGTGATCCCGGTTTCACTCCCAACAGGTTCTAAGAATTGATCGATGTCGGTATCGTAAGCATCATAACAAGGGGGACCTGAGAACTCAAGATCCTCGATGGTGAGTTGGACTTCATCCTCCAATGAAGAAGTGCAAACCTCCTCTTTAGAAAGGATATCAACTTCATCCCATGTTGGCGCGTCATCGTGCTTCAAAGAATCATTCTCCTCATCAGAGATAACAATATCTTCATCCCACTTTGGCGCAGCCTTAGGTTCTAGATCATCACCCAGCGCAATATCTTCGACGGGATCGACAAAAATAGGTGTAGAAAAGTTTTGCGAAGAAAATGGAGGAACACTATTAGTATCTAATTCAGAATATGTATGCTCGGGTTCCTTTGCGGGTGGATCAAAATTAGGTGACGAATGTTGATGGGGAGGTGATGCATCATTATCAATATATGGGTCCACAAATATAAGGGGCTTATCCGCAATAGTCCCACGCAAAAATAGTGGTACTACAACAGTAGATATGGTATGGTGCCAGATTCATAATTTTTCTCCCTCTCTTTTATAAGCGACACAATCCTTCAAAACGTGGTCCATACTATGACAAAATAAACACTCCCTAACATTACTACTCGATAACCAAGGAGTCGAGTCATAAGGTCGAGGAACTATTTGACGTATGGACATAAAATTATAATGATTTGCCGCACAATATTGGGGACCTAAATATTCTCTATGTTTTGCGAGACACGAATGATACCCAACTGTCCCCATGTAATACGCATTAGTAGTATGACTAAACGAATCACACCACTCGCATCTCACATTTGTATACATTTTATTTTGAACGGATGCGGTTGAAATAAAATCCAAATTTTCTTTCTAAAAATAAAATACACAAGAAAATTATTTTAGACACGGATAACCTGCTTAATAATCCTTTAAAATAGATTAGGATAAAAAAATTAAAAAAAATGTTATTTAATATTTTATAAATAAACACATGTACTATACAAAATTACAAATAAAAATAAAATGGAAACTTGAGCTCTAAATACTCAGGGTTTACTAATATTGCAGGAAATACATTAATCACACCTCCCCGACAACGGCGCCAAAAACTTGATACGCCCGAAACATATATACGTATTACACGCAAGTGCACGTGCCGGATCAAGTAATAAAGAGTGAGTAAAGTTCGTTTTCACGGAGAGGTGGTGAATTTAGTGCTCACAACTACCAGTTATTCCTTTTTTTTTAAATCCAAGTCAGATAAAATAGTGATTTGTTAAATACTATGATTATGAATAATAAAGACTACAAATGAAAATAGATTACGATTCACTAAGAGAAAGTACTTGATTATCAAAGAAATAATCTTGTATTATGATTTTCAAAGTGTAGTGTGACGAATCTTGTAAAGATGACTTTGTGATAGTGAGTGTGTTGGGTACATTGGAAAATGTGTACTTGATTTGGAGAAGCTTCACTTAGCTCAATGATATACATCAAGGTGTATTTGATGTTATTTTGAGTTTATATGTGCAGGTTAAGAATGTGCTAGAATGTAGGAAAAAGATTCTAAGTCCATATGTCGACACCTGAGGAAGCTGTGTCGACACTTCAGTAAGATTGTGTCGATACTTGGAAATGGCTGTGTCAACACTTCAGTGAGTTTGTGTCGACACCGGAAGGCAGTGTCGACACACAGAAGATTATAGTCGACATCAAATGTGTCGACACCGGGAGGCTGTGTCGACACACAGAGGCAGAGTCGACAACAACTATGTCGACACCTGGAGGCAGTGTCGACACACGATATGTTCTGAGTCTACATCAATTGTGTCGACACACAGGACTTGTGTCGACACACAGCTGATTCTAGACCAAGTTGATTGCTGATGAATGGTGAAGTGTTTGTGTCGACACAAATAATCAGTGTCGACACATTCTCTAGATGCAGTGTCAAGAAGCTGTGTCGACATCAAAGCAGTTATATCGACATCACCAAAGGCTGTGTCGACACTTAAGTCACTTATGTCTACATATATTGACAGATGGTCTCGACACTTTATGACAGTCAGTCTCGACGCTTTGCTGACAGAGACAAAGGCTCAAGAACTGTTTGAAGACTTGATAACTGTGAGTTACAACAGATTTACTGAAGCTGTCAGACTTGTCAGAAGTTAGTTAGAAACCGGATCAGCCGGTTACCATGGATGAAGTCTATATATAGATGGATTCAGAAGAAGAAAGGAGTTGATAATACACACAACTAACACACTTATTGTGAGATTGATCTCTGATCAAGAAAGTACAAGTGACAAAGAAGAAGATCTTCGTGAGAAGATCTAAGAAGATGTTCTGAAGTAGTTTTCTATTCAGATTCTATCTAAGTTGAATTCAATCAAGAATTTAGAAGTATCTTTAAGAGGTTTGGATAGAGAGAGATCCAGCTATTTGAAGTCAAGAAGGAGACATTCACAGGTCTCTCAAGAAGCAGATACTGAACTAATCTGTCAAGAAGATTCAGATCTATTTCTGAAGTCTAATAAGGAAGCTGTCAGTCAGTTATATTCAAAGAAAATCAACCCAACTAAGTTCAGATTCAAGAAGCTTTGAAGAAAGCTAAGATCAAGTTGATTTCAGCCATTAGCCTCTTCAAGAAGCTGATCAAGAAAGTTCTTATCCCTTCTCTCTCAACAGGGGTAAGAGATTATAAAATTCTTTATCAAATTTTGTAGGATCTATTAATAGATCTGAGTTGTAAGCCTATTTTATAAAGGCTGAGTGTAGGAGATTTATTCTCTGAGTGGTAGGGTTGTTTATGCCTGAGTTATAGGATAAGGTATTCTCTGAGTTGTAGGCCTTGTGGCAAGGCTGAGGTAGGGCTGTTTATGCCTGAGTTGTAGGAGAAGGTATTCTCTGAGTTGTAGGCCTTGTGGCAAGGCTGAGGTAAGGCTTGTTAGCCTGAGTTGTAGGAATGTGGAGACATTATGAGTTGTAGGAATCCTTCTGGATTCTGAGCTGTAGGATCTGAGATAAAGGAATAAGTTAGGCCGAATCTAGCATACTGCTAGATAGGTGAAGGGGGAAAGTGGATGTACCCAGACCTTGGGGAACCACTATAAATCTGTGTGCAATCTGTGATGTGTGTATGATTGTGATTGTTGTGTTGTGTTAGCTGTAGAAATATTTGATTTACTCAAAGAACTGTAGTTATTTTCTGCCTTAAGTTAAATCAAGGAAAAGTACCTATTCACCCCCCCTCTAGGTGTTTAGGTAGTATTGAAAGTAAAACTATCAGAGTGGTAACACGTCTTGCAACGATTTTAGGGTACACCTCTCGATATCGGAAATCCCTACCCTCTATTTCTCCCACGGGAGAGACAAGTACCGCATAAAGATCGAAAACCGAAGTTGCTAATACCAAGGGGAAATCTCTTTCTCCCTTCAAATACTATACCGGATCTATAACACACTTACACAACTCCTCTCTCGAATTATGAAGCGTAGTAAAATGACGAAACCTTGGCCAAAAGTTTCATAGTAAAGATTATAGATTTGATAAAGACATACACCAAACATTCACAAAGAAAATTTTAAGATTCCATCAACACAAAAGACAAGGTACTTTCACAATACAAGATTAAAGATGTTTAGTTCATGACGATGGAGAAAACACACATAACGGTTGGAGAGATCTTACAATAAATGATGAAGTTGACAAATAAACATTGTAGGATTCTCCTTCTGACGGAGTCGCTCCCTTGATCAGCCCGGAAAATCTCCTCTTTTTCTCTAGCTGCCCCCTTTGAATTGAAGGATGAGGATTTTTTGAAAATCCTAGATGGAGAACTCCCTCTCTCTTCAAGATGATGAATATTGAATAACTCCTGAATAATCCTCCATAAAAAATGTCCGACCCTTTCCCCAAAGGATGCCTCTTTCCATTTTTGCAAATGACGCAATTTTTGAATTTTGAAATTTGAAATTCGTTCATTAGTTGCAACAATTTTTTTCAAAGGTTGCAACCTTTTTTCCAGCAAATAATATTTGAGCAGATTTTGATTCTCCAAGCAGATTTCTTCAGCATTTTTTGCGCTAATACATAGGAAAAAGACCGGATTAGGCACAAATCAAATAAATATGAATTTACTTTTCATTTCTATTTCTTTTAAACTTGTTTTAAGCATTTATAATGAATATTAAGTCTAAAAATTGGGCTAGATATCTTCTTTTTGAGAAGTTATCATCTGGCAACCGTCATTGCCTCCCTTCGGTCACCTCCTTGACATCCTCCTAACTGGTAGTGATTATTTCTCCTTTTTGGGGAATACCTCCACTCGGAACCCACTTGCTGGGTTCTTATTGTTGGCCTCCACGGGGGTCGGTTCACTGGGAACTGGAACCTCCTCCCCTCTTCTCGATTCTCCACAGCCACGAAGGGCCTCCTCCCTTCTTGCTTTCGAGGCTCCTCCTGCCTCCGATACTCCTTCCTTCTCGTCTCTTCCTTCCTCCTTTTCTCCTGCTTCTTTGCTTCTCTCTTTCCCTGCCCCTCCTTGGGCCTTAGCTCAGGTGCCTCTTCCTCTACATCATCCTCCTCCCCGATTCCTTCGTCAGCTTGTACAGGAAGTTGCGGTTCGTTGACTCCCCATGCACGAACTTGTTTGCCCTCTTGATCAAGTCTTCATAATACATTGTGAGATCCATGTTGATTTCTAGATTGAAGAGACTCTGCTTCAAGCCGAACGTCAGGGCCAACTGCAAGGTAAAGCTATCCACCTCCTGGATGCCGAGGACTTCCTTGAAAATGGTCATTGTAATGACCTAGAGTTTCATGTTCCCCTTGATTCAGGTAGAAGAGGGTGACTGCCTCCTTCTTCGATGCGGTGAACTGGGTGGGTCATCATCCCTCAATGCAGTTCCTCGAAGTAGTAGATCGAACTCACTGGCAGCTGGTAGAACCAATCTCTGGCCTTTCCCTCGAAGGTGATGTCAAAAAATCGACACTTGAAAGCATCCGTCATATGGCGGATCGATACCACGTCCTCGAACCTCTAGAGATGCATGACTGAGCCATCTCTTCTCGAGTAGTAGCTCAGGACGCGCTTCCTGAAGCCTTCGAGGACTTGGGCCGACAACACCTCCTCACTGAATGGACCCCTCTCTCCCTGGTGACGACTGATGAGTTGGCGATACATGCCCTGCTTGTCCGCGCGAGGATCCTGGATCCTCGCCTGATACTCGTCTTCTCTAATCCTAACTCCCTGAGTATTCGTTGAGTAGTACATTGACTATACTGGTCGCACCTACTCCTCCACCATCGGCTCCTTGCCTACTCTCCTAGACGGCGCGACTTCCTCCAACGGAGTCTCGCGTCGGGGAGAGGTCTTGGTGATCTCCGTGCGTGGAGCTAGCAACAATCGCATAGTATCCTCGAGACGCTGCGCAAAACCGCTGAACTCAGCTCGGGTCACGTACTCGCTCAGCCCTTGCGAGTTGCCTGCTACTTCTTCTTGCTCTCCTCCATCTACCATCTTGCCTCTTTACTGAACTTCCCTCCTCTAACTACGATACAAACTCACCGTACCAAAGTGTTGAAGGGGGGAAAATTCATACTCCAAATATTCGGATCTAAGTGCAGTCTGAGGTTACTGATCCCGCGATCAGCTGGCCGGTTCTGAAGACAAGAGCAAAGGAGAGGGAGAAATTGCGAAAGGACCCAGATGATGCAGCAGGGAGGTCCCACCACGTACCTGGAAGTTTGAGAGAAATTTTCTCTCCACAACCAAAATGCTCGAGCAAGGTATGAGGAAGGCGCCACTTAGACTCTATTTGTTTGGGCGTTTTGCTGCTCCATTTTGGGCAAACGCCGCCGGAAGGAGTGTAAACAAATGAACCTCCAACGGCATTTGCTCCGTTTCCACCCGCCCTCCTTGAGAAATGACCCAAAAAGCTCCGTTTGGAGCAGCCACCTCCCCCCTCCGGTTCGAACACTCCGTTTCCACCCGTCGGATCGACCCGCCACCGCCGAACCAAATGGAGCCTTAAAGAGTTGTAGTCTCAAGAAAGACGGGGGGGGGGGGGGTTAGGATATCAAAGTGTCATTCCTGGTACCCCTGAGGTTTTATTTATAGACAAATCTTTGTGGCGGAGGGGTATATTGGAGAGAATACCAGCCCCTGCGCGGTTGCCTCTCTGGATCTGATGATCTTGCGACTTGTTATCGGGCGACAATTGAAGGATCTTGTGCACGTCTGACGAGCTGTTGTAGGTAGTCGCCAACTGGGCGAGCATCGTTGATGCTCACCAATACTGCTGTCAGTCTCCTGCTTGCCGAGTATCCCCGATACTTGATCCTACCCATAAATGCTTCTCTACCGTACCCTGCTTGCTGACCTTGACTTGCTTCTGACTTTGACTATGGCTAATGTGGCACAATTGGACTTACCTTTGATGAATAGGGTGTTAGATATTTAATTATATGTCCGCATGCGTGTTAGCCCGACTCGGAATAGGTTACGGGTTCGTTCGTTCTAGGGTTAGGCTCTACGCTGGAAGTACTATAAATACCCATTCCAAACTTGATGGTGTATTCGTAGAATACTTTGAGCGGAGCCACTAACATTCTCAATGTACCGCTTTAGGGTTTCCGCTCCCGTGTTCGTTCTGCGATTTTCTCCGCCGCTGAGCGATTCCGCCGTTGCAATTCTGTGCGATTTCTCGATTCCGCAGTTCATCTGCTCCCGATCGAGAAGAAGGGAGAAGGATCTATTTTTCTCTGCCGCCGATCGGAATCCTGCGAGCAAATCCGGTCTCTGGTGCAGCCACCGGATTTCGCGAATCACGGATCTTGCCAGAGTTCCAGTCAATCGTTACTTCCGCCGTTGATCGCGATTCCAGGGAGAAAGGTCGCTGATCTTCTCATCTCCGGCCCTCAATATAGATCGAGGGGATTACTGATTCCGCCGCTTTGTCGGTCGTTCAGGAAGATCTCGCCGCCCAGATCTAGTTTTTTTTTCCCGCTGCGTGTGGATCGTGAATCAAAGCCTGCGCCGCTCCTGAGTTCTTCTCTTGTGCCCTGTTCTTCTTCTCACCGGGAAGAGGAAGACATCTTCCGTTTCCGCCGGTGCCGTCACAGCTTCTCCGATCCGCCGTAAGAAAGAAGATCTCAAGTTCCCGTCGCCGGATCTGTAGATCTGCAATAAGTCTTTGGTGCAGCAAGGCCTATCAGATCTGATCAGAAGCTTCTCTGGTTGCTGTTTTTTTTCCTGCTCCAGATCGGGAAGAAGATCGCTCTGATCAGGTATTTAACATTGATTGATTAACTGGTAGATCTGAAATAAGGAGGAGAACTTCTTGCTGATCTGAAATAAGGAGGAAATACCTTGCTGGATCTAGTTCCTCTTTGCAGTTTGGTTGGCTATTCCAATTCTTTTTTTCTTGGTTGGAAGCTGCTGGTGCGATCCAGGGCTTGATCCAGAAGAACAACAACTTTAAGTCGTGGATAGATCTACATCAAATCCATTGAGATCTTAGTTGGGGGAAGTCAGTGTGCTTCTAAGTGTTATTATTCAGATCTTGTCTTCGGTGATTGGACTCAGCTGGAGAGGAGGAGATATCTCACATCTGGATTGGATACGAAGACCCGCGTCCCATCTTCGTGCGTTTCAGGTGACTTCTTTCTGGTTATTATTGCTCTAGCTTTAGCAAGATGTCAAAGGTTACCTCCTACGACATCGTCAAGCTTCAGTCGTTCGATCTCTCCGAATTCCATGCTTGGAAACTACACGTCCAACTTGGCATGAAGGAACGCGAGATTTTCTACACGGTCCTGAGTGACTTCGCCTCTACCGAAGAGGACGTGAACGAACTTCAGTTGAGAAAAGACGAAGACTTCTGCAGGGACTACCTCCTAAATTCACTGAATTCTAGGCTCGCCCTGACCTACAGCAGTCATAAGACTGCAAAGGAGATTTGTGACCGCTTGAATGCGCACTTCTAGAAGGAAGAGGGGTTGTCGAGGGCTCTCCTTGGGGAGAGACTCTTCACTTCAAAATTTATTTTAAACTCGTCAATCACCTCTCAAATTATTGAACTGGAGAGTCTGCGTCTCAAGCTGACGGACGATAAGTCTGACATCTCTGACAATCTCTTTGTGTGTCTAATTCTTAGCAAGCTACCTCCTGAGTGGTTGACCTTCAAGACTGAAATGCACAGACTGAAAGAAAAAATCGCATTGGATGAACTCAAAAGGTTCATTCATATCGAGAATCAAAACATTGCTGGCAAGAGCTTGGAACAAGTTGTTCAGCCCTCACAGGATGTCAACTTCGTTTCTCGACCCAGTAAGCCTCGCAGGAAACCACCAGCACCCAAAGGTGAAGCCTCTGCACAGTTGGCGCCTAAAAAGCCCTCTTTCAAAAAGAAGAGGGGCAAGTGCCACAACTGCGGCAAGTGGGGACACTGGGCGGCTGATTGTAAGGCTCCGAAGAAGAAAAGGGAGGATGCCCCACAAAACGTGGCGAACATGCTGGCTGATGCCTCCGATCCCAGGTCCTTTGTGGCTATGGTCGGGAGCAGTCACCGCAGCTCGTCCTCTGAGTGGTGGCTTGATAGCGGTGCTACCTGTCATGTGACGAATGACAGAGCTTTACTTGCTGAGGTCAAGGCGGTCCATGAAAAGGTGGAGAACTGCAATGGAGGAGAGACCGAGGTGGCCCATGCAGGGACAGCCGAGCTGGTCCTCTCATCAGGTAAAATTTTGTTTTTGCATAATGTAAAAGTAGTTCCAAATTTAACCAAAAACTTGATTTCCATTAGTCTATTAGATAGGGCTGGGATGGCCTTCACAACTCAAAATGGTAGAATGACTCTAACGGTCAATTCACATTATTTTGGGTGTGCGTACCTGATCAACGGAATGTATAGACTTAGCTTAAACAATGATATCATTCACCAAATTAGTTCAAACCTTATTGATCCTAAGTTGTTACACAACAGACTTGGACATGTAAACTATAGGAAAATGCTAGAGTTAGCTAAGAGTCATAACATCCCCTTAGATCTGTCGATTCGATTTGACAAGTGCGAGGTGTGTGCGCAGACCAAGATCACTAGAAAACCTTTTAGATCGGTTTCCAGGAGCACGAAACTTCTTGAGTTGATACATTCAGACCTCTGTGATTTTCGTAGTCACGTCACTAGAGGGGGAAGGAAGTATCTGATTACGTTCATAGACGATTTTTCAAGGTTTTGTCATGTATATCTGTTGAAATCGAAAGACGAAGTCTTTGAGACGTTTAAGACTTTCAAGTCTCGTGTGGAAAATCAGTTAAATCTGAAAATTAAGAGATTTAGAAGTGATCGAGGGGGAGAATACACTGTTACTGGGTTCAAGGAATTTTGTGCCTCTGAGGGAATAATTCTTGAAACAACAGCTCCTTACTCACCCCAGTCGAATGGTGTTGCCGAGCGTAAGAATGGAACTTTAACAGAGATGTTGAACTCTATGCTCCTAACAGCTGGCATGCCTAATTCCTTTTGTGGAGAAGCAGTTTGTGCTGCAAATCACATTCTGAATAGAGTGCCTCATTCTCAGCTCACGTCTACCCCGTATGAGCTATGGCACGGTCATCCTTGTAGATATGATACTCTAAAGACTTGAGGCTGTATTGCCTATGTGCGCATACAAGACCTTAAGAGGCCTAAGGTGGGACCTAGAACGACGACGTGCGTCTATCTAGGTAGTGTAGAAGACAGTGCAGCAGACAGATTTCTAAATCTATCCACGAATACCGTGATAGAGTCTAGAGATGTTATATTCTTTGAAGATAAATTTGTCAAGGATCATGGTTTATCTGTCTCTGGGTCTAATGATATGATTTCAGAATCTATCGTAGAACCTGAAGCTGGCCCCTCTGGCACTGCTCCTCAACCGTTAGAGGTGGAACCTATTCCACTTAGAGCATCTACAAGAGAGAGGATCCCTAAGAACTTTGGTGAGAATTTCGTCACCTATCACTTAGAGGATGATCCATTCTCTTACCAGGAAGCAATGAGATCTAGAGATTCATTGATGTGGGCAGAAGCCATTGATGATGAGATGGACTCGCTGCTACATAACAATACTTGGCATCTAGTTGATTTGCCGAAAGGCGCTAAAGTCCTAGGTTGCAAGTGGGTGTTGAAGAAGAAACTTCATAGTGATGGGTCTATAGCCAGGTATAAAGCACGTCTCGTAGCTAAAGGTTATAAACAATAGGGGGGAATAGACTATTTTGATGTTTATTCACCTGTGTGTCACCTATCGACTATCAGGATTCTTTTAGCCTTAGCATCTATCGAGAACTTTATAGTTCATCAGATGGATGTGAAGACAGCCTTCTTGAATGGAGAGCTTGATGAAAAGATCTACATGGTACAACCTGAAAGTTATGTGCAAAAAGATCAAAAAGATAAAGTGTGCAAACTGGATAAATCAATCTATGGGCTTAAACAAGCGCCTAAGATGTGGCACATGAAGTTTGACCAGATGGTAAAGAGCCTCGGATTTCAATCCAGTCTCTCAGATAAATGCCTTTATCACCGCTCATTGTCGAATCAGACAGTCATCATATGCTTATATGTAGATGACATGTTGATTTTGGGGTCTAATCTTGCTGCAGTTAGGGATATTAAATCTACTTTGGCAGAAGATTTTGACATGAAGGACCTCGGTCCTGTAGATACCCTTTTAGGTATGAAGGTCAGAGTTGACAAGGGTCGAGTTACCCTTAGTCAGACTCATTATATTGAGCAACTTCTTTCTACCTGGGAATATGATAACTGTAGGCCGGCTGAGACACCGTTTGATCATAATGTCAAGTTGAGTCCTAATGAAGAGACCAGCATTGATCAAGTTAAATATTTCAAAATAATTGGTAGTCTCATGTACGCCACAAGTTGTACTAGACCAGACATTGCTTTTTCGGTTAGCATGCTGAGCCATTTTACCAGTAATCCAGACAAAGAGCATTGGGAAGCCCTAGACAGGCTGTTAAGATACCTGAGAGGTACTAAAGATCATGCTCTGTACTACACTGGTTACCCACCTACTGTGGAAGGACATTCTGATGCCTCGTGGTGTTCAGAAGCCGGGAACAGCAAGTCCACCAGTGGATATATATTCACCTTGGGAGGAGCTGCTATAACTTGGAAATCCAAAAGACAGACCTGTATAGCATTGTCGTCTATGGAAGCCGAGTTGTTTGCCTTAGCCTTGGCCGGTGAAGAGGCAGATTGGATCAGGAACTTGATTCTAGACATTCCCTTGCCTAAGCTACAAGTCAACTCGTTGAGCTTGTACTGTGATAATCAAGCAGCAGTTCAAGTCGTTAAGAATGCCTTCTATAATACTAAGAGGAGACATGTACGACTGAGACATGCTTTACTGAATTATCTGAAAGAACAAGAAATTATCACTTTGATTGATGTGCGTTCAAAGGATAACCTAGCTGATCCATTGACGAAAGGAATGTCCAAAGACCGACTAATCAAAACAGTGGGGGAAATGGGACTAAAGGCGATTTAGTTCGGCCTTAGTTCAGCTTCAGGCGATTTAGTTCAGCCTTTGTTAGAACATTTTGATTATTATAATTTCCTTTGTCAAAGCAAGCATGCTGTGCCCCGTTGATGCTCTTGGTTGCTGAGTTCGGATCTGGTAAGTTGTTTCATTCCAAACTTGATGCTAACAACTTCACCTGGATTCGGCTTTTGCCTTGCAGGAGAGTGTTATTCCAAACTTGATAACACAATCTGACTTGGTCTCGACTCTTCTTCTGGAGATTGGTTCCATTCCAAACTTGATGAGTTCCAATTAACTTTAGAAGGGCAGTAACCGTGACATTCCATATAGGATCACAGATATAGCTGCGGTGTCCAGAAGTCTGAAATCGTTCCGGTTGAAACAGATATCAGGTTCTGAGGTAAAACTATAATACTCTGTGAACGTGTCCTCCCAGCTAAATTAAAATGATTAATACTAAGTTCTTTTTGTAGAACTAGATATTTGCAAATTTGCAAAGGATAGAATTCATTCTGAAATGAAATTCTCTGTTGAAATTGCAGGAGCTGCTGGGATAGGAGGAGCACTGGTTGACTGGAATCCTGATCAGGATGATCTTTTGGATGATGAGATTTAGAGTGTTATGAGTTTATCTTTTGCTACTTATGTTCAGAGCATTGTTTAGCTCTTCCCCTTTTGCACTGTTTGTTTGGACTTTATATAGCTCTCTGTTGATTTGTGACACCAGGCATATAGGTGCATACTAATTTTGTGTTCAAGTCTAATCTTGTTTGAAACAGGTGCAGGACACGGTTGTGTATGATTCATGGCTTGGTTGAACTTTGCACAAACCACCCTCTATCCGAAGTCTGGGTACACGGCGGACATAGGAGGAAATTGTTAGATATTTAATTATATGTCCGCACGCGTGTTAGCCCGACTCGGAATAGGTTACGGGTTCGTGTCGTTCTAGGGTTAGGCTCTACGCTGGAAGTACTATAAATACCCATTCCAAACTTGATGGTGTATTCGTAGAATACTTTGAGCGGAGCCACTAACATAGGGGTTGTACAATTATACTATTCTCTATTTATAGATTTTCTACCTGCATTTTGGGATGAATGAACTGATCATTTATAGACTTTCAAAGCATTTTAGAAACTTCAATTTATCATCAGTCTTATATCTGGGCTCATTTGAAATCTTCACTCTTCACTGTTTGTAATAAATATTTTATTTTTGTTTTTTATCTGAACTGCAATCCACCTAGTGGACGCACAAAGTTCACTGAAATCTTCGATGTCAAAATCCGACGTTCAACCGCACCATCACCAGAGACCATGCCACCACCGTAGAAGGAATGCAAGCCGGATCTAATCGCGTTTCTCTTCTCCACGACAGCACCTTCCTCGCTCCACCTCGCACAAGGGCCGGCGGCTACACACCTCCATGACCAGCGACAACACTCTCCACCAATACCGACGACTATCTCCTCTAAGACCGACGACAAGGCTTGAGGCCGGCGGTTCCTCCAAGCGCATGAGAGAGATGGAAGGGGGAGAGAAAAAAGTTTGAGTGGCTACTCTCTCTCTCTCTCTCTCAGGAGGCTCCGTCTTCCTCAAGCGACAAAGCATGGTCAGACGGCTTCTATGGAGATCGATCTCCCCTAGGCGGCTATATTGATCGTGGAGATCGGGTCCCTATCAGGTGGCTCTTCAAAGGGATTAATAAAACCCTATATCTAATATCATACTAAACCGGATCCGGATCTGAACCAACCTCGTAACAAACCAACACAAAGATGAGCTACTGCTAAGAATGAAGGGGTTATGAAGATTCCTAGCTTGTAGAGCCTCTAGTAAAAGTCGGAGATGTGGACAACCAAGATGATTTTTCCCAAAAGAAACCTCTCAATCTTTGAAGCTCTCATTAGTAAGCTGTTCTCTTAGCTTACTTCTAAGCATACTTATCTAAACTCTATGCAAAATGATTCATTCGGGTCCATCCATCCACCTAGAAATAATACTCGGGTGATTGCATTAAAGAATGGACATATATATCTCTAATCGTGCCACTATAAGGCGCAGTGTCCTTCATTCGGCTTTATATAATAATGGAGGTCAAATATAAATTCATAGGTTCAACACTTCAACTGGTAAATTGTACATCACTCATCACACATCCATTTAGTGTTGCATCGATTTAATTTGAATATAAAGAAAAATTAGAAACAAGTTCCTGCTGGGTCTATTTGGTGAGGTTGTTGGTAACATTTGACTTTTTGCCAAAATGTCATTTTTGTGGCAGGCTCGAAATGCAAAAGGGGTACACGGGTTCCCAATTATCTGTAAAACATTGTTTTTTTGTCCTTAGGAGGGAGACAGAATGCGGAACACGATCTGGATGAACTCCACGCGCCAAATGGCCTTCTGACTTGGGTTTCGTTTGGCACGTCTAATTTGCTCCGGTAAGTTTTGTCAAAACGTCATTGTCATAGAATGTATGTTTGGCAAGACAACCGCCACCAAGAAATTAAACTAGTTTTGTGCATAAAATGCATGGATTTTTTTAGGTGGGGCCGAGTGTTGGAATCGGAACCCGGTATCAAGAAGAGTTCGGACCCAAATGGGGTAGCCCGCTCTTATATATTCTGAGCTAAAACTCTTGGCCAAAGATTTTGAACGAAGGAACAGACCCTGAGCTGCAGCAAAGAGGTTTCGTCATACACCCGGAAGATCTAAGAGAGTTTCCTCTCCCAAGTCAAGGCTGAGCTGGGCACCTTGGAGGGCACTGGATACCAACCAAAGTAAACCAGAGGAGAAAGAAATCGTGAAACCCACCTAGTGAGCATGTTCCACCTGGATGCGCTAGCGTTTCTCCGCCTATTTGTGTATTCGGCTACGCTTCAACGATTTCCGAGCAGAGTAGGCAGCGAGTTGGCGAACCCGAGCAGTTCCGAGCTTTCGCTTCTTCCTGTTTTCTAGTTCAGAATTCCAAGTCGGCAAGGTCCTTAGGCAAGGAGTTTCGAGATTAGGAGCTCCCTCTTGTATTTGTAGAGGTTCTTCAATTCCATCCCTAATTAGATGCAGTCGATTTTGCCCTGTAAATTACAATATTTCCTCTTTCCTAAAAGATTGTAATTCTTTAAATATTTTGCCCTTCATTTTCATCCCTATTCCGATAATGAGGAAATCATTGATGGTTTCGATTTTGCCCTGCATTTCTTTATAATTTCCCTTGTGATCCTCC
This sequence comes from Platanthera zijinensis, assembly GCA_039513925.1. Taxonomy (NCBI): domain Eukaryota; kingdom Viridiplantae; phylum Streptophyta; class Magnoliopsida; order Asparagales; family Orchidaceae; genus Platanthera; species Platanthera zijinensis. The sequence continues at coordinate 204,099,467 of CM077083.1, forward strand.
TTGACTCCACCCCTGCACACCTCGGTCCATTCTTACGCGACTCCAGAAGATGAACTCTACCACGAACCCTAATCGACTCCAATCGGAGACCGATGATCAAGCAACGGCGATCGGCATGTAGTCAAAGCCCCCATTTGACACGGCGGTGGCAGTCGTAAACGCATGGGTTAAAACGTCATTTGTTAAGGATCTCGAGTTCTAGTCAAGTTTTTTTTGAGGCCGGCTCATCGAGCTTTTGAGTCAGCTCAACTTAACTTGCACCCCTAATTCCGACACAATTGCTCCGTGCCCAATAGGCCCTAAACCTTTGGCGGCAGTCAACTTAAAAATGCTATTGTTTTTTTCTTTTCTTTTTCTTCTAATGATATTCGAAAAATTTTTTGGTACTTATGTGTACCTTAAGGAGGTGCGCGAGCTAGAGCTGTCACGGTTCCGGTTCTACTAAAATTATGAACCGAACCATTAAGGTAACGGTTCTTCAAATTAGAACCAAAACCTTATTTCGTTTGACCGGTTCCGGTTTTGGTTCCGGTTCCAGCTTAATTTTTGGAACCGTTGTGTCAACGGTTCCGGTTACGGTTCAACAAGAACCAAAACCAAACCAGTCACTATCTGTTCGGTCCGGTTCCAATCGGTTCCAACTAAAATCAAAATCAAGATTGACGGAATGAAATAAAAGCGGACTGCAAATAGTAAAACTCAAAACAATATCGAAATAAAAATAATTATGTTGCGCACTTCTCGGCGGTCTTTTCCGCGATTGGTGGGATAGTATCAATTTCCTTCCTACACGTGTAGACTTGCCACGAATTCTAGTTGGCTTGCGAACGTCTCATCGACATGCTCAACCGTAATAACCGCCTACAATTAGTTGTCTTTCATGATTACTAATAAATAGTAGTTTTATATTTTCTTTATTTTTTAAATAAAATATTTCAAAAAAATATATTAGTAAATTTAAAAATATATTATATAACTGTATAAAAATAAAAAATGCACGGCAAAAATTGACTCCAAACCGCACCAATGTCAAATCATACCATACGGTTTTTATGCGGAGAAGTTTTGTTCGGTCCAAAATCGTCCTCTTTAGTGCGATTGCAGTTTGAATTCAAACTGCACCAGATTCACTCGTAATAGTAAGTATAAATATTATAGATAAATTATAAAATAATAACAATATAATAATAAAAATAATAAACGGGTTGCGGTTCGGTTCTACTTCGGTCCGGTTCGGATCGGGTCTAAAAATCTTGAAACCGCTTGAGACTTGTATGTTGCGGTTCCGGTTCCGGTCCGGATAATAAAATGTAAGAATCGCACCCGGACCAATGTTATTCACGGTTCCAAAATTCAAACCAAAACCCGAATAATTTGCGAACGGTTCGGTCCGATTCTTTGCGGTTCCGGTTCGGTTCCGGTTCGGTTTGCGGTTTTCGGTTTTAAGTGACAGCTCTAGCGCGAGCAGATTCGACCGTATACTTGATCACGAGGATTTTAATCAACGGTGCAGACTTGTTTGGACTGTACTATGGTCACTCTTTGATACGACAGTATTCGAGAAATACGGCCGTATTTTGCGGGAAATGATCTGCACCGTTAATTAAAAGCCGCGTGATTAACTCCTACGGCTGGATCTGCTCGCGCACCTTAGAAAATAGGAACATATACGTACCAAAAAAAGTACGGCTATTCAGCTTTGAGTAGGTGATCTTCGTTGTGAAATTTAACATCAGTCCTGATTATAAATGATCATTTATAATTAATTATTTTTTGTATGGGAGTGGCAAGTTGCTTTTTCGCCATCTATAAAAATGAAATATTATGTAAAGAGTGGTGTTATAAACACACCTCTTTTGATTTTGATCACACCACTCGACTAAAATAAAACTCTTCAAAACCCCTATCTTCATTACAAAAAAAACTCTCCAACCCCCTGCATCTCGAGGCCCGCTTGAAGCGGGGCTCAATGTTTCACCCGACGTCTTCCCCACTCTCAATCGTCAGCCGTCGCTGCCCCAAATCCCTCCTCCGGCCAGCAACTGATTCCTCCAAATTTCTTCTCCGACAAAGGCCCTGCATTTCCAGGCCTGCCGGAAAGCGGGGATCTCCAGGCCCATGACAGTCACTTCCATATAATTTTTGCCATTTTCTTTCTCTATTTCTCTTTTTTTATTTAGAGTTCCCCACTTTGACTTTGTCTCTAGCCACTTCCATAAATTGACTTGAGGCTGTTGGGTCTAGAATGTTCAAAAATAACTACCTATTTTGTTATCTATAACTTAGATTTTTACTATGGAGAGGTTTTCATAGGTGCAGGAGTTGCATAGTCTCAAACTATATGTAATGACAGTTTCAGTGCATCTTTTTGTTGCAAATAGTAATTACTATTATTTACTTCTAATGAAAAATATTCAATATTGATGTTTCCTTAACTTCTAAGTGAAATTGTTTAATTACAATTTGATGTTTACATAGTAAATTGGGCTTTATATAGCCATATTGAATTGTTCATAACTTTTGGCTGTTCATAATCAAAAATGATGAGTACATAACACCACTCTTAATTATTAAAGGTCCTAAGGAACTGACATAAAAAATAATAATAATACAGCAGATCAGACAAGAAGGGCTGAGTCCACCATGTTCGCCAATCATTCCGCACTAGAATCTTTCTTCTCCATGCCAAAGTAGAAAAACAGTAGATCAGTCAACAGCTACACCAACAATCCATACCTTCAAAAAAAAAAAGACAACAAACAGTACATCTGCCGATATCATCTCTCTCCTCACCGCAGCCACCGGCGGAGATCCGTCGTCGACGACGGCGACACGTCGCTGTCCGCGTACAAAGACGAAACCATCGACATCTGCTCCGCTCCTATCCTCCCCATCGCGCTCTTAAAGCTCGGACTTTTCAAAGCTTCCTCCTGCATCGGATACGACAGCCTCTTCTTCACCGACGCCGCTCTCTCCCTCTCCGGCGTCGGCGCCCTCTGCCTCGGCGCACTCTGCGACCGCAGCCTGGCTTTTGCCGACTCCGTCGCCGCCATATAGTTCGGAACCGCTCGCCCCGCTGACACCAGGCTTGGCGTGTGGACGAACCGAGGGCTTGCAGATCGGACATGTAAATGCGACGCCTTTGCCGGCGAGGGAGTAGCAGGGGAACGATGAAGAGAGTCGAGCGGCTGCACTGGCCGCCGAGAAGCGGCGGAGGAGAACGGCCGCGCCGTGTCTATTTCCAGAGTTTTGATTGGAACTCGATGATCCGTCGATGCTCGTCCCCAGCTGCATCTACTGCTGTCGAAGGGTGTTCTTGAAGCCATCCATCGTTCCAGCCATCTCGGCGGCCCTTCTTCGTCTTCTTCTAGCTCCTCCAGCAACGGCGAGATATTGATGTCCGACCTCAACATCTAAAAACAAAGCGCGTTTAAATTAGGAAATACCAAAACAGGGGAAGCCAGAAGAGCCAACGCGAAGAGAAGAAAGCTATGAAGTACCTGATGAGAAAGACCGCAGGAATACGCCTTTTCTCTTTTCAAGTCAGCTTCTTTCCTGCTCTTCAACATCGCCGGAATCTCCTCCACCGTGCTGGCACGACGGTCGTCGCCGTTGCCGGGATATACTCTTTCTTCTCTCGACTTTTAATTTAAACCGAATCAATCAATTTCCCAAAAAATTTAGCAAAGGAGTTCAACATAACGAAATCAAATGAAGAAATTGGAGTTCAAATATTAAATTTCTTACGGCGGATTTCCTCCCGACGATGTTTTGAAGACTTGTCGTCGAGTCCCGGAAATTAGTTCCGCAGCTAAAAGACGAATTGCTGCTGCAATGAGCGGCGTCGCGCGACTGAGATGAGAGCAGAATACGCTGGTCTCGAACTCTGGCCTGAACTCTCACCAGCGCTTGCATGCATCGCAGAGTCATGTTCGCTTGCCGTCGAACGTTGTGTCCTCTCACCAAAGCTTGAAGCTTCACCAGCCCCTTCAATGCCCGAAGCGCCCTCCTCGCCTTTTGTTTTTCCTTCCCAAGTCATTTCGCTAAACAGAGCAAGAAAATGAAGAAAATCAGATGAGTAGTGTTTTAGGACGCGCACCAGGTAGCCACGGAACGCCGTTTGGACAACAATGGCGGCACGGCGCTCCCGGGTGAAACAAGGTGCCGGTCTGGTGAGCCGGAAAACCTCGACGGCGGCCTGCGCTGTCGCAACAGCCGCCTCTGCTGCGGCGGCCGTCGCGACGGCTATCGCAATGGCGTGTTTCTGTTCCGGCGTCACTGCCGCCGTCGGCGTCTGAGTGTTTGTCTGCTGTTGCTCTTGGCTTGAGGGCTTGCGGAATATCCATCTCCTCTTCTCCCTCTTCTGCGAGCCAAAGGGAAAGAAAGTTAGACGAATGCGGTTCCATGAGAAAGAAGGGAAGAAAAAAAATGTATCAGACCTTGTTGTCGTCGTCGTCGTCGTCACGGTTGGTTTTCTTGTCGGAGTCTTTGGTGGGAGATCGGAATGCCCTTTTGACTGCTGTCAGCCATGAGCTCCCGGCCTTTCTTCCCATGAGATTGCTAGCTAAAAGGGAAAGAGAAAATGCAGCAAATTGTGTCTTTATGGCGATGCCATTTTAACTAATAAGGGCGAGGGAGAGAGGCCGCGAGCAAAGTTGCAGGGTACGAGAACTCTGGGTTTAGGAAAGCGGCCGGGGAAGATGCCGGCGTCGCTGCCGCGCTTGTTTTTTCGTTTTTTGAAAGAGGAACTGCGGAAGTGGCGACACTACGGCGGCAAACCAAGTTGGGAAACACAAGTAAATGGATTCATGGGCGGCGGGACCCGCGGGTCCGGCGCACGTGATGTCACGTCCCTGGAGGCTTTGTGATATATTCTTCCTATGATCTTAGAAAATATATATATAGGATTGAATTAGAAGGTGGAACTCCAACTCAATTCTTATTTAAATGAGTATGAATACACTAGTTACCACAAGGTGAATGAAGTTACTAATTTTACTACAATGTTCAGCTTGTCCATTTATCATCTAAGCAATCATTCACATTTCTCTCATTTACGTTGCTTTTATAAACGACAATTATTTCATTTCTTTGCGGATGACTGAAGTTTGCCCAGTACCACCAATATTTTCGATTTGGACGAGATATCACTATGAAGTGGCCGAATATTGGGGCATTCTGTACTTAACAAGTCTTGAAGGTTAATGAAAAGGTAAATATCTTAGAATGTGCGGAAATTAAATTCATGTTAAAAGTTAATTTATGTCATGTTAGTATCTAATTAATTTGAGTTTTTATTTGTGAGTGAATTTTTTTGGGATGAAACTTTTTGGGCCAATGGTCAATGCTTCACATTTTGTTCAGGTTATCCCCTACTTACTATTCCTGCGGCTATGTAGAGCATAAAAATTTGTGTTCATGATCCAATTCAACAAGTTTTTTAAGAGCTATTGCAACAACTATTCCTACCTTGATTCAACTTGCTTCCCTACTTGCAGGTCACCCAAGTGTTCAACTTCTTACAAGATCATCTGAGGATGTTTTGATACTAGTCACCAAAGAGTGTCTGCAAATGATGCTAATGTTCAAATATGCAAATTTGATCGTGTTTTGTGTGACTATTTTGATGTTGGTGTTTCTCAATTCTCATGAATGTTTCTCTTTACATAAATGTATACTTGAATTTTTGGTCTACAAATAGCAAAATGATGTACGTACACATAACGGTTTATGAGCCGCGTTTATCAAAGGGCTGCATATATCCAATTTCGGTGTGCGTATATCAATCGTCTAAAATTAAAATACATTAAGATAATGACATATTAATCATAAAAATGAGGAAATGGTCATAATCTTCTCAAATATTAAGATGTTGAATAATCATCAAGTGGTATTATAATTTAGAAGAAGAATAAGAGATTAGCAGTCAATACATGTCTCCTTCATTGCACCTTTTAAGACATTTGTATACGCTATCAATTAATAAACTCTTACATTGCTAAATTCTATACCATGACATAACTATATTTCGAGGTTAATGAGAATGAATTAAGCTTAAACTAGCTTGACCATGACTGAGTCAAAACTGAACCAACCTAGTTGAACCGCTTTGCTACTGGAATCAAAACTGAACCAACCCAGTTGAACCGCTACACAACTCGATCTCCCCTCTTAGACTTATGTTGGACTCATTCTCCTTGACTCCCAGTATGAGTAATCTCAGACCCACTCCTTGAAAGATGACTTTTTGACAGTACATTTGCAAAGCAGGGGCCGGGGCGGGTCGGGGGTGGTGCAGTGCAGCGAATGCACTATATATATCTTAGAAACTAACATAAATTATTTGAATAAAATAATTAATAATATATTTATAAATTATAATTGAGTATTAATTAGTATTGAACAAATTAATTAATATTATATTTATTTTTTTAATATAATTTTAGAAATTTAAAATACAGTTTTATGTTTGTACACGCTGCGCGTTTTTTTATCAAATACGTGCAAATGAAAAAAACAGCTACATGCATGAATTTTTTCGAAAAGTGTTCAACATGAAAGTTGTAGATATCGACGAGATCTACAACTTTCATGTTGAACACTTTTTCTAAAAATGTACGATTTAAGAGTATTTTGAAAAGGCGCGAAACTATTGCGTAACTATTGCAAATTCGCAAAAGTTACGCATTGTTTCGTGCCTTTTTAAAATACTTTTAAAGCTTGCATTTTTAGGAAAAGCGTTCAACATGAAAGATGTAGATCTCGACGAGATCTAAAACTTTCATGTTGAAAACATTTCCAAAAAATGCACGCATATAGGTGTTTTTTTCATTTGCGCGTATATGGCCGAAAAACACGCTGCGCGAATATACAACAACCATTTAAAATATTTATATATATTTATAAATTAGGGGGAGATATATATAATATTATAAATTTTTAATACATATATATATATTTAGAAATGATAATATATAATTATTTTTTACATAATATTATAAATTAAATATTTAACATTAATATTTATATAAAATACCGCAAAAATATACAAGAAAGTTTCTTAGCGCAGTTGGCTGATAACTTCTCAAATGAAGTTATCTAATCCCCTGTTTTCTACAATAATAGTTGTGATAAATGAGGAGAAATGATTTAAATTAGTATAAATGTTCATAAATTAATATTTATCTTATTCATGCTTGATTTACCTATTTTGTCTATGTTTTTCTCATTAGAAATGACGTGGAAATCGAATCGGAGAAACAAGTGCTGGAATTATATTTTGGCTGTGCAGTTGTTACAGAAACCTATTTTCAGTTGTTATAACAAGTTTTGGACGGATTTAAAATTCAAATTTCGAATTTTGCGCCAAAACCAAATATGGAATGAGGCATCTATTGGGAAAGGGCTGCTCATTTTTAACAGGTGTTTTTCATACCTAAAGGGCACGAAATTAGAGAGAGGAGATAGAGTTCTTAGAGCCATCATCTTGGAGAAGGAGAAGGAGAGGACCGGCTAGGGTTTGGACGCACCGTCGAGAAGGAAGAAGAGTCTAAAGCGAGATCTTCACACATATTCCTGCAGCATTTAGCATTCTTAAACATGTCTTGTAAGACCTTTCTCATTTGGTTTCATCTCACTAGCATGAACTAATCGTATGGATCTTGTATGATGTGAATACCTTGTTTTATTGTGATGATTTTACTTTAAATTTATTTTATGGTTGTTTGAATCGCTATCTTTATTGGGTTTATGTTCTTTGTTTGTGGAAATTTTTGAGCAAGCGTTCATCTTCTAATTAGCATGGCGAGATTCGAGAGAGGAGTTATGCTAATCTAGGGTTGAATCCGTTATTCTACGCGGCGAGATTCGAGAGAGGAGTTGCGTAGTTTTCTAAATCAAAATTCCATCTTTTTACTGCGCTGCAAGATTCGAGAGATGAGTGGCGTAAGTGCGGCATAAACACCAATATAACATCAAGAGAGAAAGAGATTTCCTCTGGAGTTAGCATCATTGATTTTTGCTCGTCATGTTATTCACTTTCCACCTAAGTTAGAGATAACTAGGGGAAATTGGGTAAACGGAATTCTGAGATCGAGAGATGATGAAATCCACTATAAAATCGATGCAAAATAGTAATGAAGATAACCATTAAAACATCACTATAAATCTCGTCATAATAGGCAAGGGAAAACAACATGCAAGATCGTTTCTCCAACCTTGGTAAAAGTATTTTCTAAGAATTGTGTTTAGTTTTACCATTATTAGTTTAAGTTTTCTTTATTATCAAATTAATCCACTAGTGAAAAAGTATCCCACTTGGATTCAAGGAACGGGTAAGACTAGTAATTACGAGCACTAACGTTACACTTCCTCGAGAAACGATAACTCAACTCATCATTTTATTACTTGATTCGACACGTGCACTTGCGTGATTACGTAGATCTATTTTGGCCGTATCAAGTTTTTGGCGCCGTTGCCGGGGAAGTGCAACTAATTTAGTGTCTTTTCTTGCAATATTAGTAAATCCTGAGTATTTAGAACTCAAGTTTTTTTTCTCTACGATTTGTTTTTTTTTAATTATCAATTTTAATTTTATTTATTCCTAATCTATTTTTTTTAAAAAAAATTAAAATAGGTTTATCCATTTATATTTTTCGTGTGTAGTTGATTTATGCAAAGATTAATATTCATTTGGTGAATTCTCCTGCGTAAAATCATGTATTCATATTTATATTCTCGATGTCATTATTGTGGGGCATTCAATCATGACAGTGATGATTGTTATATAAAAGACTGTAGTTATATGTCATATGGCTCACCTTATGGAGTACCAACATCCTATGATACTTCATACAGTGCTCCTAATTTTTATAATTATGCTCCCCCACAACATACAATGTTTCCGCATTTCAGTTCGACCCCTCAAAGGCTGAGAAGAAATGAGAATCAATGTATATTTTGTCATAGCACCGGACACATTTTGAAAGAGTGTGTTGCATTTCAACGTCAAAGAGAGGAGTATAATAAACCTAAAATTCAAATCCTCCCATCCTCTTCTTATTATGATATTCCTTATGATTCTAATGATATATACGCACTACCTCCTTGTCTACGAGGAAGTATTGGAGATATAACCATCATGTTCGTTGATGATCTGTGCAACGATGTCGCGGAGCTGCCTCTCCCTACACATTCATCACTTATTTTGGATTCACTCATGGAGGAACTAACCCATATATTCTCTGATAATGCTATTACAACGGTTCCTCCACCTTCTTTGCACGAATTTTCTACACCTATTTTTAACGATCATGTCAAAGATATTGCGCTTGGGGATAATCCTGAACCTAAAAATGTGACAAAGTGTGTCGAAGATATTATCCTCTCCGATAGAGGGAAGAACTCTTTGGAGCACGATGATGCGCCAAGGTGGGATGAAGAGGATATCCTTTCTAATGAGCAGATATACACTTCTTCATTGGATGAGGAGGTTCAACTCACCACCGAGGCTCTTGAGTTCTCGGCCCCCCTTGTTATGATACTTACGATACCGACATCGATCAATCTTTGGAACCTACTGGGAGTGAAACCGGGATCACTCCCACGATTAGAAATCATTTATGTCTTTATTCTATTTTATTTCCTAATCTCCTTTTATTATCTGAGCCCAAACAAGTTGATGTGTCACAGATGCTTCTGGAGGTTATTGAGCACTATCCTCAAGTTGATGAGATGGGTATCCCCTTATGTGAGGAGGTTGAGTCCTCCTCCATAGTTGATGCATCATTTATTTTCTTTTGTCCCTATAGCCTTTCTATTGACGATGATATCTTGCAGGGCAAGGATATAGTTTATGGTGAGAATAGTGAGGAGCACTCCTCTTCTTACTTTTTGTTCTCACTACCTCCGATGAACATGCATTATTATTTAGGAAAAGAGGTGGTGATTTTATCGTCATATTGGTACCTGCTTCCGACACGTATATTAGAACAATTACATGTTTATTTTTCTTTTCATCGACCAATAATTTAGAATTTTAAAATTTCTGAATAAGTCGTGCTGGGAAGACAATAAACCCAGTAGTTATCTTTAGTTTTCTGCATATTGTGCTTTACTTTTCTTGTATGTTTTTTTAGTCCAACAATAAATTTAATGTTTGGTGGGAGGCAACCCATCGTATCGTAGAATATATATATATATAAATATTAATAATAATAATAATAAATATATATTCGTTTGTTTTCGTTAGTAAAAAAAGTGTTGGAGGGAGCGAAGCCATATGACCCTAGTTGACTATGCTCAATCATTTTTAGGAGTGAAAATGCTGGAGGAGTGAAAAATTTGGACAAAAACCTGTAGAAATTTAAAGTAAGACAAATTTTGCAAAACAGAAGGCAGTTGTTGCAACGCTTCGAAAACATATGTAATGAGAATTAAGTTTCTGTCCAGATCTGCATAAATAGCGCTGAATCAAAAGCAATTGTTACAACAATCCAAAAACATATGTAATGGAAATTCATTTTCTTGTTGCTTCTCCAAGAACTGAACCAGCGCGCGCAAATCGTCACTTCGGTGGGTTAGAGTGGGATTAATTTGAACTAATTACATTTTAGTATTAATAAAATCTGTAATTATACATTTCCTAATCTGACTTAATCTAATTACCGCTCTAATCTCTTGATTAAAATACCTATTATAATCGGCCTTTTCAAAATAAAGCCCTCCAGTAATTTTCCCGAATTTCTGGCTAGGTCAATAGAAGCATAGGAGGAGTAGGATTACCCCATGCCCACCTTTACTTTTGCATGGTTCTGATTATATTTTGCTGCAGGTATATTTTGCATATTTTGCTCTACGCTACATTCAGTTGTTTTATTGGTATGGACTATATTTTGAGTGATTTATATTTTGTAGGGCGACACCTTGGAGGCTACATTTTGGTACATTACAATTTGTATTTTGATAATATTTTTAGGATACTAACTGTGATGCATTTGGAATGTATTGTGGTGATCTATTCTGTGATATGATATTTTGGATGATGCATGTTATGCTTCACTTATATGTGTTTTGATGTTTTTTTGATATTGACTGCACTACTTATGATATCTTTAGATGAACACTCGTATACTAACATATCACATGAGTTTGTCAATGCACTCTTGCTTGACTTATTAATTGAGCGGCTTAATTTGGAAAATTGTCTAGTATTATTTGTTCACAGGTTTTGCACTAATTTTAATGATGACACTCAGTAAAGAAAGGAGAATGAAACATGATGAAACCAATGTCACTTTAAGAACAAATGAACAGAGTTGCTAGCACTGCAATTTCAGGGAAGTTGTTTATATTTCAATTACTTTCTTCAGTATGATTATGTGCTTATTAGTAAAAATCATTTTATAGTATTTTCATGGTAGAAATGTATCTTTGCTAGAGACTAGCAAAGGACTTAAGTGTGGAGGTGGGGGTGTTATGACCCCTACTATTTGGATGAAGAATAATTCATTAAACCATGATTTGAATGATCTTAATTCTTGTTTCATTTAATCAATAGACTATTCTAGATATATTCAATAATAATTAATTGGTATGGCTGAACAATCTAAAGAGTTTAATTAGTGAATTTTAAATTAGTAAGATTTTTTGTGATAGAGCTCACATAAGCATTTTTATTTTTATGCACGAAATTTGTGTTTACTTCCATGACAATCTTTTGATATTGACCTCTACAAATAACGGGAGGGATGAGCAAGAATTAAGCCAGCAGTGTAAGCCAATACATGAGCTTATGTAGTTATTTCATTTCTGATCTTCATTAGAATATTTGAGCTTGAACTTTTTCATACTTATTATTTCATGCCTAAATTCCATATATTTCTACTAGTTGTATCCTAGTAAGTTAGTCATTTATGGATGTTTAATCGTTATAAGCAAATGATTGAATTTCATGGTGATATGTGGCCTAAGTATATGCCTACATACTTGGAATGATCTCAACTATGATGATATAAAAAAAATATAGAGAAATTTATGTCATAGTGATATGTGGCCTAAGTATGTGAAAACATACTTGGAATGATCTCAACTATGAATAAAAAAAAGAGAGAAAAAAAATGGTTGAACATCAAAGTGATATGTGGCCTAGGTATGTGTGTTTGTACTTGGAATGATCCCTACCATGAATTCGATACATTAAAAAAAAAACTCCATAATATGGTGAATTACTAAGATTACTAACTAGGGAATGACATTCCACTATCAAAGTTTATCCATAATTTCTAATCAAGCCAAAGTCTATCCTATTTTCAATTACACTACTAACTCATGTGGAGGCTAAATCGAAAGACTAGAATATTCTCTCCCTTTCCAATAATTGTGGATGTTCAATGTGGAAATTGCATGAGTAAATCGTTTTTTAAAGAAAAGCACGCACCGCACTAAGATACTTATTTGAGCTTTATCTTCCATCTAACTAATGAATTTGTGAATTTTGAGCTCTTATTGATTTCTGAGCCTATCAGTTAAGTAAAATGAATTTTTTGAGTAAGCCTTGATTAAGTTATTTTACAAGAAGGATCATTTGAATTTGAATCTTGATAGTATTTCTTTATCCACTCCATTGATATGATTTATCTTTGCTAGGGACTAGCAAAAGTTCAAGTGTGGAGGTGTGATAACTTCTCAAATGAAGTTATCTAATCCCCTGTTTTCTACAATAATAGTTGTGATAAATGAGGAGAAATGATTTAAATTAGTATAAATGTTCATAAATTAATATTTATCTTATTCATGCTTGATTTACCTATTTTGTCTATGTTTTTCTCATTAGAAATGACGTGGAAATCGAACCGGAGAAACAAGTGCTGGAATTATATTTTGGCTGTGCAGTTGTTACAGAAACCTGTTTTCAGTTGTTATAACAAGTTCTGGACGGATTTAAAATTCGAATTTCGAATTTTGCGCCAAAACCAAATATGGAATGAGGCATCTATTGGGAAAGGGCTGCTCATTTTTAACAGGTGTTTTTCATACCTAAAGGACACGAAATTAGAGAGAGGAGATAGAGTTCTTAGAGCCATCATCTTGGAGAAGGAGAAAGAGAGGACCGGCTAGGGTTTGGACACACCATCGAGAAGGAAGAAGAGTCTAAAGCGAGATTTTCACACATATTCCTGCAACATTTAGCATTCTTAAACATGTCTTGTAAGACCTTTCTCATTTGGTTTCATCCCTCTAGCATGAACTAATCGTATGGATCTTGTATGATGTGAGTACCTTGTTTTATTGTGATGATTTTACTTTAAATTTATTTTATGGTTGTTTGAATCACTATCTTTATTGGGTTTATGTTTTTTGTTTGTGGAAATTTTTGAGCAAGCGTTCATCTTCTAATTAGCATGGCGAGATTCGAGAGAGGAGTTATGCTAATCTAGGGTTAAATCCGTTATTCTACGCGGCGAGATTCGAGAGAGGAGTTGCGTAGTTTTCTAAATCAAAATTCCATCTTTTTACTGTGCTGCAAGATTCGAGAGAGGAGTGACGTAAGTGCGGCATAAACACCAATATAGCATCAAGAGAGAAAGAGATTTCCTCTGGAGTTAGCATCATTGATTTTTGCTCGTCATGTTATTCACTTTCCACCTAAGTTAGAGATAACTAGGGGAAATTGGATAAATAGAATTCTGAGATCGAGAGATGATGAAATCCACTTTAAAATCGATGCAAAATAGTAATGAAGATAACCATTAAAACATCACTAGAAATCTCGCCATAATAGGCAAGGGAAAACAACATGCAAGATCGTTTCTCCAACCTTGGTAAAAGTATTTTCTAAGAATTGTGTTTAGTTTTACCATTATTAGTTTAAGTTTTTTTTATTATCAAATTAATCCACTAGTGAAAAAGTATACCGCTTGGATTCAAGGAACGGATAAGACTAGTAATTACGAGCACTAACGTTACACTTCCTCGAGAAACGATAACTCAACTCATCATTTTACTACTTGATTCGACACGTGCACTTGCGTGATTACGTAGATCCATTTTGGCCGTATCATTGGCAAGCATGAAAGAAATTAGTTGAGAGGTAAGGGGTTCGAATCTTACTATTAGCATGTATTTTTTTTAATAAAAACATATTTTATTTACCATAATAATTAGCAACAAAAAATAAATTGCTTGCTAATTTAAGAAGGATAAAAATCCTTCCTAAAATTCTCTTGCTAAATAGGAAGGAAAAAAATCCTTTCTAAATTTAGCTAGGCTCAATTTAGAAAGGAAATATTTTTGTTGCTAAATACCTTGTTAATATAAATTAGCAACGAATTTTATATTTTAGCAACGAATTCTTCTCCTAGCTAATAAGAGATTTTCTTGTAGTAACTGTACCGTAAAGTGCGATCCGACGGTTACGCTGAGATGCGTGCACAACTCAGCACACTTATCTCAAAGCATGCACAAATCGCGGCGCAAAGCTGAAATCGCGCGAGATCTCAGCGATGCACTGCACTTTACGGTGCAGTGCATTCGCTGCACTGCACCACCCCCGGAACACAGGATAAGACGATGCTTCTCCTCCACTCCAGCAGACGGCAGCTCGCCGGAGCCGATAAATTAGCTTCCTTTAAAAGCTGGAGACTGGTGGATCATTTCAGAGCCGGCGAAAAGGCGGGCAGAGATCTGCAGAAAGCTAGAAATCGTAAAAATGGGAGAAGGAGATAGTGGAGGTGGGAGTGGCGGGTAGATCTCGAGGCAATTCTGTAGGGTACGTTATTAAAGCATCCCATCACATGGGAGGTAAGCTTACCTCCCTCCTAAGTATAAATTATTCTCCCGCGAAATAATAATAATTACATTTATGTCATCCCTTTCAATGCTCCCTGTAGAACAGTCTCTCTCACTCTCTCTCTCTCTGCCTTCTCCCTCTCTCTCTCTCTCTCTCCTCGTTTCATGCATCACTTTGGACACACTCATGTGCTCCCAGCCTCCCACTCGAGTATGAAGGACCAAAAAAGTTTGCACCTTTAATAAATAAAGGGTATAGTTGCATGTATAACTGAGCATATTCATCATGATTGATTTATGAGGGTTTTAATTAAGTCTATATTTATTTTTGTACTGCACATAGTCGAAAATGATATGTATATAACATCATGCATCTCAGTTTTATTTTTAATAGCATAGAAATCACATTCTGCGGTTGTTATACACCTACGGCTGCCACCATCGCCTAGCAATTTTCACGAGCTGCCAGGGGGGGCATGTTGGTCATTTCAGAAAAATTGGTGATCCAGGTGATCGGAACGGAGCAACATCAATCGCCAATTCAAAATCCAATCGGACGCAATTACCAGCATGTCCCTTTAAGAAAACTATACAAAGACACGCATGACTTTATTTGAAGTCAAACAACATGATAGACCAGAGAGAGCTCTGAGGTTTTCCGGCGAGACGTGAGACTTAGATCATTCACCATCGTTCGGAATTCGATATGCTCCCTTTCTAGATTGCTCGCGCTCAATGCACTTGTGGACGCAGGTACAGGCGCAGGAAAAGATTTTGAAGAACGCGCTTGTGGATGCTCCCGTGGACGCTCTCTCAAAAGCTCCGTGGACTTAGTCATTTTCACTATTTTTTTACTTAAATCTTGTGAACGGAGAGGTGGTCTGTCATCCTCTAGGGAATTCAAACACTTATAATCTCAAGGAAGAATATGTATTTTTGGCACAACACCGATCCGGCAACGTGATTTTTCACCATTTTCTAATTTTTCACATTAGAACGTCTTCGTGTCATTGCTGCTTGGTTTACTCTTATCTGTTTGGGCGCTTGATCCGACTGTAGCTAAGGCGGTCTGATTCTCCGGATTGGAGGAAAATCGGTCAACCTGAAAAAATGTTATTACGTGAAAAATATATAAAAAAATGAATGAAAGATGTTATTCAAATAGTTCATAAGCGAGAGTAACTTTAAAAATTTGAATAACAAATTGCAATCCAACAATTATTTTCTTACAATATTATGACAATTTTGTAAAAGGAAAGTCGAGTGTAAATAAGTTCACGCTATAAGTAAATTGGTTCTTGACTTTACCTATTTAATTAATTTAATCTAAAAAAATAGCTTATGTGTATATCTTAAAACTTCAAATTTTACTTATTATTGAAGTAGTTACAAGAATGGTCAAAGGATTATTAGTAAGTATTCGTGACAAGATTCATTTTATTTGTGTTATTTCACTATAAGTAGAGATGCAAGTTGAATTGAACAATCTTGAAAGCTCGATGCATATGAGTCGACTTGAAAAAAGCTCAACTCGAGATCAAGCTTGATGACGAGCTCGAGCTCGAGCTCGTCATCGAGCTGTTCGTGAGATGTCCCGTAAGCTTTTTATATCTACATTAAAAATATATAATGAAATTAATGCTTATGAGCTAAAAAGCTCGTGAGCACTTGAGCTCGAAAGCCTTTATTAGTTCGAGCTCGATAAGTAAGCCTTGAGATCAAGCTCTTGCCGGGAAAAAATGACCTCGTTGAGCTTGAGCTCAAAATGATTATCTCAAGATTTAAAATTTTGCCAAATTCGACTCTAGCTTGACTCTTTTGCACTCCTAACTTTAAGTATGAGTAATATTCAATTCATATATATATATTTTCAAATTCTCATTACATAATGAAACAGAAATAAATAATAGTAATTTATAAAAGAAAAAAAAAAGTTACCAACAACAATAATTTTTTTTTAAAAAACTCCATGAAGATGAAATATCATAAAAGTATCACAAATATATCATTTCCCCAAAATTAATCAATAATTAAAAATATGTGTATCAATGTAATATAAACATTTTTTTATATATTTGTTGATTTATTTATTTTTTTTGAATGATTTTGTACTTTGCGCACATGTAGAGAACAAAATTCCTACGTTGACCGCATTTTGTGTTTATCTTAAGTGTTGATTAGCGTCTTCCCCAACCACTTGCAATATATTTATGACATCTCGCTCAAGATGGAAAAATGTTAGGAATTAGAGAGCAAGCGTTCAAATGCAACCGAATGAAGTGATTATCGTTTAGAAGTCTAATGCAGACATGTGTTAGTACATTCAGAATTAATGAACGAATGTAGTAGAAGAAATGTCAAACTTTGTTCTTAGAAGATTCATTCATATAAAGCTAGATTGAGTTTATCTGACAAAAATATAAAACATGAATAAAAGAATTTACTTGCATAAATCATTCCAACAATACATAGAAGTGACATTCGATATCTGTTGATTGATCTTATAAATACAATTTAATTGAAATATTGTTGGAATCATATTGATCAATTTGATTGAAACTATATGTGATTTTTTTGTGTATGTAGATTCTTAGTACTATTCATTTTATTGAAACTAACATTGTCGGTTTCTTAAAACAGTTCAATTGAATTTGTGATTTTTTGCTGTGAACTCGATCAGCTCGTCGAAATAATTTTAGTGAGCTCATTCTCGCACAATTTCGAGTCTGTTTGACCACTCAAACATATGCTGACGCATGTAGGGAAACATTAGTAAAGTTACGCACGCACACCGCAAGCCGAATGCAAAAACCCCGTGCACGCTATGCTCAATTTCTTGTTGTGCAACTGCGCAGTATGAGACCGTATACGACACTACGCTCAAGGGTGATGTGCGCACCACTCTTGAAAAAGGTGCCACGCAGCTCTCTAGGCCCCATAGGGGCGCGCTGGTTCACTTCAGCGCTCCCCCCATTGGGCGCAGACTTAGTCAGGACACACTGCGATTACCAGGATCCCCCTCAAGAGCTATTAAAAAGGCCCTGATTGAGCTCTCATTTGAGGACACACTGTATTTATTGTTGGGGTGCAACCCTTAAAGAGTCATTGGACTTGGAATAAATCAGATCAGGTTTGGAGTTGTGATAGAAGTAGAATTTGAGTTTTCTATCTCCAGGCATCGAGTGGAGCAGGTATCAGCCAGGCGTCGAGTGACCAGGCGTCGAGTGGAGCAGGTACCAGTCAGGCGTCGAGTGACCAGGCGTCGAGTGGAGCAGGTACCAGTCAGGCGTCGAGTGTTCAAGAGTGGCATCGAGTGCAGCAGCAGGCGTCGAGTGCAACAACAGGAGTCGAGTGAAGCAGCCGTGGCGTCGAGTGAAGTGGTTTGGCACCGAGTGCTTGGTGTTGAGTGAAGACTGGCAGAATTTGTTCCGTAAAATCTTGATTTTTCTGCCGTCGGATGGTTTAGGGATTGATCTAAGGGCTGAGATAGCCTCACCTTTTGCCCTAAATAGGCCTCGATTTATCCCAGACGTTGCACAACTGTTATTTTTCGCCTGTCAGGAAGAAGATCGTTGTTCTCAGGATCGACATTTCTGTCATTGCTGTTGTGTCGACCCAGGCACGACTCCACTCGGGACCACGTCCAACGAGGGAGACCCAGTGGGACCCAGCTGGCGTCGTCCGGGCTGCAGCCCAAGCACCCCAACCCCTCTCCAGCCCACCGACAGGTTGTTGGTGGCCACAACCTCCCTTTGATGAGCAAAACTCTCTGGTTAAGCGGACAGTACGGGGACTTCCCAGGAGATCTCCCATCTCAATACTACTCCAGCCTGAGCACGCTTAACTATGGAGTTAAGTTGGGCCTTAGGCAGACCGTTACCGGGCTGAAGTAGTACTGGGATGGGTGACCTCCTGGGAAGTCCCCGTGTTGTCTGCTTAACAAGAGAGTTTCGCACATCAAAGGGAGATTGTGGCCACCAACAAACCGTCGGTGGGTTGAGAGGGGTTGGGGTGCTTGGGCTGTAGCCCGGACGACGCCAGCTGGGTCCCGCTAGTTCTCCCTCAGTGGACGTGGTCCCGAGTGGTGTCGGGCCTAGGACGTCACAAAAAAGTGCACTTTTTATTGTAACATCCTCTTCCACCTTTCGTGACTCAATCACTAGGCCTTAGGCAGACCGTTACCGGGCTGTAACCCAAGCACCCCAACCCCTTTCTAACCCTCAAGAGGGTTGTTGGTGGCCACAACCTCCCTTTGATCAGCGAACTCAACGGTTAAGTTGGGTCGTACAAGGAATTCCAAGGAGGTCACCCATCCCAGTACTACTCTCGCCCAAGCTGCAGCTCAATTGGTGATGAGAAGTGAAGGAACTCCATAGTTAAACGTGCTTGAGCGAGGGTAGTACTGGGACGGGTGATGATGTAGGCTCTCCACCCGACGAACCGAGACGGACAAAAGACACTACACTACTCTCTCACGTTCCAATTCTACGATCGCACAAGTAAAACGCCGCACACTCGATTTGCAATATTATTAATTCAATGCTAACGTACGGGTTCGCCATACCCTTAGAGATCAAATAAAAGCTATGAGCCAATATTATCTCAAGCGAAAAGGGATCTACCCAATCCGATCGAGCGTGTGTTGTACCAAAAGAGATCCATCAAAAAATAATGATTCAGAAATGGTAGATCTGTCCCCAAAAAGGAAAACGAGGTCCGTCAATTCTCATGAACTTAAATAGATCAAGAGAAAACAACAATAATCGATTGGAATAAAACCACGATGAAATCAAGATTCGCAAGCAACACAAAAGTTTAACATCACAAGATTTATCACGGAGGGAATACACAAAATTAGAGGTTTTCGTTACCCCACTCGAAAGATGATTCCTTGGAAGAGGACCGCTCTTCGATGGTTTTACCGGAGTCACACCGAACGAAGAAACACGTCCGTCTTCCTTGCTTCACGCCGAAGAGGAATCTTCGTTACAATGGAACAAGACCATTACCGAAAATTCGCCAAGAGGGAGATGGCTAGGGTGGCCGAAAGTTCTATGTGGGGGATCCTTGGTGTAGCCGAAATCTTCTAGGGGGGAAAGCCATTGTTTGTAAGAAGTTGGAGAGGAGAGGGGAGGTGTTAAGTGGAGAAGAGAAGAGGGGAGAGAAGGGAGGGTGGCGGCTGAACCTTGAGGGGAAGAGAGGGAAAAATCAGATTTTAGATTTAGGGTTTCTTTTCATTCAACTCTAAATAATTCCACAACACATAGCCTTATATAAGGCTAACAAAAATCCGGGATATACACAACCCAACTTAAAACATCATATGGCTAAATGCAGACCAAGCTTAAAAATAAGAATCTGGATAAATACAATCCAGATTTTAAAGCAAATAAACAAGGAAAATAAATATGACATAAGCAAGATAATCATCAAACGAAAGTCTTGCGCCGAGGGCGGAGGTTGTAGCGTCGATCAACAATGTTTCCGCGGCGCCGTAAGTATTTGGTTGGAGAGGGCGAGAGATCTTCTGTAAGCATGCTGACACCATCATCAACATGTCAGGGTTCGTCGTCTCCATCAATTCTCCCCCGCTCAAAAGTACTCATCATCGATGAGTTGACTTGAATGTACCGGCACAGAATAACATCATCTAAAAGAGTCACCTCTGATTCTAGTAGCGAAGCTAGAGTCATCGAAAGCCGGACGATCACGCCACCGGATCAAGTAGCGACGAATGTCACCACTTAGAGATGTGAGCACTTCAACCTTGAGGATCCTGTCAGGCAAAAAGGTGGTCTCGGGGAACCTTATACAAATATTAGTCAAAGAAGGAGAAAAAGTTTCTACATCAACATTCAACGTACCTCCAGTGGAAACCGTAGGAGAGAGCGATCTAGGGACGAGCTCACCCCCAAGCCATTAGAGGACACATTGGATGGAATAAACGGAGAGACAGATAATTCAAGTGGTGGAGAAACATATGATGTTAAATCCGAAACATTAAAAATAGGAGATATACCCAATCAGTGGGTAACTCCAAAAGATATGCGTTTTCTCTTAACTTCTTTAAAATTCAAAAATGACTGTCTCACCGATTCGCCAACTTTTTTATGGAGCACGAAGGAAGCCATTCAAGGACGAGACGCGCCAAGACTAAATCATCAACATTAAAGTGATACGCTTTCCTATGTATGTTAGCATGAGATTGATAAGACACATATTGGGTGGTTAACGTTTCATGAATGTTCTTATGTAATTTGTGAACATGAAGAGCGAACTCTTATGCAAAATTACTTGATTTATAATATGGAGGTAACAGAATTAAATCAAGTGGCACTGGTGTCTTATAGCCGTACACGATTTCATTGGGGGATAAACCCGTGGATCTATTTTTAGAATTATTGTACGCAAGCTGAGCATGGGGAAGGATCAAGTCCCAGGTACCCTTGTGGTAACCCACTAGACAACGTAGTAAACTACCCAAACTTCTGTTTACCACTTCCGTTTGCTCATCCGTTTATGGATGGTAAGTCGAAGAAAACAATAGTTTGGTACCCATAAGCTTCCAAAGGGTCTTCCAAAAATAACTAGTATATTTCACGTCCCTATCAGTTACTATTATCTTGGGAATTCCCCGATGCCCAACGACTTCCTTAAAATATAATTTCGCAATATGCGACGCATCGTCGGTCTTATTACAAGCAATAAAATAAGTCATTTTAAAAATCCGATCTACTACTACCAGGATGGAATCATGACGTCTAATAATGATGGGTAGACCCAAAATGAAATCCATAATAACGTCCACCCAAGGAATGAAGGGAATCAGAAGAGGAGTGTAAAGACTGGCATTCGTCTTATTACCCTTAGCTAATTGGCACACACGACAACTCCCCATAATTTTATTTACCGTTGATTTGAGACCGGGCCAATGAAACTTGTCCTCCACTAACGTGATGGTCTTGTCACGATCAAAATGACCACCTAACCCACTGTTATGCAATCCCCAAACGATGAAATGACGTAGGGAAGAACGAGGGATACATAGCTTCGAGTGCTTAAATAGATAACCGCGTCTCGAATATAATAGGTTGAAATAGTAGTGGGAGAGTCGCTTTGAGCGGATAAATAGATTTCCTTGAAATCCGGACAATGGACATACTTATCCTTAATCCTACCGAACCCAATGAATTTCACTTCTAGTGTAGACAACAATAAAGAAACATGACTAAGGGCATCAACCACACGATTTAGAGTCCCATTAAGATGTTTTATTATAAATGTGTATTTCTGAAGATAGGAGCCCCACTTGGCATGCCAGGAGCTGACCTTGCTTTGAAAATTGACAAATCTCAAGGTGTCGTGATCGGATTGGATAACAAACTCCTTTGGGATTAGATAGTGCCGCCAATATTGGAGGCAGCGAATAACAACGTAAAACTCCCTGTCATAGTTAGAATAATTCAACTTCGGACCCGTGAGTTTCTCATTGAAATACTCAATTGGATGACCCTCCTGACTTAATACATCGCCTATGCTGACCCCAGACGCATCACAAGACAACTCAAAAACCTTATTAAAATCCGGCAACCTCAAAAGTGGAGCTTCCGACATCCGTGATTTAATTATTTGGAACGCTTTAGCAGCCGATTTGGTCCAGGTGAAATCACCTATCTTCAAACATTCCATTATCGGCGTCATGATACTACTAAAATCTCGAATGAATCGCCGATAAAAGGTAGCTAGTCCGTGAAAGCTCCTAACATCCCGAATGTTGGTGGGTTCTGACCAATCCTTAATGGCTTGGACCTTCTTAGGATCCACATGTATGTCTTCCGTACTCACAATACACCCAAGGAATTTTACGGACGTCACATAAAATGTACACTTCTTAATATTGACAAATAATTCTTCCGTCCTCAGCGTGGTAAGGATAGTCTTCAAATGTGACTCATGATCACTCTGAGAAATACTAAAAATGAGGATATCATCAAAATACACCACTATGAATTTTCCCATGAACGGTTGGAAGACACGAGTCATCATCCTAGAGAAAGTACTCGGGGCATTGGAAAGCCCAAATGACATCACTAACCATTCGTAAAGCTCATCTTTTGACTTGAAAGCGGTCTTCCATTCGTCTCCCTCCATAATTCGGATCTGGTGGTAGCCACTCCTAAGGTCCAATTTCGAAAAGATCATGACCCCGACTAACATGTCCAATAAATCGTCCAAACGAGGGATGGGGAATCAATATTTAATAGTAATTTTATTAATTGTCCGACTATCCACACACATCCTCCAAGAGCCGTCTTTCTTAGTGGCAATTAAAGCGGGTACGACACACGGACTCTTGTTATGATAGATGAATCCCTTACTTAACAAATCTGAAATTTGGGCTTGCAACTCTAGGTGTGCGGAAGGGTTCAACCGGTAGTGAGGAAGGTTGGGTAAAGAGGAACCCGGAATGAAATCTATCGCATGTTAGATGTCTCGCATGGGGGGTAACATGGGCGGTAGCTTGTCCGGATATACATCCTTAAACTCTTCTAAAAATTTCCTCAACCCTAGAGATAAATTATCAAACGAGGATACATCTTCCTTTATTTGCAAACAAACTAACGCATACATGACATCATACATAAAAGCATCACGCGCAAACTCCTTCTTACCTATCAGACTTAATGTTTTCTTCTCTACCGAAATAATCTTGTCTTTAGAGGGGATAGTAGGATCCTTAGGCAGAGTGGACTTCAAAATAATAGTCTTTCCATTAAATTTGAACTCGTAGGTGTTTGTACGTCCTAGGTGAGTAACCTCATGGTCGTAAAGCCACAGACGTCCTAATAGAACTTGACAAGCATCCATGGGGATGACGTCACACCAAATTTTCTCTGTATAAGCCTTGATGGTAAGGGTAACCAAGCAATGCTTCGAAATCGGAAGGGATGTCTTGTTAACCCAAGCAACCTAATAAGGGTGAGGGTGAGGTTCGGTGGTTAACAACATTCGTGACACCGCATTTTCCGAAATCACATTCATACATCTTCCACTATCGATAATCAATTTACACCACTTCTCTCCGCTCTTAAAATTTAACGAAAAAATATTCGTCCTATTCCAATCATCCGATGCTCGCAGAGTAGCCAAAATACACCTCATCACCATCATATTAACATCATCCTCTATGTAACTAGGTACTCCTTTCGATTCAGTCTCATATTCTTCATCGACCTCATACATGAGCTCGACGGATTTAGGCGAGGCATCTAAAAGAGCTAGGGGTTTGGGCTTGGTTGGACACTCACTAGCATAATGTCCCTAAATGCCACAAGCAAAACAAGTAGCATTTGTCTTGCTAACCCTACCGACGGGTACTTTATCACCGGTCGGGCTTCTCAGATTCCTAGATGTAATGACAATAGAGTTCAGGTCAGCGGACAAGAACTTACCCTTATGCTTATGGGTGACTGGGGGGTGGTCTTAAGATGGACTTTCCTTTCTGAAAGGGGCGAGATTTGTACTTGAAAACATTGTGCTTCTCAATATCCAAGGCGACATTAAAGGTGGTGCTCAATTCAGTGTGACCATACCGTAGGAGCTTACCCTGAATGTTGGGGTTGAGCCCTTTATGAAATCTAGAGAGGGTGATCTCTAGCATCTCTCTAACATCACACCTGACCATCATGTCCTTAAGAGGGCTCATGTAATCTGCGACCGACCTATTCCCTTGTTTCAAGGTAGCTAACTCATCAAACATCTGCGTCCGATGGTACGCAAGAACGTACTAATCAGTCAACATGACTTTCATGCCAGCCCAACCAATAGGTGGTAAACTGTTCATCGCACCTAGACGTCGTTCCTCATTCAGCAAAATTATTTTATCCCTGCCTAACAACTTCATCCTCGCCACTCGCACCTTGTGTACGTCGGTCAGATTGTGTCACTCGAAATAGCACTCAATTTCCATAACCCAATCTAATTAAGAACACTTGGGGTTCACCTAGTCCATCGTACGATGGAGGTTTGATCCGGACAGCCCTAGTGATATAAAACTCGTATGGTGCCTGGTTATTATGATTAGGTGCACGCAGTACATAATCGTTATTATTAATGTTATTGTTATTCCGGCCCCTCGTCACGTTGGCGGGCCGCCTGATTAGGGGAGCCGCTTGGTTTATTCTCATCTCATGAAGCATCTCCCTGATGTCCGTCAGCTGATCAGTGAACTCCTGGCGGATTTCATCAATCGTTGTTGTACCGTGACCCGTATTGCGGTCATCCGCCATATTGGAGGAAGATGGGGTATACTCTGTGTCTTGTCTAGTGCACATGCAATGAAAGAAGTTTGACCCTGACTTGATGAAATTTTATAAAAGATATTTTTTTACTAATAATAACTAGGTAAAAATAAAATATTTTTTTAATTTCTCACTGCGAAGAGTATGGAGATTTTCCAGAATATTTTTTTGGATTTCGCAAAAAAAAGAGAACTTTAGACCGCTATTTACAGACTCAATTTTTTTTTGTTATTTTGATCAATGAAACGTGCTAGGCAAGTTCGTGTCGGCGTCCTACGAATATTAGGATGGTGTCAATTAAGAAATTGACAAGAACCTGACTCTCATACCAAATTGGTGTAGGCTCGTCACCCAATGAACCGAGACAGACAAAAGACACCACGCTACTCTCTCACGTTCCAATTCTACGATCACACTAGCTAGTAAAACACAGCACACTTGATTTGTAATATTATTAATCCAATGCTAACGTATGAGTTTGCCACACCCTTAGAGATCAAATAAAAGCTATGAGCCAATATTCTCTCAAGCGAAAAGGGATCTACCCGATCCGATCGAGCGTGTGTTGTACCAAAAGAGATCCACCGAAAAATAACGATTCGGAAATGGTAGATCTCTCCCAACAAAAGAAAACGAGGTCCGCCAATCATCACGAACTTAAATAAATCAAGAGAAAACAACAATAATTAATCGATTGGAATAAAACCACGATGAAATCAAGATTTGCAAGCAACGAAAAAAGTTAACCACCACAAGATTTATAGAGGTGGGAATACACAAGATTAGAGGTTTTCGTTACCCCACTCGGAAGATGATTCTTTGGAAGAGGATTGCTCTTCGATGGTTCCACCGGAGTCACACTGAACAGAGAGAAACATGTCCGCCTTCCTTGCTTCACGCCGGAGAGGAATCTTCGTTGCAATGGAACAAGACCTTTACCGAAAATCCGCCAAGAGGGAGATGGCTAGGGTGGCCGAAAGTTCTATGTGGGGGATCCTTGGTGTAGCCGAAATCTTCTAGGGGGGAAAGCCATCGTTTGTAAGAAGTTGGAGAGGAGAGGGGAGGTGTTAAGGTGGAGAAGAGAAGAGGGGAGAGAAGGGAGGGTGTGATAACTGCTAAAAAGAAGTTATCTATGCGGTTATTTCCAACAACTTATTCAGTTAAAACAATTAAAATAAGTTTAAATGATATGGAAATGAAAGTAAAATCTTATTTATTTGAATTGTGGCTAATTTGGTTTTGTTTCGATGTATTTGTATCAGATGCGCCAAAGAAATTTGCCTGGAAAAGGAAATCTGCCAAAACTTCATAGCTTGAAAAAGAGGTTGCAACGTCCACAAATAATTAGTTGCAACTATCAGGTTTCGGGTGGGCAAGGCAGGCGCAGGCGCAGACGTTGCAACGTACAGAAAAACAAGGTTGCAACAACCTGGGGCGAAATTAAAATCCGAAATTTGAATTTTGGGGCTGGACGAAAATATGGAAGGGTGCGTCTCTTGGGGATTTTTGGGGGGAATTTAGACAGCAATTATGGCAAGTAATAAAAGGGAGAGAAGGAGATTTTTATTGGGATATAGAAATTCGAAAAAAGAAAAAGAGGGGAGCAAAGAGAGGAACCGGGCGGAATTCGTCTAGGGCTGGAGATCGGGAGGAAGAAGAAGCCGCGCAGCAATTCCAGATCCGTGCAAGGGGAGGCGACAACATCCTTTGTAGGGGCATTCGTAGAGATCAATTGGTTGGCTTGTTCTAACTCTTATTCATCATGTTTGTTGAACTCCCACTCCGATTTCTCATACTTTTGACTATGATGAACTAATTCGCTTGCGAGTCTTATATGTTGTGAACTATTCGACGTTTGCTTTGATATTTACATGAACAATTGAGTTAAATTTGGTTTGTATCTTAAATTTCATTCTCTTCTTCAGTGATGACGTTAAGAGATTACCATCTAGTGCTTCATACTGCGTTCTATATGCGAGAGCTGCGTTCGTAAGTCTCGGGAATTTAATTTGGCTACATATGATTTAGCGTATCGCTATCATTCTAGTTGTGGAGTTAAGATCCATAATTTTATACGTATGTTTACTTGTGTAGTTTTGATCTAAGGTTACTCACTAAATATGCATAGTGCGATGATGAAAATCGAGAGATGCTCACCGCGAGTTTAGGATTTCCACAAGATAAAAACTGAGTTGAATTCAATTGTATTTCTCATCACAAAAAGGCAAACTAAGATTAGGGATCAACATATGAGATTCGTTCTTCTCATCATTATATTCTCATCTTACTTTAGTTTCGTTATTTAGTTTACTTACTCTCAAAACCTTGTGATTTTGCTTGACTTATAAGAAAAGATCATTACTAGTACTCATAAGCTAAGGAAAAATATTGTCCCTGTGGGTTCGACACTCTACTTCCATTTTGTAACTTGACACGACACGTACACTTGTGTAGCACTCATATATTCACACCACAAAGCGTGCATCAAGTTTTCTGGCGCCGTTGCCGGGGACAAGTTTTTTTCTAAGTATTATCTTGTGATATTAGTAATTCTGAGTAATCTGAGTTCAAGTATTGTTGTCATTTTTACTCGTTAACTACTGGATATCAGTGTATGTCCAGGTATCGAAACACTGAAATTTTACCATTGAATTCTGAAATCGAGAGAACTTGTAGGCTGAATAGAAGGAATCTGAGAAATAACAATACTATTAATCTTGAGATGGATGTTAACGGACAAAATAATGTGGTTAATAATGAGGAGCAAGTAGAACCTAATGAGCAAGTTGACCAGAATGTTCAACCAAATGTTCCTAGAATGACTTGTCGAGACTATAACACACCCTTGCGAGGAGGATTGCATTTTAGCATAGCCCGACCTACCATAGCCGCTAATAATTTTAAAATTGACTCCACTATTATGCAACTAATTCAACATAACAAGTTTGGGGGTCTCAACAACGAAGATGCTAATTCTCATCTAAGGTCATTCTTAGAAATTTGTGATATGTATAAAGTAAATGGGGCCTCAAGTGAAGCGATTCAGCTAATGTTATTTCCATTCTCCCTAGAAGGAAAAGCTAAAGATTGGCTTAACTCGTTACCACATGGTTCTATAACCACTTGGGAGCAGTTAGTAGATAAATTTTTAAACAAATATTTCCCTCCCTCTAAAACCGCTAAGTTGATTAGAGACATCACCACTTTTATGCAAAATCACGGAGAAACTCTTTACGACGCTTGGGAGCGTTTTAAGGAGTTGTTGAGAAGATGTCCACATCATGGTTTACAACAACACCAACAGGTATCCACATTCTATAATGGGTTACAAACGGCTACCATGATCTTAGTAGATGGTGCGGCGGGGGGGTCATTGATGAAAAAGTATCCCGAGGATGCTTATGCTATCCTTGAAGATCTTACTTCTAACAACTACCAATCTTTTGAGAGACAAGGGAATAACAATCCAACTGGAGTCCATCATGTTGATCAAATCACTTCGTTAGCCGCACAGATGGCTTCACAATTCAATATGATAAACAAACGTTTAGATTCCTTGAGTCAAAATACAGTAATGCCATCAATTAGTAGCCTTCAATTGTCTAATCCTAACACCTCCTTCACCATAGAACAATTGAATCAAGTTTCTAAAGAAGCCAACTATATAGGTGGTCAAAGACAACATATTCTTCCAAATCATTACAATCCTGAGTGGCGGAACCACCCTAACTTCTCGTGGAGAAATAATCAAAATGTTAATCACCCGCCTGGATTTAATCATATTCCACATAACAATCAAGGGAATTCAAGAAAATTAACAGATGAAGTAATCTTAGAAATGTTCCAAAAGAATGACGCAAGGGTAGTAGGTATAGAATCATCTCTTAGATCATTAGAGAATTCCATTGGACAGATTGCTAATGCATTAAACCTAAGGCCGGTTGGAACATTACCCGCCGATACCACTCCTAATCCAAAAAGAGATGACCCATCTAATCAATGCAACTCTGTTACCCTAAGAAGTGGGAATAAGATTCCGGGTGGGGACTTGTTACTAGAAAAGTTAAAGAATGATGAAAAGAGAAAACATGAAGATAAGATGAAAAAGGTAGAGGACCCTATGGCTAAAGGAGGAGTAGAAATTGTAGATTTAGAAGAGGAAAGAAAAGTCTACCCACCTCCGCCTTTTCCATCTAGGCTCACTAAGACAAGGCTTGATGCACAATTCCAAAAATTCATGGAAATTTTTAAGAAGCTGACGATAAATATCCCTTTTGCTGAAGCTATAGAGCAGATGCCGAGTTATGCAAAATTCATGAAGGATATTCTTTCTAAAAAGAGAAAATTTGCTGAAAAGGAAGTAGTGGCATTAACTGAGGAATGTAGTGCTATTCTACAAAAGAAGCTACCCCCTAAATTAAAAGACCCAGGAAGCTTCACTATACCCTGTTCCATAGGTGTTAAATTTACGGGTAAGGCTTTATGTGACTTAGGGGCTAGTATCAATCTCATGCCGCTCTCTATTTATAATACATTAGGCCTTGGAGAGATAGCTCCTACTTCTTTAACCCTTCAGTTAGCAGATAGGACGTTAGCATTCCCTAAAGGCATAGTTGAAGATGTTTTAGTGAAGGTTGAAAAATTTATTTTTCCTGCAGACTTCGTGGTTCTGGATATGGAAGAGGATAGGGATGTGCCTATCATTCTTGGTAGACCTTTTCTGGCTACAGGAAGGACTCTTATTGACGTTCAAAAAGGAGAGCTTACCATGAGAGTTAATGAGGAAGAGGTAACGTTCAACATCCTTAAGGCAATTAAATACCCCAATGATAAAGAGGAATGTCATTTTATTGATAACATAGATATTCCAAATAAAGCTTTTAAACAGAATGATCATTGAGAGAAAACATTACTAGCAATCCTTAATAATGAAGAGTGGAACGAGGAAGAAGAATATGGTAAATTAGCTAAGGTTTTTAATGTTAGTGAAAGGTGGAGAACATATAGGAATGTTGAAGCACTTGAGAGATCAAGTGAAACTAAAATTCTGAAACCATCTATTATGGAACCACCTCAATTGGAATTAAAACCTTTACCCAACAATCTAAAGTATGCTTTCTTAGGAGAAGATAAAACGTTGCCGGTAATAATTGATGCATCCTTAGAACATAGTAAGGAAGATGAATTGTTAGAAGTCCTTAAGAAATACAAAGGGGCTATGGGGTGGACTATTGCCGACATACAAGGCATTAGTCCCACTATATATATGCATAAGATATTATTGGAGGATGATTCAAAGACCTCCATTGAACATCAAAGAAGACTTAGCCCTCCGATGAAGGAGGTAGTAAAAAAGGAAATTATTAAATGGTTAGACGCTGGAATTATTTATCCCATTTCTGATAGTAAATGGGTCAGTCCGGTCCAATGCGTGCCAAAGAAGGGTGGGATGACCGTAGTGAAAAATGAGAATAATGAATTGATTCCTACTAGGACAGTGACCGGATGGCGTATATGCATGGATTATAGAAAGTTAAATCAATCGACTAGGAAGGATCACTTCCCTCTTCCATTCTTAGATCAAGTGCTGGATAAGTTGGCAGGGAATGAATATTTCTGTTTCTTAGACGGGTATTCAGGTTATAATCAAATAATGGTTGCCCCTGAAGACCAAGAAAAGACCACATTTACTTGCCCTTATGGTACATTTGCGTTCCGCAAAATGCCCTTTGGGTTATGTAATGCTCCTGCTACGTTTCAGCGTTGTATGATTTCTATTTTTTTTGACTTAATGGATGAGGGAATTGAAATTTTTATGGATGATTTTTCAGTATTTGGCAAGTCTTTTGATGAGTGTTTGGAGTCTTTAAAAAAGGTTTTGAAAAGGTGTATGCAAACCAATTTAGTCTTAAATTGGGAAAAGTGTCACTTCATGGCAAGAGAAGGCATAGTCCTAGGTCATAAAATCTCCAATAGGGGTTTAGAAGTAGATCGTTCAAAAATTGAAGTAATTGAGAAACTTCCACCCCCTACAAATATTAAAGGTATAAGAAGCTTTCTAGGACATGCCGGTTTCTATAGGAGGTTTATAAACAATTTTTCTGCAATATCTAAGCCTCTTAGCCACCTACTAGAAAAAGACACGCCTTTTCATTTTGATCAATCATGTCTCGAGTCTTTTAACACATTAAAGAAAAGTCTGATTTCATCACCTATTATAATAGCACCTGATTGGAACTTACCATTCATTCTGGTGTGTGACGCTAGTAATTATGCTCTAGGGGCGGTTTTAGGGCAAGCCCATAATAAAATATTTCATACCATTTACTATGCAAGTAAGACTTTAAACGAAGCCCAAATAAACTATACAACCACGGAGAAAGAATTATTATCAATAGTATTCGCGTTTGATAAATTCCGCTCGTATTTGATTAACTCGAAAGTTATAGTTTACACGGATCACGCTGCAATAAGGTATTTGGTAGATAAGAAAGAAACCAAGCCTAGGCTTATAAGATGGATGTTGCTATTACAAGAATTTGATCTTGAAATTAAAGATAGGAAAGGGGCAGAAAATCCAGTAGCAGACCATCTGTCTAGGTTAGAGCAAATTGAAGAGAAAGATAAAGAAATAGTAATTAAGGAAAATTTTCCTGATGAAAGTATCTTAGCAATATCAGAAAATAGTTCATCATGGTATGCAGACTTAGTAAATTATATTGTGAGTAGAGTATTACCACCGGAGATGAGTTATCAACAAAGGAAGAGGTTTTTACAACAAGTGAGGACATACTTCTGGGATACGCCTTATTTATTTAAACATTGTGCGGACCAAATCATAAGACGCTGTATCCCTGAGGTGGAAGTACCTAAAATTCTAGAAAGGTGTCATGCTTCTCCATATGGAGGACATTTTATGGGACATAAAACGGCATTGAAAGTATTAGAGGCGGGATTTTATTGGCCAACATTATTCAAAGATGCGCATAACTTTGCAAAATGTTGTGATGCATGTCAAAGAATTGGAAATATAGGCCAACGAGATAGTATGCCCCTACAAAATATATTAGAGATAGAGATATTTGATATGTGGGGAATAGACTTTATGGGTCCGTTCGTAAATTCAAACGGAAACTTATACATTCTAGTAGCGGTGGACTACGTATCAAAATGGATAGAAGCCGTTGCGACCAAAAATAATGATGCCCAAACTGTACTTAAATTTTTAAAGAATATTTTTAACAGATTTGGCATTCCTAGGGCCATCATCAGTGATGGAGGGTCACATTTTTGCAATTGGCAATTTAAATCATTGTTGAAGAAATATGGTGTGAATCATAAGATTGCTCTGGCCTATCATCCACAAACCAATGGATTAGCTGAGGTGTCTAATAGAGAAATTAAAACAATCTTGGAGAAAACAGTAAACATTACCAGAAAAGATTGGGCTCATAAACTCAATGATGCCCTTTGGGCATATAGAACTGCGTACAAAACACCTTTAGGATTGACTCCGTATAAATTAATTTATGGGAAAGCTTGCCGGTTACCCGTAGAGCTAGAGCACAAGGCATATTGGGCGGTTAAAAAACTAAACTTTGATTTTCAAAATGCCGGAAGGCAGAGATTTTTCCAGCTAAATGAACTAGAGGAAATTCGGATGAATGCCTATGACAATTCTGAAATTTATAAAGAGAGAACTAAAAGATGGCATGACTCAAAATTAAGGAAGAAGGATTTTAAACCGGGGCAATTGGTTTTATTATACAACTCAAGGTTGAGATTGTTCCCGGGTAAACTAAAATCTAGATGGTCAGGACCATTTTTGATCAAGGAAGTTCACCCTTATGGAGCTGTAACAATTTATAATGAAGTAAGTGGATCGGAGTTCAAAGTTAATGGTCAAAGACTAAAAATTTATATGAGCAACAACGAGGATTTACAGAAATCCTCATTTATTTTTGAAAACTAAGTGGAAAGGGAAGTCCTGCCGGGACTGAAAATTAGGCGCTAGGCGGGAGGCAACCCACCATTTTGTCTATATTTTAATCTTAAGCTAAGTTAGTTTTAGTTAATTCTTCAAGTTATGAGTCATGTCGAGGAAAGAAATCGCAAGGGGAGAAAGTCAGCAGTACAGTTCTGGAAGTTGCAACGTGCGAAAAAAAAATTAGTTGCAACCTCTCCTGTTCGGGTCTCATTCAGGCGTTATACGTAGCGCCGGCTTGGCTGAACCGTTCCGCCGTTTCACATATCAGCGGGGCCTAGGTTGACACGTGACGTCATCTTAAGTGATTCGGTCTGCCTTTTCATTCACAAGGCGTGAGGCATCATGTCGGCATTTTCCCCACACTCTAAACCCTAAGTCAGCGATTAGGAAGACGACTGTGTCAACCCTCGCCTACCAGGCGAATCGCGACGGAAGGGCGTTTGCTCGGCGGCGAATCGGGAGGAACAAGAAGCTACAAGCAGTGCCTCTGCCCGACACCCGGCGGTCCTATGTCTCCAGATGCGGTAAGTTCTTGCGTGCCTCCCTCAACATTTTATCTCGAGTTCGAATAATGGACGGTGAAACTTTCCCCTTTCTCTAAACCTATCCCTCCATTTACCCTTAATGTAGAAAATGTCATCCAAGAAGAAAGGGAAGACCATAGCAAGGAAGTCCTTAAAGTTTATAAATGAGGATGCTAAGGAGCGATTTGAGATGTTAAAGTCTATCCCCATGATTTTTGAGCGGGGTTTTAAGATGGAAAAGAGAGCATGGAGTTTACGCTATACACTCCAAATCCAGGCTCTGCAATGGGAAACCCTCTGCCACCCGCGAGATGAAGCCATCCTCCCATGGGTGTACGAGTTCTATTCGAATGCAAGGTTCTCCGAAAATGAATCAGTGATGGTAAGAGGAAAGGTAATCGATTTTTCTGCGAAATCCATTAACATGCTGTATGATTTGGGATGTGAAGAAGATTTCTATAGTCTGAACCATGTGATCGACAACTCTGAAGTAGCTACGTTGGTATGCAACTCCCCCGACCTGGCATGGTCCAATACATCGACAGGATCGCTTAAGTCTACATCTCTGTCAAGGGAGGCTAAGGTTTGGTTGTTATTTATTAATGCCAGCATTATGCCAACACGACACTTGAACAATGTGACATTAGACCGAGCAACTCTAACTTATCATATTTTGAAGGGAAACCGGGTTAACGTGGGGGAAGTGATTAGTACTCATCTGAAAATGAAGATCAAGGAGAACAAGGTCAGGCAATTATGGTTCCCGGTACTAATCACTGAGTTATGTCGAGGTGTGGGGGTGGTGCAGAGCATGGAGGACTTGGTGACACATGTAGGCCGGGAGATAACCGAGCGAGTCGTGAAGATAAACATTAAGGTAGGGAATGAGCTTGATGATGGGATCAACAAGCCTAGAAAGAGGAGCATGGGGATCCCTTCCTCTTCGGGCGGCAAACCAGATGAAGTTTTGGTACCAAGGGGAGAGGGAGCAACACTAGATGATATTCTAGGCAATATTGAATATATGAAAGTCTACAACCGATGCCAGCACCGTTACTTCAGATCTAGACTGGATTATCTGCAGAATAGTCTAGATAATTTAGCAAGGAAAGCAAAACAGCCAATCGAGGAAGCCCAATTCGAATATCAATGGCAGTTTGATGATCAGGGGAACCCGGTGGACATGGATGGTGATAGCCTCGACCCGACTGAAATGACTGGCGATAAGGGCGACGAAGCACAAGATGATGATGAAGGCTAGCACTCACATGCTTATAGCTTACCACTGTTCCGATTGCACAAGCAATCTTTTGCATATTTTGTGCTTAAAAACTTGAACAATCTTTTGCATATTTTGTTCTACTGCTTAAGTATATGACAGTTCAAGTTGTCTTTAAAAAACTATATGTTGCATATTTTGTGCTGGGTTAATTTTTGGACTGCACTGTTAGTTCTATATGCTTGAATATATGATATTTTTGTGGACTTCATTGGCATCTGTGATCTACATATGGTTGCTTCTATATATGCTTGAGTATACGATATCTTTTTGGATTTCATTGATGTCTGTGGTTTACAGATGCTGAATAGTTTATGTGATGGATTCAATCATGTCTTTGATATCATTAAAGTGCCCTCCATTATTCTTTTCTTTTGTCCATATATGTGCATGCTCGCTAGCAACAGGGCATTGTTTTGGAGTCGGGAGGGGAGGACTTATACAAGCACGAGCATTGAAGATAGAAAGACAGCAACTTCCCTGGATGGTCAGCTTGAGAAACTCAAGGGGAGTACTTCCGTTTCAACTATATTTTCTGAAATTCTCTTATATGAACCAACCTTGCTAGAATCTAGTAGCGTTTTAAGTGTGAATTGATCGTGATTTTGGTGATTCAAAATGCTTGCATTACTTAATGAGTAAGTTATCCTAGAGATCCAATGATCACTAATTGGTATGGCTAAACAATCATAAGAGCTCGAATCTTTAAATTGAAGTTAGTATGATTTTTTTTGGTAAAGCGCTCTTAAGCGTCCGTATCATGCACAACTTTCTTTAATTCATTTTTACTCCCCGTAATATTTTAAATTGACTTCCAAAAAAATTGGGAGGGGTGAGAAGAACTGAGTTGATGATGTAAGCTTAGATAAGTGTTTAAGTGGCTACTTCATTCTGATCACTCATGAAACCCTTGAGCTTGTTCCTTATCATTTTGCTAGACACTAGTGAATCTAAGTTCCCTACATTCCAACTAGTTGTATCTTAATGCACTATTCAATTATGGGTGTTCGACTCAACATTTTGATGATAAGATTTTAAGTCATAGTGATATGCGGCCTGAGTATGTACGTGCCTACTTGGAATGATCCCAACTGTGACCAGAAAAAAAAAAGAGAAAAAAAAGAGAAATAAAAGAAAAGGAAGGAACAATTTGGTCATAGTGATATGTGGCCCAGGTATGCACTTACGTACTTGGAATGATCCCAACTATGAGCTTTATGTTTATAAATACTTATTGCTTAAGAGTTGAACTCCATAAGATGAGGGAGTATTAAGATTATTAACTAGGGATTTACCTCTCCATTATTAATGCATGTCCATGATTAGCTAATCTAATCAAGCCAAGGCACACCTTACTTTCACGTGCGCTACTAACGCTTGTCGAAGCCAAATCAAAAACTTAGCTTATTTTTATCCTTCCAAATTAGTGCGGATGTTCAATAAGAAAAATTTTGCGTGGGAATGAATAATTTGAAGAAGGCACACACAATACCGAAATTCTTAATTTCGCTTTATCTTTCATCAACTAACGGATTTGTGATGATTGAGCTCTCAATGATTGATAAGCTTATCAGTTGGAGAAATCGGATTTCTCAAGTACGCTGTGGTTAATTTCGGTTAAGATAAAAAGATCATCGAACTCTCATCTTGGTAATTATTCTTTCACCTAATTCACTATTGGGAATTGTCTTGCTAGGGACTAGCAAGGGTTTAAGTGTGGGAGTGTGATAACTGCTAAAAAGAAGTTATCTATGCAGTTATTTCCAACAACTTATTCAGTTAAAACAATTAAAATAAGTTTAAATGATATGGAAATGAAAGTAAAATCTTATTTATTTGAATTGTGGCTAATTTGGTTTTGTTTCGATGTATTTGTATCAGATGCGCCAAAGAAATTTGCCTGGAAAAGGAAATCTGCCAAAACTTCATAGCTTGAAAAAGAGGTTGCAACGTCCACAAATAATTAGTTGCAACTATCAGGTTTCGGGTGGGCAAGGCAGGCGCAGGCGCAGACGTTGCAACGTACAGAAAAACAAGGTTGCAACAACCTGGGGCGAAATTAAAATCCGAAATTTGAATTTTGGGGCTGGACGAAAATATGGAAGGGTGCGTCTCTTGGGGATTTTTGGGGGGAATTTAGACAGCAGTTATGGCAAGTAATAAAAGGGAGAGAAGGAGATTTTTATTGGGATATAGAAATTCGAAAAAAGAAAAAGAGGGGAGCAAAGAGAGGAACCGGGCGGAATTCGTCTAGGGCTGGAGATCGGGAGGAAGAAGAAGCCGCGCAGCAATTCCAGATCCGTGCAAGGGGAGGCGACAACATCCTTTGTAGGGGCATTCGTAGAGATCAATTGGTTGGCTTGTTCTAACTCTTATTCATCATGTTTGTTGAACTCCCACTCCGATTTCTCATACTTTTGACTATGATAAACTAATTCGCTTGCGAGTCTTATATGTTGTGAACTATTCGACGTTTGCTTTGATATTTACATGAACAATTGAGTTAAATTTGGTTTGTATCTTAAATTTCATTCTCTTCTTCAGTGATGACGTTAAGAGATTACCATCTAGTGCTTCATACTGCGTTCTATATGCGAGAGCTGCGTTCGTAAGTCTCGGGAATTTAATTTGGCTACATATGATTTAGCGTATCGCTATCATTCTAGTTGTGGAGTTAAGATCCATAATTTTATACGTATGTTTACTTGTGTAGTTTTGATCTAAGGTTACTCACTAAATATGCATAGTGCGATGATGAAAATCGAGAGATGCTCACCGCGAGTTTAGGATTTCCACAAGATAAAAACTGAGTTGAATTCAATTGTATTTCTCATCACAAAAAGGCAAACTAAGATTAGGGATCAACATATGAGATTCGTTCTTCTCATCATTATATTCTCATCTTACTTTAGTTTCGTTATTTAGTTTACTTACTCTCAAAACCTTGTGATTTTGCTTGACTTATAAGAAAAGATCATTACTAGTACTCATAAGCTAAGGAAAAATATTGTCCCTGTGGGTTCGACACTCTACTTCCATTTTGTAACTTGACACGGCACGTACACTTGCGTAGCACTCATATATTCACAACACAAAGCGTGCATCAGGGTGGCGGCCGAACCTTGAGGGGAAGAGAGGGAAAAATCAGATTTTAGATTTAGGGTTTCTTTTCATTCAACTCTAAATAATTCCACAACACATAGCCTTATATAAGGCTAACAAAAATCTTGGCTATACACAACCCAACTTAAAACATCATATGGCTAAATGCAGACCAAGCTTAAAAATAAGAATCTGGATAAATACAATCCAGATTTTAAAGCAAATAAACAAGGAAAATAAATATGACATAAGCAAGATAATCATCAAACGAAAGTCTTGCGCCGAGGGCGGAGGTTGTAGCGTCGATAAACAATGTTTCCGCGGTGCCACAAGTATTTAGATTGAGAGGGCGAGAGATCTTCCGCAAGCATGTCAACAACATCATCAACATGCCGGGGATCGTCGTCTCCATCAGGTGACCTCCTGGGAAGTCCCCGTACGGCCCAACTTAACTGTCGAGTTCGCTCATCAAAGGGAGATTGTGGCTTCCAACAACCCGCCTGAAGGCTAGAGAGGGGTTGGGGGTGCTTGGGCTGTAGCCCGATAACGGTCCGCCTAAGGCCTAGTGACTGAGTCACGAAAGGTGGAAGGGGATGTTACAGTTGCTGCCAGTGCTCTTCTTGAAAAAGAAGAAGAACAATAGTTTCTCTCAGATCGGTGTCTTGTCTTCGCTGTAAGGGTATTTTTGCTCTCGTTCTTGTCTTCGTTTCTTTTGGGGTTTGAAGAGAGATGGTTAGAATTTTGTGACCCTTTGTTCTTGAAGAAAGCTTATCCACAAGTTCTGAGAGGGAGATTTAACATGTGAATTCAGGGAGATTTAAGTTAGGCAAACCTAGTGTCTGTTGTTGTAATCCTTATTTTTTTTAGTGGATTTCTGTGTGCCCCATCACGTGATTTTTCCCTCATTGATTGAGAGAGGGTTTTCCACGTAAAATTTTTGTGCTTTCTGGTTATTATTTCTTTATGATTGCTGCGTTTTTTATCTTCTAAGTGCCCGATGATGCAAATGCGGTAGAATATTTGTTTCCAACATTTATCACCAGAGAGAGTTCCCAAATCTTTTGAATAGTACTATACTAGCAATAGGAATGATCTTGGTTTACTTTTTTTTTTTTGCAATAGCGGGTGATGGAATCCGGAGGAAAGGGTCATCTTGAGGGTGGAGAATCATGAGGATGTCAAAATTGGCGGCGGGGGGAGGGGGAGGAAACGGCGAGGAGCACGTTTGTCTTGCAGTGCTACGAACTATCGGGAGCGAAAACGGAAGAGGTGAGGAATTAGGTTTTATGGGCCTGCCTTTAGCTTAAAAGATTGAAGGAAAATATACGGAGTTTTTTCATATAAACAATGTAATTCCCGAAATAATGCGCATCCAAGAATCGGTCAAGCTTGCTTTATTCCCACTACAAAGCGCACGTGACTGCACGTGACCAAATTCCAGCAGCTTGAATGGGACATTCACATCCTAAGGAGACCCAACGGTCAAATCAATAGCGTCAGCTTGCCGGCACCGGGTTAAGGATCGCCTATACTTCCGGAACACCAAACTCTGGAACGAGCCACTCCAATACGCGCATCTGGATTAAATGCCAAAATGGCTTGGCTTACACATCTAAATATTTGCTGAAATTATTATTTTGACTTTTGAGATATTAATTAATTTAAAACTTAATCCCTAATAAAAGAATTCCTTATCCACGTGTCATTGTAGGTAAATCCCGAAACGATGGGATAGACTATAGAGCCGATAGGCATCGAAAAATCCAGGAAAATTGTCTTATTCTCACCGCGCGTGGCTTTAGCGTCCCAACAAAACTTCACTGGTTGACGGCATTCACGTCCAATAACTGACTGTCATTTCCCAGGCGTTAACCAGCAGGCGCAGTTTAGTACACGTTTGCATGTAATTTCCTAACATCAAACAGCGTAAAAAGCCACTCCCCGTCCAACCCTATTCGGATTCTATCAAAACTCTTCCGTTCTCATTTCTGCTGTTTGGTGTTTTTTTGTTCACGAAACAGTTCAGGGAAGGTAAAGTGCCGCAAATTGGATGGACGTGAGCCACTGTACTTTATCGTGCAGGGCGATGCAATGAATGCGAGTGTGCTGAGATGCGTGAACATCTCAACGCACATATCTCAATGTGTGCACACATATCTCAAAGCGTGCACGCATCTCTGCGCGAGCTGAGATGCACTCGCAGCCGTCGGATCATGCACACTGCACGATAAAATGCATTTGCTGCACTTTACCCTCCCCGAACCCTCACAGAACGTGGTTCATTGCCCCCGTAAATTTTAGCGTTATTAATGTGGCCCGGAAATCCAAGTAAAATATTTGCTATTAAAAAAATATTGTTTTAATTTAAAGAAAATATCGTGACACTGATAGTATTTGTTATTGATAAGATGTAAGACAGTAAGGTCATGTAGGATAGTGGGAGTAGTAATGCAAATAAAGTCTGGGTCTTGTTGTCCAAGCCCAGGTTTGCCTTTGGCTCTGTTTGGGACAATTTAGACAGATGAAAGAGCTGGTAATCGAGTAGAATTTTCTGAACATGTGTCTTTTAGAAGTTGATTTAAATAAGTTGTTGTTGTTTGGATAGTTAATGATTGAATAGCTATTGTTGTTTGGCTTCTTCTTCGACTACGGCGAGGACTTGCAAAATTCTGGATGGTGGTGGGCTTCTGGGACAGCTTGGGCAGTGGAGGCCCTAGAGGAGAAGAATTGAATGGAAGAACTTGAGAGGATTCACCGAAGTCGACGCTCTCGTCGGAGGAGAAGACTCCCGTGATTCTCAGCGGCGGGAGATTGCTGTAAAAAATGAAGATTGCTAGAATTTTTGTAAAGATGCAATAGACAACCCATTTGCTTTCTTTGGGCCAGCATAGAAAAAGCAAAAACCCTGACGGAGAAGAACGACAACTAGTGCTAGGAGCAGAGAAGGATTCAAAGCTATGCTT
The DNA here is from genome assembly GCA_039513925.1 of Platanthera zijinensis. NCBI lineage: Eukaryota > Viridiplantae > Streptophyta > Magnoliopsida > Asparagales > Orchidaceae > Platanthera > Platanthera zijinensis. The sequence goes on from CM077083.1 coordinate 204,140,410, forward strand.
GACAATAACGGCGACAATTGACGCCGAAGGCAGCAACACGGGTGTAGAGGAGCAATATTCACCTTCGAGCAGCTCGCAGTTGTGAATAGCAGAGGCGAACGAGCGTCATCAACAAGCAGAGAGGCGGATGGGTGTCGTCGGCGAGCAGAAAGGCGAATGGGCTGTCGTCGGATGACCGTCGTCAGTGAGCAGAGGGGTGGATGGGTTGCCGACGAGCTCTGAAAGATGACTCGAGTAGGGATAAAAAAAGAGTAGCGGGGGATGGTCTGTCGTCGGGATTGAATGGGGGCGAGTCGGCTAGGGATCGAGAATGAAACAGGGAAACGAGAATCGATCTTTGAAGCGCTAAACGTGGGTGGGGGAAGCTTCCTTAAAAATAAGGCAAACCGTGATTTTCACTAAAGTGATTTTCAGAGAGCGATCATCCTAAACACTTAAAAAATAGCTCCAACAGATGGAATATAGTTTTTCCATCTGTTGGAGCTGTCCCAAATAGACCCTTTGTTTGAGCTCGATTAAGTTGGAATCAGGCCACACAAACCCTCATTTTTGCATGGCCCAACCTGACAAACAATTTTTTGTTTGGCCTCAAACTCTTTATTAATGGCCTATGAAGCATCAACACATCAAAATGCCTAGAGTGTCGGTGTCGGGCTCTTTGACACGTGTCCAACATGAGGACACACGCGAACACGCGTGTCAGAAGTCCAACATGTTGGCTCATGTGGGACTCGTGTGTCCCACTCAATTAGACATACGAGTCCCGCGTGGGCCAGTAATCGCCCCTAATATATATAAAAAACCGTTTCACTTGCTCTGAACTCGGCACTTCCTCAGGCCTAGCTTCTGCGAATAGGACCGACTCTTCCCCAACTGCCACTCCTCGCCGACACTTCCCCATCTCGACTCTTCTTTGGGACGAGGCTAAGGATTAAGGCATCTTCCAGGATCGAAGAATGACTGGCAACTCTTCTTGGCGTTGAGGCTAAGGTGGCGATCAGGGCATCTTCCAGGTGAGCCTCTTCCTCTTCTCGCCTCCTATAATCACAATTTATTTTGTACTCCCTCGACATTCCAATTCTCTATCCATTTCTTCAAACCTCCAAGGCAAAGCCGGCGGGCTCTCCTCCTCTCGACATTAATCAGTAACGCAAGGCTGGCAAGCTCTTCGTTATAGCAAAGCTGTAATAACAAAGCCGACGGGCTCTTCATGTGGTCTTCTTTCATCGCTGTCAAGAGGTTTCTTGCTCCTCACTGCAAACTCAACCTTCTTTTATGCATGCAACACTAAAATAGAACTAATTTAGATGATCCTTTATTTCTTCCCTCATTGTTTGAATGGTAGTAATGTTAACCCCAAAATCGGCAATCCTCTCCAACGTGCCTATTGTTTCTGGTTTTCTCTTACAGGTTCCTTTCCGCAAGGAGCAGGCTATCCCTGATGTCCACCAAGTCCGCGCAAGGCGGACTGCCGGGTCCAAAATCGCCCAAGGTTGGATGCTCCGCCAGCCGCCCGCCAGGGGCGGCCTCCGCTGGCCTCCATGGGCCGCCCGCCAAGGGCGGCCTCCGATGCCCGGGCGGATTCCCCCTGGAATCCGCCCAGGCCGCCCGCTAGGGGGCGGCCTCCCAGGGCCGGGCGGATTCCACCTGGAATCCGCCCAGGCCGCCTGCTAGGGGGCGGCCTCGCCGCGCCGGGCGGACTCCCCAGAGTCCGCCCAGGCCGCCCGCTAGGGAGCGGCCTCGCCGTGCCGGGCGGACTCCCCCGAGTCCGCCCAGGCCGCCCGCTAGGGGGCGGCCTCGCCTGCCGGGCGGACTCCCCCGAGTCCGCCCAGGCCGCCGCTAGGGGCGGCCTCGCCTGCCGGGCGGACTCCCCCGAGTCCGCCCAGGCCGCCGCTAGGGGCGGCCTCGCCTGCCGGGCGGACTCCCCCGAGTCCGCCCAGGCCGCCGCTAGGGGCAGCCTCGCCTGCCGGGCGGACTCCCCCGAGTCCGCCCAGGCCGCCGCTAGGGGCGGCCTCGCCTGCCGGGCGGACTCCCCCGAGTCCGCCCAGGCCGCCGCTAGGGGCGGCCTCGCCTGCCGGGCGGACTCCCCCGAGTCCGCCCAGGCCGCCGCTAGGGGCGGCCTCGCCTGCCGGGCGGACTCCCCCGAGTCCGCCCAGGCCGCCGCTAGGGGGCGGCCTCGCCTGCCGGGCGGACTCCCCCGAGTCCGCCCAGGCCGCCCGCTAGGGGGCGGCCTCCGCTCCGGCAAGGGAGGACTCCTCCTGGAGTCCCCCCAATCAGCCCAGAGTTGCCTGCTCGGGCTCCGTCTGCCTGCTCCTCAGGTTGCTCAGTCAGGTTGCTCAGGTCGCCGAGGTCGTTAAGGATGACGTCACTGGGCCCCGCTTCAAAGATTCTCCCCGGGCCTATAAATACCCCCCAAGACCTCTCATTCTGCATGGGGGGGAGGAGAACTGCCACCTTGATCAAAGGCTGCGGACTCAGTTTTCTCAGTCCGTCAAGGTTGATCAGGCAAGGTCTGCGGCCTCCAAATCTCCAGTCCGCCCAGGTCGTCAAGGGCCGTGGACTTGGTTTTTCTGCCAGCAGCAGCAGCTTGCGCAGCCTCCGCAGCCTCTGATTTCCAGTTCTCCCAGGTCGTCAAAGCTATGGACTTAGTTTTTTCTGCCCTCATCAGGCAGCTTGGGCAGCATCTGCAGCTTCAGTTCTCCAGTCCTTCTGCAGCTCCTTTTACTTAGCTCCTGGCATCTCTTACCTCAGCCGCCAGCTTCTTCCATTGTACCCTCTACAGCTCTTGTATGTAATGGTGCAATAGCAAATTGTAACTCTTCTTGATTAAAGGAAAAGCCCGTCGCAAGAGTGGCATTCAAGCTGCGGCGGGCGAAGTCTGCTGTTGCCGCTGCTAGCGGCCTCCTCTCTTCTTTTCTCCTCTCTCGGCATCAACTTGCAAAGCTAACCATTCAAGTAGCTGTCTGCTCGACAGTACCTGATCAAGCTCCCTCTCTGCTCGAGCAAGCTTTTCCTCTGCTCAAGCAAGCTTCACCTCTACCCCCGCAACCCTTCTTCCTTTATCCTTAGCTTGTGAGATCGAACACCCGTTAACTGGTTGGAGTCGCTTTTCGCGCATCAACAGTTAACACGCGGCCTTCAGATCTCGATTAGACAGTGAAAGCAGTGGTTACTCATGACAGACCATCAACCAGCCGAGAGTCTTTCTCCAAGTCCCAGTGATGATCCTCTTTGGGAGGCCTTAGAGCAATCCCGCAGAGAAACTGCCCAATAGTTTCAAGGCATCAACCGTACTCTAGCAGCTCTCACGCAGCAATTGGCCGCTCAATCTTCAGCAGCGCCAGCTCCTCCAATCAATCCAACACCAACATCAGAGACTCCTCAAGTCTATCCACCGGCTCATCCGCCGGTCTACCCTCCTCTTTATACTCCAACCTTTCCGCAGGGGCCAGCAGCTCCCTTGCGATCTCAAGATGATGAGTTTGCAGCTCGTCAAAACTTCTTCCGGGAGGCTGCCCGGGGAAGTCCAGCCAGATTTTTGAACTTTCAGGGAAGTCACCCCTCCTCTTCAGCTCCTGCCTTTGCTCCTCCCGCAGCAACTTTTTACTCCTATCCTCTTGCTCCTTTCGCAACTGCTGCTCATGTTCCTTACTTTCCTTATGCAGTAGAACCAGAAGAGCCATCGCCGTTTACAGAGAGCGTTCGATATGAACCAACTCCAGTCAACTTCCGAGAGCCACGGTTGCCCATTTACACTGGGGAGACTGATCCTGTCAAGCATCTTCAAGCCTTTGAATCAGCCGTCACTCTCAAGACCCTCTCAGATGCTACCAAGAGCAAGCTCCTCGTAACGAACTTTGATGGTCAAGTGAGAGACTGGTTCTATGGACTGCGACCTCAGTCAATCTCTTCCTTTGTTGATTTGCGAAGAGAGTTCCTGCTCAGATTTTCTACCTCTTTAAAGAGGAAGGGCGGTCCAGAAGCCCTCTTTGAGATCAGGCAGCGAGAGAATGAGACTTGGTCTCATTATGTGGATCGTTTTCAGAAAGAAATCTTGGACATTGAGATCGTGGATCAAGAAATGTACCGAGTGGCTCTCATCCACGGCCTGCGTGAAGGTCCACTAAAGTTTGAAGCTAATGTCCGAGCGCCGAGAACTTATCAAGAGTTGATTGGTTTAGCCAACTCGTATATTCGCGGTGAAAAGAGAAACCCCAGCTTCGTCTCCAGGTTGGTGTCAGAGAAAAATTCTTCTTCTTACAAGCAACCTCCGAGGTCTCCTCGAAAAGACTTTCCACCTCTCTCTAGGAAAGCAAGAAGATTTCAGCATCATCAACACCCCTTCCAAGGCCATGATCGTGCCCAAGAGCGGCTGCTACCATTATCAACATCATCTCCGCTAACAGCTGCAGTTCATCAGCAACAAGAAGGTGATCTGCCAGAATTCGAGCTAGATGAGGTCATGCAAGAAGTTAGCCAAATCATGAAGGATAAGGCATATCCCAAAAGGCCTTACCAGCCGGCAAATCAGAGATCAAGAAATCCAGACCCGTTCTGTGAATTCCACAAAGAGAAAGGTCATTTAACTGAAGATTGCAAGGCCCTTCGGCGATTGGTTGAAAGATTGCTCATCGAGGGCAAGATCAACGACCTGGTCAAGAAAATTGATTCTTCAAAACCTTCCACCTCCAAGGGCAAGGAGGTGGCTGAGGGTCAGCTGGAGTGCATAGAAATACATGATAAGGGTCGTCTGGGGTCCATTGATTTTGCAAGTGAGTGCATCGATGTCGTTGACGAAGGTCCCCTTGGAAGGCTATTTTGAAGCAAAGAGGACACAGTTCTTGCGTCATCAGCTATGACCAATCGCAGTTCCTCAAAGTCCCTCACGATCGTGACTGGTTGCCTTTACTTTACTCTTCAAACATTTTACTTTTCAGCACTTCTAAGTGTTTCATTTTTCATTCAATAAAGCTTACGTCAGAGATCTCATACTGACACAGTTCCCTTTTTGTGATGCTTCTTCACCATATTTTTCTCTTTGCCAAAGAGATCACTGAACCATCGAGATATCGCCAAGTCTTGCTCATTGCCCCCTCGAGATTGTCCTCAGGCGTAAAACCACAATGACCACATATGATGAGGAGTTTTTTCATATGTGTAGTGGGGGCCGTTCAACTCTCGTACGGAGGATGACGGGGCTTCGGATCCCGGCCGATGTCTAGCGCAGTGTGAGTGCTTAGGGGAGGCCTCCTGCGATAGTTCTATCGTGCTCCGTTAGGGATACGTTACAGTTACGATGATCTTTGCTTGACAAGCAATGGCGATCAAGTGTAGTCTTGTCTCCTCGATCATCTCACAACTGTGACGGCCGAACACTCTATGGTACTCTCGATCCGTGCCTCCGCGGGACCCACAACTCCGCTGATCAATCCACAGACAAGCAATAGGCCACTTGGCGCAACTAGTCTAATTGATCAGCGATGCTTGTAACCCAAGGCAAGAGAGCAGTGCATCTGTCGATCCTTCTTAGAATTTTTTCTTGTTTATTTGTGCCCTTCTAAAGGATGCGCGGCCAGCCCGCTTTGGTTAGGACTACACCCAGGATGACTTTGGCAAGTGATGCATAATGCCCACGGGGAACACCTGTGGCAGCATTCAACCTTTTAGTTCATCCTCGGGGGTAGCCTCTTTTCTCTCCTTTTTTACCTTCTTACAGGTTGAATCCAACCTATTCCAAGAATCTGCAACATCTTTCCTTGACTTATGATCATCCTATATACGCTACCTGCATAAGCTCTTACCAGATGATGGTCAACAAGTTCTCCTATCAGATGTTAATCACACATCATTTATTCAAGGCATATGATTCTTCTGGATTAGCAAGCCGTACCATCGTAAATCTAATTTCGGATTTTCTTATCTTGCGGATCTGAGTTATTATGTTGACAGTATACCTTGATCATGCGAGACAATAATCATCACAGTTTAATCATTATTCAATTGATAGCAGAGTATGTCAGGTACTTGCACCTTGCTCTCTTATCATATCTGTTGCTTACCTGTCTTTTACAGAGACCAGCAGATAGTAGCAAGTTCCTCCCAGGTACTTGCACCTTACTCTCCTGTCATATCTGTCTGCTTACTCTCCTTTTGCAGAAGCTAGCAGATAGTGGCAAGTTCCTCTCAGGTACTTGCAGCTTATTTTCTTCTTCTACCTGCTTGCTTACTCTCCTTTTGCAGAGACTAGCAGATAGTGACAAGTTCCTCTCAGGTACTTGCAGCTTATTTTCTTCTTCTACCTGCTTGCTTACTCTCCTTTTGCAGAAACTAGCAGATAGTGGCAAGTTCCTTTCAGGTACTTGCACCTTACTCTTCTATCATATCTGTTGCTTACTTTTCTTTTGCAGAGATCAACAGATACCAGCAAGTTCTTTTCAACTCAGGTACACACAAGATGTACCTCCTTTTACCTGTATTGACTTTTCTTCGCAGGTAAAATATGGGCACTGACAGATCTTTCAGGGGCATCAGGTTCTATCTCTCCTGATCTCTAAATTGTTTCTTTCCTGTTTCTCAAGGGGAGGATCACGATTTTCGTGGGTCTCCTACTTTTTCGAAGTTCCCTGCGGAACTTGAAAAAGTGCGGGGATTATGTTAACCCCAAAATCGGCAATCCTCTCCAACGTGCCTATTGTTTCTGGTTTTCTCTTACAGGTTCCTTTCCGTAAGGAGCAGGCTATCCCTGATGTCCACCAAGTCCGCGCAAGGCGGACTGCCGGGTCCAAAATCGCCCAAGGTTGGATGCTCCGCCAGCCGCCCGCCAGGGGCGGCCTCCGCTGGCCTCCATGGGCCGCCCACCAAGGGCGGCCTCCGATGCCCGGGCGGATTCCCCCTGGAATCCGCCCAGGCCGCCCGCTAGGGGGCGGCCTCCCCGGGCCGGGAGGATTCCACCTAGAATGCGCCCAGGCCGCCTGCTAGGGGGCGGACTCGCCGCGCCGGGTGGACTCCCCCAAGTCCGCCCAGGCCGCCCGCTAGGGAGCGGCCTCGCCGTGCCGGGCGGACTCCCCCGAGTCCGCCCAGGCCGCCCGCTAGGGGGCGGCCCCGCCTGCCGGGCGGACTCCCCCGAGTCCGCCCAGGCCGCCGCTAGGGGCGGCCTCGCCTGCCGGGCGGACTCCCCCGAGTCCGCCCAGGCCGCCGCTAGGGGCGGCCTCGCCTGCCGGGCGGACTCCCCCGAGTCCGCCCAGGCCGCCGCTAGGGGCGGCCTCGCCTGCCGGGCGGACTCCCCCGAGTCCGCCCAGGCCGCCGCTAGGGGCGGCCTCGCCTGCCGGGCGGACTCCCCCGAGTCCGCCCAGGCCGCCGCTAGGGGCGGCCTCGCCTGCCGGGCGGACTTCCCCGAGTCCGCCCAGGCCGCCGCTAGGGGCGGCCTCGCCTGCCGGGCGGACTCCCCCGAGTCCGCCCAGGCCGCCGCTAGGGGGCGGCCTCGCCTGCCGGGCGGACTCCCCCGAGTCTGCCCAGGCCGCCCGCTAGGGGGCGGCCTCCGCTCCGGCAAGGGAGGACTCCTCCTGGAGTCCCCCCAATCAGCCCAGAGTTGCCAGCTCGGGCTCCGTCTGCCTGCTCCTCAGGTTGCTCAGGTCGCCGAGGTCGTTAAGGATGACGTCACTGGGCCCCGCTTCAAATATTCTCCCCGGGCCTATAAATACCCCCCAAGACCTCTCATTCTGCATGGGGGGGGAGGAGAACTGCCACCTTGATCAAAGGCTGCGGACTCAGTTTTCTCAGTCCGTCAAGGTTGATCAGGCAAGGTCTGCGGCCTCCAAATCTCCAGTCCGCCCAGGTCGTCAAGGGCCGTGGACTTGGTTTTTCTGCCAGCAGCAGCAGCTTGCGCAGCCTCCGCAGCCTCTGATTTCCTGTTCTCCCAGGTCGTCAAAGCTGTGGACTTAGTTTTTTCTGCCCTCATCAGGCAGCTTGGGCAGCATCTGCAGCTTCAGTTCTCCAGTCCTTCTGCAGCTCCTTTTACTTAGCTCCTGGCATCTCTTACCTCAGCCGCCAGCTTCCCCCATTGTACCCTCTACAGCTCTTGTATGTAATGGTGCAATAGCAAATTGTAACTCTTCTTGATTAAAGGAAAAGCCCGTCGCAAGAGTGGCATTCAAGCTGCGGCGGGCGAAGTCTGCTGTTGCCGCTGCTAGCGGCCTCCTCTCTTCTTTTCTCCTCTCTCGGCATCAACCTGCAAAGCTAACCATTCAAGTAGCTGTCTGCTCGACAGTACCTGATCAAGCTCCCTCTCTGCTCGAGCAAGCTTTTCCTCTGCTCAAGCAAGCTTCACCTCTACCCCCGCAACCCTTCTTCCTTCATCCTTAGCTTGTGAGATCGAACACCCGTTAACTGGTTGGAGTCGCTTTTCGCGCATCAACAAGTAAGTTGTAAATTTGCTAGTCAATAGTCATTTTATTGTTGTTAGTTTGATTCAATTTGTGTTTAAATACCTAATTTTTTGTAGAATGTCTTCACGAAAGGATAGTAATAGTGGTTCACAAGTGCCTATATCTATTGATGATGATCCCAATAAATCATTCTGGAAATTTGTCAATAAGCTAGCCATATATGGTGAGGCGGGAGGTAATTTGTCTTGACAGTATAATTTTTGTGAGAAATATTTTATAAGTTCATATATAAGAGTGATAACAAATTTGTTAATGATTGATGAAAAAGAAATTATAAAGTGTTTAAAAATCTCAAAGAGTGATCTTTTTATGATGGAAAAACTAGAAGAAGTGAATGCTAGAATAACATCTTGCTCCTAAAACGTACCTTTGCACACTTCTAGCATTTCAAGTAGTGAAGGTGAATCTACTAGTGATGTTGATATTTTCTCTAGAAAAAGGAAGATTGAAAGTGATGGATAAGGTTTGTTTGAGAATACATTTAACATGGGCAACAAGAATTAGATTATGAGATGCTAGAATGTTTTATTCAGGAGGTTTGCCATTTAACCTACCAAAAAATCTCTACTTTATATCCTCTTTTTCTTATGTTGCAAATCATAATATCGCGGGATATGTACCACAAAATACAATTTTTTTGAGGACCATCTTATTACAAAAAGAGAAGTTAAATATTAAATATTGTGTGTACCTATTAGAAACATGCGGAAGGAGAAGGGTTTAAGCCTTGTGAGTGATGGATGGAGTGACACACAAAAGAGATCACTTATTAATTTTATGATTGCGTCTGATGAAGAAGCTATGTTTTTTAAGGCGGTTGATTGTTCTGGAGAATTAAAGGATATATATTTCATTTTTAACTAATTCAAAGAAGTTATAAATGAAATTGGTCATCATGAGAAAGTTGTACAAGTCATCACAGATATTGCTGCTAATTGTAAGGTCGCGGGACAACTCATTGAAGCAGAATTTCCCTCTATTATTTGGACTTCTTGTATGGTGCACAACTTTAATCTTGCATTAAATAACATATATGACTCGAAGAATACACATGTCAATCAAGAAGTTTATTTTGAATGCAATTAAATTTCTGAAATTTTTTTAGAAGTTATGCAAATCAAAAAATTTATCATGGATTATTCCATGAGACTGCTATATACAATGAATTTGTTAACTTGAAATTAATTTCCATATCTAATACACAGTTTGCTTTGATGATTGTGATGCATAATATGTTTAAGCTAATAAAAAATGGTCTTCAAAGCATTGTTATTTCTGAAAAATGAAATATTTATCGAGATGATAATCAAGAGAGGACAAAATTTGTAAAGGATCAAGTACTTAATGATTATTGGAGGGATAAAATTGATTACATACTTTCACAACTCCTATTTATGACATGCTTAGACTTTGTGATACAGTTAAGCCTTGTCTTCACTTAGGCTCCGTTTGGGGAGACTTATTTTCACCGGTCAAGCAGTTACGATCGCATGTATCGAGCCTTAATTAAGGCCCGGTACATGCGGTCGTAACCGCTTGACCGGTGAAATTAAGTCCCCCAAACGGATCCTTAGTGTATGATATGTGAGATTCAATAATTGAAAAAGTGAATAGAGCTATATATGAACATGAGGTGAAAAGGCTTGATAGATGATGAATCTACATTTTATGAAGTTGTGTTCAAATAATACTTATGTATCATTAATCAAAGAACAAAACTCCACTTCATCCCTCAGTACATGCCTTGAATTTTAAGTAAGTCCTAAAATTTCATGAGTTAATTACAAAATTATTTATTTTTTATTTGTTATAACAATAATAATTGTTTTATTTTTTTTTAATTTAGGTAATATAGTGAACAATGACTCAATGAAGATTCTTCTAAAATTTGTCTATACAAGGATAGTGAAATCATTTAAGAAACAAAAAAATGTTTTAGGAAGTACTTTCTTTGTTATGAAAATCAGTCGATCCGAGTGCAGATGAGAAATCTCCCGTTCAAATAAATTTTTTAACGACCAAAATTGAGATTATGAGTAATAATGATAATAACGAACAAACAAACAAAGAGCAAGCACCACAAATGAAGAACACCAAGATTTAAAGTAGTTTCCCGAAAATTTGGGTACATCCACTGTGCAGACAGAGATAAAATACACTATTAATTTCTCAAACATACAATACGACTAAATATGGAGGAGAAAAATAGAGCGAGAATTTAGATGGCGGTCTGAATCCTCCAAGGTCCGGTCATACGCGCAACGAGAAAATAGATCCGGCGAGAGAGGGAAGGTCGGTTGCTAGCGGTGAGAAGAATTCCAAACTCCGGACTTCGGCGATAAGGGAAGAAGTCGGAGGCCTGCAGCGAGAGGATCCTAACTCGGCGAGAGGAACACGACGATCGCCTAATGAAGGCCGACCCGAAATAGTGTCAAAGCTGAATGGAGGTCGGCTGGAGAAAACTCTTCACTGAAGAATCTGCTGCACACATATGGAAGAACCAACCACCCTCCTATTTATAGGTGGAGGAGAATACCCTAAATCGGGTAAGAAGGAGAGAGGGGCCCGTCTGCCATCATGAAGGGAATAAACCCCTTCCAAAAATAGAGTTGCCAAGTTTGCAAACTCCAAATAAAGCGGGCTGCCTCCATAGGAAGGAGAATTAACTTCTTTCCAAAAGTGATTGTCATGTTGGCAATCCACGAGAAACCGGGCTAGGGAGGAGAGAAATCTGGCTGAAATCAGGGGATCGAGGAGGGGCGACACTGATTACACAATAATCTCCACCTTGACGCCTCTCCCAGGACAAGCTCCACATGGCTGAGAAAACTCCAAAAAAGGTCTCAGCGGTCACCAAGACCCAAAAAGAAAACCAAAGAAACCAACTGAATGTACTTTGGCTGATAATGGATCACAAGAGAACTCCTCTGACTCTGAGCGGTACACCAACTGGACTGACGTGACTGACTCAAAAATGCTCCACCTGGAGTTAAATATCAATTGCTCCACCTCCAGCGGTGGTCTCCTATATAGCAAAACTGAACTTATCAAGACTTCTGGCCTTTGATGTGTACGCAGGAGAAAAATTGATAAATGCAGACACAACAAGAAAGAATGCAAACAAACTGACCTCAATATGGAAAGATGAACCCTTATGAGAACTAGTCGAATACGGTGGACTAGATAGACTCTAAGCTCAAAAATGAGGAGTAACAAAAAAGAGCTTAGGTAATAAGGGGAACATATTGCATTAAAAAAAGTTCTTGATCAAGGAAAAAAATAATTCAAAACTGAGAGTTATAGGAACACAAGCTTAGAAATAACATGACTACAAAAGGAGAAATGAAGGTAAACAAATGAAGAGAAAGAAACATAATAAAAAAAAGGATGAAAAAATGTAGGAAGAAAACACACACAAAGAAAGAAATAAGTGAGAAAAGTACTAAAGAACGTTCTCATCGACATCCTCAAGACATAGGGATACGACGGACTTTCCTTTTCATCACCAGGGATCTTCCCCTTTTCCTTGTTCTGAAGCTTCCAACAATCATTTATTCTATGACCCTTCTTTTTATAGTAGTTGTAGTAACTATCTGTACTTTTCTTGGACTTACCTCCTCTGCATGAACCATACTGACCCCGAGAAAATAAAGCTGAGCTTTCAGAGATGCCTGAGTCAGACGACTTCTTTCAGATGTTATCTGAGAGTAAGCTGTCGTGACCTCCTCCAAGTCCAAAATATCCTTACTGTATGTGAGGGTAGTGACTATGCCCTCATAGGACTTTATAAAAGAGAGTTTAGAAGAATAACTGTCTTGTTCTCTTCCTCCACCCTGATATCTATGTTGAGATACTAAGATAACAGTTTATTAAAACTGTTCAGGTGGTCATGTAGAGAGGAACCCTCCTTCATGCTGGACTTGTACAATTGATGTTTGAGGTAGATGCGATTGGGGAGAGACTTCAACATGTAGATACTCTCTAGCTTTGCCCAAATACCAGAGGCAGTCGTCTCTAAAAGAACTCCATATAGCACATCATCGTGTAAGCAAAGTTGTATGATGGACAAAGCTTTGATATCTGAATCCTCCCGCGTGCGATAAGTAACCTCAACGTCCTTATTGGTCTTCCCCAATAGGACACGATGTAAACCTTCCTTAATTAGTAGTGCTCAGACCTTGACCTATCATAGGCCAAAATTGTGCTTTCCGTTGAACTTCGTAACTTCAAACTTTGCACTTGGTGTGGAAGTCGCCATAGAAACCAAACTGAAGAAATCTGCACGGAGACCGAAGTGGCCGAATAAATTCATGGATCAAGATTTGGAAGATAGGGAGCAGACCAATGTCATCACCTACTGTTGACCAAACTCGAAACGGAACGTCCAAACGGTCGCCGATCGGAACCTGGCTCTGATATCACTTATTACGAAAATCGGTCGATCTGAGTGCAGATGAGAAATCTCCTGTTCAAATTTTTTTTCTAACGGCCAAAATTGAGATTACGAGTAATAATGATAATAACGGACAAACAAACAAAGAACAAGCACCATAAAAGAAGAATACCAAGCTTTAAAGTGGTTCTCCAAAAATTTGGGTACGTCCACTGTGCAGGCAGAGATAAAATACACTATTAATTTCTCAAATATACAATACGACTAAATATAGAGGAGAAGAATAGACCGAGAATTTAGATGGTGGTCTGAATCCGCTAAGATCCGGTTGTACGCGTTGCGACGAGAAAATAGATTCGACAAGAGAGGGAAGGTTGGTTACTAGCGGCGAGAAGAGCTCCGAACTCTAGACTCTAGCGGTAAGGAAAGAAGCCAGAGGCTTGCGGCGTGAGGAGCCCAATTCGGCGAGAGGAACACTGAGATCATCGAATGAAGGCCGACCCGAAATAGCGTCAAAGCTGAATGGAGGCCGGCTGGAGAAAACTCATCACCGAAAAATTTGCTGCACACATATGGAAGAACCGGCCACCCATCTATTTATAGGTGGAGGAGAATACCCTAAATCGGGTAAGAAAGAGAGGCGGCTGATTGCCATCATGAAGGGAATAAATCCCTTCCAAAAATAGAGTTGTCAAGTTTGCAAACTCAAAATAAAGCGGGCTGCCTCCATAGGAAGGAGAATTAACTTCTTTCCAAAAGTAATTGATATGTTGGCTGTTGAAACCGAAAAACCGGTCTCTGTGGAGTTTGACCCTTGGGGAAGGGGTGGCCGCGCACCTACTTCGCTCCTGCAAGAAAATGACAAGAAAGAAGAAGAACCAAGGGCTAGACCAAGGGCCCGGCGTGGAGGTCCCACCACACACCCGGAAGATCTTAGAGCGCTTCCCCTCCTTAGCCAAGTGTCGGGCTAAGGTACCTCAGAAAGCGCTAGTAGGCCGGAGAATTAGTAAGCCTGCCTTCTGAGGTACCCCTTGGGTCCTATTTATAGGAAAAGATGGCCTGCCAATATACAACCTTCACTGTTCTCGAGGACTACAGGCAGACCAAAAGGGGACAACATGGTAAAAGTATATCATGGCCAAGATGCGAGCAGGACCTGAGGTAGCACTCGCTCGGCAGGGGGCCTGACTCGTCTCGCCCTGGGCCTAGGCGAGCACGTACTCGGCAGGCTATGCTCGACTATCGCTAAGCTCGGCTCGACTATCGCCGAGCTCGGACTCGGCACGACGACCGCCGAGCTCCAACAGAAACTGAGCTCGGCATGGGGATCGTCGAGCTTGGTTCGACTACAATCGAGCCCTGTTCCTTTACCCGAGCTCGGTCTCGGCATGCCGGGCTCCGTTCGGCCATCGTCGAGCTCGGCTCGACTATCGCCGAGCTCGGCTCGGCTCGACTATCGCCGAGCTCGGCTCGGCTATTACCGAGCACGGGCTCGGCATGCTGGGTTCACATTGCGGTCTGAGCCGGGCGGTTCAACTCCTGTCGACCACTCGCGGGATACGGGGTTGTACATAATCTCCGCTCTTTGCGAGGTTGGGACAAGCTCGGAAAGAAACATCCAACCCCATAGAATCCTGCGAGTGCAACAGGGGTAAAAAGGAATCTTCTGGTAGGCCCCACAGGTAGCTATATATATGTACCCCTGCGCATCTGGCTGACCTTTGCCCTTCCCCAAATTCTATCAAGATGCCGCTCCCCAAGGAAGTCTTAGAGCGACTCGCACGTTCTCGCGAGGAGATCGCTGCTCAGGCCGCGGGACTGACCAACCTTGACGCCCCTGCTCGCCGTTTTGCTGATTTTGGCTCGGCCAAGCGGGCGAAGCCCTTTCCACTGGGGGCCGAACCCATTCTGGCCGACTTTACTGCTGCCTTGGGGAACGGGGCCGGTTCCTCCAACCAGCCGGTCCTTGGTTCTAAAAATCTCGTGGAACTATCTTCCGACCAGGAGAATAGCGGCGAAGCATCCACCCCTCGGGCCATTCCTGTCAGCTCGCCACAGCAGGATCCCGAGGTCAAGGAGCCGGGCTCGCGAGAACTGGCGTCGCCGAGTCATCTCCCTTCCCGACAACCCTCCCCTGGGTCCATAGTCGCGGGGAGAGGCGCTGGGATTATCCCTGTCCCCGGCTACCAACTTGCCCCTCAGGAACTGCAAGGGCGTGGCAAGGACCTGCGCCACTTCTCTCCTCGCGCTAACCCAGAGGAGCCAGGCTCGCGCGGTAAGTTTTCAACTTTACTCTCCTGTTCCGGGGGTATTTGCTTTTCTGATCGTCTTTCAGTTCTTCACTCAGAACTTCTCGGCCGGACGGAGGACGGCGAGTCCGTGGATCGACCTCCTTACTCGCCCCTCCCTTCTCCAAGCGCCCTGGACGCCTTCCTGGACCCCGAACTGGGTAGTCCTGAACGTGCAAAATGGGAGCGGAAGGTTCTCAAGAAGCTGGTGCGCGAGCTCCACGACCTGCGGAAGGACAACAACAGGCTGCAGTGGGAGTGCTCGCGTCTCGCGGACGGTGCTGGAGTCAGCTTGGCGTTCGAGGAGGCGTCTTCCTTGGTGCTGATGGATGAGATTGACGAGAACCTGCGGGTGGTAAATAGGAACATGGGGCGACTTCGCGAACTTTATGCGCGGCGACCTGCGACGGCGGGCCGGCGAGACCGGGGAGAATGAAATGGCTCCTCTGTCAGCCGACCGGTACTCGCCCTCGCCCTCGCATGGTCCTCGCGCCCTTATTTTTATTTGCTCTGAATGATCTGCTTGTGATAATTCGAACAACTTTTCTTCAACTTTACATATGTAGATGTTTTTTCAATATCCTGGTAAGTCTTTTCGAATTTCTTCTTCTGGGGTCTAGCCGGCTCGCAGGATTTTCGAGGAGAGGGTGGCGAGGTGGCGTAGCGAGACCGGGCCCGTGCTCGGTAATAGCCGAGCCGAGCTCGGCGATAGTCGAGCCGAGCCGAGCTCGGTGATAGTCGAGCCGAGCTCGACGATGGCCGAACGGAGCCCGGCATGCCGAGACCGAGCTCGGGTAAAGGAACAGGGCTCGATTGTAGTCGAACCAAGCTCGACGATCCCCATGCCGAGCTCAGTTTCTGTTGGAGCTCGGCGGTCGTCGTGCCGAGTCCGAGCTCGGCGATAGTCGAGCCGAGCTCAGCGATAGTCGAGCATAGCCTGCCGAGTACGTGCTCGCCTAGGCCCAGGGCGAGACGAGTCAGGCCCCCTGCCGAGCGAGTGCTACCTCAGGTCCTGCTCGCATCTTGTCCATGACATACTTTTACCATGTTGTCCCCTTTTGGTCTGCCTGTAGTCCTCGAGAACAGTGAAGGTTGTATATTGGCAGGCCATCTTTTCCTATAAATAGGACCCAAGGGGTACCTCAGAAGGCAGGCTTACTAATTCTCCGGCCTACTAGCGCTTTCTGAGGTACCTTAGCCCGGCACTTGGCTAAGGAGGGGAAGCGCTCTAAGATCTTCCGGGTGTGTGGTGGGACCTCCACGTCGGGCCCTTAGTCTAGCCCTTGGTTCTTCTTCTTTCTTGTCATTTTCTTGCAGGAGCGAAGTAGGTGCGCGGCCACCCCTTCCCCAAGGGTCGAACTCCACAGAGACCGGTTTTTCAGTTTCAACATTGGCAATCCACAAGAAACCAGGCTGGGGAGGAGAGAAATTTGGCATAAATCAGGGGATCCAGGAGGGGCAGCACTGATTATGCAACAATCTCCACCTTGACGTCTCTCCCATAACAAGCTCCACATGGCTGAGAAAACTCCAAAAAAGGCCCCAACGTTCACCAATACCCAAAAAGTAAACCAAAGAAACCAACTGAATGTACTTCGGCTGATAATAGATCATAAGAAAACTCCTCTGACACTGAGAGGCACACCAACTGGACTAACATGACTGACTCGAAAATGCTCCACCTGGAGCTAAATATCAATTGCTCCACCTCCAACGATGGTCTCCCATAGCAAAACTGAACCTGTCAAGACTTCTAGCCTTTGATGTGCGTGCGGGAGAAAAATTGATAATTGCAGACATGCCAAGAAAGAATGCAAATAAACTGACATCATCATGAAAAGATGAACCCCTATGAGAACTAGTCGAAGATGGTGGACTAGACACACTCTAAGCTCATAAATGAGGAGTAACACAAAAAAAGCTTAGGTAATAGGGAGAACAGAATGCATTGAAAAAAAGTTCTTGACCAGGAAAAAAATAACTCAAAACTGAGAGTTATATGAACACAAGCTTATAAATAGTAAGATTACAAAAGGAGAAATGATGGTAAGCAAATGAAGGGAAAGAAATATAATAAAAGAAAAAGATGAAAAAATGTAAGGAGAAAACACACACAAAGAAAGAAATAAGTAAGAAAAATACTAAAGGACGTCCTCATCGACATCCTCAAGATATAGAGATGCGACAGACTTTTCCTTTTCATCATCTGGGATCTTCCCCTTTTCCTTATTCTGAAGCTTCCAACATTCCTTTATTCCGTGACCCTTCCTTTTGCAGTAGTTATAGTAACTATCTGTACTTTTCTTGGAATTGTCAGCTCTGTCTGAACCAGATTGACCCCGAGAGAATAAAGCTGAGCTTTCAGCAACGCTTGAGTCGGACGACTTCTTTCGGATGTCATATGAGAGTAAGGTTGTCGTGACCTCCTCCAAGTCCAAAATATCCTTACTGTTTGTGAGGGTAGTGATTATGCTCCCGTAGGAACTTTAAGAGAGTTCGGAAGAATAACTGTCTTGTCCTCTTTCTCCACCTTGATATCCGTATTGAGACACTAAGATAACAGTTTATTAAAACTATTCAGGTGGTCTTGTAGAGAGGAACCCTCCTTCATGCTGAACTTGTACAGTTGTTGTTTGAGGTAGATGCGATTAGGGAGAGACTTCGTCATGTAGATACTCTCCAGCTTTGCCCAAAGACTAGAGGCAATCGTCTCTGAAGGAACTCCATATAGCGCATCATTGTGTAAGCAAAGTTGTATGGTGGACAAAGCTTTTGATCTGAATACTCCCGCGTGTGATCGACAACCTCAACATCCTTATTGGCCTTCCCCAATAGGACACTGTGTAAACCTTCCTTAATCAGTAGTGCTCGGACCTTGACCTGCCATAGGCCAAAATTGTGCTTTCCGTCAAACTTCGTAACTTCAAACTTTGCACCTGGTGTGGAAGTCGCCATAGAAATCAAACTGAAGAAATCTGCACGGAGACCAAAGCGACTGAATAAATTCACGGATCAAGATTGGGAAGATAGGGAGCGGACCGATGTCGTCACCTACCCTTGACCAAACTCGAAACGGAACATCTAAACAATCGCGGATCGGAACCTGGCTCTGATACCACTTGTTATGAAAATCGGTCGATCCGAGTGCAGATGAGAAATCTCCTATTCAAATAAATTTTCTAACGACCAAAATTGAGATCACGAGTAATAATGATATTGACGGACAAACAAAGAGCAAACACCACAAAAGAAGAACACCAAGATTTAAAGTGGTTCCCCGAAAATTTGGGTATGTCCACTGTGCAGGCAGAGATAATCCACTATTAATTTCTCAAACATATAATATGACTAAATGTGGAGGAGAAGAATAGAACAAGAATTTAGATTGCGGTCTGAATCCTCTAAGGTCCGGTCATACGCGTTGCGATGAGAAAATAGATCTGGCAAGAAAGGGAAGGTCGGTTGCTAGTGGAGAGAAGAACTCCTGACTCCGACGGTAAGGGAAGAAGCCGGAGGCTTGCAGCGAGAGGTGCCCAACTCGGTGAGAGGAACACGACGATCGCCGAATGAAGGCCAAACTGAAATAGCGTCAAAGCTGGATGGAGGCCGGCTGGAGAAAACTCTTCACCGAAGAATCTGCTGCACACATACGGAAGAACCGACCACCCTCCTATTTATAGGTGGAGGAGAATACCCTAAATTGGGTAAGAAGGAGAGGGGGGGGGGGTCGACTGCCATCTTGAAGAGAATAAACCCCTTCCAAAAATAGAGTTGTCAAGTTTGCAAACTCTAAATAAAGCGGGTTGCCTCCATAGGAAGGAGAATTAACTCTTTTCTAAAAGTGATTGTCATGTTGACAATCCACGAGAAACCGGGCTGGAGAGGAGAGAAATCTGGCTGAAATCAGGGGATCCAGGAGGGGCGACACTTATTGCGCAACATTTCCTAACATTGAGGGTCACACTAAGGTGAATTTAGAATACCCAAATTTTTCTTATATAAATGGAGAATTAATTTAGAGAATTTGATTATGTCCACAATCAAATTTCAATGGATCCTAAGGCTTGACGGGTTACTCATGGCGCAAGTGCACCTATGCTATAAAGTTTAGCCTTAAAGCTTCTTGCAAAATCATCTTTTTCATCATATGCCGAGAAGAATTGGAGTTCGTACTCCTTTGTACACTCAATGAGAAGAAATTGAATGACTCCTAAATGTGCAAAAGATTTAGTTTTTATACACAATAATCTACGTCTTCAATCTAGAAAAAATCCACAATACTCGTGTGACCAAAATGTGGGATATTGTCAGAGATTCATTTGACACGTATGATGATGTTGATATGCTTGAAATTGCAAATCATTCGCTGGATGAGCCCAATATGAAATCCATTATTTTTACTGATGATATATGCTGGTAATGTGTACAGAGATATTGATCAAGATGTGATGCATAGAATCCAAGCTTGTTGGTTGAGGTGGAGAGGCGAGTCAGAGATCTTATGTGATCGTAAAGTACCTCTAAAACTTAAGGGCAAGTTTTACTGTACTGCAATTAGACCCGCGATGCTCTATGGTTCTGAGTGTTGGAAAGTGAATTGTGTACATGAGCAAAAAATGGGAATTGCGGAGATGAGAATGCTTAGGTGGATGTTTTGACACAAGAGATTGGATAAAAATAGGAATGCAAGTATCAGGGATGAGACATGAGTTGCACAAATTCTAGAGAAGACGCGAGAAGCCCGTCTAAGATGGTTTGGACACGTACAAAGGAGACCATTAGAGGCACATGTTAGGCGTTGTGAGAGTCTGGTCACTAGGCATGTTAAACGATAGAGGGGGTAGACCAATAAAGACTTGGAATGAAACTGTAAGGAAAGACATGATATACCTAGACATTAGTGAGATTATGACAAAAGATAGGACACACTGACGACAAAGGATCCATATAGCCGACCCCACTATAGCGGGATAAAGACTTGAATGTTGTTGTCGCATATATTGGTAATGTGTTAATGTTCTATCAATTTTTGATATTTTGTTAAGTTTTATATTTAAATATTTGATGAGTAATATTTAAACATGACATAATTTATTTGAATATTTGTTAATTTTTTTTGTTAAATATTTTAGTATTTTCACTATTATAAAAATAAATATTTAATATACGTGTCTCAGCGTGTCAGAATATGATATTTTTTTAGAATTAATGAGTCGCGTGTCGTGTTGTGTCGGTGTTGGAGAACCATTGTCAATGACTAAAACTTTATATAGTAATTTCAGATTTTTAATTTCTGTTGGAAAAGGGGAAGAGGGATATATATAAACAATAATAATGAGAGTGACTCCCTAATATTAAGGGAAATTTGGACTGCGAATAGCAAAAGCACCCACCTCATTTGGTTGACTAAAGTACACCCCACCAGCGCCATGACCGTACAAATAGCGTGAACCGCCTCATATGCAATACATACAGCGGAACCGCCGCGCCATCGGCCGAGCAACCACCGAAGGTAGTTCGCTGTCAAACCTTCGGCAGCAAGTCGACGACACACAACCGCAAGGGCCGCGACCGGCCCCCAACCGGCCACCCTTGGTCGTGCACCCACGACACGCGACCACGAGACCGACCCCAGCTTTCGCACCCCGTGGTGGTATGCATGCCACCGTTAGGGGTCTTGACCGGCCTCCCGGTCGGCTGCCGCCATGCTTCATGGCCACACACACGCGACTGTTAGGGCCCGCGGCCGACCTTTCGGCCGGCCACTACAGCGCTTCGCGGCTGCATGCACGCTACCACGAGGAGTCACGACCGCACGCATGCGGCCGCGAGGAGTCACGACCGCACACATGCGGCCGTGAGGAGTCGCCACCGGCCAACGCAGCGCCTCAGGGTAGCACGCACGCGGCTCTGAGGCCGGCCTCACGGCCGCACGCATGTTGCCGCGAGGCCGGCCTCGCGGCCGCACGCATGCGGCCTCGTGGTAGGCCTCGCTGCTGGCCGCTGCTACACCTCGCGACAACACGCACGCGGTCATGAGGCCGACCTCGTGGCCGCACACCGCTTTCCCCCGCGACAGAACAAACACATCCTTGAGGAGTTACGAATGGCATCCCAATAGGCCGCCGTCGTGCCTCGTGACTGTACGCCCGCGGTGGCAAGGGCACGCTGCCGACCTCTTTGCCCTCCACCAGTGCCTTGTTCCCAGTCAGCCCCCTTGGTCGGCCGACCCTTACCCACTAGTTCACCCCCCCCCCCCCCCCCCTCGGTGGCGAGTGGACGACCGCCCGATTGTCGCCTGGGTTTCGCCGCCAGCCAGCCCCCTTGCCGACGCCGGTCGGGTCTTCTCTAATCGACCAACAGCCGCCGCTCATTCTCCACCGTCCGATCGCCGATTAACCAATGCGTAACCACCCGTCATGGGGGTGCATATGATCGCATTTAATATTTGTTGTGTGTATATAGATCCTCCTAAAATGCGCGTCATAGGTTATAAGGTATTGGTTTGCAAATAACACACATAAGGTGATTATAGTCTGCGGATAACTGCGTAACCTTCATAACCACCCTCACAACCTATAAAAAGGAGTTCAAGACCCTCTTTCAATCCATCCCTTTCTCCTCCCACGTCACCTCCTACGCTTTAAACACTAAACCCTCTAAGAAAATTTTCAAAGTTCTGCTTACATCTTCGAAGCATTGCTCGAAGATCTTCGAACGCCTTAGAAAATCATTTGAAGATCTTCAAATGCCTTCAAACACCCCTTGTGAATTTCACCTTGCACATTACGCCATGCGCACACCGCGTTGTGCGCCCTTTGCCACAGACTCTAGAACGATCCAAGTGCATAGATACAACGACTGAGCAATAACCGAAGACTTCAAAACGCGCTGAGCGCACTGCTCCAGCATCCGAGCATCAACAGAAGACCCCAGAGCGTACAGAGCGCAGTGCCCCCACTACAACTTAGAAAATACTTAGCTCTACGAGTGATACCTGTCACTCTCAGAGTCCTTCTCTCTCCCCAACAAGTGTAACGAGAGGCGACCTGTCTCCCTCGAGTTCTTTGAAGAGTCATGTAACATCACAAAAAAGATAGTGGGAGCTTGGTTGCCATTGACCTGGGTACGTTGTTTTTCACCCATTTCCGGTATTTTCCACATTAAAAAATTGTCTTGTCGACCGTCGCGCTCATTTGTTTTACTTTGACTGTTTGTTAGCTCGACTGCTCCTCGAGCTAAGACGGTTCAATTTAAAACTGTTGCGGTCTAACTCGACGTCCCGGTCGAGCCGGAATACTTGGACCGCCTTAGCTCTCGGAACGGTCGAACGCACACACAATTTTGAGGTGAGAGAATACTTGGTACACGACAGACAACAGGCCGTCGCGTCTGGTGTTTGTTACAAATTGCACTTTGTGGCGGAGGGCTTCGCTAGGCGTTTTGCTGGCACTGAACGCGGGAGAGGAGCACTTGAGTTTGCGGTCGCGGTGGCCTTCTAGAAGCAGAGAGATTGGACTTCGTCCGGTGGCTCGAACGCGGCTTGGGTGCGGCTTGAGTGCGGCTCGAACGCTGCTCATAGGAGAAATCTGGCAGAGCTTCGACCTGAGAAAGAAGAAAACTCGCGGAGGAAAAAAGTGAGAAATGAAGAGGTCTGAGACTCTTTTTATAGTCTCCAGGGTGTGGTTATGGTGATTGTGCGGCTATCCACACACCATAACCACCCTCATAAATATTTTTGGTATAGTTTAGAGGTGCGCGTTATGATAATTAATCCCGCTATTTGCATCCTAATTAAATTAATAAATCAAATTCCCCCACTAACCCGACGGTTAGTGGGTGGTTACACGTGAATCAGACGGCGGGAAACGACCCCAAACGATCGGGCGGAGGGGACGGGTCCCCACGGGCAGCAGACGAACTTGACGTCGACCTTGCCGGTGAGGGGGCAACCGTCGGCGACTGCTGGCTCGGCCGCTGCCGGCGGCCGAGGAAGAGAGGCCGCTCCCTCGGCCGCTGGCCGGCGGCCGAGGAAGAGCGGCGGCGTGGCCTCTCCCTCAGCCGCGCCGGCAGCTGAGGAGGGTGGCCGGCTCGACCGCTCCCCCAGCCGCGCGCCCGTGGTCGAGGGGACGGCCGGCGGCGGCGAGAGGAGGGGGCGGCCGGCGTCGGGGATGACGCCGACCATCCGACGCCGGCGAGGCGACGTGCACGGCGGTTCTATTGTTACGCATGATGGGATCGACGCGCGGTGGGATCGGGCGCGGTGATCGCGCGTGCGGCCAAACCCATGATCCCACTATTTTTGGAGGAGATCATGGGGGGTGTGATTATGTGCACACCCATCATTATAAAGATGGATCCCATTCCTAACAAGAATGATCTATAGGAGCGCCGAGTTTGATGACAATAATATACTATAGTTATATATCTTTGTTGAATCGTTAAATATTTCTCCTAAATTGCCACCTAAGCAAAAGAATATCTAATTTTCACTAGAGATATTAAAGTAAAAAAATTCCCTAAAGAAGATAAATTCTAGGGATTTAAAGCAAAATTTTTTTGGAGCTGATTTAATAAATTTTAGGCATTTTCTGGTTTACTGAGCCATTCATAGGCCCTTGTAATTGGGCTATAAAGGCCATTTTCCTATATCCAGCCCATCCTGGCCAGAGCCTCCCACTGATCTTTTTATACCATATATAAAAATATAGAAATATGAGATCATTCAAATAATCTACACCACCAGCCATATGTCTCAATTAAAAATATTCTTAACACTGCGATTTTAATCTCTTTGATCCTACTATACTCAACCTGTGAAGTATATGCGCGCACCCGCACACATACTTGCACCCACACCCACACCCACACAAGTATATGGTGGAAATGAGAGAATACTTCAATTTGTATTCACAATTTTAAATCTTTACAATTCCTCACTCTTTGGTGACTATTTGGATTGATTCCAAATTGCTTGACTCAAAAGAAAGCACATCCATTTTTTATAGATTCAAATAAGTTTTTCCTTCAATCAAAGGAAAGTTCTAGAAACTCTCTACTCTCATAACTATTCTACACTTCTCTCATGATTATGTACACGTCTCTATATAATTCTATAACATTCAAGAGTATTATAAAACTATTCTAGATTACTTTTAGTTTCTATTAAACTTCACATTATTGTAGATAATTCTAACGCCTAGAATTGTCAAAGGGTGCTGATATTTATACACCAGAAATGGCTATTCACACCCCATTCAACCAAAAAAAAACTCCTATTTTTTATCCGCATAAAAGTTTATTTGTACCCCCAATCCCGATTTCATCTTTCCCGAAGCCCTAACCCGCCGACCCTATCCCAGCGCCCTTCGTCGAAGCATCCAGGCCGCCGCGCTGTCCGACGAACCCCTCCGGCCGCCGCCTCCTCCTCCATTTCTCCTCCTGTTTTCCCTACCCTTCCCGACTCCGACCACCCTTCTGCGTTTCTCCTTCCAGTCGCTGGTTTTTGGTGTTTCCCGATCAACCGAGCCTTCCGGCGAAGTTCTCAGGCCACCGCAACCGAGCTCCAGGAACTTGTGTGAGTATCTTCTCCCTCCGTCGTACTTCTCAGGCCATCGTGCTTTTGCTCCAAATTAGGTCGACGACCTCCTCCAGGAACAGTGCATTTCCTTAATTTTTTTGTTCTAATTTAATGCTGGTTTTGCTAGGATTGGCCAAGCTACAGTTTTGGGAGGGTCCAGAAGTTCCTTGTACTGAATACTTGGATTACATTTTCACCTTCAACTCCAAGGTATAACGTTGCAATGTTTTTCATTTATTTTTGTTATAATATAGATTGTGGAATGAGTTAATGGTTTTTTGGATTGAATGAGCTCATGCTTTTTTGTGTTATTATAGTGTAGATTGTGGAATGAGATCATGTTTTTTTGGAGCTCATGATTTTTTTTATTTGTGTGTAGATTGCGGAATGAGTTCACAAAATATGTTGTTGTGTAATGACGAGTTCTCTAAAGACACCGAGTTAGATGTTGGAATGCACTTTTGCACTAATCAGAGTTTTGAAAGTAAAGAATCATTAATTGAATGGGTTCGGAAAACAGCCAAAAAATTGGGGTTTGTTATAATTATTTTGAGAGCCGATAACATCACATCCAGAGCATCACCTAGAGTAACATTAGGTTGTGATCGAGCTGGGTTACCTAATGACAACAAAGGATACGTCAAGAAAAACATAAGAAAGTCAAGTTCGAAACGTTGTGGTTGTAAGTTTGCATTAAAAGGACAACGAGATGCGAATGATGAATGGAAACTTATAGTTAAATATGGTATACACAACCATGAGTTCGTTCATATTGAAGCACATCCATATGCTGGTAGATTAGACGACAATGAGTACAAGATGGTGGAGGAGATGTTCAATGCCGGATGTAAGCCACGTAAAATTTTAACCGCATTGAAGAGAAGAAATACGGAAAATGCAACATCACTTAGAACAATTGTTGGGTACATTGGAAAATGTGTACCTGATTTGAAGAAGCCCAACCTAGCTCAATGATATACATCATGTTGTATTTGATGTTGTTTTGAGTTGACATGTGCAGGTAAAGAATTGTTAAAGTTTACAAGAAAAAATTCTAAGTCCAAGTGTCGACACAAAGGAACATGTGTCGTCACATAGAAGAAAGTTGTCGACACAACACTGGGAAAGTGTGTCGACACAGAAGGTGTGAGTCGACACTACTCTGGGAAAAAGTGTCGACACATAACATAGTCTACAACAACACTGGGAAAAAGTGTCGACTCAGAAGAAGTAAGTCGACACAACACTGGGAAATTGTGTCGACACAGAAGAAAAACGTCGACCTCAACATTGGGAGAATGTGTCGACACTGAAGAGTATAGTCGATCTCCAGTTTGTCGACATCATCTGAATATGTCGACACAGAAGAAAATAGTCGACACCTGAAGGCCAAGTCAACACTTACTAAAGTTATGATTCTACAACAACTGTGTCGACACACAGGACTTGTGTCGACACACTGCAGAGTCAAAGACCAAGTTAGTTTCAGAAGAAGATGTGTCGACACAAAGGCAATTTAGTCGACATCACTGAAGGCAGTGTCGACACCAAAGTCAATTGTGTCGACACAAATAGACAGATGGTCTCGACACTTTCTGACAGACTGTTTCAACACTAAGGCACAGGACTTGTTTGAAGACTTGACAGCTGTGGGTTATCACCAGTTAACTGAAGTTGTCAGACTTGTCAGAAAACGGTTAGAAACCGGATCAGCCGGTTACCATGAAGAATGTCTATAAATAGACAGATTCAGAAGGAGAAAAACACTGAACTACATATAGAACTAATCCTTTAAAATACATTGGATCAGAAAGTAGAGAGGGATTACATTCTACTCATTTCAAGAAAGTGCTAGGCACTTAAGAAGATCTTCTCCGGGAGATCTAAGAAGACTATCTAAGGATAGATCTAAGAAGAGTTCTAATCAGAATTCAGAAGAATCATTCAAAGTTCTGGATAGAGAGAGATCAAGTCAGAATTTGAAGAAGAAGGAATCCACCAGTGGATTCTCAAGAAGCTGTTTGGAATCAACTCAGCTAAGTACATTTTCAAGAAGCTTTGAAGAAGGCTAAGAAACAGTTGATTACATCAGCTGATTAAGAATTGTCATTGCCTTTTCTCTCTCAACTTGGCAAGACAATTTAAACAATCTTTTCTATATTTCTGTAGGATCTGTTTATACAGATCTGAGTTGTAAGCCTATGTTATAAAGGCTGAGTGTAGGAGTGTTGAACTCTGAGTGGTAGGGCTGATTGCCTGAGTGTAGGAGAAGGATATTCTCTGAGTTGTAGGCCTTGGGGCAAGGCTGAGGTAGGGCAGTTGTGCCTGAGTTGTAGGAACCTGTTGGGTTCTGAGTTGTAAGATCTATTGATCTGAGATAAGTGGAAGTTTGGCCGAATCTAGCATACAGCTAGATAGGTGAAGGGGGAAAGTGGATGTACCCAGACCTTGGGGAACCACTATAAAACATAGTGCAATCTGTGATGTTTTTGTTTTCTGTGATTGCTGTGTTTTCATATTTGTTAATAACTTGAATTCTGTCTAGAAGTTTTAGAAAGAAAAGCAGAACCTATTCACCCCCCCCTCTAGGTGTTTAGGCTGCCTTGAAAGTTAAACTATCAAGTGGTATCAGAGGGAGGTTCCTCAAAAAGGACTTAACAGTCTGAGGTAGATCTGATAGGCAGATTCAAGAATCAAGAAGATGGGTTCTGGAGAGAATCATAAGGAGCTAGGGTCAATGAAATTACCCATATGCAAGAAGGAAATCTTTGGGATCTGGAAAGAAAGAGTCAGATTGTTTATGGAAGCATCTGACCCAAGGATTTACATCACAGTACAGGAAGGCCCCTTCATACCAATGAAGATATCTGTTCTTGATGCAAATATCCAAACACCAAAGACTTATTCTGAAATGACCAAGGATGAAATCATCTTGGCAACCATGGACAAAAGGGCACAGAACATCATTGTCAGTGCCATAGATGATTCAACATTTCAGAATCTGATTCACTGCAAGACCTCCAAGGAGATGTGGGACACATTGATTGTCTACATGGAGGGATCAGAAGAAGTAAGGCTGGACAGAAAATCTATGCTAAATCAGGAGTATGAAAGTTTTAGACAAGGAAACTCTGATAGCATAACTGAGTGCTATAAGAAATTCTATAGAATTGTGAATGAGCTAATTTCCTATGGAAGAGTCTTCAGTACCTATGAACTGAATGACAAATTCTTAAGATCCTTATCAAAGGATTGGGATACAAAGATCTGTGCCATAAGAGAAGTGGCAAAATTGGCAGAGATATCTCCTCCAACTCTGTTTGGAAAGTTGCTATCCTATGAAATGCAACTTATGGTAAGGAAGGAGGAGGAAAGAAACTCAAGAGGAGAGCATAGAGAAAAGACTGTGGCATTTAATGCTGAAGCCACCAGAAAGAATAGGAGGAAATCACCATCTCCTCCTAAGGAAGTTGAAGAAGGTAGTTCTGAAAATTCAGATAAGGGTTCAGTCAGCAGTGATTCAGATGCAGACTTTGCTGCATTCACTAGGCAATTTCAAAGGTTCTTGAAAAAGAAGCAATGGAAGTCTAGGCCTTCCTCATCACAGCAAGTAGATGACTATTATCAGAAAAGAAGGTCATCTAGGAAAGAGAAAAGCAGGTCAAAGCCCAGCAAAGCCACTACTTCAAAGATTGTCTGCTATTGTTGCAATAGGCCTGGACATGTAGTGGCTGATTGTCCTGACAAAAGGAAGGAATCTTCAGAAAAGAAGAAGACTTATCAGAAAGGCAAGAAGGAGAAATCCTTTGTAGCAAAGAAAGATAAAAGTCTGTCAGACCAGTCAACTTCAGAATCAGGATCTGAAGCTGAAGCATATATTGGATTATATGCTGCATCTGAGGAAGAGGAGTTTATGCAGTTGCTAGACTCCATCAATGAACATCAATGCATGGGTTTGATGACTAGATCAGAAGAGGACCTATGCCAGAATCAGTCTGGTCCTAATGAGGTAAACTGTCCTTCCAGTACATATGTTTGTAGTACAAGTGAAGAATCAGCTACATCTGCATCAAGTGATGAAGATGCATCTGAATCTGAAGGAGATGTCTATCAATTGATAGACAAGTATGGGGACTTGTTGCAGGCCCTTAAGAAAAGCAAGAACCTGGTTAAATCACAGGCTCAGGAAATTGCTGATCTAAGGGTTGCAACAACTGAGTTAGAAAAAGTCCTTGATCAAAAGTTAGCTGAAATTGCCAAGCTGAAGAATATAACTATTATTCAGATGGGCACAATTAACTATACTAATGATCAAGTAAAGAGTCTGGAGGACAGACTTAGAATTGAAAGGGATTTAGTGGCTAGTTACTCTAAGCCAAAATCTGTCTTACCCTTGATAGATGAATTTGTCACTCAGAAGGGTAAGGCTGGATTAGGATTTAAGGGTAACTCCAG
Source organism: Platanthera zijinensis (assembly GCA_039513925.1). Taxonomy (NCBI): domain Eukaryota; kingdom Viridiplantae; phylum Streptophyta; class Magnoliopsida; order Asparagales; family Orchidaceae; genus Platanthera; species Platanthera zijinensis. Next base: position 204,169,570 of record CM077083.1, read on the forward strand.
GGCTGGCAGATTCAAGAGGAAAGGCAAAGCCCCTATTCAGCCACTAAACCTTTCAGTCCCCATAAGGTTTGGTAAGGAGAAAGTGTCTTCTAACATATATGATCATGAAGACATTCAGGATCATATCAAGACAAATGTTCTGAAGAACAAGGGTGTTAAGGCAAGCAGGCCTACCTATGGTCATAAGCCCTATGGCTTTAAGAAACCAGTAGGAGAAGTTGCAACAGCACCAGCAATGAACAGAAATGCTTCTGACAAGGATGTATCTAGATCTAGATACAATAAGTTTGAATGTTGGTGCTGTGGCAAGAGGGGTCATTTTGCATTGGACTGCTGGTATAACACAAGTGTTATAAAGAATAAGAGTCTACCTGTTAGAAGAAGTTATGATAACTTTATTAAGGCTAACCTGAACCAAGGACCCAAGACTTACTTGGGTTCTAAGGGTAAGTAATTCTGTATTGCAGGTGAATCCAAGTTACCATGCCCCTATATGGTACTTGGATAGTGGTTGTTCCAGGCACATGACTGGAACAAAGGGGCTGCTGAAGGAGTATTCATCTGTCAAAGATGGACATAAAGTGATCTTTGGTGGATCTGAAAAAGGAGTCATCAAAGGATTTGGTAACATCTCTTCAAACCTAATTACTATCACCCAAGTGGCCTATGTAAAAGGTTTGAAACATAATCTAATAAGCATAAGCCAGCTGAGTGATCTAGGATATGACATTTCATTTGGTAAGGATGGATGTCATATCAAAAGGTCAAGTGATCAAGAGATCATATTGACTGGGTATAGGAAGAGAAATGTGTATTGCCTTAATTTTGAATGTGAGAATAAGGCATCCCCCATTTGTCTTGTAGCTGATGACAATGCTTCTCATTGTGTTAAGTGGCACAAGAGATTGGCTCATCTAAACTACAAGACAATTGGCCAACTCTTTAGTAAAGAACTAGTGAGGAATGGGCCTCAAGTTAAGTGTATAAAGGAAGGGGTATGCTCAGCTTGTCAAAAGGGCAAGCAGACAAAAACCTCATTTCAAAGCCTTGAAAACAAGGAGTCTGTGAGGTGCTTATACCTCTTGCATATGGATCTTTTTGGTCCTATGCCAGTTCACAGTCTAGGTAGGAAGGTCTACACACTAGTGGTTGTAGATGACTATTCTAGATTTACATGGGTGTTCTTTCTGAGACAAAAATCTGAAACCCCAAGTGTATTATTTAAGTTTGTAAAGCAAATTCAGAATGAACTGAACAGTACAGTGGTCAAAATCAGAAGTGACCATGGTACTGAGTTTCAATCTGAAAGCATGACAAACTTGTGTATAGACTTTGGGATTTTCCAAGAGTTCTCCTCACCTAGAACACCTCAGCAAAATGGAATTGCTGAAAGAAAGAATAGATCATTAATTGAAGCTGGTAGAACTCTATTGAGTGACACCTCTCTCCCAGAATATTTTTGGGCTGAGGCAGTTAACACTGCTTGTCATGTCATCAATAGGGCTTCTATCACCAAAAGCCACAGGAAGACTCCCTATGAGATTGTGAAAGGCAGAAAACCAAATCTATCCTATTTTAGGATCTTTGGCTGCAAGTGCTTTATACTTAACAATGGTAAGTCTTATTTGACTAAGTTTGCTGCCAAATCCCAGGATGGGATATTTGTTGGGTACAGCACAAATAGTAAGGCCTATAGAGTCTTCAACTTAACTACTCAAGTTGTTGAAGAATCTGTGCATATTGTATTTGATGAAACAAGATTAATCAATTGTGAATTGTCTTGTAGATCAAATGACTCAACAGGTATAAGCAAGAAGATGGACAAGCTCTCCATTGCTGAAGCTTCAAAGGAAGAGGGAGCATTGGAAAATGAAGGCTGCTGTCCAGGGGGAGTACAAGAGATAATGGAAGCTGATGAAAACCAAGAGGAACAGCAGAATGAAGAAGCTGGAGATGCTCAACCTGAAGGGAATCTACCTCCAGCTATAAGATATCTAAGAGATCATCCTACTGATCAGATAATTGGTGATCCAAGACAAGGAGTGCAAACTAGAAGCAGAAATCAAAGCACAGTTTTGCATTCTAGTTTCTTGTCTCAAATGGAACCTAAGAAGTTTGAAGAAGCTATCCAAGACCAGCACTGGATTGATGCTATGCAAGAGGAGCTGAATCAGTTCAGAAGGTGCAAGGTCTGGGAGCTTGTTCCTAAACCAAGAGGCCACAACATAATTGGGACTAAGTGGATCTATAGGAACAAGCTAGATGAAAGTGGAATAATAATAAAGAATAAAGCAAGATTGGTTGCAAAAGGATACAGGCAGGAAGAAGGGATTGACTTTGATCAAACCTTTGCTCCAGTAGCAAGGCTGGAGGCAATCAGAATGTTCCTTGCCTATGCAGCCTACCAAGACTTCAAAGTATACCAGATGGATGTAAAGTCAGCATTTCTGAATGGTGATCTTAAAGAAGAAGTATATGTAGAGCAGCCATCAGGTTTTGTAGATCCTCTTAAACCTGATTCTGTGTACAAGCTTAGGAAAGCTTTGTATGGGTTAAAACAAGCTCCAAGGGCTTGGTATGAAACCCTGTCTACCTTCCTCATTGAGAATAAATTCTCAAGAGGAAAGATAGACAAAACTCTATTCCTTAGGGAATCCAAAGGAAAGATCATCTTAGTCCAGATCTATGTTGATGACATAATCTTTGGATCTACTGAAAACAACCTTTGTAAAAAGTTTGCCAAACTTATGCAAGGGAAGTTTGAGATGAGCAGTATGGGAGAACTTAAGTTCTTCTTGGGACTCCAAGTAAGACAGACTGATGATGGATTGTCCATATCCCAGTCTAAGTTCACCAAGGAATTAATTAAAAAATATGGTATGGAGTCATCCTCCTCCATGAGAACTCCTATGGGCACAAGTATGCCAATATGCAAAGATGAGGCAGGTAAACCTGTTGATGAATCATTGTATAGAGGAATAGTTGGGTCACTACTATATCTCACTGCTAGTAGACCTGACATTATGTATGCAACATGTGTCTGTGCTAGGTACCAAGCCTGCCCTAAAGAATCTCATTATACTGCAGTAAAAAGGATTCTGAGATATCTAAAGGGCACTCCTACTCTAGGTCTTTGGTACCCTAGGAATAGAGATTTTCAACTAACAGGCTATTCAGATGCAGATTTTGCAGGATGTAGAGAGGATAGAAAGAGTACTACAGGTACTTGTCAATTCCTGGGAGGAAGACTAATATCTTGGAGTAGTAAAAAACAGACTAGTGTGGCAATTTCCACAGCTGAGTCAGAGTATATTGCTGCAGGAAGCTGCTGTGCACAGCTATTATGGATGCAGCATCAGCTTAAAGATTATGGTATTCAGGTAAGTAGAACACCCCTTTTATGTGATTCTAAGAGTGCTATTTCTATTGCTAATAATCCAGTTTCTCATAGTAGAACTAAGCATATAGAAATCAAATATCATTTTCTTAGAGAACATGTAGAAAAAGGTGACATCTCATTGGAATTTGTAAAAACAGATTATCAAATAGCAGATGTATTCACTAAGCCTTTAGATGAAACCAAATTCAATAAATTCAAAATTGAATTAGGTATGTTAACCATTGAATAATGTATTAAATAAAATCATTAACAATGCTATTGAAATGGTTAATAAGTAAGTAAAAGTAGTAACAACAATAATCAAGTGTTAAAAAGGACACATTGAAGTTACAGAAATTGGCTAAGTAAGAATGTGTCGACACATTCAGTAATAATGTGTCGACTCAGAGAAATTATGTCGACAAGTCAGAAATAGTGTGTCGACACAGAGAATATGTGTCGACACTTAAGAGGTTTATTGTCGACTTAACCAGGAATGTAATGTCGACTCAACCAGAATTATGGTGTCGACACTTACAAAATATGTGTCGACACTTGTCCTTAGTGTCGACACAGAATTTCTGTCTTTCTACTATGTATCCAAGGTGTCGACATAACCACATATTGGTGTCGACACATAGTAGGCTGAAGAAATGTCGAGTTAATAGAAGCTTGTGTCGACACATTCCGTCTGTGTCGACACATTTAGACTGTTTTTGGCGCCTTTTGAACTTCTTTCAACAGAAGCTATAAATAGGTCAAAAGCTCTTATTGTCGACACGCTTTCAAGGTTTTCGAGATTCAAACCCTGTGTCGACAATCTTTCTTTCTCTCCTCTCACAAGCCTTCTCGACGACTCGATGGCGCCAAAGATTGAAGACAATGTTAATGAAGGGTATGAATTGGTGCGCCAGGCGTTTGCAGAGGCGCCGCCTGATGTTCAAGGAGTTATCACCCTTCTCTCTGCATCAGGGTTAGAATTTCTTGTCTCAGAACCATCCAAGATCTGGAAGAAGGAGGTGCATGAGTTCTTTATCTCAGCATCAGTCCATTCTACTGAACTCAAGATCAAGTCCATTGTTCACGGGACTAAGATTAAGATTACTCAAAGAGGTTTGAGAAAGTTTTTGCAATTACATGTGGTTGAAAATGAAGAAGAGGTTCCTAGTTCTAAGACAAGGGAAGCCCTTCTATGGTGTGGTTTGGATTCAAACATGAAGATTGGAGCTGCATTCAATAGGAAAGGTATGAATCAGCAAGGAAAGTTCTTGTCTGAAATAGTTGGGAAAGTAATTCTCTGCAAGACAGGTGGACATGATAGGATTTCTGCCTATATGTTCAACCTTATGACCAGGATTGCCTTTACAATTCCTACTGATTGGTCAGTAATCCTATTTGACAAGATTAAAGAAGGGATCAAGAAGCCTAACATGGCTAGGATCATAAGTCTTTATCTCAATGGAGCAATTCCTGAAGTGATGCAGCAACTGCCAGGATCTAAAATCAATCATATGAGAAGGATGGACATGAGACTATTCTCCAGGTGGGAAAGGGTGCTGTCTAAGGATGTGCCTGAAGAGAGCAGGCCAGACACCCCTGTAAGATCCCCTTCTCCAGCTCACGAGACTGAGCAACAACAAGAGGACCCACTTAGGATACAGAGTGAAGAACAACCTGCCTCCACTATAGTTCATCAAGTAGATACATCTGCACAGATGCAGGGGGAGCCAGTTCAATCTCCTGCTCAAAATGTATCTACCCCTGCTCAGGTACAAGTGGTACAGGTGTAGGGGGAGCAAATGTATTTTACTATAAAAGACTTTCTAAAAGTTTTTTTTTCTGCACAGGTTCAGGGGGAGCATGTGTCTTCTCCTACTCCAGATATGCAGCTGCCTGAGAATGTGCACAAGGATGCACCTAATGACTTATCTTCAGATGCTCCAGTTCAAAAAGAATACACTCTGGATGAGTTATTTCCTAATGATGACATAGCTACTGATAGAATAGAAGAGGACCAAGATGTTGAGCAGCCTCTTGACATAGAGCTAGAACAAGAAGTGGAGAAAGTTCAAGAGATTGAAAAAGTTCAAGAAATAGAGGAGGAGCAAAGAATTGAGGGGGAGCCAGTACATGTTGAAACTGAGCAACATGGCACTGAAGTAGATAGAGTTCACATTGAGAGTACTTCTGAATCTGAAACTGAAGAAGCCAGGTTGGCTAAGAAAAGAAAACTGGTTGTATTTAAAAGAAGAAGCAAGACTTATAAACAGGCTTTACAGACATCACCTCCACCACCACCTCCTGAAGTTGATTATAACAAGTTCTTGGTGGATTTACAGGTGAAATTGGATGACCACAGGGTGGCCATTGAGAAATATGTTGATGAAAGCAACAAAAATCTGCAGTTTGACTTAGCCCAAGATATCAAATCTATCCAATTTCAAGTCAACTTAAATAAAACTGAAATGACAGATTGCTTCCACAAGGGTGGCAATGCTGTAGTTTATCTGGCTAAACAACAGCAGGCTATCTCTACAAAGGTGGATGATATTGCTTTGAAGCAAGGTTATGTTCTGGAAAATCAAATAAGAATGAATGACAATTTAACTGAATCTCATAATGAGATCATTCAAGAGGTGAAGAAGATTGTTCCAGGGATGCCTGCAAATAGAGCCAAAGAAATGGAAGAATTTGATAAGAATTTTCAGGCTGCTATTGCATCTGTTAAGACTGCCATCACAACCTCTCAACAGGAAATATCAGAAAAGCTTCAAAAGTTAAGACCATTTTTCAAAGAGGGAGTGAATTATTTGGATGGCCAAATTCGATTCCAGAAAGAAGATCTTAGAGATCATGTATCAAGAGAAGCCATAAAGGGGGAGAGGATGCTGATTCATGCAGGCTCTGAGCATGCCAAATGGGTGACCAATAGTATAAGAGCCACATTGGGATATCCACCATTGTGTGATGATAACATGGTGGCTGAGTCAGGTCTGCAAACAGGACTACTTGAAGGTGACCAACCTGAGGTTGCCCAAGTCATATACCCCCCTCCAGATTTTGATATATTGGATCAGCAAGTGCAATATATGTATAGTCCTTCAAAGGAGGTTGTAAATGTTATCTTTGGAAAGGTTGATAAGCCTGAGGTAAATTTGCAAGAACAGCAAGATGCTCTACTGTCAAAGAAAAGATTTAGAGAGCAGGCTGAGCTGAAGCCAGATTTTGAGCAGTGGAGTCCTACTTCCAGAAATATAATACTCACTGCATGGAAAGCTGTCAAAGATCAAGTTCATGAAAGGGGCAAGTGGTACAATGAGCAGGAATGGCAGAAGTATGAGACAAGACAAGAAGCCATTGTACAATTCAGAAGGAAAGCTAAGCTGGGAAGACTTCCAACTGATGCTATGGAGCCAAGCAAATACTTCCCAAAGCCTTTTCACTATTTTGAAAGGCAAAGGCTCAAGGAAGAAGCTAAGAAGAAAGCTGATCTTAAAGGAAAAAAAATGGCTGAAGAATCAGAAGCTCCGGTGACAGCTAAAATTAAATCTGGCCAAGGGATTGTTATTAGAGAACCTGATCAATCCTGATAATGTTTTAGTTCTTTCATAATGTTTTGTAATGATGTAATGTGATCAGTCAAAGAAAAACCATGTAATCAAACATTACCCAGTAATAAACAAAATATTGTTAAATCTGTGATAGATTGTTTTATCCATGATGTTCTTATTATTTTGTTTATAATTAAGTATCCCTGTGTATTGTCATATATCATCATTTTATACTATTTCTAAATGGTGTATATCATTGGCTATAAGGGTTATGACTTCTCCAAATAGGGGGAGATTGTTGGGTACATTGGAAAATGTGTACCTGATTTGAAGAAGCCCAACCTAGCTCAATGATATACATCATGTTGTATTTGATGTTGTTTTGAGTTGACATGTGCAGGTAAAGAATTGTTAAAGTTTACAAGAAAAAATTCTAAGTCCAAGTGTCGACACAAAGGAACATGTGTCGTCACATAGAAGAAAGTTGTCGACACAACACTGGGAAAGTGTGTCGACACAGAAGGTGTGAGTCGACACTACTCTGGGAAAAAGTGTCGACACATAACATAGTCTACAACAACACTGGGAAAAAGTGTCGACTCAGAAGAAGTAAGTCGACACAACACTGGGAAATTGTGTCGACACAGAAGAAAAACGTCGACCTCAACATTGGGAGAATGTGTCGACACTGAAGAGTATAGTCGATCTCCAGTTTGTCGACATCATCTGAATATGTCGACACAGAAGAAAATAGTCGACACCTGAAGGCCAAGTCAACACTTACTAAAGTTATGATTCTACAACAACTGTGTCGACACACAGGACTTGTGTCGACACACTGCAGAGTCAAAGACCAAGTTAGTTTCAGAAGAAGATGTGTCGACACAAAGGCAATTTAGTCGACATCACTGAAGGCAGTGTCGACACCAAAGTCAATTGTGTCGACACAAATAGACAGATGGTCTCGACACTTTCTGACAGACTGTTTCAACACTAAGGCACAGGACTTGTTTGAAGACTTGACAGCTGTGGGTTATCACCAGTTAACTGAAGTTGTCAGACTTGTCAGAAAACGGTTAGAAACCGGATCAGCCGGTTACCATGAAGAATGTCTATAAATAGACAGATTCAGAAGGAGAAAAACACTGAACTACATATAGAACTAATCCTTTAAAATACATTGGATCAGAAAGTAGAGAGGGATTACATTCTACTCATTTCAAGAAAGTGCTAGGCACTTAAGAAGATCTTCTCCGGGAGATCTAAGAAGACTATCTAAGGATAGATCTAAGAAGAGTTCTAATCAGAATTCAGAAGAATCATTCAAAGTTCTGGATAGAGAGAGATCAAGTCAGAATTTGAAGAAGAAGAAGGAATCCACCAGTGGATTCTCAAGAAGCTGTTTGGAATCAACTCAGCTAAGTACATTTTCAAGAAGCTTTGAAGAAGGCTAAGAAACAGTTGATTACATCAGCTGATTAAGAATTGTCATTGCCTTTTCTCTCTCAACTTGGCAAGACAATTTAAACAATCTTTTCTATATTTCTGTAGGATCTGTTTATACAGATCTGAGTTGTAAGCCTATGTTATAAAGGCTGAGTGTAGGAGTGTTGAACTCTGAGTGGTAGGGCTGATTGCCTGAGTGTAGGAGAAGGATATTCTCTGAGTTGTAGGCCTTGGGGCAAGGCTGAGGTAGGGCAGTTGTGCCTGAGTTGTAGGAACCTGTTGGGTTCTGAGTTGTAAGATCTATTGATCTGAGATAAGTGGAAGTTTGGCCGAATCTAGCATACAGCTAGATAGGTGAAGGGGGAAAGTGGATGTACCCAGACCTTGGGGAACCACTATAAAACATAGTGCAATCTGTGATGTTTTTGTTTTCTGTGATTGCTGTGTTTTCATATTTGTTAATAACTTGAATTCTGTCTAGAAGTTTTAGAAAGAAAAGCAGAACCTATTCACCCCCCCCTCTAGGTGTTTAGGCTGCCTTGAAAGTTAAACTATCAACAATCTACAATGTGAAAGCAAAGTTGTACAGAACACAACTTGAGGGTGGAACTCCAATCCAACATTTATTTAAGTGCATTAGGGAATCCGGATATATTAGTTTCATGCAAGAAAATGAGAGCACTATGCAATTGGAAAATTTGTTTTTTGCGCATCCTACTTCAGTTCGGCTAAGCAATATGTTCTCAAATACATTTATGATTGATTGTACGTACAAGACCAACCGATACCGTTTGCCACTACTTTCTATTGTTGGAATCACATCTACGAATCAATCTTTCTACTGTAGTTTTGCTTTTTTGTCAAGTGAAAACGAAGCTAACTACAAATGGGCTCTTGAGTGCTTCAAGCATATATTTGATGGGAATGTAATGCCTAATGTTATTGTAACCGATCGAGAGCTTGCTTTGATGAATGCAATTGATCTTGTTTTCCCAAATGCTAAGAATGTGTTGTGTCAAGTGCATATACATCGTAATATTTTGGCTCATTGCAAAAAATTCTTTACAAAGGGAAAAGAGTGTGATGCATTTTTGAATGTTTGGCAAAATATTGTTAATTCAGTATCCGAGAATGAGTTTCATTTGCGGTTAAATGAAATGATGATCGAATATGCTACAAGTTACCCCGATGTGATTGCTTATGTTACAAAAACATGGTTAGAACCTTATAAAGAGATGTTTATTTCTACATGGGTTGATAAATACATGCATTTTGGAAACACATCCACCAATCGTGTCGAGGGGGGCCATAGTCAGTTGAAAATTTTTTTAGAAGTTTCAGTTGGAAACCTTACTACGGTTTGGAAAACATTTGATAACATGATCAACTTACAACATTCAGAAATCAAAAAAATGTTTGGACAAAGTAAGATGCATGTTTACCCTAGTTTTAAAACTACATTCTATTCAGAGTTAGTTGGGAACATCTCAACTACAGCATTGAAGATGATAAAAAAGGAAGAAGAAACAATAAAATCAGGGTATGTTGAGCAGGCCCAATGTGCCCATAAGAACAGATATACGCTTGGATTGCCTTGTGCACATGAGCTTGCTTTGTATATTAAAGAGAGTAGTGCATTTCCTTTATGGATGATCCACAATCATTGGAAACAATTAACACTATTAGACAAGCATGAGTTCAAGGTGAAGGAAGAATCGAATGAGTGTGTTGACATAGAGAACGATATGGAAGGAATATTGAAAAAATATAAAACCATTACAGATCTACAACGAAAGGAGATTAAAAGGAAATTGCGCGATCTCATAAATCCGGATGCAAGTCAGACGAAGGAACCAAAAATGCCAAAGAAATTGAAAGGTCGCCCGAAGGAAAGTTCGAGAAAGTTTATGGAGGATTATAAATCCACAAAAAGAGAGCTCTCACATTTTGAGCATGTCCTAAAAGAGGAACAACATAAACAACAACTTGGTAAGGTCCACACAAAGAGAGCTCTCAAATTGATTAAGACAAAAAGACAAACAATTACAAGAGGTGGTTTCCTTGAAAATGTGCGCAAGCAAATGCCCCCAAATGTGCGTACACATATCATTGAGGCCATTGATGTTTTGGGAGATGGGCATTGTGGATATAGAGTGATAAGTCTTGCTCTAAATATGGGAGATAATTGGATGCAAGTACGACATGATCTGGCGGGTGAGCTACATAATATGTCAGTGTTGTACACAGAAATATTTGGGACAACAAGGAGATTTGAATTACTCAAAGCTCTAGATTGTTGGAATGTACCAGCACCACTAGATAAGTGGATGACAATGCCTGACATGGGGCTAGTAGTTGCATCATGCTATAACATACAACTAGTTCAATTCTCGAGCCAACAATCCTTCACATTTCTACCACTACATTCAGCTCCGCCAGATATTAGAAGGGTTGTTTATATCGGATATATAAATGACAACCACTTCGTTGAATTGCGGGTGAAAGAAGAATGTCCACAACCGCCAATATTTCCAGTGTGGACAAGATATCATGAGGAGGTGGCGGAGCAATGGGAAGTTCCAAATATTACGCGACTATTTTGACCATAGGTATGCAAATATTGTATATTATTATTTTTAATAACTTAAAATTTTAGCATTGTCATAATCTGATATTATTGTTATTTTGCAGAGTCACATTCAAAAATTTGAGCTTAATTCATCATTTTGGATCTTCAAATATATCACAACTTATTAGGTAAGTACAATGTAATAATTTTAAGTTTAGTTGTTGTAATTATTTTATTAACTTAATAATTTAACGCGACTTCTTTGCAGGGATAAAACATTATCAACGTGATCATACAGATGCTGACTGAATTTTGAAGAAAATATATGGATGCTTACTTTTTCAGCACCAAGTTATCATATGGATGCTAACTTTTTTGCATATTACTTTTATGTAACAAGCTATTTTGAGAATCATATAGTAATTCTTCTTTTAATTTTTCTTTTACTGTTAGTTTTAAAATTTCAAAAATTGGGGTATAAATAGTCACTAGGGGTACAAATATAATTTTTTGGTGTACGAATATCCATGGGGTGTGAATAGCCATTTCTGGTGTATAAATATCAGCACCCTTGTCAAAAAGGTTCTGTACTTTTCTAGAATATTATACTCTTCTAGAATATTCTAGGGATTTCTATACAATTTTATTATTCTTTACATCACCATGGAAAACTCTAACATTCTAAAATATTCCGTCATCTTCAAGAATTTTTTTCTAGTGTTTGGAGACTTCTTTATCATTTTACACCATGGAGTTTCATGACTATGTTTAATTTTTATTCTTGACCAACATCACTTGTGCATGATCATCTTGAGTATGAGGATATGCTTGTGGCAAAGGCTCCCATGCCCAAATCTCCGACCTCTTTGAAGCCTTTTCGGCTATCGCTTCGTCATGTGACTACTTATTGTGCCAACTACACGTGTTCCTAGTTATGATTGTGTCTTGACTAGCAGGCCGTGTCAAGTCGCTGCCTTTTCTTCAGATTGAGACTTTTAGGTATCACTGAGTGCACAAACATCTTTCATTCATACAATTTTGGCTCTGTTTGGGGCACCATTTTGACTCAATTCCGGTATCAAATTGGAGAAAACTTGACCGGTGGCCCTGTTTGGAATATCGTTTTGACTCCACTCCGATTTCAAACAGAACTGGTGGCTCCCTTTTGAACTCGACACATGGAGCTCCGTTTTTCCTCTTAAAAAGTCCGACTTGAATGGGAAAACTGACCCAAACAAAAACAGTGCCCCAAACAGAGCCGTTTTATCTCGGGGCAACCAAAAGCGGATTGAAACCCCGCAAAACAACTGTTAATGTATATTTTGATATATAATGGACTCAGTCTTAACATGTTTGATTCGAATACTGGGATAACCGATGTCTGTATTGAATTTAAGGTTTGCCTATAAAACCCAAGTTGTGGGCAACGGAGAGGTAGTTCCACTTTTACCACCACCCGGGATGCTTCTAACGACATAACAACAACTCTAGTAGTGGGTTCACATTCAGCAAGACCAAATATGACGGGCCGCAGACCATTCACGGTTGCAGACCCGAGCTCGAGCCCGAGGTTGCGTTCAAGTCCAGTGGGAGCGGATCCGGATACCCTGGAGTCCCGAGGATATCTAGTTATCTACAACTTTTATGTTAATCATTTTTTCTGAATCCACTCCATTACTTCGCAAAATAGGAACTCCACCCCCCTGAAATTCCTGCAGGAACTCCGCTGCAGGAACTCCGGGGGATCCGGATCCATTGGGAGCCTGGTCTCTAAGGAAAGTGGAGCTTAGAACTATATAATAATTATGGACGGAGAAATCCTTCTCAGTTGTCATCAACTAGTTTCCTCCTCCACCCGTGAAGGTGCGCGTCTGAATCAAAGCTGTGTATAATCGCTTCATTTATTAACAGCACAACAATCTCTTTCCAGCCTGCGTATCAGAAGAATCAATGCGGCGAAGCTCTCCGGTCAACCTGACGGTCAACAATCATCACCCTCGCCCATGTTACCCCTGACATGCCGCATTCACTACACTTGCCTCAGCGGGCCATGTAACATGCATGAGAACTGTAGGGAGGTAGGGCGCAGAGCAGAGCAGAGCAGAGCAGAGAGCTCTCATTGCCCATCTTGTAATTAAGAAGTTAATTTCTGGTCGTCTTCATCAGTTCATCCCCATTAATCTCTCATCCAAATCCTCACGCCAATGGCGCTTTCTCATCTTTGGATTCCATCCAGCTGTTTAAGTTCTTTTCTCACATGCATCCAATTATCACGTCAAAGCATATTTTTTTTAAAAGGCAAAAGACAGTGTATGACAGCAGAGAAAGAAAAAGTTCAAAATAATGATTGATAATAGTAACACGATCAAGAGTTTACAGACAAATGGAAGATAGTTATTACATGTCGATCTATAATTAGCAGAAGCCATCCCCTCGGCTAGCTGCTGTTTTGGAACTGCCGGAGTTGAGACATAAAACCGTCTTCTTCTCCGAGCGACCGCGCAATTTAAATTGGACTATCCCAATGAAGCTCAAACGAGCAGAAAGTTTCTATCTGAACAGATCAAGTAGAAACTTGTCATGGCTCTACAATGTCCAAATGAACAGAGTGGATCATTAAGGATCACAATGTCATTAATGGATAAAAAAAACGAGCAAATCCAATCTCGCTTTTTTTTTTTAAAGGAATCTCAATACTTGTTTGAAGATTATAAAATAAGTGATTTTTGGGTGATTACTGGAAGGAAGCAATAGTTTTTAGGATTCAACCAATGGACCTCTGTTCTTGCGTGCTTCCAGGGGGTTTAGATGAGCCCGATGCCGCTATTACTGCACTGTCGAGAAATTCGGTTCAAGTCATTGAGTTGGAAACGAAACGGTTGGAAACAAAAAAGAGAGAAGAGGTTTTACCGGCGGCGTTGGCGGAAATGGTGGTGGGTAAGGAGAGGATGCCGGAGCTAGAGCCGAGCGGAGGAGGATAAGGGTATTGAAGTATTTGTGGGTAATGCAGCCCAAATCCCTCCTGTGATTGGCAGGAATGTGAATACGGAGTGTAATAAGGATAGAAGTTCGGAAAAACTCCCGGCGACGTCGCCGGATAGAAGGGGGAGAAGTGGTGCTGCTGCTGCTGCTGCCCTCCGGTTAGACCGTAATAGCACTGAAATTAACAATGGCGTTACATTTAGTCAGTGATGCATATAGCATTCCTCGCTTCTTGTTCTTTACCTTTCAGAACTCACCATTGGGTAAACGCTGTCTTGGGAGTATCCGCCGCTGTAATTATAGGTAAAGATGATGTTTTTAATTGCGCTTGTAAAGAAGGGGAGATTGAGAAGGAAGAGAAGTGCAGTGAAGTGCAGTTTGATTACCCATAGAGAGAATAAGGTAAGGCATAAGGAGCATGTTGATGGAAGTAAGCGGTGGAAACAGGGGAAGTATGTGATCCACGGTATGCAGAGGAAGCTGCCATAGCATGGCCGGCGGCCGGCGTCAAAAACTGTCCGTTTCCTGTAAAAAAAGAGCGCAACAACGAAACATTTAGAAGAAGATAATATGAAGGAACAAAATTGGTGAAGAAGTTAAGAGGCGGAAGGAGATTGGGGAGACTGGCCAAATTGTGAGGCGGACGACCGAGGCTTGTGGGTTGCACCGAGTGAAGCAAGGTTGCAGTTTGCCCGTCGGCCGTCGATCACCGGAGAGAGATCTAGGCAAGCCCGCGCCGCCGCTTCCGGATCCGTGAATGTCACCTATAACGAAGAAAAAGAAAGAGGAAATGATGAAAAAAAAACAGAGTAATGACTAGCCGCTGCAAGTTCTTATGTTTTTTTTGGGGGGGTCGAAGAGATTATACAAAGCCGTAGCCTTTGGAGCGGCCGGTGTGCTTATCGGTGATGACGACGGCCTCCAGGATCTCGCCGAACTGATCGAAGTAGCGGCACATGGTTTCCTTTTGCGTCTCCCACGCGAGCCCCCCGACGAAGATTTTTGTGAACGTCGTGTCTGCCGTCGAAAGACAGCCGCCGGCATTCCGTCCGCTGCCGCCTCCGGCAACAGAGGACATGTTGAAGGGCCGGTGGTGAGTCACCATTTGACAAGGGTGGGATAGGAGCCCGGAAGCTCAATGGTTTCTAACTATATTTTGGAGCTCCACCCCTTTGGATTAGAGCTTTTTAAATGAACAGAATAACATTAGGAATGGCATAATGAAAAGTAGTTATTAACTTATTATATTAATATTTAATTAACACTAAGTTTGACGCGCATATCTTTCTAATATAAACATAAACATTGCCTTGCTAGGCGTCGGTTACATTTGAACAGATGAAAATAGTCAAAATACCCTCAGCCAACTGCAGCTTGTTTCGGTTTTCATAAAATAAAATCAAGCGCTGCTGCCGCCAGCGGAGCCGGCGTCGGCCTGACCTGACCGCTCCTCCTCTTTGTCCCGTGCACCCTTCTTCTCCTCTAATCTGATTTTAATAATCATGTTCCCGGCCACCTAAGATCTTACTATTATTATTATTATTATTATTATTTTATAATATAATATTATATAAATATATTATTATTATTATTATATAGTAGAATATTTTTATATTATTATTATATATTATTTTTATATTATTACTATATACAACTTTCGTAGCCCGTGCTCGAAGTTCTCGGGCGGCCTTTGGCCGAATCGAAGCGGGCTTCGCGTGCCTCCACGCAATTCACCAGCTCGGCGCCGCAACCGCCACTCGCGGCTCCCCGGAGCCCTATGATTACTTGATTTTGCATGCACGCTCTAGAGCCCCCTCTCCCGTGTAATGTCACTCGTGTGTGTGTCTATATACAAGTTTATCACTAGATAAGTAGATGCATGCGGCTGGGTTTGGGGACAATTATCGATTTTGCTAATATATTTTATAACTAAATGTTTATGCAGATAAGAAAAGTCATCAACTAATTTTAAGTTGTTATATATGATCTTCATTTTTATTGTGAAATTATATTATAAACATAATGTCACATGTTTGATTCATTTTTAAATTTGATATATTTATGGTAACAAAATTTTAATAATAAAATATTGCTAATTGTAAGGACAATCTGTTTGTCACAAAAAATTTTCATAATGTGATTACAATTGTTAGTTACAATTGTTTGCATTTATAGTAACAAATTATTAGACTTGTTACAATTGCTTGCATTTATAGTAACGAATTATTTGTTATTATAACAAAATATAAAATTGTTGTTACAAAAAAATACTTTTTTGTAACGACAGAAAAATCTCGTTATTAAATATAATTATTAGTAACAAGCTGTGTTTTAGTAATATTTTAATCCTTACTATAGATGCAATTTGTTGTTGTAAGGTTAGATCGACGGATTCCACTTCCGCATGGGAGTTGATCGCCTGAGTGGTTTGCTGCAGCAAACCGTAGGATGGAGGAGAAGACTTCTCCTCTAGTGTTTTCTTTCTCGATGGGGGGGGGGATCAGTCAAAAGGTTCATTCGTCTGAAGATTAAGTTTTTCTCTCTTTTGGTTGCACGGGTTCTGATTTTAATATTATAAACATTGTTTTTCGTATTTTAGTGGATCTTCTCCGATGCTCTCCTCGTGGTTGTAGGAGATTCTCTTCGAACCACGTAAAATTTCGATGTCGTCTATGTGCTTGTTTTTTCTCTGCATTATATTTCTTAGTTCTGTTATTGCTATTCCGCTACGTATTCTGTGGTACTGAGCGATCACAGGGCATTTCTTAACAATTAGTTCAAAGCTAGGTTACGATCCTGGAAATTCCTAAGCAGAGCAATGACGAAAAAATTTTAGATCTCTAAGTACGACGACAAGATCGACTTCGGATTGTGACAGAAACGGATCAAGGTAGTCCTAGTTCAGCAAAATCTCTATAAGGCACTTCTTGGCAAGGATAAGTCCGAGATAGATAGAGACGAATGAAAAGAATTGGATCTGAAGGTCATCATCACAATTCAGTTGTGTCTAGCAGACGAAGTGATGTACAATGCAGTCGACACTAAGGATACAACAAATTTATGGAAGAAATTGGAGGAACTCTACATGTCCAAGTCACTCATGAACGAACTCTACGTTAAAAAGTCGTTATACAGCTTGAGGATGTCCGAGAGTACTCAGTTGCTGCAGCACATGAACGTGTTCAACATGCTCATCTCTTAGTTTGTAGTATAGATGTAATGGTTGAAGAAGAAGACCAGACTCTTCTTCTGCTATTCTCATTGCCAGTCTTTTGATCATCTAGTCACCACGATCCTCTACGGAAAGGATACCTTGAAAATAGGTGATGACTATATTGTTGTCTAATGAAATGAGAAGTAAGTCAGGTTCTAGCATTGGTGAGGGTCTACTTATGAAGAGCAATGACCCGATCAGAGACAAATCTAGAGATAGAGGCAAGAAGGGAAACAGACTCAGGTCTAAGTGCAAAGGCAGAAACAATATGTGTCATTATTATAAGAAAGAGGGGCACTGAAAAAATATTTACCCGAAGAAGAAGCTCAAGAAGAGGACACAAGAGCCACAACATGATGCGGTGATATTCGATAATGAGAGCGAAGTTGACGTTCTTCATGTCTCACTCAGTCTCAACACTACAGTTATATGGATCATGTATACTAGATGCACCTATCATATGTTCCCGAACATAGAATAGTTCCATAGATTCAGGCAATGTGATTGTGACCGTATTATGGTAAGAAATAATTCAAAAGGCAAACCATTGAGGATTAGTAGTATCAGAATCAAGATGTTTAATGGAACTGTCAGAACACCCGTAAATATTAAATGCGTGCCTGATTTAAGAAAGAACCTGATTTCTTTAGGCACTTTGGAGGCAGCCGGTTATTCCTATGTTGGTGATGATGGTTATCTGAAAGTCAAGAAAGATGCTCTAGTTATGATGAAAGAAAAACATTCAGGTGCTCTCCACAAACTGATTATCACCAATATAGCTGAAGATGTGACAATTTCTACGTTGACAGATAAGGATTCCTCTCTATTGTGGCATGCGGGGTTTGGCCACATGAGCAAGAGAGGGCTGTTGGAGCTGCATAAGAAGGGTTTGTTGAAAGGAGTTAAAACATGCAAGCTTGATTTCTGCGAGACATGCATCCTCCGGAAACAGTGCAAGGTAAAATTTGTGACATCTAGCAAGCGTAACAAACAGATTCTGGAGTATATACACTCAGATGTTTGGTGGCCGCCCCAGAGCCATAACTTGGAGGTGCTAGGTATTTTGTGACCATCATTAATGATTTTTCAAGAAAAGTCTAGATCTACTTTCTCAAGCATAAGTCTGAAGTATTCGAGAAGTTCAAGATATGGAAGACCATAGTTAGAAAATAGATCGGGCAGAAGGTAAAATACCTCAGATCTGATAATAGCGGCGATATACCTCAATAAAGTTCCAGGCATACTGCAGTTAGGAAGGTATCACTCGACATCTTACCATCCAAGGTACACCACAATATAATGAGATTGTAGAGAGTATGAATAGAATATTGCTAGAAAGAGCTCAATGCGTGTGACTGTTTGCTAATTTGACCAAGTCTTTTTGGTCTGAAGCCATAAATACTGCTTTTTATCTAGTGAATCAGTCTCCATCAATGTCATTAGATCTGAAGTCACCACAAGAAATATGGTTAGGTAAACCTGTTGATTATTCTAATATTCACATTTTTGGATGCACTGTCTACACATTACTGCAGGATTCAAAAAAGATAAAGCTGAATGATAAGTCTAAGAAGTGCATCTTTCTGGGCCATAAGGCCGGCCGACACCAAAGAGTTCAAGTTATGGAACCCTGAAACCAAGAAGGTCGAGCTGAAGTGTGATGTTGTCTTTGATGAGACTTCTATGCTGAAGAAGTCTCAGTCTCAAGCCAAAGAGGTGGAGAAGACTCCAAACTCACTAATGAAGGTGGAGATGGATGGAAGCGCCAAAGTAGACAATCATGATGATTTCTCTGACTTGGAGGAGATAGACAGCGTTCAACATATTGTAGAGTTGTCCTCGATTACCAGAAGAAAGGCTAAGAGAGAGGTTAGACTTTCTCTTAGGCTATAGGACACTATATCATACACTTTTTATGTGATCTCCTCAGATCCTGGATCCTATCGAGAAGCTATAGCGAGCAGATATAATTTTCAATGAAAAGTTGTTTTGGTAGAAGAGATGGAATCTCTTCAAAAGAACAAGACTTGAGACTTAGTTAGTCTGCTTGAAGAGGCTAAGGAAATCAGTTTCAAATGAGTGTTCATAAAAAAATGTGTCCACATCAAAAAATGATCAGTGGGGATACAAGGCCATATTCGTAGCTAAGGGGTTCGCATAGAAGAAGAGAGTCAATTTTGATGAAATCTTCTCACCTGTGGTGAATCACTGTTCCATTCGAGTGTTACTTGCCATGTTAGCTATATGGGACATAGAGCTAGAGCAGATGGATTTGAAGATTGCTTTTATTCACGGCAGCCTAGAGAAGAAGATCTACATACTGCAGCCTAAGGGGTTCATTCGACCTTGTGATGAGAAAAAAGTGTGCAAGCTGAAGAGATCTTTTGTGGTCTGAAGCAGGCTCTGAGGATGTGGTACAAGGATGAGGTTTGACACTTTCAAGACATCACACGGGTACAACAGGAGCTAGTACAACAATTGCGTTTACTATAGATTCCTTACAAATTATAATATTCTGATTCTGATGCTCTACGTCGATACATGTTGATTGTTTGCAAGTCAGCTCGAGAAATTCAGATAATGAAGCAAAAAATTGAATGCTGAATTTGAGATAAAAGATCTTGGTCATTCTCAGAAGATCCTTGGGATGAAGATCAAGTGAGATAGAAAGCGAGGCATGTTGTGAATTTCTTAGGCTAGTTATATTTAGAAGGTACTGGAAAAGTTCAGCATGGTTGAATCTAAAGCTGTTACGACTCATTTGAGATAACTATTTAGATTGTCATCACAGTAGCGTACATATACAGAGGAGGAACGCCAGAAGATGCTTAGAGTGTCGTACGCCAAGTCGGCATGATGCTTGATGTACGTGATGATATATACGAGATCAGATATTGCTCAGGCAGTCAGTGTTGTTAGCAGATACATGACAAATCAATGGCAACAACACTGGGAAGCAGTCAAGTATATTTTGCCGTATTTGAGGGGAACGTCAGACGGTGGTCTATTTTTCAAAAGGGGCGAAGTTGCTAAAACTTTGGAGTACTTTATTGATTTTAACTATGCAGGCAACCTCGATAGGAGGAGATCTACCTCCGGGTACATATTCCTTCTAGATGGAGGTCCTATTAGTTAGAAAGCCACTCTTTAGGATATAGTCGCTCTGTCCACAACTAAAGTGGAGTTTATTTTTGCGGTGGATGTTGTTAAAGAAGCTATTTGGCTAGAGGATCTCATCAAGGAACTTAAAATTTTTTAGGAGTCAGTGACACTGCACTATGACAGTCAGAGCGAAAATTGTCTTGCAAAGGACCCGATAAATAATGCAAGGACAAAACATATTGATGTGCCCTACTATAAGCTGTGAGAGTTCGTTGGAGGAAGCAACATTCAGTTACTGAAGGTTCCCATAGAGGACAATGTTGCAGATATGTTGACAAAATCCCTGACAGGAGTCAAGTTCAAGCTCTGTCGTGACTTGGCTCATATTTTTGTCTACTGATCGTGGTGACCCCGGGGAGAGGGGGTGTCTCATTTGGGAGAAGATCCAAGCTGTAGGTGGAGCATGCTATGAAAGATGCGTCAAGTTGAATATTGTTGTTTATTTCCGTCTCTTCCTGAACCGACCAGTCCAATTCCTGGGTTAATTAACCCCTTGTTCTCATCAGGATATACATATATAATTATATGGGGGTTCAACTAATCTTGGGCAGAGAAAAATAAAACTCGGGGTCGGCGAGTTTTCATGGAGGATAATATCGCAACCAAAGGAGCGAGAGGCTGGGTTAGGGCGACAATCATGAACTTCAATGGAGGAGTTTTCGGCCATTATTTTGGGCGACATCGTGAAAGAGGAAGCCCGCTCACGCCGTTATACGACAGGAAGTGCCGCACTCCGTTAGCATGAGCAGAAACCGGTGAATCGGTGATACCGAGCTATTGAAGCACAAAGATGTTGATGGGGCGAATGAGTCCTTACGGACCATTCGAGAGCGGTTGTTGATCGCCCAAGATCGTCAGGCGAAGTACTACAATGCCAAACGCCGGAACGTGGAGTTCACGGTTGGAGATTGAGTATACTTGAAGATAAAGCCATTCAAAGGAGTGTATAGGGTTCGACGCTTGAAGAAGCTTAGTCGAAGGTATTTAGGGGCATTCGAGATCACCGAGCGCATCGGCAATGCAGCTTACCGACTTTCTTTGTCGACGGAACTGAGTGGGTTGCACAATGTCTTCCATATTTCTGTGTTGAGGAAGGCAGTGCGGGAACCCGATTCTGTGTTGGAGGCCGATAGTGTGCCGGTGGATAATGGCCTATCTACCAGAGTGGCCCCAGTTTGCATTGTCGATAATGACAAACGACAATTGTAGAGAAAGACAATCAAGATGGTGAGAGTCCGTTGGGACAATTGTGGCCGCGAGGAGCTCTCTTAGGAGCTAGAAGAGGTCATGCGCGAGGAGTACCCCGATCTATTTTACTCAGGTATGAAAAATTTCATTTTTTTTTATTCATATTTTAAATTTCGAGACGAAATTTCTTTAAGGAGGAGAGAATTGTAACGCCCCTCAATTTAACCAAAATGATTTTTGGGGGTGCGTTTAGAGGGTTGGTCTGTGAATAGCAAATCGGGCTAGGGTTTTAATATATAAACATAACCCCCCTCCCCATCTCTCAGCCGTAACCCACCCCAATCTCTCTCTTGATTTCTCTTTCTCTCCTGATATCCCTCTCTCCCGTCTGCGCCGGCCTACAGGAAAAGAAGCCTCGATCTCTCTCTCTCCCTTTCCCGACTTCTCTCTCACGCATAGCGAGCGCCGCTGGAAGGAGCAGCCGGAGCAATCTCTTCCATCCATCTTTCTTGTTCCGGCCGCCTCAAGCAAGGAGAAGCCCCTACCCGAGCCTCTTCCCTCCTCTTTCCTCTGTCCCGGCCGCTGCCTGTAAGGGGTAAAACCCGAGCATCTCTCTCCCTCCGATTTCTGGGAGCATAGGAGCATCCCGACCTTCCTCCTCTCCTCTTGGCCGACCAAAAGGGTAGGGTTTGGGCTTAGACACTTTGAGAGAGGCCAACCGGTGGTGTCAGAAGAAGAACATCCCCTTCGGAGCTCGGACCGGTGCATGGATAGCCACTATGAGAGTTGTTTGTGAGTCCGTGACCAAACCATGCCTCTGAAACGCACGTCAAGGGTAACGACTTTTCTTCTTGGACAGGTGAAGCCCTTAATTAGCATATTTGCATGGAAGCCTCTCTCCACCGACGGGTGGGGGAAGGGTGCTCTCCGACAGGTCGATGTTTACATCCCCGCTATTAATTGCATTAGCATCCGGAAGCGCGAGTACGATTTAGACATGCTGTGTGAAGCCCATCCGGATATGTTGGTCTGGATTGGTGATGTTCTGGGGTTCCCGAAGAAGACTCCGTGGAAGTTGAATATTTCGGAATGGGCGTCTGCCCGGGGCGGCAGTTAGTACTGGAGGTGTGCTCCAGGAAACACCCTAATGTTTGCACGGAGTCGTTGGATCGTCGACATCAACTCCCGGGGAGTTTTATCGTGTTTGTGCGAAGCCCGTCTCTCAGATATGTAGGGCTAGTGTGTGGGGTTGCGCGCCTTGAAAGCGCAACTCAGGTGGTCGCTAGTGCCACCCTTGTTACATAACAATCGATTATATAACTAATAACAGGCAAGGGGAGGTTGATCCGCGTCGTGCGTGTTGGGTACGATGATTTAAGCAATGGGCTTGACTGAACTGTATCTGCACTATGTGTTGTAGTTCGACTACCTAAGGAATTTGGTGGGTTGCTACAGGAATATGAGAGAGTCGAGGACCTTGAGTCACGACTAGCGAATGCTCAATGTATTGTCATTCAGTCTAGGACTGAGGATGACGGTGGGACCCGGGGAAGTCCGATACACCGATAAGAGGCTCTGAGTGCATGAGATGTTGGGCCAGTTGCGCCAACGTTTGTGGTGTTTGGTGCTTGAATGACACATTCTAGCCTTATGTGATTATGCTAATCCGCCTGCAGGGAAGAAGCACCGCCACCCCGAAAAAAGGGTGGGGTCGTTATAATTTGGTCAGCTCATGCTGACCGTTGTGTTGTTTGTCACTGCTTGGTGGAATTTTTGCTAGCAGGTGCTGCGGAGCCGAGCGGGAAATAGCGGACTGAAGCCCTTCTTGCTAAGCTGGCCCTCGAAGGGACAATTGTTTGCTTAGTTGTTTTTCATGTGTTGCCGGCCTGCGTGCCTATGTATGCAAACTATTTTATTTGTTTAAACATTATTGATGTATGGCCTTAAGACCAAATCTGTGGTTATTGTATTTCATTCCTAATGCCATGGTTAGTGGACATTCGCCTTTGGGCGTGGATTTTTTTGTATAACTCCTTTTATTCTTTCGCTAGAATGCAACTCTGTGTTAGGATGCGTTTTCAAAATGTTAAGGATTTTTGGTTTCATTTAGTAACTCTTCCGTCTGTCCGTTTCATATGACGTGGGGCCCCGACCGGATCTTCTATTATATTATTTGTGACGGATGAGGGGTGTTACACTTCCAATAACTACCGCCGTCGGCCGCCGGCCACCGCCATCCGCCGTCGCCGGCCACCGCCACCGCCGGTCGTCGTCGCCGCTTGCAGGTTTGGCCACCGTCCGATCACTACGGAGTCTCCCTCGCCGTCCGATCTGTAGGTAATCACCCACTAGCCACCAGATTAGTGGGGGGCCCACCATAACCACCTCCTAGAGGCTATAAAAGGAGTCTCAGGCCTTCTCATTTCTCACCTTTTTGCTCCCCAACCTTCTTCTTCCTCAGGCCAGAGCTCTGTCGAACTCCTCCCTTGGGTCATCTTCAAGCCGCCTACGAGCCAGAAGAACGCCCAAGTCCCTAAGTGCGCAGATAAGAGAAGAAGACGACCATCTCCAGCACTCAAGCACACTAGCCACCAAGCAGCATCCATCACTCCCTCAGCGCAACCTGTTGCCCGTTGCGAGTCGGGAATTCTCTCTCACCACCAAGTTGTAACGAGAAACAGTCTGTCGCCCTCGATTCTCCAAGCATATTGTAACCGCAAGCTAATAATGGACTTTGATCGACACGAATCCGGTCATGTGGGTTTTTACCCAGTTGAGGGGTTTTTCCACGTTAAAATCTCTTGTGTCAACTCTACATTTTCATTAACTGTGTGCGCGCTCGGCCATCACGAGAGCTAAGGCGGTCCAGTTTATTCCGGTCCGACCGTGACGCCAAATTAATCCGCAACACTTATATATATATTATACAATTAATAGAAACTAATTAATGACCACTACAAGTTCTTGTACTAGCTCGAATACTTCTAGATCTCGCATTTTTCGACTCCATTAATTAATAATGGTCTGTTTGGCACATAGTAAAAGCTAATGTGCTATACGCCTATACACACTTAAATTGTGTAAGAGACTCTCTACTACTTAAACCCTATTAATTAATTAATTAACTATTTTCTAGTTGTATAGTTTTGTTTTTGTTGTTGTTTTTAATTAGTGGCATTAATTTGTCTTTGTATTACGGGCCTCTCTACTTCATTTTCAATTCTGAAGGCATCAACAGAAGGAATTTGATAACTTCTTGTGGAATAAAGACACAATCTTTTCTTGGACCAACCCTTTAGAATATATATAGATTATAAGGGGCCGGGAAAAAGACAATCTTTTTCTTCTTCTGCTTCTTCCTCTCTCTGTCACACACACACACACTTTCAAGTTTCATTATATATGTTGGGAAAAGTTAACCGGAAATGATGGCCGGCTAGCTAGCACTGAATGGGATGATCGAGCTGTGGAAATGACAGCCATACACAATTAATTAACACGTACACTTGCATGTCTACGACTTTGAGAGTATAATTAGGAACCCGATATTAAATGTTGTATTCTATTATCTTTATATATTATGTGTGTGTATATATATATAATAAAGATATGGAAGCTAGCTAGGCTGCAGTGTGTGGTGGGGGGACGATGATAGGCTGGCGAGGAGACCGGCCGGCCAGCTTTTGGCGTGTTGTCGATCTGGAACAGCAAAAGGAGTGGAGAGAGAGAAGCTTGCGGACCGTCGTACTACATTTCCACATGAAGGCCCTGCAAGCGAGTCAGAACTCCACATGCACCTCTCTCTCTTTCGCTCCTCCCTTTGCTGTGGTTTTTTTTTTGGTGCTCCACGGTCTTAGATTTTGTTTGGGATCCCTGTGCCATTTTAATAAGAGAGATTCAAAACTAGGGTTTTCAAATGTGAGAACGGGGCCGTTTTCAACGGGGCGCGATGGTGGTATTCGGTCCAGCCTCAAAACGCCGCATTTGGCCCTTTTGAACCAGTAGTTTTGAAACGAAGGTGTAGCCAATTAAGGGCCCGTTTGACAACAGGATCCGGCGGAACCCCGGCGAGGAGAGAGGGAACGGCCGTCCGCAACGGTCGACTGGTGCTCGGGCCGCCAGTCACAAAACGCCCAGTTAATTTGCCCCCCTTTCACGCCGGCCGTCCGCAGCTGGAGCTCCCGAAGACCTACCAAACAAGCTTTTGCCGTTTCAGCCTGGACGGAATGGTGCCCCGCCGGAATCCCAAACAGAGCCTAAACGCTCATCCACTTTACTGTACAGGTTCGTTTGGAACGAAACGGCCAGAAAAAGAAGTTCCAAACAGAGCCTTAGACCGCTGCACCAAACGGAGCCGCAACCAGTAACAGTGCAGCACCAAGCTGGGAACAGCTAGTATATTCACCGCTAGAATGCACCGACATGCTTTTCAGACATACATGGCAGTGCTTTTGCCTTTGACAGCTTCCGGGTGTGCGTATTTGCTAAGGCCGATTCAAGGCGTTTGGATGAGTCCCGTGCGCAAAAAATGGAGTACATATTGAGTTCATCTTTATCACTTTGGACATCCAAGATGCACTCTGAATTCGGATCCCCTGGAGTTTGTACGGACAACTCCCGGGTGGAGTTTGGGGATTCTCGCGCATTGGATTTCAATCCAACAAGCAAGAACCCCTGTATTTTTTAGATTTAAAGTTATATTTATTTTACGTTTATTTGTCTTTTAGTGTCTAAATTTCTTTAGCCATAGGATTGATGGAGTTCAGAAGTTCTCGCGCGTTGGATGCGTGAAGTTTCTCCTGAACTCCAAAGGATCCGAATCCGATGTACTCTTTCTATTTGGAGTGAAATGGGTCTGGATGTATTTATGATTGATTTGACAAATTCACTAATTCCATCCTTATATATCTATATTTAATAAAAAAATATTTCGCAAGTCATCGGTCACGCAAGCGTTTTTCTAAAATTGCCCATCCGCCATTCATCATCGCCCTCCTGTTCAATCTGCTAGGGCCGTCGGTCATGCATCACATCAAATGACAATGTATCATGAAATAGACCTCCATTTGAGCTCCCAACTAGAGGAGAAGTTTTTAGGTCAGGACACCTGACGGTAGTTGCCGTCCTACACCAATAGAAATTCTTAAATGGCGGTGGGGCCCATTCATTTTGAAAGTCTGACATACATTTTTGCGCGGGACCCATGCATTTAAGGTTCCTCATTGGCCATCCGGATGATACTTACGGTCAGGAATCCTGAGGAAAAAATTAGCCCAACTAGAGGGAATCCTGATCTCATTCAAGAATGGTGGATTTGAGTTATCCCTATTTATATGAAATAATAATATAAGAGAGTTTAATTATTTTTCAAGTCAAAACTTTTGTTTTTTCAATTGAGGTTGTAGCCAAGATTGAGAAAATGGTTCCTTTTAATTGCTAATATCAAATTTATTGGAAAATACGTTGATATTTTTATTTGGTGTAATTAACTATTAATTTGAGCCTGATTCTCACACTTCAAATATGAAATTCAATACTAAAAATATAGCATCCCACTTTTTTTATCGCTCAAGATTTTGATACATTTTGTAACCGAGAAATCTCATGCTACAAATTCGCATATATATGCACATACAAACACGCCCATCAATTTCGTTCTCAACGGCCATCCAATTTTTCTTTTCAAACATTCTCGCCCTTCAAATCCGTGATCCCTCAAAACAAACTCCGCAGTTCTACTCGCACAAACCTAAAAAACGCGCCCTCATCTACTCTAGAGAGGAGAAAGATGAGGAAACAAATGACTACACTAGATTATAAGGAGAAGAAGGGGAAAGCAGAACATCATTCTCAGAATTCATGCTTAATCATTGATAAACAAACACCTACACTTGTACTGGATTCACTCAACCATTTTCATTCCTTCATTTAAATATATGATTGTTTGATTTTATTCATTACGTCTAATTTCTTGACGTCGAAATATATATTGGGCACATTTCGAGTGGAAAAGCCCTCCTACAGAAGGTGCTAGAAAATTGGAACCATTTGTTGAAATTGTTAGAGTGGGAAGCCACGCAACTTGTCGCCAGTCCGCGTGGGTAGTCTAGGCAGACCGCAGAGACCGCTTAGTCCACGGGTTCATTGGTACAAGTGGAATCGTGCGGTCTATTGCTAGAGGCAGCTGCGGTTGTTGACTCTGTCATGCCTTGATGTGTCAAATTTTTGTTGGTTGCCTAGGTCGCGAGATCGCACGGGTTGTGTGGTTTGTTTCTTAAGTCACCAGGATGTTCTTCGCAACCCGGTCTTGCGACTTGTCTCCGGTATTCGCTCAAGTGAGCAGGTTGTTGTAGCTAACCGCAGATCTTCGGGCGGTTATCCCATCGCTTATGGGCAGTGATCGCACTCACCTGATCGCCTATAAATAGAGGCCCTCTTGTAACATCCCGATTTTTATTGGGACACTAGGACCCTAGTGGGCCTAATGAAAGTGACCCGAACCTCTACCCACGACCTACACCCGGGTGGGAGGTAACCCTAGGCAGGGTATATAGAGCTAGAGAACTCCGATTCGAGTTCTGTCAGTTCCTGTGGCCTCGTATAGTCAATACGAGTGTGTTGGAACTCGTTGCGTCACAATCCGAAGTCTAACGACGAATATAAGCATTTTGACCATTTTAGCACGCTGCAAAGCGCAGATTTTGGATATTTAGAAAACGAACTCCGATTCGACCCCGGTCAGTGGCATTGGACCCGAATGATCAATACAAAGTCAACCGAGTTCATCCCCGTCAATTTCAGTGGCGGGTGGTCAACCCGTGGTTAAATTAAGCATAATTGTGTACCGAAAAGTGTGCACACACATATCATGACATGACACCCCAACTTTGACCCGACTCCCAATGGCATGGGCTATTTTGACTTTGACCAGCAAGGGGGACCCACCATAGGGTTGACTTTGGTCAAACCCCCTAGAAATCTTTTTTTTTAGAAATTTTTTAACGGAGGTGCACACCCCTCTTCACAAGTGACTAAGGCCCTACCCCCCCCCCCCCCCCCCACCCCCCCCACCCCCACTTACTCCTTGGGCCACTAAATCAGCTTTGGCTTGATGGGCTTTGGGCCTTAGCAAAAGCCCAAAAAGCTCCCCTATCTTTCTCTTTTCCTTTCCCCAAACCCAAGCTCACTTGAGGCAAGTTCCATGGAAGAGGTACCTACCTACCCTTGGCTTCTCAGGAGAAGCCATGTGTCCAGCCAAGTGGAGGGGAGAAGATGAACTCCTCCTCCCATTAGGATTAGTCCCACACCTCCCCCAAGCAAAAAGCCACCCCCTTCCCTGGCTATATAAGGCCATGATACCTCTTCCCTTTCCCCCACCAGCCAAGAACAAGTTTCTCCCACCTGGCCGGAATCATAGTTTGCCGGGAAAGCCAACCCGAGCCACCCTTCTCCGCCACCTTAATGACAACTCAGGCCCACACCTCCCGAGCCACACCACAATAGGTGAAACTTCTTCCCCTCCCCCTTCCTGATTTTCTGGATGATTTGCATGTGCCTACTGGCGGCCAGAGCGCCGCCGACACCACCCGACCAAAGCTCCAGGTCGGGAGGTGCCCGCATGTGGCTAGCCTTTCCCAGCGCCGGTGGTGGCACTAGGGAAGGGCTAAACCACCGGGGACAACCTTCCCCGACGGTGGAAGGTCGAGGTGCCGTCGTAAATCGTCTCTCCGGCGGTACCCAAAAATAGAGGATTTCTCTGTATTTTTCTCCGGCGGCGGCAGGTTGTCGGGGCACCGCTGGAGAGGATCACTACCCCCGGCGCACCGGCCGGGGGTGTTTTCGTGGCCGGAATGGTCATCAGAGAGGCAGGGTTGCACTGGGAGCATAGCCGCCGCCGCCCTGCTCTCAGGTTTTCAAATCCCGGCGGTGGCCGGCGGCGGCAAGCCGCCGGACCACCACCCAGAGATTTTCCGGCCCCCAATGAGTTAATCGGGGGCGGCGCCGACGTCTGGTAGTGACTGGCCGGCGGTGGTGGAGGGACACCTCCTCCTCCGGCAGGAGAAATCACCGCCGTTCATCTCACGGTATGAGATGAACGGCTGTGATTGCCTTAATTCCCTCCCCCGTCTCCTCTTCAGTGCCCCCCCCACAACGGATCAATGATCGATCCGGTGTGGGGAAAAGTTGTTTTTTTCCGGTCTGGCGTGATCCTGGCCGCAAGATCAAGCCGATCTGCTATATGCAGACCAAATTTCAATCAGAACCAATAATTTTTATAAAAAATATATGCTCCTAGGAAAAAATATTGATCATGAAAGTTATTCCCATTGATAAGGACTCCCTCAACAAAATTTTTGAGAATTTTTGGAATTTATTTAATATTTTTAAAATCCCAAATAAGTTTTAATTGACCCAATTGGAGGCCCAAAATTGATCAAAAAATTTTGAGAAAAATTGTGTGTTCATTTTAAGCCTCTTTAAGGGTTGTATTAAAATTTGAGGACCATGAGATAAAAATTGGAGTCTTTCCAATTTAATTGAAGTCTAGAATCGCGCCCAAAAATTTATGCGTCTGATTTCCTCGAATCGAAAATTCGAGCGCGCGACCTTTCTTTTGTGTTTAATAATACGTTCAATTTTTTTTATCAACGTGAGTGTCCGAAGAAAATGCTCAATCTTTGAATATTCCGAGGTATCGTGGAACCACTGAGCGTCTCGTCTTTATCCGATGTGAAACTCTCAAAGTAACTTGAGCAAGTTTGAAAAATGCAAATGCAAGCATTCATGCTCAATGAATAATAAAGTTGTAACCCTGAATAACTCCTTCAGGACTGATTAAGCCACAACGATAAAAGATGCAATTAAATTATTATCAGACTGGATTAATGGGTAAAGCCCCAAACTAAACCTCATGAGAACGGAAATAGAACTGAACTAAACCTCCTAAGAACGGAGATGGAACTGAATTAAACCTCCTGAGAATGGAGATGGAACTGAAGTAAACCTCATGAGAACGGAGATGAAACTAAACTAAAACTTCGAGAACGAAGAAGGAACTAAAGCCTCCTAAATGGAGTGATTGGACTACTAACTCTTTTCTTTATGATTTATTTCCAGTCTCGTACTGGTGCAATTCATTTCAGTTCAGCATTTCTATTTCAGTACTCCAGTCTCGTACTGATCCTATTTCAGTTCAAGTATTATTTCCAATCTCGTACTGGTCCTATTTTAGTTCAAGTATTATTTCCAGTCTCGTACTGGTCCTATTTCAGTTCAAGTATTATTTACAGTCTCGTACTGATCCTATTTTAGTTCAAGTATTATTTTCAGTCTCGTACTGGTCCTATTTCAGTTCAAGTATTATTTTCAGTCTCGTACTGGTCCTATTTCAGTTCAAGTATTATTTCCAGTCTCGTACTAGTCCTATTTCAGTTCAAGTATTATTTTCAATCTCGTACTTATCTTATTTCAGTTCAAGTATTATTTTCAATCTCGTACTGGTCCTATTTCAGTTCAAGTATTATTTTCAGTCTCGTACTGACCCTATTTCAGTTCATGTATTATTTCCAGTCTCGTATTGGTCCTATTTCAGTTCGGTTCTTTAGGTACTATTCCAGTCTCATACTGATCAAGTTCTTTTTAGTACTTACTTTCAATTTTATTCTTTCAGTTCAGTATGACTCCAGTTTCATACTGGTCCTATTTCATTACAACATTTCAATTCTGTAGATTAATTATACTAACATCAACCTCTATTACCGCACTTTTGTTTCTACAATTTACTATTTTAAGCACGGGTCTTGCCCTAACGGGCGGTTATTTGATAGGTTGAGTCTTAGTTGGGGATAACAGGAGTTGAGATGTTCCTCCTAAATTAGCCCCAAATAAAATGCTCTCACGCTCCTTATCAAAAGTCGAGCCAAGTGCTGTTTGCCCAAATTATTTAAGGCATAGAAGGGCAAGCCGCTCGCTATAGACCTGGTGCTTGCTAGCAAAATTGATAAATTTGATTGCTTGTAAATTATTTGCGGTAAATTGTGGCGGGTCAGTTACTTCCGCAGACCGATCGTACCAATACAAGAAGTTCAACGACTCAAGGCGACAAGGAGATGAGTACCACGGTAGACAGACGATTATATTTTTTATCGTTGAGTTTCCTCCACTGGTTGGCCAAAATGTTGAATCGCCGGATGTCACTCACATCCAAGAGTACATAGGGTTGTTCTTAAGGGCACGAGCTGTGCAGTATGATCAACCCAAAAGTGGCAAGACTGGCCACTATCACTAACAACCACATCGGTGAAGCTCGCGTGGCTCGCTACCCTGCTTGAAAAGAAGCTGTTCATACTATGTCGACATATGGTATTATGCGCGGTTGTGAAAGCCTGTGATGTATACATGTGCGACTGTAAATGCCTGCGATGTGTGCGCGACTGTGAATGCCTGCGATGTGTGCGCGGCTTGAAAGCCTGCACATTCGTTCAAGTTTTGAACACCTTCCGTGATGTTACGCTAGTGCAGCCGAAATTATAATTGATATAATTTAGTACTGTTAATCTAGTTATATCGCGTTGTACATCTTTTAATTGCTCCTATCCTACATATGAAATGCTACGTTAACCCTCTCTCGCTTCAGCTATCTTATATTATTGGGTGCGCGCGTTCGTCCCCAAGATATGAATCCGGGGAGGAGATTTGATTTCACTTAGTTCTGTGACTAACGGTTATCTTAATAACCATTCACAGGTGGAGCTCTATAGGGATCAGTTGCTGTCGGACGACACCCCAGCTGATAGGACTACTCAAGCAGATACACCCCCATCGTCTCCCGAGTTTCGAGACGTGAGTACTAGCGGGTAGAGTTGAGAGAGAGAGAGAGGAGTTGCTAGTAGTAATACTATTATAGAGTACGGGCTCCTATGTTAATGATTCTGCAATACTCTATGATGCGATGTGAATGTTGTGATTCAAGCCGAGCAAGACGGCCAACAAGTGCTTAGTAGTGTGAGTTGTTACCCCTTAAGGAGCACTGAGTGGACGTCTTGGGCAAGTAAGATCCCCTCCGGCTCGACCCAGACAAAAGGGGGGGGGGGGGTCTTACACCCCGACCCGAAATTCATAACGAGAACAATGAGAACTTAGATCGCTTCTTGAACTTGCGGTTAGTTTTTTGTTAACTGCGCGACTAAGTGAAGTGGACTTGTGGTATGCAGGTTATGCAACTAACACCGAGCGACTAGGTAACTAGTACTAGTAGTTTGTCAGGGGAGGCTCAGTGTGGTTTAGTTCGCGGATAGGAGTTTGAGGTTTACCAGCAGGTCGCAGTTTGTGTGGTTAGAAGTCTACTTCCTCGGCAGTTCGCAGATAGTTTAATAAGGTAGTTCGTCCGGTCTCAGCGGGTTGACTGTTTCCTAGTTCAGTTCAGTTCAACAACATCTGTTCGAGTGGTTTCTGCGGATAGCAGATCTTTGCAGTCAAGCGGGCAGAGTTGCGGACAGGTTGTTCTCCAGCAGTTTCTCGATAAAGCTGTTCGCCGAGTTCTGTTTGGGAGAATAGGCAGTCTGGTGGATAGGCGATTTCAGCTCGCGGTTTGTGGCTAGACGGTCTTGGAGTTCTGTCCGGGCGACTTGTTCTCATCTTGTTGTTTGTATTTTTTGTTTCCATCGGGTGCATTACGCAATCATGTCTCGCAATACATACCTCGCTTTGTAAAGGAGATAATAGATATTGTAATTTTAGCTCTTGTTCTTCTACTTCTTCTTGTTTATTTGGTTTGGTTGGTTGAGTGTTCCTATAACCTTCCCAGGTTCACAAATTTTTGCATAGTATTAGAGGGACAAAGAAGTTAGCAGTGATCAACTATAGATGTTTGTTCATCCTTTAGAAGTTTTAAGTGAACCTGAGCTATAGCAATAGAAGCCGGTTATGCAAGAGGTCTTGGAATTGAGCTTTTCACGCAGACCAACTTTAAGAAGTGGAGGTCTTGCATGAAGAGCTATCTTGTGGGCGAGAACCTTTGGGAGGTCGTCGGTGGAGACGATATACAAGAGGTAGTTGTTGTTGGAGGAAATGCTGAGGCAGTGAGGGCTTGGAGGTGAACGAATGCGAAGATAAAGTTCACTCTAAAGCAGACAATCTCACCGGAGCTCTTCGACCACATCATTGGATGTAGGTCGTCTGCTGAGTTTTGGACGACCTTGGATGATCTGTTCAATAAAAAAAATGTAGTTCAGCTATAATTTTTTAAGAATGAGTTAGTGAAAGCAACTCAAGGAGAGTTGTCCATATCATCTTTCTTCTTGAAGATGAAGAATCTGTGCGCTGAGATTTCAGCATTGAACCCAGATGAGCCTAGCTACTTCGGAGGCGAAGCTGAAAAGACACATTATTCGTGGGTAATGGAAGTAGAATGTTGTCTTGTTACTTCTATATAAGGCTGAGTCAACCAACCATCTTTACTTAAGCTGGAGAATCTGCTGGCTTTGTAGGAGAACTTGGCAAGGCAGATGGCAGGATCTATAATCTCAGGGAGAGATAGTGAGGTTCTTTATTCTAGGAAGAAGAAGAGGTGAGATAGGCTCTGTTTGGGACAGCTCTGGCGGATTGAAAAGCTGCTGTCCGGATATAGCTGTTTTAAAATAGATCTCTGGGGAGCAGTTTTGAAAAGCTGCAGAGTGTTTGGGTGTTCTGTGCAGAAGTGCGCTCGGAATCGCCGGAGGAAGAATGTCGGGGGCTCGGAATCGTCGGAGGAAGGCCGTTCGGGGCTCGGAATTGCCGGAGGAAGGCCGTCCAGTCTCTGAGCATGTTCCAACTGAAGAAACCATTAGATTTCCAAAACCTGTGAGAGAGAAAACTATTTTGCGGAAGCTAAAGCTTGGGGGGGGGGGGGGAGATTTCTGAAAAGCTGCAAAACAGTTCCAGATTTTTGAAAAACTCTTCATAAGGAGCTGTCCCAAACACATATAAAGCAGCTCTGGCGGCTGAAATAGAGATTTTCCAGCCGCCAGAGCTGCGCCAAACAGACCCATAGACAAAAAAAGACACGCAGAAAATGGTCCATCAAATTCATCACATCAGGAAAAGAGCAATGCTTCTAAGTAGGACGAAGGGAGGAAGAGAGGACCAAAATGTTACAGATGCAATAAGATTGGTCACATTAGGAAGGACAGTACAGTTAAACTTCAGTCGGGACATGCTGTAGGAAAAGAAGAAGTTGAATCCAAGGATGATGAAGGTGTTGCTTTGTTTGTAATTAAATTTGAGATAAAAGATCAAAATATAATTTTATAATTTATTTTAAATTTTTTTTTATAAAAAAGGTCTGGTCCGGGTTCGATTAGGACCGGTCTTACGGTTCCAACCGGTCCTCCTCAAGAGGAGGAAAACTGGTCCCAGGACCGGTTTGAGCGGGACCGGTCCGAGACTGATAGTCCAAAAGACCGGTTTTTTAAAAGACCGATCCCGACAGTCCTAATGTACACGACTAGTAATACAATCAACTTAATTTATTATAAATTTTTACTTAGTTTATAATTTAATATTATACATAAATACAACAGACAAGAGAGGAATTTTGAGCTTAACAAGTGACGGTCTGTTGCCCTCCGAGCGCACGTGTATTTAGTCCGATTTACCAGAAGCCTGAAACTGCCGACAACATTTAGGCTCAGTTTGTGGGGACTTATTTTCACCGGTCAAGCGGTTAAGACCGCATGAACCTGGCCTTCTTGCGGTCGTAACCGCTTGACCAGTGAAAATAAGTCCCCTGAACGGACCCTTAGTAATGATCAAAATAGTTGTCAGGCCAAACATAGATCTTATGACTGATGTTTTTGTCTAAACTTCTTATAAACAGAATAAATAAATAATAAAATTTTATATTCTGACGTTCAAAACAGTTTCTCCGCTACGTAACGGTGTGCAGAGAGTCGCGGGGTTTGTGGACGTGTGGCACCTGCTGCTACACTGCTTTGAGAAGGTAATCTGACCGTTGACTACAGCGGATGAATAATTGGTCGTATAGTTGACCACGATAAAGTCTAACCGCGGCTTCCTCACTTTCCTGGTTCGCCCACCTGCAGCTGCTGATCAGCTACTGAATTGGCTATTTGGAAAGCAAAATTATTTGGCACGGATGCATATTTTAGGGAGGTGCGTGAACAGATTCGATCGTGTATTTGATCGCGTGACTTTTAATCAAAGGTGCAGATTTATTTGATCCGTAATACGGTCGTTTTCTGATACGCTCGTATTTGAGATACGGTCTTATTTTTGCATGGATTGTTCTGTGCCGTTAATTAATAGCTACGTCATAAACTCCTACGGACAAATCTGCTCGCATATTTTAGAAATTAGATACATATACGTATCAAAAACGGACACGGTAGGAAAAGGGAAACACCCAAACACTGTCGGTACGTTGATTTTATTAACATAATATAATCAGATGATACTCAGGACAAATTAGGCCGGCAGGCCATAGACCTTCCCTTCCATACGCCTTGACTTGCACATTTATTTATTTTTAATTAATTTTAAATAATTCATATTGATGATTGCAGATTTATTTAATTAATGTATGGATGTTAATTCATCTTTATCAATTCTATTTTATATTAGGAAATCAGAAACTGCATTTAAATGCTCAACCCAGATAAATGTAAAGAACAGCAAAATTCAAAATCCGAAATCCCACCTATATCTAGTCCTGTTCAAAAATACTGGGCCCGAAAAGCCGGCTAGGCCTGGCCCGGTGCAAGGCCGGGCCGGACTTGGGGGCCTTACCGAGTTACCGGGTCCCCATATTAACTGCTTGCCCAGACCGGTGCCCGGGCCGGGCTGGACAAAGCCCGGGCACCGGGCCTAGCCTGTGCCCGACACCAGGCTAGGTAGGATCCCATAAAGTGTAACACGGGCAAAATCGGAAACCTTCACCCGCCGAGTAATATAAATATTTACGGCAGTCTATTGAGCAATCAGAATGAATACGTTCACACATAAACCTAGCTTTGACATCAAGCAGACGACCAAATGCCTCCGCCAACACCGTAGCAACACTCTCGAAGCGAACTGCAATCATGCATGTCTTTGACATCAAACCCTCACCTCTCCTCGCCATCGGTCTGAACACCTAGCTAAACCAAAGCACTTAAAAGTCCATGATGGCTGTTTTGCTCTAGTGAGTTTGGATGAAAATACGGCCCCCAAAAAATGTATGTTTGGCATGACAACGGCACGACCACCATAAAAAAAGAAAACTGATTTTGAACGTAAAATTGGATGAGGTTCCTTAGGCAGTGGCGGACCCAGGATATTTGTCCGACCCGGACACCAAGTAAAATTTTGGATTTTTGATTAAATAAATATTATTACAAGTTGCAAAAATAAAATAAATAACAAAAGGGGGGAAAAATTTTCTGTGCGTTAGACGCAGGAGGACCATGGGGGAAATACAAAATCCTCCTATGTCTTCTATTTTTTTCACAAAATAAATCACGAATATTGAACAATGTATTTTTACGCTCATTTTAAGTACTCATATGACTATATTTTAGGATGGAATTTAACTGTAAAAAAAATATATTTTTGACTAAAAATTCAGTCTATTTTTCGAACTAAAATTCAACTGCATTTTACAATCAATGAAAATCCAACTGTATTTTTGAACTAAAAAAAAGTCCCCCACAATTCTCTCATGCGTTGCACCAACGCACAAAAAATTCTCTCATATTTCTTGGCTGAACGGTCTGCATTGACATGGTTATCATCAAGAGAATACCACAAGCCAGTAAAGATTCTAACATAGCAAAAATAATGTCCAGAATGAGCTCATAAGTGTGTATCTGCTGAATACAACACAAATTGCATGGTCATAAGATAATGACGGTACTTATAATTGGTTGGATAGCTTGCTATCCCTTTTTATTAACACATTACGGATTACGCGATACTTTTTGTTTATTCAAGGTTTTTGGGGAAAAACTATGTTTAGAAAGTAAAACGATTCAAGAAAAAACTATTGTCTGCTGAAATCAGATCGGACCAAACTCATTTTGATGCAAATCTGTAGATATACACCTAATCAACTTTACCACTTTTCTTCTCTTCATATTCAACAGTTTCTGTCAGGTATTTTATCAAACAACTCCATTGCATCTTCCTAGTATAATAGAAATTAATGTTATATAGTAAAAAATTTAGAAATTGAAGGAATAGTTAGAAAACAAAGAGGGGAGTGCTAGGGAACAAAAATAAAAAAAATGAAGATTAAAAAAAAAAATCAAAGAAAGCAGAAATAAGTGATGCACATAGAAGAGACATACCTTGGTGGAAGAGGCCTCGGTTCAGACATGACGTGAAGGAATCTGACAGGAAGAGTGGACTGAAAACTTGAAATTTCGTTCTCCGGTACGCACGATTCATGAAAATATGGAATCATGAGGGGGCCGAGTATGGGAGAGACGGAGGTTAGGAGGCGGAACCAGGGGATAGGACTAGGATTTGGGAGATATAGGAGGCAAAGAAGATTTTAAATTTTCCAGGGGAGGAGGACGGCTTTCAAGCGAAGGAGATCTTTCTTCCTTTCTCGTCGTATGACTCCTGTCGTCGAGGAGTCTAGGGCGAGCAGCTGGTCACCAAAGGCAGGGAGGGACGAAACGAGCGGATCCAACGGGGGTTAGATGCATTTTGCGAAATTTTCAACCCGGGCACTTGCCCGGGTGTGTCTGCTTGTAGGTCCGCCCCTGTCCTTAGGTGAGATTGTGCGTTCACGAACAACGGCTTCATAACTACATTGTTCGTGGTCATGACCACCGTGTCAAACAGGAAAAATTTTAGGTGAGTTATTCACAGCTAGATATAGGTGGGAGAATAAATAGCAAAATTTGGACCTCACTCCTCATTCCTTCCCAAAAATTGGGCGGAATTTTCAGGCCCGAAATTCCCCCCTCCAGCAGCGGCTCCCAACGGCGACACCCCCCTCCTCCAGCGGCGACATTCCCCCCTCCTCACGCGGCGACACCCCTCCTCCTCCTCCATCTGCGACCTTCCCCCTCCTCCCGCGGTGATACCCCTCCTCCTCCTTCCGCGGCGACCTTCCCTCCTCCTACTCCTGTAGCTAGACCTCCCCCTGCTCCATTTCTCTTGGTTGTATTTATTCCCGCGGTGAGACCTCCTGCTCCTCCCACGGTGAAACCCCGACCTCCTGCTCACTTCCAACTTTTGCTATTTATTCTCCCACCTAATTCTAGGTGGGAGTAACTCACCTAAATTTTTTTCGTCAAATAGAGTCTTAGTTGTCTATTCCACTAGATTATTAAGGCTCTGTGTGACAAACGTTTTTGCTCTGATGAATATTGGTAAGAACAACACAGTCATACGAAAATGTGTTTGACATCACAGCGGTTATGATCACCACAAAAAAACTATTTTTTAACATAAAAATGGATAAGTTCCATAGACAAGATAGGGCATTCACGAACTAATGTTCATAGCCACCGTGTTCACGACCGCCACTTCCGTGCCAAACGGGCCCTTAGTTGCAAGTGCCTGCTCGGTTGATTCCATGTAGAAGATGATATATTTTCACTCTAAAGTTATAAATTTATATTTATGCACTTATATTAAGTCTCTATTTATTTCAATTAAAGTGTTGAGAATAGAAGCGGTAGGAATGAGGATCCGGATCCCCTGGAGTTCCTTCGGAAACTTCAGGGGGTGGAGTTCGCATTTTGGAAAATAATGGAGCGGAATCGGAAAAAATGGTTAACATGAAAGTTGTAGATACCGCCGAGACGAATAACTTTCATGTTGAACATTTTTTGATTTGAAGTCGTTTAGACCCCCGATTTGGCCCCCGAAAAAAAGCTGTCCGAAAATAATTAATTTAATTACTTTCGGACAGCTTTTTTTCGGGGGTAAAATTGGGGGTCTAAACGACTTCAAATCAAAAAATGTTCAACATGAAAGTTTTTTGTCTTGACGGTATCTACAACTTTCATGTTAACCATTTTTTCCAATTCCACTCAATTATTTCCCAAAACGCGAACTCCACCCCCTGGAATTTCCGAAGGAACTCCAGGGGATCCGGATCCTAGGAATGAAGGGTGGGAATGCAAAGAGGCGGCTGTGATGATGTTGAAAAAAATAAAAAATGACGCTCTGAAGCTTAAAAAATGGAAAGTAATAGTTTATTAAATAAATATTTTTAGTGATGACATTTTTCCTCACTAAAATGAAAAAAAAGCCTAAACAAAGAGAGCCTGAGTTATATTCACTTCCATCCATATTTTTTATTAAATAAATTGGTTCGTGTTATTTATCACCTTAAAAATAATTCAATAAATCATTGGACTTAGGAAAAAGCTATTATATAAATTATTAATGATTATTGAGAGAATGAAATTGTGAAGATAACGGGAACTATAATTGTCCAATATTAGGAGTTTAGGGTTATTATTGTTCAATTAATCACATTAAATATATCGATAAATGATTGATTATTTTAATCCAGAAGAAATAAGAAACTTCCAGAAATGCTTCCCGCCTTCCCCCTTCCGGCTTCCACCTTCGCATAGAAGTCGGCCGGCGGCCGACCTGGAAATTTCCCAGATAGATTCGTAAAATAA
The DNA here is from genome assembly GCA_039513925.1 of Platanthera zijinensis. NCBI lineage: Eukaryota > Viridiplantae > Streptophyta > Magnoliopsida > Asparagales > Orchidaceae > Platanthera > Platanthera zijinensis. Next base: position 204,209,687 of record CM077083.1, read on the forward strand.
TGAGAGCAATCTCAGCCGTAGGAAGTAGTCTACGGCCAGATTTCCATCTCAGTCCAAGCGTGCGTTCAACGCGCCAAGAAATAAAATAAAACACCTTCCTAAATTATTATTATAAAATATAAATAGAAATTGTCACAAATTTCTTTCTTATGCCTATATAAAAGGAACCCCTCCTCTGTTCAAAAACAGAGCAACTCCTCCTCAATCAGTTCATTATTAAAATTTCTTCTATAATTCCGATCAGTTCAATCCCGCCGGCGATCTTCAAGATCTCCCGCGTTCTACGCCATGGACAAACTTCTCGCGATGTCGATCCTCAGCTACGGTCCCTCGACGACGCACTTGGCGTGGACGAAGAAGGCGAAGAGCCAGAAAGAAAGAGATCAGCAGGAAATCGCGAAAGAAGAGGGGGCTGGAAGAAAAGACGGAGAAGAGAAGAAGCAGAGGCCGGATCCAAAGCCGCAGGGCCGGAAAAGTGCTTCCACCACCTGGTTCGCGCCGGAGTTCGACGGCCTGAACTTCTTTGAGACGATAGTCTCCCACTGATTCATCTCTCCTCCTCGTTCTTCGAATTCGTGACGGTCTGGATATTATTTTGGCGACGGGTTCAGGGCTTCACGGCGCTGTAACCGCCCTCGCTTGTTTTTGGTTATTATATGTTCTTTTTAGGGAAAGGATTGATTTTTTTTTTTATATATATATAAAGAAAGAAAGAAAATATTGCTGAAATTATTTGTCTCTATAGAAAGATTGTTTGTTTGTGTTTGCAATTAGTTACGAGTGGTTTCTCATGAATTATGATTGTATGTAATTCTAGTATGCAATTAAGTGTGATGCACATCAATAATAAATATAGGTGATTGTTAACCGCAACTCGTTATTGGCTAGTCGCACCCCAAAATTTGCTAATTTTTCGAGCCTTTTCGAAATACGCCTTGTACATGCAATTTCAGGAAAAGTGTTCAAGATCTACAACTTTTGTGTTGAACACATTTTCTGAAATTGCACGTACAAGGCGTATTTCTGAAAGACGTAAAATATGAGCATATTTCCAAAGTACGCATTGTACATGCATTTTTAGGAAAAGTGCTCAACACGAAAGTTGTAGATCTTCGACGAGATCTACAACTTCCGTGTTGAGCACTTTTCCTAAAATTGAATGTACAAGACGTATTTTGAAAAGACGCGAAAAGTAATGAGATTTTGGGGTGCCACTAACAAATAGCGGATTTGCGGTTAACAATCACCTAAATATATCTGATATTATCATAGTATTTTTGACTATTCACACTTAAAATTTGAGTTTTTTTTTGGACATTTGGAATTCCTATTAGAAGGCACCAGACAAAATCACAATAATTATTTGTTATTCGCACTCGTTCCTCTTATGCTTCCGCCTCCTCTCCAAACAGTGATTCTGCTAGCGACCCTTCCTCCTCTCTTTTCGTCCGGCATGAAGGACTCCAAATCCTGCAAGTGCTCCCTCATTTTCCAAGTGACGTTCTTTATCCCGATGCGTTTTGCTTCATTATCCGGCAGCTATCTTTTTCACATCCGACTATCTCTTTTCCTCTTGGCGGCGGTGGTCCTCTATTCCGCGATTTTCAAGCGCTCATTCTTCATCCCAGACGGTGGTGGTCTGCTCCTTCCTTTTTCCAATTTTTGAGTGCGGATAGCTTTCGTGATTGCAAATAATTAATTTTAAAAAACAATACTTACAGATAATCAAAAATGCTAATAGACAAATTTGCGGTGATCCTAATATTGTTGAACCTCCGCACCCTTTTTTCCACTCCAAAACCCGGGTCTTGGGTTAGAGGGGCGAGGCTAATATAAGTACGAGCGGACCGTCTGGGTAGGCGGTGTGAGACTAATCTCAACATGCCAACTCTGGGTTCATGCTGGACCGTCCAACATCCAACACGCCCCCTCAGCGTGAACCTCGCTCTGATACCATGTTGAACCTCCACATCCTTTTTCCCACTACAAAACCCGGGTCAATGGTTGGAGAGGCGGGGCTAATATAAGTACGAGCGGACCATCTGGGTAGGCGGTGTGAGACTAATCTCAACATGCCAACTTTGGGTTCATGCTGGACCGTCCAACATCCAACAAATATGTGGGGGGGGGGGGGGGGGACAAACGGCCTCCGGCGGCATTTGCTTCGTCTGGACCCGCTGCGCCGTGAAGAACGGAGCAAAAAGCTCCATCTGAAGCAGCTCGTCCCCCAGTTCGAACCCGCCCGTCTAGACCCGCCGGCTCGTTCCGCCCCTGCCAAATCAAACGAAGCCTTAAATTAATATCTTAATTTCTCGTGTAATCTATTAAATCATTTTCATGTGCATCTTAGATTTGAAAAACAAGAAAAAAATCCATAGAAGAGGCTTGCAAGAAGATGTTCAAGGATCAAGTCTGTCTCTTCTTGGTTTCGCAGTGTAGGCATCCATCTGTTTCCCCACTTCTGTCTGATCTTCAATTAGTATACATCCCTAGGTAGACATCCCGGTTTCGCTCAACACGCACACGTTCTCGCCGTCGATATGAAGAAAACGGCGGGCCTCAATGTCGCCCCGCCTGCAAAACTCAACGCCACCATCGACTTGAAAAATGCCCCGGCTGGCTCGAATCCTTTTGCATCAGGCGGGTGTCTGGGTATAGGTCCTCATGAATTAGAAACATGAGGTTTTGAGTGTTTTTTTTGTTGTTTCACGGTGTGCACATAGCGAGTATTGGTGTGCACATAGAGATCACTCGTGATTAATAAATATTCAAAGCCCAGTAAAGATTTAAGTAGTTTATTGGATGGTGGATTCAATCATTACTGTCCTGTGCAATAAACAGCAGATCTCTCATCACTGAATATCGACAACTCTATCCTTGTTCTATCACTGTGATGCTTCGTGGAAATTTCGTGCAATTTGGAGAAACTTCCATTCTTTACTGCCCACATCCGCCAAGGGCAAATTAAAAGTGGTCCCACAATCAAAAATGGCAATTTGAGAGACGGAAGCAATATAACTGCAAAATCCCCAAAATGCTCCTTAAAAATCTATAAAATATGGAATAATCGTTCATTTGAATGTGTTGAATGTTGAAGGGACGACGAGCATGGTTTTGTATTACGACCTATTTTCGATAAGCATTCACGCAAGCTTCCAACCACTGCAAACTGCATGGAGCTGCGTTTAGATAGTCGTTAATGAATGACGGTTTAGCCCACACGTTTACGACCGCCACTGCTACGCCAAACCAAGCCTTAGAGCATAGCTGTCACCGAAGGACCACTGGCAAACATACTTCTGAGCTTCTCACCACTGCAAATCACAATGATCTACATACAACGGGAGTGTAGGTGCATGTGAGGGGAGGACGTCCAACAAACCGCATTATTTTTGCATATAGTGAAAGCGTAAGCGCGAACGAAGAACGAAGAACGAAGAACGAAGAACCTCCCGACAACGCACTCATGCCCTTCTTACCAATGCAAACAACAAAATCACGCGCATAGTGAGAGTATAAGTGCGATCAAAGAACCCCCAAAAATGCAGCCACGAGCAACTCTCCAGAACGTGCTCCCGCGCTGCATTCTGATGGTCTTTCCTTGTGCTCAGCACCCCAAGACTGTGCCCCCAAACATAGCTCACCATGACTCATTCCAACACGCACGAAAATGGAAGACACTCGCCTATTCTTCTGCATTGTTGTAAAAGAAGCGATGGTCTGTCACACTAGCTCGTTGAAAGCTGCCATTTTGAACTCAAAATATCACTAGTTTATTTACCCAAACTGTATCAGACCGATAGTTTTTCCACCTTTTGGTTTCACGTATAAACATTGTTGTTTTCTCTAGTACAATTATGTGCAAGATAGATTGACTCTCAAGTCAAAGACAAACTTAGGCTCCAACTGGCTCGGTGGTAGCAGTCATGAACATGGGGATTAAATTGGGGTGGTGTTAAAGGCACACCATTTTCGGCTATGTGCACACCCATCAAAAATATAATCCTTAATAATTTAAGTTTTCTAAACCCCACCCAACTAAAGCCGAAGCAGCCCGCCTCCCCCTTTCCGATACGCGCCTTTTTGAACTGCGTCTTCTACGTGCATTTTTATGAAATGTGTTCAACATGAAAGTTGTAGATCTCGACGATATCTACAACTTTCATGTTGAACACTTTTTGATTTAAAGCCGTTTATGCCCCCGATTTGACCCCCGAAAAATATCACGCGGAACACTTTGATTTGAAAAATCACGCGTGATTTTTTTAGGGGGCCAAAACGAGGGCCTAAACAGCTTTAAATCAAAAAGTGTTCAACATGAAAGTTGTAGATATCGTCGAGATCTACAACTTTCATGTTGAACAAGTTACATAAAAATGCATGTAGAAGACGCGGTTCAAAAAGGCGCGTATTTCATTTTAAAAAAAACTATGCAATCACGGCAACGTCATCCTCCCCACAGCTCTTGTGGACATGTACTGCAGATGCGGGTGCGTTGAAGCAGCTTTGGAGGTGTTCCGCCGGGTTTCGAGCAAAGACGTCGTGCTTTGGAACGTGATGATCGGAGGGCTCGCGATGCACGGCCATGGCCGCCTTGCCGTCGATCTGTTTGCTCTGATGAAGGAGACGGCAACGGCGCCCAACGAGTCTACATACATTGCATCTATGTTTGCTCAGACTGTGCACATAATATTGGTGTGCACAAAGCCGAAGATGGTGTGCACATAAAATTTCAATGGGTGCACATAGTATTGGTGTGCACAAAGCCGAAGTTGGTGTGCCTTTAACACCACCCTTAAATTGTCATTCGCTAACGCCACCTAAAGAATTTGATCAACTTTTATGTTCACACCAATGATGTTTGTTAGGTGATTCTTAACGAATGACGGTTTTACCCATACATTTACGACCGCCACCACTGTTCCAAACAGTGCCTAATTTATCTATCAAATCTAATGAAACTAAACTGATCCACAATAAGAAGAATCATTGATGGATTACACCATCATTTATAGAAAGTTCAAGCCCCCCATGATCTCCATTCAAAGAGGATCATGGCTAGGCCCAACCCCCATGATCTCTCATGATGGGAATTATGGGGGAAGCGGGCCCCACTCCCTCCCCTCATGGGGGAAACCGCCACCGGGAGAACCGCCGCCGACGGGTGGCCTAGCCACCGCCGACGACCGGCCCCCCCAGCCTTCGCCTCAGCCGGCCCCGCCGTCGGGGCGGCCGCGGAAAGCCGCCAGCAAGGCCACCGTCAGCCTAGCCGGAGGCGGCCGAGCCGCGGCCGGCAACGGCCGCCCCGGCCATGGCCGGCCGCGGCCTCCCTAGCCGCGGCCGGCCTCGGCCCGGCAAGGCCGTGGCCGGCCTTGCCGCGGCAAGGCTATGGCCGGCCACGACCTCCCCGGCCGCGGCCTCCCTAGCCGCGGCCGGCCTCGGCCCGCCAAGGCCGTGGCCGTCCTTGCGGCGGCAAGGCCGTGGCCGGCCTTGCCGTGGCCGGCCACGGCCGCCCCGGCCGCGGCCTCCCTAACCGCGGCCGGCCTCGCTGTGGCAAGGCTGTGGCCGGCCACGGCCGCCCTGGCCGCGGCCTCCCTAGCCGCGACCGGCCTCGCCGCGGCTTGCCGTGGCTGGCCACGACCTCCCTTACTGCGCCCGGACCACTGGCGGGCCACCGCCATGAGCCGCCAGGCTGGCCGCTCCCGCTGCCGGCCGCCCGGCCGCCGTCGCTGTTATGGCGGCTCGCCGTCATGAGAGGCCTCCCCGCCGTCCGATCCGGGGAAGCCCCTCCTCGCCGTCCGATCAAGGTGGTAACCACCCACTATCCCACCACTTTAGTGGTGGGGCCCGCCATGATCTTCCCCTAGAGGCTATAAAAGGACCCCCAGGGGCTCCTCATTTCTCACCTTTTTCCTTCTCTGGTTCTCCTTCTTCTTCCTCAGGTGAGAGCTCGACGACGGCAACCAACGACCACCAGCATCCACCGTCGGCTACAGGCACCCCACCAGCACGCAGTTAACAAGGAGACGCCCAAGACCGCGAGGAAGCCGAACAAAGAAGACAGTCGAGGTCAGCAAGTGCGCGCCGCCCCGAGCGCACGCGCCAGAAGCATCCTACACATTCCATCATTTAAGTCACTTCCACGGAGCAGCCTGTTTTTCGCCGGAAGCTATAGTCTTTCTCTCTCCCCTCAAGTTGTAACGGGAGCGGCCTGTCGCCCCGATTCACCAAGTGTACTGTAATCACCGGAAGCTAGTGGAATTTGACCGGCACAGACCCGGTCACGTGGTTTTTTACCCATTTAAGGAGTTTTTCCACGTCATCAAGACTTGTGTCTACTGTTCATCTTCATTGACTGTGTGCGCGCTCGACCGTTCCGAGAGCTAAGACGGTCCAAGAATTCCGGTCCGACCGCGACGTCGAGTTAGTCCGCAACAGTCATTAAAGACGGGAATTGTGTGGGAAAAAACATTTAGGAGAGATATCCAGAGGGAAAATAATTTAACTGGGATAATCAAAATCAGCATTAAATATAGTTCAGGGTTTAACATATATATTCAGCACAGCTCCGCCTCGCGGCCAGTGGCCCTTTTCACTTCTAGCGTTCAAACACTGCAACTCCTCAAAGCCCGTTGAAGCTTTAAACCCTTGCTTGAAGCCGGTCTGAAACGGCGGTCCGCAGCTGGAGTTCAAGCGGCCAGCCAAAACGGCTGTTTTTCGCCCTTTTTGGCCGATCGTTTTCAGCCAGTGCTTGCCAAAAACCTCTGCACCACTTCAGCCTAACCAGGCTTGAGCCAAAACGGACTCTAAAACTCAGTCTGACTACCACCGACAATTGTGAAACAATGTTAGTATGTTTTCTCTTCCATGAAACAGGTGATTGCGCAAGTGTGACAAAACATATGGTGACTATTCGGGCATGATTGAACAACTAACCCAATCAGAAGCACAATCAATGCTCATAACTTCATATCACAATCAGGTCATGAAAGAATCTCATGTCTTGATCATTTGTTTTTAAGGTAGCACACAACTCTTGTTGAATTTTCTCAAGATGATCAACGAGATTGTCTGACGTCAAATTAATATTCTCAGAGCTATCAAGATCACACCTTGATCAAACGGAAACTAGGAAAGCAAGCTCAAACACCAGATGCAACCAGAAGAGACAAGCAGATCAAAATTTTATTATCTTTTTTACAGGGCGAGGTATACGTGGCGAGACATGATTTCGCCAGTACACAAAGCAAAGCAGAAAAGAATACAAAACAATCCGAGCGGACAGAAACTGAGACCGCCGAGACCGCCCAGTCCGCCGAAGTCGTCGAGACCGCCCGAATTGCTGCTAGAAGACGAATAGAACACGGAGTCCGCCGAGACCGCGAGGTCGCGCGGACACACCATTATTCGCTGACTGCTGCAAGCTGCCGCCGAACTGAAGAACAGACCGCCTAACCGCCGAGTCCGGCGGACAGGTTATTGAACTTGGAAAAGATGAAGCAGAGAAAAACTGGCAAGCCTCCGATTACAAACCGCAAGCTTCACTGTACCTGACCGAAGTCAGAACCAAACTCCTGGCTCCACAGTGTTAATCGCGCCACATGCAAACAGCAACATGTTAAGCCTGCTCAAACCGCGCGGATAGGAAAATCGAGTACGCAACAATTAATCCGAGTCCAACTTACTGCTCACTCTGTTACAAATGAAGTGTCAGGGGGTCCTATTTATAGGCGAGGTGAGGAGTGTGGTCACCGCCCTAGAGGATAGAGTCACCACCCCAGCTCGCAGCTAGCACAACCCAGTCCGCCGAGTCCGCAAGGATAGCCAGACACAGACTAACTGCCAGGCAGTAAAGAAGCCAGTCCGCAACCTGGCGGACACCGCATCAGTCTGCATGATGCACAACATGCGGACGCAGCAACATCCCACTAACTGCAATAGTCCGCATGCAATACGCTGACATGGCACCAGCCCGCACATATAAGTCCACGACAAACAAGCATTGATCTCTCGGTCAACAAGCGGACTCCGCGGACTCTGCGAACACCGCATCAGTCCGCAACATGTCCACGACCAACAGGCACTCCGCCCGGTCAACTAGCGGACACTACAGACTAGCGAACACCCTGGACTTATCATATATTATGATAAGTCCCCAACCAAAACAAGAGCTCGGCACGAGCTCGGTGGACAAGACCCCAGTTTGCCAGCTCCCAAGACAGATCGCCAACGCTCCACCAGATCAAGGCAAAACTCGCAAGCTCCAATCCGCACAACAGCCAAGCCAGCAGCCAACTGCCGGACTCGCAACCAGTCCGCGCAGTCCGCGGATAAACTCAAACCCGCAAATTACTGGCGACAAGCCAGTTCATAGAAGCAGGCGGACTCCAATCCAAGTCTGCCCAGCATGACGAACTCCACACCTATCCGCACGGAAACCTCCAGAACACCTCAAAAGGCCGCCATCACCAGACTGCAAGGCAACTCCATCAGTTCGCACAGGCCGCTCGGATTGCCTGATCACCCACTTTCACTTCACAAATTTCAACACTTCCCCGTGAAGTGAGAAGTGGTGATCAAGCCTAGTAGTCCTCGTAGCCGCTGAAATGACCCCTTCGACAGTTCTTTCGTGAAGATGTCAGCAAGATTGTCTTCACTCCGAACATGCTTGACCATAAGAGATCCCTCCAACACCTTCTCTCTTATGAAGTGGTGCTCGATCTCTATATGCTTAGTCCTTGCGTGACAAGTTGGATTGTTCACCAGTGTGAGAGCACTCTCATTGTCACCATGGAGTAGAATAGAACCTTGCACTTCCTCATGGACGTCCTATACTAGCCTTCTTAGCCAGATGAATTCTCTAGCAGCCAAGGCCGAAGCCTTGTACTCTGCTTCCTGAACCAGAAGACTCTGCCCCAGTGCTTGAAGCAATAGGAGCTGTTGGTGATACAACAAGATCCTCTTCAACAACTTCAGCAGCCACCTCCCGCTCTTCATCAACCTTGCTCTTTGGTAACTCAACCGAGCTTCCTCCATACGACGTCAGCTCATCAAAGACCACATCTCTTGATACAACAGACTTCTTCGTCGCAGAATCCATGCACTTCCATCCCTTCTTCCGCTCATTATAGCCTATAAAGACAAGTTTCCTTGCCTTTGCATCAAGCTTCATTCTTGAAGCATCCGAGACATGGACATAACAAGTTGATCCAAACACCCGAAGGTGTTCCATGCTTGGCTTCTCCTTGAACACCATCTCATGAGGAGAATTCATGTTGATCGGACTCAGAGGCATCCGATTGATGGCATAAGAAGCACAAGACATCCCCTCTGCCCAATAAGACCTAGGAATGCCTTCATGAAGCCAACACTTGCAAGTCTCCGTCAAATGACGGATCTTCCGCTCCGCTACTTCATTTTGTTGTAGGGGTATGAGCACAAGTAAGCTCCCTCTAGATGCCTTGCTTCCTGTAGAAGTTAGAGAACTCGGAAGAGATAAACTCACCACCGTTGTCTGATCTAAACTTCTTGATCCGCAGGCCAAGCCGACCCTCTACCAGCTCCTTGAACTCCACAAATAATTGGAAAGCTGCTGACTTCTCCTTCATAAAATAGACCCAAGTGTATCTGGAGTAATCATCAATCAGAACAAGCATGTATCTGCTCCAACCAAGGCTAGCAGTGGCGGTTGGCCCCATCAGATCACCATGGATGCACTCTAATGGTGCTTTGCTCCTTGTTTGAGATTTATCAAACGGAAGGCGATGAGCCTTGCCGATCTGATAACCTGCACAAACATGACCGTCGCCAAAAGATGATAGCTTAGGCAAGCCTTTCACAAGGCTCCTGCTTGCCATAGCTTTCAGCTTATCCATCCCTACATGCCCCAACCTTTCATGCTAAATAGCAGCGCTATCGTTTTCCCTCATCCGATCAACGTAGGAGCTTGTTGTAAGAACAAATAAGTCCTTTACTCTCCTCCCAACGTGAGCAACATCAGCCTTTACCGCTAATACGTTGCGAAGAAACTTCACTTCTGTTGGCCCAAACAGAACGTGATAACCCGCGTCTACCGTATTGGTCATAGAGAAGAGGTTCTTCTTCATGCCCGGTAAATGATACACACTCCTTAACGTGAGTGACCCCTTATCACTACCCAAGGACACAACCTCCTCCTTCTCTACTGCATGAACAGTATTATCAGCAGTAATAATAGCTTCGTTACCTGAGTAAGTTTGCAGCGAGGAGAACTTCGACTTGTCTCCGTTGAGATGATGACCATACCCGGAGTCCACGATCCAATCGTCTTCAAAGTCGATGACGGACAAGACACGTACACAAGTGCCCGTCATGAAAGCTCCACCATATCTAGCTTCCTTAGTACTAGAGCAAGCTTCCTCCTTGCCTACAGCATGCCTAGACTGCAGTTTGACCTTGCAGTCACGCTTGAAGTGACCCGGCTGATGACACCTATAACACTTCAAACTCTTCTTCTAGTCTTTCTTAGGAGCAGAGCTCCTCTCTTGCTGATAAGAGGTTGAAGGCTCATCTTCAACAACAGTCTTCTTCTTATTCCCTCCCCATCTCTTCTTCTTCTTGCCTGTGAATAACGCTTCACTACCTCCTTCAGAGATAGTAACTCCAGCCATCTGTCTGGCCAAACTGTCCTGCAAAGCAACCAGGTTCTCATGTTCCAGCAGAGATGGCTGAGTTGCCCAGCCTTGAATAGAAGTTACAAAGGCCACATACTCCTTCCACAAGCCGCGGATTATGTGCCTTTTCAACTTAGCCCCAGAGATAGGCTCATCAGGATAATGCGCTGATAACTCAGCACACATAATCTTCATCTTCAGAAAGTACTTAGAGATGGTCAGGTCTTCTTGAGTTGTCCTAGCCAACTCATTCTCTAGGAACTGAAGCCTAGCTACGTTCTTCCTGTTGAACAACCCATCAAGGGAAGTCTAAATTCCTGCAGCAGACTCACATCCAATGATGTGATCAAACAACTTCGTTGAGACAGCCCGCTTGAGAGTAAACTCATCTTTTGCATTTGTATTCCTCCAAACTCTCACCTGCTCAGTAGTTCTAAAAGCAGCTGTAACCTCCTGCCTGTCGTCACCACCTGTTGAAACCGAAAATCGGTCTCTTGTGGAGTTCACCCTTGGGGAAGGGGTGGTCGCACACCTACTTCGCTCCTGCAAGAAAAACAACAAGGAAAAGAGAGCAAAGGACTAGACTAAGGGCCCGACGCGGAGGTCCCACCACACACCCGAAAGATCACTGAGCGCTTCCCCTCCTTAGCCAAATGCTGGGCTAAGGTACCTCAGAAAGCGCTAGAAGACTGGGAGATAAGTAAACGTGCGTTCTGAGGTACCCCTTGGGTCCTATTTATAGATTTCTGAAAACGGTCTGCAAATAACTAACCTCTACCGACCTGAAATTACTGAAAATCCCTTAGGCTGGCCTGCCAACAGCCAAACTCCATTATTCTGAGTAGCTATGTGCAGCCCACCTAGGACTGCCAACAACGAGACTCCGCTGTTTTAGCCAGCTATGGGCAGGCCAGCGGGGGCAAAATGGTAAAAACACCTCACAGACTACTGGGCGAGTAGCCCCCAACAATCTCTACTCGGCAAGGACGACGAGTGCTCGACGAGGTTGGCACTCCCCGCTTCTACTCGGCCTTTGGCGAGTACGGGCCTGGCTGGCCCTATCTGCCCACTATTTGCCGAATGCGAGAGTGGAGAAGCATCACTCAATGCCAAGGCATGAGCTCGACCTGCCCTGACCACATGTCGCGAGCTCGCTAAAAGGTCAGATCTCGAAGAACGGGGATTGGCGAGTACAAGCTCGCTGATATGCTGGTAACATATATATTAAATAACGCAAGTGTACGTGCCGGTTCAAGTAATACAAAGTGAGTAGAGATCGTTCTCTCGGGGAAATAACTAAATTAATGCCTGCAAATACTAGCTTGTCCTTTTCTTTAAATTTAAGCTATTTAATCAGAATATGTTCGTTGATGGAATAAAAAGAACAAAAGAAGAACACTCATAAACTAAGCAATTACTTAAAATTGACTTTTACCAAATTGGAGAAATAGCCTCGTATGTGATTTCCCTTATTTGTTGTGATGAGTCTTTAGAATAAACCCTCGTGAACATTTATTTGCTATCTTGTGAAGATTTGAAAATAGATTTCTCTATCTCTCGATCTCAGGAACCCGTTTACCCTAGTTCCCTTAGTTTTCTCTAACTTAGGAGAAATAAGAATAACATACACAAACAAATCAAAGTCGCTAGCGAAGGATGAAATCTCTTTCTTTCCAACACTATCTCAAAATCTATATTGCACTTTCGCCGCTCCTCTTTCGAATCTCGCAGCGTAGTACGATGGTGGAATTTTAGCTAAAGATTTGTACGACTCCTCTCTCGAATCTCGCCGCACAAAATAGAGGATTCAACCCTAAACAACGTAACTCCTCTCTCGAATCTCGCTACGCAATCAAGAAGAAGAACACTTACTCCAAACATTCCATGAAATAAATATTGATCCAAGAAAAATAGTTTCAAAACATTCATCAAGGAAAAGTTAACATCAAAACATCACAACACTACAAAGTACTCTCACATACAAGACTTATGAAATTAGTTCATAGTGAAAGGGGAGAACACCACAAAAATAGGAAAGATCTTACAACACATGATGACAAAAATGCAAAATAGTGCAGGAAATGCTCTCCTATTCGCGTACAAGCAACCCTTCTCCAAGATCCGGTCTTGCCCTAGTTCTTCTTCTTTCTCCAAGATGATGACCTTTTTTTCTCCACTCCTTGAATGAATAATAATCCTCTTTTCAGCCCAAATTCATGCTTTAATTTCGTGCCCCCATTTGAAAGGATGCCTCCTTTCACTTTTCAAACCGCTGCAAGTTTTGAAAATTCGAATTTTGAAATTTCAAAAGTTGTTATAACAATTAAAAAGGTTGTTATAATAACTTTCCCCGCACAGAAAACTGCATCAGCATTCCTTCTCCGGATTGAGTTTTTCGACGATTCTGACAAGAAAACATTGGAAAATGGTCAAATTACTCAAATATAAGTTAAATATTAATTTTATCATCTTTTTATACTCAATAAAACATATTTTCACTATTTTTGCCAAATAAAATGGACATGGATAACTTCATTTAAGAAGTTATCACACCCCCACACTTAAGTTTTGCTAGTTCCGAGCAAAGACAATTCAAAAAATTAATTTGGGTGAATGGATAACTATTGAGATGAGAATTCAATGATCTTTTTCCTTAACCCAACTCAGTCAAAGCATAATCAAGACTATACAACAGACAAGCTTGTCAATCATTAAAAGTTCGACCATCACAAATTCATTAGTTTGATAAAAGAAAAAGTGCAATTAAAAATTTTGGTGTTGTGTGTGATTTCTTCAAAATTTATTTACTCCCACACAATTGTTTTAGCCTCCGCATGAATTGAAAAGGATGAGAATATGCTAAGTTTTTGATCTTAACCTCGACAAGAGATATTAGTTCATATGAAAGTGGGTTTGGCTTTGGCTTGGTTAGCAATTTTTAATGCTTGATAGTGGAGTGGAAAAATCCCTAGTCGATAGTCCTAATCAATTACCATATTATGTGGCTCAATTCATAAGCATTAAATATATAAACATTATGCCCATAGTTGAGATCATTTTAAGTATGTATTCGCCTACCCAGACCACATATCACTATGATAAAATTGATCATTTTTCTATTTTTTTTGTCACAGTTAGGATCATTCCAAGTAGGCTCCTACATACTTAGGCTGCATATCACTATGACATTTAACCCTTTTTTTATATATGCTGAATTGAAACACCCATAAATGGCTAGTGAATTAAGATACAACTAGTCGACAACTAAGGAATTTAATCATTTGGTAATGGGTAGCAATGGATAAGGGACAAGCTCAAAGAATCTCATGAATGCTCAAGATGGTTTAGCTACATAATCCCTTGTCTTGGCCTACATCATTAACTCAGTTCTTGCTCATCCCTCTCTATTCATTTTCTAGGAGTCAATTATCAACAAAAATTTGCAGGGAAGATTAAATAAATTAAAGAAAGTTGTGCATAAAAATAAACACTTAAGTCAAATATCTTACTAACTTCAAATTCAGCGTCCGAACTTTTAAGATTTTCAAGCCTAATAATAATTGGGGTAAGAATTCGGATCACTAACCTCAAGCTCAATCAAAATATTAAGCACCCCAAATAGTGGAGGATAAACCACCCCAACACTTAAATCATTGCTAGACCCTAACAAAACTACATGCAATATATAAGTTGTAATATTGATATAACAGACGATACTAGTAATGAAATATATAAGAATATAAATAAATGAATTCAAATAACTCCCCTGAATTCAGAAGTGTTGACATTTGTTTAACTTTCTTCATTCATAAAGTATCCATGGTACTAATCATAGTCAATTGAATAATCAACTTGTTCTGTATTCTGAGTATATACCAAAGTTTAGATAGTTCTTATGCCAAAATAAAAGGGGGCTTAATCACAAAAAATCACAAAAGAAAACAAATAAATCTTTCGATCAATAAAGGTGTCTTCTTTTCCTGAAACAAGTTAGCTCCAAAATGAACAAAAACTTACAGCACATACATAACATTTTTTGAAATAATCATCAGTAAATAAATATCATTCTAGAGCATAGAGCATTTAAAACATTATAAAGCTTGAAACGAGCCAAAGATTATAATCCAAAATTATAGCAAAATAGAATGTATATTAGCGCATAATATAATCCAAAATAAGGCATAAAGTATCAGACATCAAAATAGCTCCAAGCAGATTAATAAACTAGTAAATTATTGGAAGCGATTTTCAGCTGCTAGGGAGATCCATCTGCTTTGTTCTCCTAATCCTCCTCCTCTTCGTCTTCTTCCTCTCCTGCGTCCTCGTCATCGACCTCATCATCATCAGCATCTTCGGTCTCCTCCTCGTTCACAACCTTTGCAGGATCCACTCTAGACCCATCCAATGTCAGAAGGTAGCCAGCTTTGTTGAATTGGCCCAACATCTTAAAATTCGGCTCGGACATCGGAAGTTTCGCCTTTTCCATGACCTTCTACATGTTGGAACGCAGATCTTCAAACTGCTCTTTCACATACAACTATTGACACCTCTGATAAGCCTTGATGTATTCAACATGCTCTATCAAAATATCTGGATCGGGGCCATGATCGACTGACAGAATTGTAATACGTATAAGCTTTGTTTTATGCCTCGGCGTGGCTTTAGCATCTCCATGCCCGAAACCACCTGTTACTTCTCCTGCACCCGAAGCGACCTTGATGTTGACCTCAATGACCGTCTGGGTGATATGCCGCTTGACTTGTGTAATAATGTCAGTCGCCTCCGTTGGTACCCCAACATCTCTATAGAGCTCAGTGATGAGTTACAGAAACCACAACTGCCAAGGTTTCTCCTCTCGAATCTTCTGCCGCAGCTGCAATGTTATAACTCTTGCAACATCAAATTTTACTCCTGTGATGATTCCGTAGAGCAACGCTAACTTATCCAAAGTCACAGTATTAGGGTGTTTGGTAGGCATCATGCCAGCGTTGATAAATAAGAGCCATGCTTTGGCTTGTCGAGTTAAGCAAGAGGTTTTCAAAGTCCTAGGCCGCTTACTCATCCATTCGGGCGCCAGCGTAGCACACACTACGTTCACTATGTCATCAACTGGGACTTTGTTCACAATTTCTGTAGGATCATCATACTCTTGATCTTCTAGATTGAACATGTCACTAATCTTTGCCACAGAGAAATTGACCTCCCGTCCCCGAACTAACACTGTCTCACCATCAACAAACTTCACATTTGCGTAAAATTCATAGACCAAAGCCGATAGAATCTCAGTTCGTGGGTGACAAAAAGACTCCCAATGGAGCGCCTTAATCTGTTCAGTGTATGGAAGACTCCACTTTCGCTTTTCCATCATAAACCCTCGCTCCTCAATGAAAGGAATGGATTTCACCTGATCAAAACGCAGCCTCGCTCCCTCTCCAATGAACTTTTCTATAACCCTAACAACTTCCTTTCCTTTCCTCCTCTTATCTCCTCTCTTAGATGACATAACTCTAGCTAAGCATATATAAAACAACAGATACAAGCAAAATATAGGAATAAATTTTTCTACCAAGCATCACACAATCATATGCGCAAAATGAAGTGGTGGGTGTTCATACCTCAGGAATCCTCCCAAATCTGTGAGCAAAGAAACCCTAGGACTCACTGCTCTCGGGGTAGAAGATTCGCGCGCGGCACCGCCCTTAGCTTCTGTCTCCAGCAAACACCAGTCGCCGCTGCGAGAGAACGACCCGCGCCGCTCCAGAAATCAAGTGCTCCACTATGGAAGGTTGCGTCAGCGTCGACGTCGCCGTCGCCGGTCGTCTCTCTTCGCACTGCCGAACGCCGAACTTCACTCGAAGCAATTTCTTTCTAACCCTAGCCGGCGGATTGCGAAATGAGGAAAGGGGAAAATAAAATGTCTTATATATAAAAAAATTAATTATTTGATTACACTCGGCTTAGGTTAAGATTAAACGGGATTAATGGTTTAATAAGTTTTGAACCGCCGTCTTAGGAGTAATCGGCACGCCGATTTAACTGAACCGGAATTTGAACCGCCAGTGCACGATGTAAGAAGGGAATGGCAGAGAAATTAATCTCATTACGCATGTAATGGGGTTGTTACAACAAGTACTTGGGAATTTAAACCGCGTGCCGGTTCAGTTGAACCGGTGCTGAACCGTCATCAGCACGACGCTATAAGAAGCAGGCAGTAAACAAAATCCCATTACGCATGTAATGGGGTTATCGCAACAAAAGTCAAGACTTTAAAATTTTGTCATTTTTACCTTTTCTTAACCCTTATTAATACAATTTAGACTCATCCAAAGCTTCAAAATATTCTCTTAGTGATTCTCAGTCAAAATTAAGTAAGGGATACAGCATACTTCCTCCCAAAATGAAAAATTCTGTAGCAAAAACAAAATAACTGTTTTATATAATTATATATATATATATATATATCTAATCAATGGGTTGCCTCCCACCAAGCGCCTCGTTTAGAACATCTCGGCCAGACGTTTTGCGTCAACTTGTCATTGTAAATTTATGACCATCGCCTCACGATGATCATTATCTACATAATACTCCTTCAATCTTTGGCCGTTCACTTTGAACTCAGAGCCATCTTTCTCATTAAAAATCGTTACTACTCCAAACGGGTGCACCTCTTTTACTCTAAACGGTCCCGACCATCTAGAATTAAGTTTGCCTGGAAAGAATTTTAGTCTCGAGTTGAATAACAAGACTAATTGTCCCATCTTGAACTCTTTTACAATTAGTCTTGAATCATGCCATTTCTTTGTCTTTTCCTTATATATCCTCGAGCTCTCATATGCGATCGATCGAATCTCATCCAATTCATTAATTTGTAGTAGTCTTTTCTTCCCTGCCTCTTGAAAATTGAAATTCAATTTTTTTACGGCCCAATAAGCTCTATGTTCCAACTCCACCGGGAGATGACACGCCTTCCCATAAATCATTTTGTACGAGGTCAATCCTATAGGAGTTTTAAATGCCGTTCTATAGGCCCATAAAGCATCATTTAGCTTTAGCGACCAATCCTTGCGAGTGGCATTTACCGTTTTTTCTAATATTGATTTAATCTCTCGATTTGAAACTTCCGCTAGACCATTGGTTTGCGGGTGGTAGGCAAGGGCAACTTTATGAGTTACTCCATATTTCTTCAAAAGTGATTTAAATTGTAAATTGCAAAAGTGCACCCTCCATCACTAATTATAGCCATAGGTGTACCAAATCTAGTGAAGATGTTAGACTTGAGAAATTTTAGTACAACCTTGCCATCATTTCTTTGTGTGGCTATTGCCTCTACCCATTTTAAGACGTAATCTACCGCTAGCAGAATATACAAGTTCCCATTTGAGTTTACAAAAGGACCCATGAAATCTATCCCCCATACGTCAAATACTTCGACTTCTAGAATATTAGTCATAGGCATGCTTGCACCACGATGAATATTTCCCACCCTTTGACATCGATCACAGTGTTTTACAAAGGTATGAGCATCCTTAAATAGTGTCGGCCAATAAAATCCTGCTTCTAAAACTTTCATAGCAGTACGGTCTCCCCGAAAATGGCCTCCGTATGGAGAAGCATGACATTTTTCCAAAATACTTTGGACTTCAACTTCCGGGATGCATCTGCGAATCTCTTGATCAGCACAAATCTTAAACAGATACGGGTCATCCCAAAGATAAGATTTCACCAGATGGAGAAATCTTTTTTCTTTGCTGATAATCCATATCTGGGGGAAATACATTGCTAACTATGTAGTTTACAATGTTTGCATACCATGGAATGCTACCCTCAGTGATAGCTAGAATCCTCTCATCGGGAAAATTCTCTCTAATCTCTACTAGCCTATTTCCTTCATCGCTCTGTTCCAAACGTGACAAGTGATCAGCAACTGGGTTGTCAGCCCCCTTTCGGTCTTTGATTTCAAAATCAAATTCCTGAAGGAGGAGCACCCAATGGATGAGTCTAGGCTTTGCATCCTTTTTTCCCACTAAATAACGAATTGCCAAGTGGTCAGTGTAAACTACAACCCTTGAATTTATCAAATATGCACAAAACTTATCGAACGCAAAAACTATAGCTAATAATTCTTTCTCAGTGGTTGTATAGTTTACTTGGGCATCTATAAGTGTTTTTCTGACATAATAAATGGTGTGAAAGATTTTATTATGCATCTGCCCTAACACTGTCCCAACTGCATAATTACTGGCATCACACATTAACATAAAGGGTAAAGACCAATCCGATGCCTGAACGATAGGAGATGTCACTAGATTTCATTTTAATGTTTGGAAAGCTGTTAAACAATGATCATCAAATATATATGGCATGTCTTTTTCGAAGAGGTTATATAAAGGTTTAGATATTTTTGAAAAGTCTTTGATGAATCGTCTATAGAAGCCTGCATGACCTAAAAAACTACGAATGCCCTTGACATTTGTAAGTGGGGAGAGTTTTTCAATAACCTCTATTTTTGCTCGATCGACCTCTAAACCCTTGTTGGATACTTTGTGACCCATCAAAATTCCCCCGCGTACCATGAAGTGACACTTTTCCTAATTCAGGACCAAGTTGGTCTGCACACATCTTTCTAATACCTTCTTTAAGACTTCCAAACAAGCATCAAATGATTGCCCAAATACCGAAAAATCATCCATATATATTTCTATTCCTTCATCCATCAAATCAGTAAAGATAGCAATCATGCATCGCTGAAAGGTCGCAGGCGCATTACATAATCCGAACGGCATATTGTGAAATGCAAACGTGCCATAGAGACACGTGAATGTAGTCTTTTCCTGATCTTCTGGTGCAACCATGATCTGATTGTACCCTGAATATCCATCTAAGAAAAAAAAATATTTGCTTCCCGCTAACCTATCCAACACTTGATCAATGAATGGCAGTGGGTAGTGGTCCTTCCTAGTTGACTTGTTCAACTTCCTGTAATCCACACAAATTCTCCAACTCGTCACAATTCTTGTTGGTATCAGCTCGTTGTTTTCATTCTCTACAATCATCATTCCCCCTTTTTTCGGTACACAATGTACTGGACTCACCCATTTACTATCCGAGATGGGGTATATAATGCTAGCATCTAACCATTTAATTATCTCTTTCATTACCACTTCCCTCATGGATGGGCTTAACCTACGTTGATGCTCTATGCTTCCAATGGCTTCATTTTCTAACAAAATTTTATGCATACACACAAGTGGATTAATCCCTCTAATATCAGCCAGGGTCCATCCCATAGCCCCCTTAAACTCGCGCAAGACTTCAAGAAGTTGTTGTTCATGATCTTGTTCTAAGGAAGAATTAATGATAACCGGGAGAGTATTACCTTCCCCAAAGAAAACATATTTTAAATATTCAGGTAAGGGTTTTAACTCTAAACTCGGGGGATCAACAACAGATGGTTTGAAATCTTTGGGTGCACTCGACCTAGTTAGTGGTTCAAATTTCCGACTAAATGGTAATCTCTCATGAGAATTAAGGGCTTTGACGTATTCCTCGGTCTCAACGTCCTCCTCACATTCTTCATTAGTTAGAATTTTCAACAACTTGCGTTCTATGTTACCATGACCATGCATTAATTTAGTAGGATGTTTGACTTCATTAATTGAATAACATTCCTCTTTATCGTTTGGATATTTCATTGCTTTTAGAATGTTAAACGTAACTTTCTCGTCGTTAACTCGCATTGTTAATTCTCCCTTTTGGACGTCGATAAGAGTCCGTCCCGTGGCTAAAAATGGTCTTCCTAAGATAATTGGTACGTCCTTATCCTCATCCATATCTAATACAACAAAATCAATAGGAAAGATGAATTTTTCTACCTTAACTAACACATCTTCAATAATCCCCTTAGGAAATGCCAAAGTCCTGTCAGCCAATTGAAGAGTAAGAGATGTTGGCGCAATATCTCCGAGTCCTAATTTTATATAAATAGATAAGGGCATCAAATTGATACTAGCCCCTAGGTCACATAATGCTTTTCCAGCAAATTTAACCCCTATCGAGCAAGGTATTGTAAAGCTTCCAGGATCTTTTAGTTTCGGTGAAATTTTCTTCTGAACGATTACACTACATTCTTCTATTAATGCAACAATTTCCTTATCTTCAAATCTCCTCTTCTTGGATAAGATGTCCTTCATGAACTTGACATAACTCGGTATTTGCTCGAGCGCCTCAGCGAATGGAATATTTATAGTTAGTTTCTTAAAAACATCCATAAATTTTTTGGAATTGTTTATCGAGTTTTGTTTTCCCAAGCCTAGATGGAAAAGGCAGTTGAGGATATACAATTTCTTTCTTCTTTTTATATGGTAGTTTCATGCTTACTGTCTCTGAATCTATGTTCTCTACCGGCTTTTCCTGTTGCGGTTCACTTGTTTTATTACTTTTCTCTCTTTTCTCATCTTCTCTAGTTTCTTCTAACAACCCATCCCCACTTTGAATTTCTACCCCACTCCTTAAAACGATAGCTTTGTAATGGTTATGTTGTTCATCTCTTGCAGGATTAGGTGTAGTGTCAAAAGGTAATGATCCCATTGGCCTTTGACTTAATGAAGTTGCTAATTGTCCCAAGGTAGTTTCTAATGATCTTAAGGAAGATTCAATGCCTATCATTCTTGATTCATTCTTTTGAAAATCTCATAATATAAATTCATCAGTCAATTTCTTAGGATTTACTTGGTTATACGGTGGGTTACTCTGATTTGGGTTTGTATTTGGATTAAATCCGGGTGGTTGAATCATTCATTGATTATTTTTCCAAGAGAAATTGGGATGATTTTTTCACTCAGGATGATAGTGATTTGCAAAACCGAGTGGTAATTGCCTTTGTTGCCCTCCCACATAATTTGCTTCTTCAGTGATTTGATTGAGTTGTTTTATAGTGAGTGGGGAACATAAAGTAGGGGTAGATAAAGAATCTAATCTCTTATTAATCAAGCTAAATTGAGAGGTCATTT
Organism: Platanthera zijinensis; assembly: GCA_039513925.1. Taxonomy (NCBI): domain Eukaryota; kingdom Viridiplantae; phylum Streptophyta; class Magnoliopsida; order Asparagales; family Orchidaceae; genus Platanthera; species Platanthera zijinensis. The sequence continues at coordinate 204,231,348 of CM077083.1, forward strand.
GAGCGGCTAAATGTGTAATTTGGTCCACCTGATGGACTCCCACTGGATTACTACTCCCTTGTCTTTCATAAACTTGATAGTTATTTAAGGTTAGATCTTCTAATATAGCATACGCGTCTTCAGGATATTTCTTCATTAAGGAACCCCCTGCGGCTCCGTCTATTAAAATCATGGTTGCAGTTTGTAATCCATTATAAAAAGTAGATACTTGTTGGTGTTGGTGTAACCCGTGGTGCAGACACTTCCTTAATAACTCTTTAAATCTCTCCCAAGCCTCATAAAGGCTCTCCCCATGATTTTGCATAAAAGTTGTTATATCCCTAATCAGTTTAGCAATCTTAGAAGGTGGGAAATACTTATTCAAGAATTTCTCCACTAATTGTTCCCAGGTAGTGATGGAGTCATTAGGTAAAGATTCTAGCCAGTCTTTAGCTCTTCCCTCTAAGGAAAATGGAAATAGCCTTAAATAGATTACGTCCTCAGATGCTCCATTAAACTTAAACATGTCACAGATCGCTAAGAAAGTCCGCAAGTGATAATTCGCATCCTTATGATCGAGACCCCCAAACTTATTATATTGTACTTGTTGCACAATCAGCAGGTCCATTTTAAAGTTATTAGCTACAATTGCGGGTCGCGTTATGCTAAAGTGCAAACCTCCTCTCAAGGGAGTATTATAGTCACGACACGTCATTCATGGAATAGGATGTTAGTTATTCTGATCATCATGACCATTATGCTCCACTTGACCCTCATGATTATTCATGTTGTCGTGATTGTTATTATTCATCTCAGGATGAATAATACTAAGCATTCTCAAAACTTTTCTATTATGCCTACAGGTGCGTTCTATTTCTGAATTCAAAGGTAGTAATTCAGCATTCCTATATCTGAACATGCACCAAACAGAATCACAGGTAAACTAACAAAACAAAAATAAAACTTGAGCTCTATTTACCCGGGGCTTACTAATATTGCAAGAATTAAACACTAAATTAGTTGTCTTCCCCGATAACGGCGCCAAAAACTTGATACGCTGGTAACGAATATATAAAATAACGCAAGTGTACGTGTCAGTTCAAGTAATACAAAGTGAGTAGAGATCGTTCCCTCGGGGAAATACCTAAATTAATGTATGCAAATACTAGCTTGACCTTTTCTTTAAATTCAAGCTATTTAATCAGAATATGTTCGTTGATGGAATAAAAAGAACAAAAGAAGAACACTCATAAACTAAGCAATTACTTAAAAGTGACTTTTACCAAATTGGAGAAATAGCCTCGTATAAGATTTCCCTTGTTTGTTGTGATGAGTCTTTAGAACAAACCCTCGTGAACATTTATTTGCTATCTTGCAAAGATTTGAAAATAGATTTCTTTATCTCTCGATCTCAGGAACCCGTTTACCCTAGTTCCCCTAGTTATATCTAACGTAGGAAAAATAAGAATAACATACACATACAAATCAAAGTCGCTAGCGAAGGATGAAATCACTTTCTTTCCAACACTATCTCGAAATCTATATTGCACTTTCGCCGCTCCTCTCTCGAATCTCGCGGCGTAGTACGATGGTGGAATTTTAGCTAAAGATTTGTACGTACGACTCCTCTCTCAAATCTCGCCGCACAAAATAGAGGATTCAACCCTAAACAACGTAACTCCTCTCTCGAATCTCGCTACGCAATCAAGAAGAAGAACACTTACTTTAAACATTCCATGAAATAAATATAGATCCAAGAAAAATAGTTTCAAAACATTCATCAAGGAAATGTTAACATCAAAACATCACAACACTATAAAGTACTCTCACATACAAGACTTATGAAATTAGTTCATAGTGGAAGGGGAGAACACCACAAAAATAGAAAAGATCTTACATCACATGATGACAAAAATGCAAAATAGTGCAGGAAATGCTCTCCTATTTGCGTACAAGCAACCTTTCTCCAAGATTCGGTCTTCCCTAGTTCTTCTTCTTTCTCCAAGATGAGGGCCTTTTTTTCTCCACTCCTTGAATGAATAATAATCCTCTTTTCAGCCCAAATTCGTGCTTTAATTTCGTGCCCCCATCTGAAAGGATGCCCCCTTTCACTTTTCAAACCGCTACAGGTTTTGAAAATTCGAATTTTGAAATTTTAAAAGTTGTTATAACAACTAAAAAAGTTATTATAACAACTTTCCCAGCACAGAAAACTGCATCAGCATTCCGTCTCCGGATTGAGTTTTTCGGCGATTCTGACAAGAAAACATTGGAAAATAGTCAAATTACTCAAACATAAGTTAAATATGAATTTTATCATCTTTTTATACTCAATAAAACATCTTTTCACTATTTTTGCCAAATAAAATGGACATGGATAACATCATTTAAGAAGTTATCACTCACCCCTCAAAAACATCCCACTCTGCCTGGGCGAGTCGGAGCTACTGCTGAGCTCTTTAGGGCGGGGGAAGCCGGCCGATGAGCAAACTCGCCTCACTCAACGCCAAGACAAGGCGTTGAGGGAGCTCGCCTCACTCGACGCCAAAGTAGAAGGCGTTGAGGGAGCTCGCCTCACTCGATGCCAAGACAAAAGGCGTTGAGTGAGCTCGTCGCTCGCCTCACTCGACGCCAGGGCAGAAGATGTCCATATTCTTCCGGATACACTCCAGCATCCTGCCCTGAGCCTCCGGGGTCAGCCCCCCCACTGACGCGGACTTTATCCACCACCTCTTCCGCCGCCTCCAGACGAGACTGCTCCCCCCACTCTTCAGCATCCCCCCTCCCGGGGCGAAGACCTCTTCCTCGGCTTCCTCCGCGGCCATTGCCTCGACCGGCTCCTGGACTTTCTCCATCTCCTCCTCCTGAGGGCGAGTCACCTCCACCTCCATCTCCTTTCGGCCAGCCTCCTGCTCTACCTCCTCCATCCTTCGCCCCATCTCCTCGGCCACCCCTGCCAAGAGATGGAGTTTATGGCGGCGACGTAGCACTCCCTTGCTATCTTGGGGTCTCCGCGGACCCAGACTGGACCCCCTCGTTGTTGAACTTCAAGCATTGGTGGAAGGATGAGGGGACGCAGCGAAAGGCGCTGATGAGGGGCCTCTCGAAGATGACGGTGTAGCTGCTGGGGGCATCCACAATAACGAACTTGCAAGTGCGGGACTGCCCCCAATGTAACATGGAGTCCCACTCCTCCTTCTACCTCCTTCCTCTCGCCCGAGAACCCGAACAAGGGTCTGTCTGAGGCAAGCACCCTCTTCGCCTCCACCTTCATCTCGTCGAATGCCTTCTTAAAGATGATGTTGATCGAGCTTCCATTGTCGACGAGGATCCGGGCGATGGTAAAGTTCTCAATGGCTGTCTGTATGACCAACGCATCACAAAATGGATCCTCGTGATCCGACATATCCTTCCTTGAGAAGGTGATCTTCTCCGCCTGGGGTGGGGTCTGGGACATGGAGGCGACGCTCCTTCGGTATATGGAATGGAGGCTCACCTTGCGGGAAGTCTCAACACCTGCCCCTCCATGGATTATTCCGATCCTTCCCCGGGTCCCCACATCCGCCCGGTCCTCACACCGGTCCTCCTCCGGGCACGGCACGACCTCTTTGATCTGCACCTCTTGACGCTCTTGCTGTCGTTGTTGCTCCCGGTTTCCTCACAATTCGAGGAACTCGGGGCACGTGGTCGTGGTGTGCCCTTCCTCTTGGTGGAAGTCACAATAGGGCAGCTCTACCCTGACTTCCCTTCTCCTTCTCCTTGCCGCCCTCCTTCTCTCCCCCATAGCTATTTCCATAGCCTGCTCCTGGTCGGGAAGAGGCAGCCTCTGGGCCTGCCATCCTCCCGGAAGATAGAACTGGTCTTGGACTCTTTAGCGACAGTCCCCTCCATGGAACCCTCTTCTCCCCCCTGATCTTGCCATTCTGGCCTCCACCCTAGCCGTTGATTCGACTCCTGACGCCCCCACCCGGGCTATTGCTGCGGCTACTGCTGCTCCCTCTGTCGGGGTTCAACTCTCCTTTCCTCCCGACCTCTGCCCCCTTTGGGCCTCTCCTCCTCTGTAGCCCACCTGGCTAGCCTCTGTGCAAATTTCGGGTTCGATGCCTCCCCGTCGACTTCTCTCGCCACCCTCTCCATCAACTCTTCGTAGGAGAGGGGTGGGATCCTTTTCAACTCCATCCGGAAGAAACCCTTCTGCAGCCCCAAGGTGAAGGCCATCATCAGGGTGTGTCCTGGCATCTCCTGAACCTGGGTGACCTCCTCCTGGAAGCGATCGACGTAGCTCCCCAAGGTCTCATTCACCCCCTACTTGATGCGGAATAGGGACTCTGATTCCCTCTTCCTCCTCTTCGAGGTTATGAACCTCAACATGAACCCCCAACGTAGGTCCTCGAAGCAGTAGATGGAACTGGCCGGCAGCTGGTGGAACCACTCCCTTGCCTTCTCCATCAGGGTGATGGCAAAGAGTCTACACTTAAAGCCATCTGACATCTGTCGGATCGAGACCACATCCTCAAACCACTGGACATGTTGGACCGGGTCCCCCTTCCCGGTGTAGTAGGACATCTCGGGCTCCCTGAACCCATTCGGGACTGGTACAGAGGAGACCAACTCGCTGAAGGGGCTATCACCGCCCACAGGGCGAGCTGGAGGGTCTCACGCCCCCAACTCGCCGAACCTACCGCCGCTCCCCGAATCTGGGAAGAGCACTCGCCCGGGGATCTCGGCACCCCGACCTTCCTCGGCGACCTCCTTCCAGACTCTCCTGGCAGGCGCGACCTCGCCGAGTGCTGGATTCGCGAGGACCGGAATCGCTGGAGTCGAGCTCTTGGCCCGCACGCCGAGCGCGAATTGGACCATGTCGAACACCTCCTTCCTGAAATCCTCGAGCATCCCCAGGGTGGCGAGAGGGGGAGGGGGTGACCAGTCGGTCCTGTCCGATCCTTGCCCTTCTCCTCTAGTCATTGAGCTCGCTGAAGGTTTTCTGTGCTGACCACTCTCCACGCTCACTGCACCAAAATGTTGAAACCGAAAAATCAATCTCTTGTGGAGTTCACCCTTGGGGAAGGGGTGGTCGCGCACCTACTTCGCTCCTGCAAGAAAAACAACAAGGAAAAGTGAGCAAAGGACTAGACCAAGGGCCCGGCGCGGAGGTCCCACCACACACCCGGAAGATCACTGAGCGCTTCCCCTTCTTAGCCAAATGTCGGGCTAAGATACCTCAGAAAGCGCTAGAAGACTGAGAGATAAGTAAGCGTGCGTTCTGAGGTACTCATTGTGTCCTATTTATAGATTTCTAAAAATGGTCTACAAATAACTAACCTCTGCCGGCCTGAAATTACTGAAAATCCCTTGGGCTGGCCTGCCAACAACCAAATTCCGCTGTTCTGAGTAGCTATGTGCAGCCCACTCGGGTCTGCCAACAGCAAGACTCTGCTGTTTTAGCCGGCTATGGGCAGGCCAGCGGGGGCAAAATGGTAAAAACACCTCACAGACTACTGGGCGAGTAGCCCCCAACAATCTCTACTCGGCAAGGACGGCGAGTGCTCGACGAGGTTGGCACTCGCCGCTTCTACTCGGCCTTTGGCGAGTACGGGCCCGGCTGGCCCTATCCGCCCACTATTTGCCGAATGCGGGAGTGGAGAAGTATCACTCAACGCCAAGGCACAGGCTCGGCCTGCCCTGACCACATGTCGCGAGCTCGCTAAAAGGTCAGATCTCGACGAACGGGGCTTGGCGAGTACAAGCTCGCCCCTCAAAAACATCCCACTCCGTCTGGGAGAGTCGGAGCTACTGCCGAGCTCTTTACTGCGAGTCGGAGCTACTGATCGATTTTGGAGCTGCTTCATCAGTCCGCACAGGCTGCCCAGACTGTCTGATCACCCACTTTCACTTACAAATTTCAACAACTCTGGTGACTTCTTGAAAATGTTTCATTCTTGGAGCCTGAGCGAACTACAAAAGCACATGAAACTCGAAGGAGATCTCCTGACCTGTGATTGTAAGATAGAATAGGCGGTCCTTGAGACATTGGCTCCGTTTGGCACGGTGGTGGCGCGTAGAGCAATCATGATTCCGGTTCGGCCCCGGTTCTATTAAACCGTGAACCAAACCGTTAAGATAACGGTTCTTAAAATTAGAACCAAAATCTTATTTGGTTTGACCGGTTTCGGTTCTGGTTCCGGTTCCAGCATAATTTTTGGAACCGTCGTGTCAAAAGTTCCGGTTCCAGTTTAATAAGAACCAAAACCAAAACGACTACTAACAGTTCGTTCCAGTTCTATGCGGTTCGGTCCGGTTCCTATTGGTTCCAACTAAATTCAAGACCAAATTTGTCAAATAAAATAAAAGCGGTCTGTAAATAGTGAAACTCAAAATAATATCAAAATAGAAAAACCAAAACCATTGTGTCTTTCATGATTACTATTAAATAGTAGTTGTATGCCTTCTATATTTTTAAAATAAAACATTTTAGAAAAATATGTGAGTAAAATTGAAATATATTATATAACTGTATAAAAACTAAAGCTGAACTGCACAAACCGACTTCAAACCTCGTCAATGTCATACCATACCACAAGGTTTTGGTGCGCCACGGTTTTTTCCAGTCCAAAATAGATCCCCTTTATGTGAATTTGATTTAGGTTCAAACTGCACCAGCTTCACTCATATAGTAAGTATAGATAATATAGATAGATTATAAAATAATAATATAATAATTATAATATAAAAATAATATTAATTGTAATAAATGAATTGTGGTTCGGTTCTACTTTGGTTCGGTTCGGATTGTGTCAAAAAATCTTTAAACCACTTAAGACTTGTATGTCGCGGTTCAGGTTTTGGTTTCGGTTCGGATAATAAAATATAAGAATCACACACAAACCAATGATGTTCACAATTCCAAAATTCAAATCAGAACCCGAATAATTTGCAAACGGTTCGGTCCAATTCTTTGCAGTTTCTGTTCGGTTCTGGTTTGATTTACGGTTTTTCGTTTTAAGTGACAGCTCTAGGTGGCGGTCAAGAATGCATGAGTTAAATCATCATTTGTTAAGGGTAACCTAACAAACATCATCAGTTTGAACATAAAAGCGTAAAGTTTTGTGAACACGGGTAAGGTCGCAGAAACATGTTGGGTTTCTAGGTGGGATGCACATCATATGTGCGCAGCGGAATAAATCAAGAAAACCCAAAGAGAAATGGATTTTGCAATAGTCATTAATCAAGAAGTAAAATAACATTCAATAAAAATTCACCTTAGCGGGATTGAGTCACTACTCAACCAAGATGCTTCAAGAAAGTCTGATGAACATTTGCGGCTTGAGTTCCGAGCGTAGAAGTACGTCCACGCATCTATGAGTATCCACACGAGCAAGAAGAACTCTTAGACTCTTGTCATACAAGACCCTTGGAAGAAGGGATGCCCTCAACGTCTCCACGGATTGCTAGATTTGTAAAAAGAGAGGGGACGGTGACGAAGACGAAGCTTAGGAAATGCTTTCCGGCGACGTCAATAGATTAGACTGATCGGTGGCACGGAGCAGCGACTGCAACTTCTAGGTTACGGAACAGTTTCGTCGGGAAAAAAGATGTCGCCGCACTCGTTCTGGATTGATTAGGTCAAGCGTATGGAAAGATAACAGTTATCTTATATATATAAAATTCAAGACCAAAACAGATGTTACCCGCAGAGTAGGCCGAAAAGGAACTTACCGAAAAATAGACCTGCGCCAGTTTGTCGAGAACAATTCGGCAAGTGGAATTCATTGAGTAAACACGGCGAATCGACACGTCCACTCGACGGATTCGTCGAATATCATATTCTTCAGGAGCAATTTATCGAGTATACTCGACGAATAGAAAGAACTCTCGAAGGATCCATCAAGACCATCTCGATAAACACAAACTATAACGTTGAATTCTTCGAGTATATACAACGAACTCGTCAAGAATACTCAATGAATTCATCAAGAATACTCGACGAACTAACTTACTTTTTCGACGTTTTATAGAAGGCCCCTCGAATTCATAATACAGGTCCTTTGACTGATCTAGGTTCAAGTCCATGTGAAAAGTCTTGGCCCTTCATTTATATCACATATGAGTAAGACTAACACAGACCTTTCCAACTTCTCTAATACTCTTATGTGCGACCCCGTAGGCTCATATTGCGTTGACAGTGATACTACATGTTTGACCATTTATAGATCACAATGGTAACACTAACAGAACACTCATCCAATCAAGGAAATAAACTAGAAGCAGTAGAAGAACAAGAGCTAAAAATTTCAATAACCACTATTTCCTTTACAAAATGAGGTATACATTGCGATATATGATTTCACAATGCACTCGATGGAAACAATAGAATATATACAAGAGTAAACTGTCGGACTGAACCCATTAACCCGCACAGACCCCAGTCCTCCCAGCAATATGAAAAAAGGTTCATTTGCATCTTCACTTGGACGAATCTCGGTTCTCCTAAGTTGCAAATGAACAAATTTCTTTGTCACCTCTACCCGGATGGACCCCGGTCCTCACAGGAGAGATTAACAAAGGTTTATCTGCACCTTCGCTTGGACAAATCTCGGTTCTTCTGAGGCACGAATAAAAAAGTTCTTCGCCAGCTCCACCCGAACGGACCCTGGTCCTCCTATGCAAGATGGACAAAGGTTTATCTGCACATTCACTTGGATGAAACCTGGTTCTCCTAAGGCGCTAACAAGCAAAGTTCCCTCGTCGCCACCTCTGAGGTAAACCTTGGTTCTCCAAGGGCATGAGCAAATGGGGGTTCTACATCACCCCTACTCGAACGAACCTCGGTTCTTCAGGAGCACAAGCAAGCAAAAGCTCATCGCCTAAAAATATCAAACATATACGACCATTCTGACAATGTGAGTGAGCAAACAACGCTCAAGTAAAGCACAACACTATCCAGAAGTATACGCGCGCTAAAAACACAAGCAGAACAAACAGATCTAAAAGCAAAAAGGGTCTCCACTCAAGCAAATAGACGCTCAGGGGCTAAATCATCATGAAAAGAAAAAGGCATACAACGGCGCAGAAGTACACCAACAAAGCAAAAAACAAATGAACAAAAACAAATTAGGGTAATCAGAGGTCCCCCAAGGTCACTCCTCCGCGACAGCATCAACCTCGGCGCCCAAAGCATCCTCAACGCCCAGAGCGTTGCGCTCCAAAAACCTCTGAGCAGCTCAAAACCCCTTGCCAAAGCCAAGACAGTACGTGGCTTCGCGCTCATCCTCCACGAGTGGATCGACCTTTATCTTCATCATCTCGGAGTGCACCTCCTCTGTGACACAATACCGCTCCACCTCAATGTTGTGAGAAGCCCTATACTCGGCCACCGCAGTCATGCGTACGACATCGACCTTCTCCCACTCAGAAATAAGCTGAGCATTCTGTAAAACCCCCCCTCCCAGAACATAACACACGACCGATGAGAGTCTTATGCCCAGAACAGTCGCCTTGCGATAGCGTCAACACACGGGTCGACCGGTACTACAAGACACCTATTCTGTCGGCTCTCATAAATATCATCCATGCCAACCCAATATAAATAATATACAGAAGTCAGAATCCATACTAGCACAAGTCCAAAAGAAAAGAGACAGATAGCTGATAACTTCTCAAAAAGAAGTTATCTTGTGCTTTATTTTGATTTAATATTCATCGTATTGGGAAACAAATGAATTAAATAAGTAAAAATATGAGTAAATTCATATTTATTTTATTTGTGGTTAATATGTCTAATTTTTTTTATTTTTTTGTTAGAAATGCCGAAAAAATTGATCCGGAGAAGAAAAGCTGGAATTGTTTTTGGCCTGTGCAGGTTGTTGCAACAACTTAAAAAAGTTGTTGCAATAACTGTTGGACAGATTTTGAATTTTAAATTCGAATTTTACGCCAAAGTGAAAATTAAAAAGAGACAACTTTTGCTAAAAGGCTGCATGTTTTTAAGAGTATAATCTCATACCATATGGAGATATAGAGGAATCATTAGAGAGGAGAATCTTAGAGCATCATCTTGGATATTGCTTTGGAGAAGAAGAACTAGGGCAAACTGGATCTTGGAGAAGGACTGATTGGGGCTAACTTGGAGAGCAATTTCCTGCACTATTTTGAATCCTTTTCATCATGCGCTGTAAGATCTTTCTTATTTTGTGGCGTTCTTCCACGGTTATGAACTAAATTCTCTTGGTCTTGTATAAGGAGAGTACTTTGTGTGTATTTATAGTGTATGTCTCTTGTTGTTGAGATTTATTTGATGATTTGTCCTCTTGTGAACTTTTGAATTTATTTATGAGATTTTTTGCTTTGATCTTCATCTTGTGTTGCGTTGCGAGAATCGAGAGATGAGTGACGTAATATAAGGTTGAAAGTTATTTTATTGCACCGCAAGAATCGAGAGATAAGTGGTGTAAAACATTTAACCAAAGATCTCCACCTTTGCGTTGTACTTCGAGATTCGAGAGAGGAGAAGTGCAACTGCTCACTAGTTCACCGTAGTTTAGAGGTGAGGAAGAGATTCCCTCCTTTTGCTAGCGATCCGATTTTTATGTTAAACAATATTTTTCATTCTTCCTAAGTTAGAGATAACTAGGAGAATTTAGGACGTTGGGATTTCTGAGATTCGAGAGATGAGGATTTCTTCTATAAAAATCGTTGCATGATAATTCATTCAAACACTCTTAACTAATATTATTTCTACGCACCATATATATGCACATAGGAAATCTGAATACAAGACTAATTCCGCCAATTTATAAAAGTATTTTTCAAAGCGTTCAAGTAGTCTAATTAGTTTAAATCTTAGTTAGAAATCTATATTAGCTTATAAAAATTATCTCTTTCGACTTATTTCACTTGGATTTAAAGAACGGGTAGAGCTAATAATTACGAGCACTAGATTAATCACTTTCTCGTGAGAACGATCTTGATTCATCATTTTATTACTTGATCCGGCACGTGCACTTGCGTTATTTTATACATATATTTCGGGCGTATCAAGTTTTTGGCGCCGTTGCCGGGGAGGTGCAACTAATTTAGTATTTTTCTTGCAATATTAGTGAAACCGAAGTATTTAGAGCTCAAGTTTCTACTTTATTTGGTATGTTTATTTCTAATATTGTCTAGTGCATGCCCTTATTTTTAAAGTTTTAAATATTTTTGTGTGTTTTATTTTTTTTTTATTTATTTTAAAGGTTTATTAAGAAGATAATCCGTGTCTAAAATAATTTTTGTGTGTAGTGTGTTTTGCAAAGAAGATTTAATTTTATTTTAACCGCATCTGTTCAAAATAAAATGTATACACATGTGAGATGCGAGTGGTGTGGTTCATTTAGTCATACTACTGATGCGTGTTACATGGGGACTGCTGGATATCATTCATGGTTCGCAAAACATAAAGAATATTTAGGTCCCCAATATTGTGCGGCAAATCATTATAATTTTATGTCCACACGTCAAATGGTTCCTCGACCTTATGACCCGACTCCTTGGTTGTCGAGTAGTAATGTTAGGAAATGTTTATTTTGTCATTGTATGGACCACATTTTGAAGGATTGCGTCGCTTATAAAAGAGAGAGGGAGAAAAATTACGAATCTGGCATCCAGACCATATCTACTGTTGCAGAACCACCATTTTTGCGTGAGACTATTACAGATAATTCCCTTATAATTGTGGGCTCATATATTGATATTGATGCATCATCTCCCCATCCACATTCATCGTCTAGTTTTGATCCACCCGCAAAGGAACCTGAACATATATTTTCTGAATTAAATATTAATGATGTTCCTCAATCTTCTTTACAAAACATTTCAACGCCTATATTTATCGATCCAGTCGAAAATTTTGCACAGGGTGAGGATCCAGAACCCGAGGTTGCGCCAAAGTGGGACAAAGATATTGATCTCTCCGATGGAGGGAATGATTCTTTGGAGCATGATGACGCATCACGGTGGGATGAAGAGGATATCCTTTCTAATAAGGAGGTTTACACTTTTTCATTAGATGAGGAAGTTCAACTCACCACCGAGACTCTTGAGTTCTCGGATCCCCCTTATTATGATGACTATGAGACCGATATCGATCAATTTTTAAAACCAACCGGGAGGGAAACCGAGATCACTCCCATGATTAGAGATCATTTACGTCTTTCCTCTATTTTATTTCCTAATCACCTTTCCTTATCTGATCAAAAGCGAGTAGATGTGTCACAGATGCTTAAGGAGGATATTGAGCATTATCCTCAAGTTGATGTGATGGGTATCCACTTATGTGAGGAAGTTCATTCCTCCTCCATAGGAGAAGCCTCATTCATTCTCTTTTCTCCTGGCAGCCTGCTTATTGATGATGATACCTTATTGGACAAGGATATATATTTTGGTGAGATGGTTTAGGAGCACTCTTCCACCTCTTCTTACTTTTTATTCCCTCTACCTGTGAGGTGCATGTATTATTATTTAGGTAGATGGGTAGTTATTTTATCTTCGTATCGGTATCCGCTACCGACACGGATATTAGAACTGTTACCTGTTCATTTTTCTTTTCATCGTCCAATAATTTAGAATTTTTAAATTTTTGAATAAGTCGTGCCGAGGAGACAATAAACCCAGTAGTTATCTTTCATTTTCTGCATATTATGTTTTAATTTTTCTGTACGTTTTTTTAGTCCTCGCCGGTTCAATCAAACCGGAATTAAGAATCTAGTATTTGCCGGTCCACTTAAAAATTAGTCTTGCCTCTTCCTTATCCCGCCGGTTCACCCCAAAATAAATCCCGATCTCCAGCCTCTCTCCTAAAAACCACACCCCCACCTCCACACGGGAGCAGAGGCGCGACTTCAACATCGCGAGCAGCGATCGAGGGAGCGCGATAAGTTCATAGTGGGGGTGACGATCGCCTGGCCCCGAAGTCCACTACGAATTTGTTATACCTTTATATGAGAGTTCTTCTTATTTGCAAACGGATCAAGAGTTGACCCCACAGTGGTGGCCGCAGAGGAAGAGGAAGAGAATGATGAAGAAGATGTGTGAAGTGCTGATTCTGCTCAGTTTAGTCGTACTACTCTTATTTTGGAAGACCTAGTTCTGTCACTATTTTGATATGCATTTTGGATATTGCTCTGCTGTGGACGTTATGATTGCTATTACTTATGATTTATTATGCCTCTGTGATGTTTAGTACGGATTTTTATTCTATAGATGTTATAATTGATATGATGCATCTGTGATAATTATTTTTGATGCTTGATTTATGGAAAACATGATTGCTATTACTTGTTAAGATTATAAAATTATTGTACAAGCACTTTTACTATCACTCATGTTGTCACCTATAAATTGTTATCTTGGTGTTGTTATTTTATTGTCATTTTATTAATTTGATAGTCAATTCAGAATGAATACTGCATGAGTTTGTGATGTAAAACATGACACTGAGTATAATATTTTTTTTATTCCTTTCATCATGTGACAACGAATTTTGTTTTGGTTTTGGGCAATATTGGTTTCTGCAGGTTGCCTATATGTTTATCATTGTTGCTGATTTGTACCTCATGACCATGACTTACTCACAAATGGATGGAAAGTACAGGCATGATCGATTCTTTGAACTGCATACTTCAGGGGAGTTATTCTAATTTTAATTTTCTTTATCCCTTATAATAATTTACTTATTTGTAAAAGTAATTTAGTGTACCCTCATGTTAAGAAAAATATCTTAGCTCGGGACTAGCAAATGTTTAAGTGTGGAGGTGGGGGTGTTATAACCTCTACCAATTGATTGAAGAATAATTTATTTAACCAAATATTGAATGATCTTAATGTAAGATCCGTCCCCCTCTCTCCGGGGCTAACCCAGATCTTATGCCCAGAACTGCCGCCTTACGGTGACACTAACACACGGGTTAGTCGACACCGCAAGTCGACGATTCTGCCGGCTAGTACGATCATAAACCTGTCGGCCAATATGAGAAATAGAAGTATAGAACAGAGTAAATATCACAGTCAACAGCCACAGTACTAATCATATATATATATCAAATGAAAAGTACATGAATATAGTCCAAAATGAGTACGAAAATGAAAGTGAATAAGGGCTTATGCCCAGTGTACAACCCCGTATCCGGCATGTGGGTCCGCAAAAGCCAGATCGGTCGGTCCAGACCGCCTTACGGTCCGTACAGGGCCCTTTGCCGAGCCCGAGCTCGGCAATCGTCGTGCCGAGCTCGGCGATCGTCGGACCGAGCTCAGGACTCTCGGAGCTGAGCCCGGCCGCTAATTCGCTATGGACAACTGCTAAGCCCGCACTCGCCGAAGCGAAGTTGCTCGCCAGGCGAGCTCGCACTCGTCATTGGCCAAGTAGAATCGGCGAGTGCCAGCCCCATTGAGCTCTCGCCGCCCTGGCTGAGTAGGGGATCCAGTGGCCCTCCCGCCCCTAGTGGTCTGCCCATAGCCTCTCAGCCCAGCAGAGGTAGGCTATTTGTAGGCCGTTTTCAGTTTTCTATAAATAGGACCCAAGGGGTACCTCAGAAAGGCATGCTTACTGATTCTTAGGTCTTCTAGCGCTTTTTGAGGTACCTTAGCCCGGCACTTGGCTAAGGAGGGGAAGCGCTCTGAGATCTTTCGGGATTGTGGTGGGACCTCCGCGTCGGGACCTTGGTCTAGTCCTTTGTTCTTCACTTTCTTGTCGTTTTCTTGCAGGAGTGAAGTAGGTGCGCGACTACCCCCTTCCCCAAGGGTCGAACTCCACAGAGACCGATTTTTCGGTTTCAACATTTTGGTGCGGTGAGCATGGAAAGTGGTCAGCAGAGAAAATCTTCTGCAGGTTTGATTACCAGAGAAGAAGGACAAGGATCAGGCAGGGGTAACTCGCCACCCCCTCCCCCTCCCCCAGCGCTGGGTGTGCTAGCGGAGCTCAGGGAGGAGATCCTCGGGCTCGTCAGGACAGCACTCGACATGCGAACCGAGAGCGCAACACCAGCAGTCCCGGTGGTCGCCACTCCCGCACTCGGCGATGACGCGCCGCTCAGGCGACCAGGGAAGGAGCCCACCGAGAGGAGCGAGCGCGAGTTCCAGGGGCGAGTCCTATTCCCCGGCTCGGCTGCCGAGTACCACTTCGGCGAGACAGCAGGGAGGGAGTTCCCACTTACCCTGCTGAGGGGGGAGCCCCTTCAGCGAGTTCGTCTCTTCAGCCCCAGTTCCAGAAGGGTTCCGTGAGCCGGAGATGTCCTATTACTCCGGGAGAGGAGACCCGGTCTACCACATCTAGTGGTTTGAGGACATGGTTTCTATCCGACAGATGTCTGATGGCTTTAAATGCAGACTCTTCGCCATCACCCTCAGGGAGAGGGAAAGAGAGTGGTTCCACCAACTCCCGACCGGGTCCGTCTACTTCTTCGAGGACCTGCGATGGGGGTTCATGTTGAGATTCACCACTTCCAAGAAGAGGAAGAAGGAGGCAGAGTCTTTGTTCTGCATCAAGCAGAGGGTGGGGGAAACTCTGGGAAGCTATCTGGACCGGTTCCAGGAGGAACTGTCCCAAGTACAGGAGATGCTAGGGCACACCATGATGGTGGCCTTCACCCTGGGTCTCCAGTCCGGGTTCTTCGCGATGGAACTGAAGAGATCACCTCCAGTGTCTTTTGAGGCGCTCCTGGAAAGGGCAGCCAGGGAAGCTGATATAGAGGCAGCGCACCCGGAGTTTGCACGGAGGTTGGCCAAGTGGGCCGTGGAGGAGGAGAGGCCAAGGGGTGGCCGAATTCAGGAGGAAAGGAAGGCTAAACCCCGGCAGAGGGAGCAGCCACAGCAGCAGCCACAACCCAGGTGGGGGCGTCCGGAGCAGACCCACCGTTTGGGATGGAGACCAGAGTGGCAGGACCAGGCACCACAGAGGGGTTATTAGGGAGGAGATAACCGCCAGGGGGGCCGAGGGCAGTTCAACCCCCAGGGTGGTAGGCAGGGCCAGAGACCCCCTCTCCCCGACCAGGAGGAGGCAATGGCAATTGCCATGAGAGGGAGGAGGAGAGGGCAGTTGAGGATAAGAAGGGAGGTCAAGATGGACCTGCCCTATTGTGATTTTCATCAAGAGGAAGGGAACCTCACATCCACGTGCCCGGAGTTCCTCGAGATGAGAGGAAATAGGGAGCAACAACAGCATAACCATCAGGAAGTGCGGATAGAGGAGATCCGGCCTCGGGTGGAAGAGGATCGGGTTGATTTGGGCACCCGAGGAAGGATCAGAGCGATCTACGGGGGGGGGGGGGGGGGGGGGGGGGGGCTGGGATCGAGGCTTTCCGCAAGTCAAGCCTCCACACTATATACCGAAGGAGCGTTGGCTCCACATCCCAGCCCCCGCCCCAGGATGAGAAAATCACCTTCTCTAGGGAGGATATGTCGGGTCACGAGGACCCCTTTTGCGATGCGCTGGTCATCCAGACAGCCATCGAGGATTTTACCGTCTCCCGGATCCTCGTCGACAACGGGAGCCCAGTCAACGTCATCTTCAAGAGGGCGTTCGACGCAATGAAAGTAGAGGCCATAAGGGTGTTGGCCTCGGACGGGCCCTTGTTCGGCTTCTCAGGGGAGAGGAAAGAAGTTGAGGGAGGAGTGGGACTCAATTTCACTCTGGGGGGGGGGGGCAGTCACGTAACTGCAAGTTCGTCATCGTAGACGCCCCCAATAGCTACAACCCCATCTTCGGAAGACCCATCATCAGCACCTTCCGTTGCGTCCCCTCATCCTTCCACCAGTGCCTAAAGTTCAACGTCGAGGGGGTCCAGATCCGGGTCCGAGGAGACCCAAAGGAAGCAAGGGAGTGCTACGTCTCAGCAGTGAACTCCATCTCTTGGCTGGAGGGGGCCGAGGAGATGGGGCGGAGGTTGGAGGAGGTGGAGCAGGAAGCTGGCGGAGAAGAGATGAAGGTGGAGGAGTGCCGCGCCCAGGCGGAGGACGCGGGAGAGGCCCGAGAGCCGGCCAAGGCAATGGCCGTGGAGGAAGCTGAGGAAGAGATCCTCGCCCCCGGAGGGGGAGGTACTGAGGAATGGGGGGAGCCGTCTCGTCTGGAGGCAGCAGAGGAGGTGGTGGAGATGGAGGTTCTCACCATCGGAGGCAGGGTGGAGAAGGTCCGCATCAGCGGAGGACTGACCCCGGAGGCTCAGGGCAGGATGCTGGAATGCATCCAGAAGAATGTGGACGTCTTTGCCTGGAGCGCCGCAGAGATGCTGGGGATCGACCCCAACGTGGCTTGCCATCGTCTCAACCTGGAACCGGAGGCTCGCCCCATCCAGCAGAAGAAGAGGTCCATCGCGGACAAGCTCGCTGAGCCCATCAGGGAGGAAGTCGTCAAGCTCCTCAAAGCTGGTTTTGTATTCGAAATCCAATACCCCAGTTGGGTCTCCAACGTTGTAATGGTTAAAAAGGAGACGGCCGGTGGATGATGTGCATTGAATTTTCTCTTCTTAATAAATCATGCCCGAAAGATTGTTATCCCTTGCCTCGGATCGACGCGCTGGTTAACTCAGCCGTCGGTTTCCCTGTAATGAGTTTTCTGGATGCTTTTTTAGGTTATCACCAAATTAGAATGCCCCCCCCCCCCGACGTCAAAGATGTCTCGTTCATCATAGGGGATGGATGCTATTGCTATAAAATGATGCTCTTCGGGCTAAAAAATGTGGGGGCGACCTACCAAAAAATGATGGATAGGGTCTTCTGGGAGCAGAAGAGGAGAAATCTAGAAGTGTACGTTGACGACCTCATGATCAAAAGTCTGGACGTCGATTCCCACCTCCGGGACTTGGAAGAGACTTTCGCCACTCTCCGCGAATACAAGATGAGGTTGAACCCCCTGAAGTGTACCTTCGGGGCAAGCAGGGGTAAGTTCCTGGGGCATCTCCTCACCCCTGCCGGTGTGGAGCCTAATCCGGATAAGGTGAGGGCGATCGTGGAACTAAGGTCACCGCGAAATGCTAAGGAGGTACAACGGTTGACAGGGAAGTTGGCAGGGTTGAGTAGGTTCCTCTCCCGGGCTGGGGAGAGGTGCTCCTCATTTTTAAAAACCTGAGAGGGGGTCGGAAGTTTGAATGGACCTCGGAGTGTGAGGAGGCATTCCAGGCCTTAAAGAAACAGCTAACTCAAGCTCCCCTGCTCCAAGGCCCCAAAGGGGGGGAAGCCTTATTTTTGTATCTGGGGGTCGGGGCGGAGGCCTTGAGCTCGGTTTTAGTTCGGGAAGAGGGGAAGAAGCAACTCCCCATTTATTATGTGAGTCGGGTACTGAGGAAGGCCGAGCTTCGATATCCCATCTTGGAGAAGCTGGCCTTCGCCCTAATCATCTCGGCCCGGAGGCTCCGACCTTATTTTCAGGCACACTCGATCCGAGTGGTGACTGACCACCCCCTCCATATCATCTTCGAGGGGGTGGAGTATTCAGGCAGGTTGGCCAAATGGTCGGTGGAACTGAGCGAGTTCGACATCTCCTTCGTTCCCCGCCTCTCGATCAAGGCCCAAGCTATGGCTTATTTCCTAGCAGATTATGTGGTCGAGGTGGCGGAGGAGCAACTCACTCGTTCGGTCCCTTGGAAAGTCATGGTGGACGGTGCCTCAGGGAGACATTCTTTGGGGGTTAGAGTCATCTTGTAAAGTCCCCAGGGGACAAGAATCGAACAAACCGTGGTAATACATTTCCCTATCACTAATAATCAGGCCGAATACGAAGCTGTAATCTCAGGTCTGCGCCTGGCAAGGGAGTTGGAGGTGCATGACGTGGAGGTCCTCACTGACTCCATGGTAGTTGCTTTCCAGATCAATGGGGAGTTTGAGGCCAGGGAGCCTACTCTGCAGTTCTATCTGACAAAAGTGAAAGGAATTATCGGGACCTTCCAGATCTTCTCCATCAAGCACGTGCCTCGAGAGGAAAATGAGCAGTACGACCAGCTGGTAAAGCACAGCCCCAGGGTGGGGGGCACCATCACAGATCTCTTCCGACCTTCCATCGAGGAGGGGGAACTAATGGAGGTGGAGCATCACCCATCATGGATGGACCCCTTCGTCACCTTTCTGTCCACAGGAGAGTACCCAGAGGGGATGGACCGAAGAGTGCTCAAACACAAGGCAACATACTACCTCCTGCGCGAGGGGAAGTTGTATCGAAAGACCCTCTCGGGGATGCTGGCTCATTGCATGGCCGAAAGGGAGGTGTATAAAATTTTGGAGGAGGTCCATTCCGGCGAGTGTGGAAGTCATCCGGGGAGCCGGACCTTGGAAGGGAGAATCATCAGGCAGGGGTACTTCCGTCCCACCCTCGGTCAGGATGCAGCCGAATTCGCGAAAAAATTTCATAAGTGCTAGCTCTATGCCCCGCTCCAGTTACAGCCAGCTCAGAGACTAAGAAGCATCATGGCACCATGACCCTTCTCCATATAGGGTTTACACCTCATAGGGTCTTTTCCTCAGGACAGCGGGCAAAGAAGGTTTCTGTTGGTCATGATCGATTATTTTTCTAAGTGGCTGGAGGTGAAGGCTCTAGCCAAGGTGACCTCCTAGGTGATCAGGAATTTTATCTGGGGGGAGATCATCTGCAGGCATGGGCTACCACAAACAATTGTCACAGACAATGGGCCTCAGTTCTCCAGCACGAAATTCATTCGCTTCTGCGAACAACTGGGAATTGACCTTCGGTTCGCCTCTGTCCACCACCCTAGGAGCAATGGACAGGTGGAGGCGGCCAACAAAATAATCGTGAACCTCTTGAAAAAGAAAGTAGAAAATCTTAGGGGGAGCTGGGTGGAGCAACTTCCTTCAGTCCTTTGGGCCCTGAGGACCACTCCCAATACGGCCACGGGAGAGACGCCTTTTAAACTTTCTCATGGCTGCGAAGCCGTTCTACCCGTCGAGTTCGAGGTCCAGACACCCCGAGTCACCGAGGTGGAGGCTGGAAGGGAAGAGTGGAGATCAGAAAATGAGGAGAAGCTTCGACTCTCCCTTGATATGGTGGAGGAGCTACGTGACTTGTCCACCATTAGGCAGGAGGAGGCCAAGCAGAGGATGGCCAAGTACTTCGACAAGCACGTCCGTGTCAAGCAGTTCGCGGAAGGAGACCTTATCCTGAAGAAGGTGGATGCGGCAGGGAGATCGACCGCTGTGGGAAAACTCCATCCCAATTGGGAGGGCCCCTACATTGTACAGGTGGTCTTAAAATCAGGGGGGTATCGCCTCCAGGATGTAAAAGGGGATACCCTCAGCCACACTTGGAGTGACGATGATCTGAAACGTTTTTACCCTTGAAAATATTGTAGGTACTCTTATTCCATGAATAAAAAATTAATCTCATTATCATATCTTGTGCTTTCGCAAAACTATGATGGCAGGAGGGCTCACGATTTAAAGACCAAGAGGCAAATATTTCTAAGTCTTCTTGTTCTGGGGTTAGGTCTCGTCACTCCCCTGCCAGGCTTCCACCTAGTTGGCATGGCTGAGTTTCGATGGACATCGCTATGACCCTGGGGCTGAGCCCAGAGGATGTTCAACACCCGCCCTCAGGCTCTCACCTAGCTGACTGGCCCAGTGGTAGCACCCGGGAGAGGCAAATGTTTCAAATTCTTCTCGCTCTGGGGTTAGGTCTCGTCATTCCCCTGCCAGGCTTCCACCTAGTTGGCACGGCTGAGTTTCGATGGACATCGCTATGACCATGGGGGTGAGCCCGGAGGATGTTCAACACCCGCCCTAGGGCTCTCACCTAGCTGACTGGCCCGGTGGTAGCACCCAGGAGAGGAAAATGTTTCTAAGTCTTCTCGTTCTGGGGTTAGGT
Source organism: Platanthera zijinensis (assembly GCA_039513925.1). Lineage (NCBI taxonomy): Eukaryota > Viridiplantae > Streptophyta > Magnoliopsida > Asparagales > Orchidaceae > Platanthera > Platanthera zijinensis. The sequence continues at coordinate 204,252,163 of CM077083.1, forward strand.
CTCGTCACTCCCCTGCTAGGCTCCCACCTAGTTGGAACGGATGAGTTTCGATGAACATCGCTATGACCCTGGGGCTGAGCCCGAAGGATGTTCAACATCCGCCCTCAGGCTCTCACCTAGCTGACTGGCCTGGTGGTAGCACCTGGGAGAGGCAAATGTTTCTAAGTCTTCTCGCTCTGGGGTTAGGTCTCGTCACTCCCCTGCCAGGCTCCCACCTAGTTGGCACGGCTGAGTTTCGATGGACATTGCTATGACCCTGGGGCTGAACCCGGAGGATGTTCAACACCCGCCCTCAGGATCTCACCTAGCTGACTGGCCCGGTGGTAGCACCCGGGAGAGGCAAATGTTTCTAAGTCTTCTCGCTCTGGGGTTAGGTCTCGTCACTCCCCTGCCAGGCTTACACCTAGTTGGCATGGCTGAGTTTCGATGGACATCGCTATGACCCTGGAGGTGAGCCCGGAGGATGTTCAACACCCGCCCTCAGGCTCTCACCTAGCTGACTTGCCCGGTGGTAGCACCCAAGAGAGGCAAATGTTTCAAAGTCTTCTCGCTCTGGGGTTAGGTCTCGTCACTCCCCTGCCAGGCTCCCACCTAGTTGGCACGGCTGAGTTTCGATGGACATCGCTATGACCCTGGGGCTGATCCCGGAGGATGTTCAACACCCGCCCTCAGGCTCTCACCTAGCTGACTGGCCCGGTGGTAGCACCCGGGAGATGCAAATGTTTCTAAGTCTTCTCGCTCATGGGTAAGGTCTTGTCACTCCCATGCCAGGCTCCCACCTAGTTGGCACGGTTGAGTTTCGATGGACATCGCTATGACCCTGGGGCTTAGCACGGAGGATGTTCAACACCCGTTCTCAGGCTCTCACCTAGCTGACTGGACCGATGGTAGCACCCAGGAGAGGTAAATGTTTCAAAGTCTTCTCGCTCTGGGGTTAGGTCTCATCACTCCCCTACCAGGCTTCCACCTAGTTGGCACGGCTGAGTTTCGATGGACATCGCTATGACCCTGGGGCATAGCCCGGAGGATGTTTAACACCCGCCCTCAGGCTCTCACCTAGCTGACTGGCCCGGTGGTAGCACCCGGGAGAGGTAAATGTTTCTAAGTCTTCTCGCTCTTGGGTTAGGTCTCGTCACTCCCCTGCCAGGCTTCCACCTAGTTGGCACGGCTCAGTTTCGATGGACATCGCTATGACCCTGGGGCTGAGCCCGGAGGATGTTCAACACCCGCCCTCAGGCTCTCGCCAGCCAATATAGCGGGTTCGGGATATCCTGCCCCCTCCAACTCACTACTAAGGAATTCCCGGTCCCGTCTCAGACTCGGGGGGGGGGGGGGTAGTTCTCTCAAGCGAGTCCGACCTCGCCGCAAGCACCGGTAACATCAGTGAGTCCAGCTATGGCCGACGCCTATGTTCTCGCCGCAAGCACTGGTCCTAACTTAAAAGCACCCTATAGATGAGGTCGGACTCGGCAGGATTGCCTAAAGGGGTATCACGCGCGCGGGTACAGTGTCGCAAGTAAGCTTAAAAAGAAGATGGAAAAATTGTGCAAAAATTGTTTTGTTTTACTATTATAATTACAAGGTGAGGCTTGCCTCGACAAGATACAAGGGAAAATGAAAACAAAAATGGAGGAGCCCAGTCAGCTCTCGTCTTCCTCCCCTGTACGACGATCCACCTCGCCGCCGAGCCGAGTGTCCTTCTCTCCCACCCCCGCGAATAACGAGTCGAAGCTGTCTTCCTTCTCGCTGAGCAGGCTGGGTGGGAACAAGGTCGGCAGGAGATCCTAGACGGTGACTCCTTCGCAGCCTTCCACCAAAATTCCCTTCCCCCTCATGGCCTTCAAGAGGCACTCGGCAGACTCAATGGAGTTGACTCGCAGCCGCTCCGCGACTTCAGTCTCGCCAAAGACCCGAGGCCTCTTGTAGGGGAAGGGTGGCTCGCTGGCGCCTGGGGGAATGAGAGCTTCAGCCTGGCGGAGGACCTCGCCGTGGAGCTCCTGGTTCTTTTCCTTCAACCCCGCCACCTCCATCCTCAGCTGGGCAGCAACAGCCTCTTGCTCGCGAGAGCGCGTCTTCTGCTCGGCAAGCTGAGTTTCCCGCTCGGCAAGCTGAGCTTGCAGCTGAGCCACCTCGCCTCGCAGCGCGTTGGCGGCTTCAGCATCCTGCGAGGCTAGAGTTCAGAACAAGCGCAAGAATAATCCTAAGTAAGATGAGCAGAGATGTCCAGTGATTACCAAGCCGCCGACATATTTTGCGAGTAGAGCGTCGGCAAGGCTGAACCGCCTTTCAGCGTCGGCCGCGCTCTCCTTCGCCAGGTCGCGCTCCTGCTCGGCGGTCAGCAAGACGTTGTTGAGCTGTAAGCTGCGGCGGACCATCATATGATAAAGCTCGAAGGCCCGCAGGTGGGCCTGCAACCCCTCATGGCCGAGCTGGCTGGGGGTTAGCTTCTGGTACGACTCGGAACTGTCGCGGCCGTAGAGGCCGAAGGCGAAGGCGAAGGCATGACCAGTAGGAGGCCGACGAGCTCCCCAGGAGGGGGCGCGAGTAGAAATGGAAACTCGGTGGGCCCCCTCATCCCACTTAAGAATTGGCTCGCCAGCCGTATCTTTGCTTCTTCCTCCCTTGCCGAAGTGGGGATGATCCTTTGGCAGGCCAGGCTCGCGAAGGATGACCTCCTCGACAGAATCTGAGGGGGAAGGCCCATTCTTCTTCTTCTTCTCTCCTCGGGGGTAGGACGCTTCTTTCAGCGGACTCATCGGGGGCTCGTCAGAAGAAACCTCCGGCGAGCTCATGAACTTGACGGGCGACGAAGGGAGATGCAGCCGCCCACGCGAGACCACCTAAGCCTTTTTCTTCTTTGGGGGTGAAGGACCTGGGCGCGAGCTTGACCCCCCGAGCTCCAAGCGCTTCTTGCTAGGGGGTTGACCCCGCGCTTGTTCATCTCGGCAGGCCTCCGCCGCTGCCCGGGCCAGCTCCAGGGAATCAGAGAATATCCCCGGGTCGGCAAACGGTGGGTTCTCCGGTAGAAGCCGCTCCCTTGCAGGAAAAGGCTTGATAAGAAAAGTTGAGGTTCACTTTGACAGAGCTCGCGAGAAGACAGGGCGAGAGATACCTTCACCAGGGAGAATGGGTTGAAGCGAGTCGAGGCCGCGGCGGAGGTAGGCAACCTCGAAGTCTTTGTGGAGGAAGAATTTTTGGAGGTCGACGTCGCTACCGGACAGGGAAGGAGGACGGTATATGTCCTCGCTTTTCTTCAGGGGGCGAAAGGGGATGTTGCCGAGCTCGCCCTTAATAAAGACGGGCTGGGTCATCCAGTTATGGTTCTTGTTCGCGAGCTCACAAACCTTGACGAGGGACCCGCCGAAATAGGCGACCCCATCGGGGGTGGCCTTGTAGGAGAACAACTTACGGAAGACCATAAGATTGAACTCAATCTGCTCTCGGCGGAGGAAACAGACGAACACCACCATTATGGCGATGGCGTTAGAGTTCAGCTGTGCGGGCACCGCGCCGTAGTACTTCAAGATTTGACGGATCTCTGGCCAGAGGGGGAGGCGCAGCCCCACCTCAAAGTACGAGATGGGGAAGGCGAGTTCACCCCCCGGGAAGGAGTTAATGGCCTCGTGCTCGGCGGGCCTGCGAGCCTGCAAGCCGGGAGGGACGAATTTAGCCGTGAATTCGGCGAGCTCCTCCTCGGTGATATGCCCCTCGAATAAGCAGTGGTCGATGAAGTGTTGGACACACTTGGACCGGCCATCCGCGTCAGGGTTAGTCTTAACCATTCTCGCAAACGAAAGTAAGACGCGAGCTCGGGATGACGAAGGAGAGGCAAGGGTTCGGAAGCAATAAAAGCGTACCCAGGGGGTATGTGAGAGGGCCTATTTATAGAAAAAGAAAGTAAGGCAGGGAAGGGCGAGGGCGAGCCGGCCGATAAGCCCAGCCCCTCCACGCCGCCTCGCCACCCTCTGCTCACCGAATCCCGCGAGTTAGCCCGGTCCCAGAAGGGGAAATTCGAAAGGACACTTACCAGGATATTGAAATGCATCTACATATATATATGGTCACATAAAATTTGTTTAAATTATTACAGACAGGTGAATTGTTCAAAGCAAGGAAAAATAAAGACGCGGGGACCATGAGAGGGCGAACGCGAGTACCGGTCGGCTGACAGAAGAGCCGTTCTATTCTCCTCGGTCTCGCCGGTCCGCCGTTGCAGATCGTTGCGCGTGGAGCTCGCGCAGTCGCCCCATGTTCCTATTCACCACCCGCAAGTTCTCATCAATCTCATCCATCAGCACTAAGGAAGACGCCTCCTCGAATGCCAAGTTGACCCCCTCCCCGTCCGCAAGCCGCGAGCACTCCCACTGCAGTCTGGTTTTGTCCTTCCGCAGGTCGTGGAGCTCGCGCAACAGCTTCTTGAGAACCTTCCGCTCCCGTTTTGCATGCTCAGGGCTGCCCAGTTCGGGGTCCAGGAAGGCGTCCAGGGTGCTTGGAGAAGGGAGAGGCGAGTAAGGAGGTCGATCCACGGACTCGCCATCCTCAGTCCGGCCGAGAGGGTCTGCATGAAGAATTGAAACAGTTTTAAGAGCGGGCACCACTAGAGTAGGAAAGTATGGAGCTGAAGACTCACCGCACGAGCCCGGCTCCTCTGGATTGGTGTGAGGAGAGAAGTGGCGTAGGTCCTTGCCGCGTCCATGCAGAAATTCCTGATTAACGGGTTGATAGCCGGGGACGGGGATATGCCCGATGCCTCCCCCCATGACTATGGAACCAGGGGATGGTTGCCGAGAAGGGAGACGACTCGGCGATGCTAACTTCTGTGACTCCGGTTCCTTGACCTCGGAATCCCGTTTTGGCGAGCTGTCAGGAATGCTTTTAGCCCGCGGAGTGGATGCCTCGCCACTATTCTCCCGGTCGGAAGAAAGCTCCACGAGGTCTTTAGCAGGAGAACCTAGAGCCGGCTGATTGGAGGAGCCAGCCCCGTTCCCCAAGGCCACTGTAAAATCGGCTAGAATGGGTTCGGCCCCCGGAGGAAAGGATTTCACCCGCTTAGCCGAGCCAAAATCAGCGAAACGGCGAGCAGGGACCTCTAGGTTGGCCAAGCCCGCAGCTTGAGCGGCGATCTCGTCGCGGGTGCGTGCGAGCCGCTCTAGGATTTCCTTGGGAAGCGGCATCTTAGCAGAACTCCAGGAAGGGCAAAGGTCAGTCAGATGTATAGGGGTACATATATATAGCTATTTGTGGGGCCTACCAGAAGATTCTCTCGTTAACACATGCCCCCCAATCGCCGAGTCCTGCAGGGTTGGATGTATCTTTCCGAGCTTGTCCCAACCTCGCAAAGAGCGGGGATTGTGTACAACCCATATCCAGCAAGTGGGTCCGCAAAAGCCAGACCGGTCGGTCCAGACCGCCTCATGGTCCGTACAGGGCCCTTTGCCGAGCCCGAGCTCGGCAATCGTCGTGCCGAGCTCGGCGATCGTCGTGCTGAGCTCGGCGATCGTCGGACCGAGCTCAGGACTCTTGGAGCTGAGCCCGACCGCTGACTCACTAGGGACAACTGCCGAGCCCGCACTCGCCGAAGCGGAGTTGCTCGCAAGGCGAGCTCGCACTCGCCATTGGCCGAGCAGAATTGGCGAGTGCCAGCCCCATCGAGCTCTCGCCGCCCTAGCTGAGTAGGGGATCCAGTGGCCCTCCCGCCCCTAGTGGTCTGCCCCTAGCCTCTCAGCTCAGCAGAGGTAGGCTATTTGCAGACCGTTTTCAGTTTTCTATAAATAGGACCCAAGGGGTACCTCAGAAAGGCATGCTTACTTATTCTCAGGTCTTCTAGCGCTTTTTGAGGTACCTTAGCCCGGCACTTGGCTAAGGAGGGGAAGCGCTCTGAGATCTTCCGGGATTGTGGTGGGACCTCTGCGCCGGGCCCTTGGTATAGTCCTTTGTTCTTCACTTTCTTGTCGTTTTCTTGCAGGAGCGAAGTAGGTGCGCGACCACCCCTTCCCCAAGGGTCGAACTCCACAGAGACTGATTTTTCGGTTTCAACACCCAGTACATCAATATCAAATCACTCTCTCTCTCAATCTAACAGCAGCGGAATCTAATATCTCATCTCATCCCACCTGAACATGTGCTCCAGTAGTGGTAGTAGGTGGTATCGGCATCTGCTCCTCAAGTCCTGGCTCCTCGATGTACTGCTCCATCTCCTCGTGCTCCTAAAATGATGTGGTCACCGACCATTAGTCAAAAAGACTAACTCGTTTCCTCCGCACCTCGCCCCGCAGCTCCTAGGCACCGAGCGGGAGGACGAAGCGGAGGATAACAAGGGATAACAAAAGTGGAAGCAGATGACAAGAGCTAACTAGCAGTTGTAATAGGTATTAACATTCTACTCTAGCAGTTCCAAGTATATAGTACAGATAAGTAAAGAGTAAAGTGCAGTACAAGTAAGTAAAAAGCAGTGTTAGTAAAGGAAGAACTGAAAGTAATGCAGGAAAGTAAAACTACACTACCACTACACTACCATCACAGAGCGTACCTTAACTTATAAAAATGCCCATTCAAATTTATAAGTTAAGGTTTCCAGGAATTGTAACTTATCATATAAAAGAGTCCATACTAGTTTATATGATAAGGATCTATGAAGCGTATGCCTTAATATGAATGAATGTTATGCTGCAATTTATGTAGCAGGCAAGTGCAACTCACACACAACGACTCCGTGATCACAGACCTTTAGTTCCCACTTTTCGAGAGCTAGCATCACTCTCAGGTACCACCATTGTGGCTACGGCAGCAGCAGATCGGGCTCTCCGCTTTCTAGGCGGGCATACACACTACCAGGCCAATACCTCTCCTGTACGCCTCTGTATACCGACAAGTGCACTCTAGAGTATCTGCGTACTAATTGCTAGCTACCTGCTAGTCTTTTAGGTCGGGTATACGTCTTCAGGGATTGTCAGCCTGACCGCAGTATTAAACAACATACTGGCCCTTCCACCCGTACACCTCACCCGAGTCACCGTACTGCCATCGGTGTGACGACTGGCCCAGTACCGCATGACCCACCACTAAGTTATGCACATGCAAGTATTTCACCTCGAGCCTCCAGCTCTTAGGACCAACCTGTCCTGATTCCTCCAACCCTTCCCGGGTGAGCAAGTAGTCAACAGACTCCAAGTCCCTCCAACCCGGCACGGGTGAATATATATATATATATCACATCAATTCCTTCCAACTCTACACGGGTGAGCAAGTAGTCAACAGACTCCAAGTACCTCCAACCCGGCACGAGTGAGAACAAGTACAGTTTACCTAGCCTATTAGGCTACTCTTGCCTACCGGTTATTATACTTAGTGAATTAGGGTTAATCCCAGGACTGCCCAGGGTATGCCCAATGAAGGGGTCTCGGGGGCACTAGGAACCAAGATGAAATTAAAGTCCAAAATTCCGTTTCGCAAGTATAATTACTTTTAGTTGATGTCTACCCATAATCCACACTCAACTCTCATTGTTACTCTTAGTTGACCATAATGACTTAAGTTGTTATCGGGAGGGCGACGGTCTTCCGCCGACCTCCACTCCAGTTGACACCCAATGACTTGCACTTTTACTCTCGTCATTAAGACAATACTAACCACCAGGGTTATATTCCAATTATAATCTCCAGTTCCATTTGTAGATCTATCTCCCGGCGGGACTTATAGTATAACCTACTTTTACTATGCGTAGCCCATGACCCAATGCCACCCCAGAATCGAACTTCTAATTCCTTGGGCCACCAACCCTTAATTATTTATTCTAGGGTGGTTTAGACTAATGAAATGAGTATATTGATTTTCATAATTTTCCTAGGTCATTAAGGCCTCTAATTAAATCTTTTAAATTAATTCTTAGGTCACTTTACACATGAAGTAGTGCAATTTAAAATCCACTGACCTACGTAAATTTTCCTGAGTTGTATATTGATCAAATATTGCTGTCTATAGGGTTTCATAATTTTCCTTTGATTATTTATACCAATTCCTTATTTAATACCAAATCTATATAATTTCCATTTTTCCAAATGAAGTACAAGGAATATATAAGCCAAAATTCCAGGAAAATTGCATAGCATATAAGACATTAATTTAATACTAATGGCAGAGTTTCATCAACCTCTATTGTGTAATGGCCTAACAAATCCCATTCTTAAGTATTTACCAAAATACCATTATGTTAATTTAAAAATTATCAGCACACCCAAAAATTTTGAGATAAATACACAAGTCTGATCATACAAATATACAATACTAGAAATAATTCTAAATTTTTTCTGATATGTATTTCCATCAATTCATGAATAAATGCAATAAGGGTAAAATGGTCATTTCAAGGTATTTTACTCCAAAAGTTCTCAAACAGAAAGATCAATTTTTCCTAAGTCAAATATAACCTTCTTTTTAACTTGACAAGTTTGAGAATTTTTTTGCATGATCAAAACCTATTTTCTCAATTTATTTTCCAATAAGGGCTATATGTTCAAAATTCCAAATAATGAGATTTTTGATTTTAAAAATCCCATAATTAATCTGAGGGGTGAATTTTACCCTAATGAACCACTGGAATCAAATCCATGATTTTTGGATGCCTCAATTAAGCTGAATGTACAATATTTAAAGTATTGCTATTGGCACACCAAGGCTATACATAAGCCAACACATGCAAGTGGATTACACCAACATTCAGTGATCCAAATGTGCTAAAATTTTTATCATGCACTAATGATGTCCCCAAGGACCTACCACCAAAATTTGGGGCCATTTGGAGGTATATAACTCAAATTAATTCATTTATTTAGTTTTTGATATTTTGACAAAAATTATAGGCAAAGTTGTCCCAAAAATTCTCAATTTTTTTCAGGGGATAGATATGCCCAAATAAGCTACATACCCAAAATTTAAACCTATGTGGACTTCTGGTTTGGCCTGGGCTTAAGTTTTAGTTTCTGCCCTAGCCTAAGACCAGTCCTAGGAAAAATGCCCTACAGGCTAGACCACTGGACCAAAACCTAATTTTATGGTTGAATTTTAAAGGTAACACATCAGGCTACATTTTTAATTCAGGGTTCAGCTTATGGTGAGGTCTCTAAGTGCCCTAAATGTCACATGCAAAGTGACTTAATATGTGTGACAAATATTCACTATTCATATATTTAATTTAATTCATCTAATTTCTTTTGCACGAATCTTAAAGAAAAACGGAGGGCATCGGGTCGTCGTCCCCGATGAATCAAGGGCCCAGATTCATTCTTCCTAGAGCATATTGCGGGGCCATTTCCGGCCAGATGAGCCGCCGCCACCGCCGGCAGATGTCGCCACCGCCTTTACTAAGGTGGGGGCTAGCATTTCCCGGCGGTGGGGCCGCCGGAGTTGGCTCCTTCGGCGATCCCGAGAAAGGTGAAATAACTCGGAAAATCAGTCATTCCTCTCATGGCATCGGGCTCAGTTGAGCCCGATATCTCCCCTAGAAGATCTAGAATCCTAGCACGAGTAGAGGTGAGGCGAAACGCACCTGGATTGGGGCTTGGCAGCGGGACAGGCGGAGGTTTGCCATGGTGGTGGTGTGCCGGCGAGCTCCTCCTCGATTGCTTGATTCTCCACCGATTTCCTTGCTCCAGCACCCGATTTCAATTCTTTCTCTCTCTCTGAAGCTGATGGAGGGGTTAATTGGGGCTGGGGTGGGCTATACAAGGAGATAACTCCAAGGTGAGCTCGGGCTCAGCCTTGGTTGCTCCGCCATTGCCTCCATTTGGCCACCCCCAGCTGCAAATCCTCTGGAATAATTCTTGGAATCAGCCAGCAGGCCTTGGAGCTGAGGAAGGAGTGTCACATGGCCTATTTCTCTTCTCTTCCACTCTCTCTCTCCTCCCATTCAGCAAAAAATCCATTTTTACCCCCTTGCATGTACTCTCTCTCCTGATTATGAGGGGTAGGGGCTGTAAAGGTGCTTTGGCTTCTGGTGGGCTTCACTTGGTGGGCTTGGCCCAAGGAGAAAAGGGCTTGGGCTAATTTTCTTCTTTTAGGTCAAATTATTGACTTTGTTGACTTTTGAGTTGACTTGGTCAACATGATGAGTGGGATGACCCCACTTGATGGTCATGAGTCTAGTGGCACCACCCAACTTGGGTTGGGTCAAGAGGGGTGCCCTACTTAGGCTAATTGGGCTTATGAGTGTGGGTTTGACCAATTCAGGTCCAAGGTTGACTTGGGTCAACTAGGGTCAAAGTGTTGACCTAGTGACATGCCTTAGGGTCCACTTAGATTGTTTTTAGGGTTAGGGCAATGTGGTGGGGTCATGGTGTGGCTAGTGTTCCTATTTAGGCTAGTTTGACCTTGGTCCTATGGTGGGCCCCACATGGCTACAACCCATTACCTAGGGTCAAACCTAGCTAATTTCCCTAAAACCCACCCCATGCCTAATCTAATCTAAGTTAAGGGGTCTAGAAGTAACATGGGATGTTACACTTAATTCTTGTTTTAATTAATTATTGGGCTATTCTAGACATATTCAATGATAATTAATTGGTATGGCTGAACAATCCAAAGAGTTCATTCTATGAATTTGAAGTTAGTAAGAATTTTTCTGATAAAGCTCGCTCAAGCATTTACTTTTTATACAAAATATTTGTTTACTTCCAATGCAATATTGTGATATTTACCTTTAAAATAATGGGGATGGATGAGCAAGAACTAAGTCCATGATGTAAGCCTAGACATGAGCTTAGGTATTATTTCATTTTGATCATCCACTAAAATTTTTGAGCTTGAACGTTTTCATACACATTATTTCATGTTTACATGTCATTTGTTCCTACTAGTTGTACCTTAGTAAGTAAGTCATTTATGGGTGTCAAATTTCTCTTAAAAGGATTAAATTTCATAGTTATATGTGGCCTAAGTATATGTCTACACACTTGGAATGATCCCAACTATGAAAAAATGGGAAAAGAAATTTGCGTCATAGTGATATGCGGCCTAGGTATGTGAATGCATACTTAGAATGATCCCAACTATGATTAAAAAAAGGGAAAAATGGTTGAAACATCATAGTGATATGTCGCCCAAGTATGTGCACTTATACTTAGAATGATCCCTAATATGAATAGAGTATGATTAAAAAAATGATGCACGACCCCATAATATGGTGAATTATTAAGGATACTAACTAGAGGTCGCCGTACTATTATCAAAGCAATCCATAAATTCCGAACCAAGCCAAAACTATCCGACTTTCATTTGAACTACTAACTCTTATAGAGGTTAAATCGTAGACTTAGCTTATTCTCATCCTCTCCAATAAATGTGGAGGTTCAATATAAAACTTTGCATGAAAGTAAACTATTTTTAAAGAAAACCACACACCTCACTAAGATACTTGTTTGAGCTTTATCTTCCATCTAACTAATGGTTTTGTGAATGTTTGAGCTCCTATAGATTGATAAGTTTATAAATTTAGTAAAGCGAATTTCTTGAGTATGCCTCGATTAATTTGTTTTCAAGAACTAAAGATCATTTGAGTTCACATCTTATTACTTTTTCACTCATCCTATTATTATGAATATCTTTGCTAGGGACTAGCAAACGTTTAAGTGTGGAGGTGTGATAACTTCCCAAAAAGAAGTAATCTTGTGCTTTATTTTGATTTAATATTCATCGTATTGGGAAATAAATGAATTAAATAAGTAAAAATATGAGTAAATTCATATTTATTTTATTTGTGGTTAATATGTCTAATTTTTCTTTGTTTTTTTGCTAGAAATACCGAAGGAATTGATCCGGAGAAGCAAAGCTGGAATTGTTTTTGGCCTGTGCAGGTTGTTGCAACAACCTGAAAAAGTTGTTGCAACAATTGCTGGACGGATTTTGAATTTTAAATTCGAATTTTATGCCAAGTGAAAATTAAAAAGATGCAACTTTTGGTAAAGGGCTGCACGTTTTTAAGAGTATAATCGCATACCATATGGAGATATAGAGGAATCATTAGAGAGGAAAATCTTAGAGCATCATCTTGGATATTGCTTTGGAGAAGAAGAACTATGGCAAATCGGATCTTGGAGAAAGACTGCTTGGGGCCGATTTGGAGAGCAATTTCCTTCACTATTTTGAATCCTTTCCATCATGCGCTGTAAGATCTTTCTTATTTTGTGGTATTCTTCCGCGGTTATGAACTAAATTCTCTTGGTCTTATATAAGGAGAGTACTTTGTGTGTATTTATGGTGTATGTCTCTTGTTGTTGAGATTTATTTGATGATTTATCCTCTTGTGAACTTTTGAATTTATTTATGAGATTTTTGGCTTTGATCTTCATCTAGTGTTGCGTTGCGAGAATCGAGAGATGAGTGACGTAATATAAGGTTGAAAGTTATTTTATTGCACCGCAAGAATCGAGAGACGAGTGGTGTAAAACGTTTAACCAAAGATCTCCACTTTTGCGTTGTACTTCGAGATTCGAGAGAGGAGAAATGCAACCGCTTTATCAGAAGAATCCATCTTCGCCCGGAGAGAAAAAATCATCCTTCGTGGACAAGTAAGTGACATTCCACGAGAGCGTGATATCACAGCCCTATCAAACTGCAAGCGCAGAACACAAACTGTTGTCATGAACAACACAAGGAAAAAGACGGAAAATAATGGGGGCAACTAACGTACCTTTCGAAAAAGCGTCTGGCAAGCGGTGCACTCTCACTCTTTCCCCCTCTCCGTCTCTAATGGTGGTTCCGGGACCGCTCGAGAAGCCAGCATGGTCGTCGGAACCTCCGATGCTACCTCAGTCTCCAATGGCGGCATGCCGACTATCAGGCAATCCGGGCAGTCATCGGGAACATTGATAATGACCTCGGGGCCAGCCAAAGGCAATAAGCCATTCGCCGCTGCTGCGAAAAATCTAGCTTCCTCTTCTTGCTTCGTCCCAGGGGTGCGACAAAGATCTGCTCTATGTCCGTCGACAGGCTTGCCAGAGCAAGCCGCTTCTCGACAACGAACGTGCTGATCTTGAAAAGTACCACATCAAGCACACGCGGATCCTGGAAACCAAATAATGGAGTAAAAGCATTCTCCTCCCCCTTCAAGCGGTGGGAGCGGTCGCGAGGGTTGTTCCAGACCTCAGACAGCTCCCATTGGTTCCTGAAGAACCCATACAACGTCCCACTATGATAATGATCAGTCTTGTCCTCAAACGACAACCACCTTTTGTTGCTCCGAACTTCGACACAGTCGCCTGGGCAAGGGTGGACCACGCACAACTCGTGAAAAAGGAGGACCGACATCCGAGAACCGTGCTCCTAAGCAAAGCAGCCCCATGATCCTCGTCATCCCCACGAGGGAAAATTGCGTCACAGGAACACCACAGAATGTGAGAATGTCGATTTCCTCCTCCCCAGGAGGGATCCCGAAGCCCTCCTTCAAGCACCCTTCCGTAATCACGAAATAGCCCGTAGGAGGGCGCTGAACGCGCTCTAGCGGAGAGGGGACAACAAACTTCACGTCCTCCAAAATGCCAACGCTCTTACTCCAACTGCTCACGCAGGCAAAGTTCAAAGTTGACAGAAGACACAATGACTGTCGCGGAATGGCTCTCTTCTACACCTGCAAGGAAAAATGGGTGTCAATAACAGAGAAAGCCAAGAAAAGTTGATCAACACATGCGAAGAGCATCGCGAGCATGAGAACGACCCCTGGGCATGAACGCAAGCAACCTTGCACCCCCGCTTGGGGCGTCCCATACGCGTGACAACACTCGCACGCGGGACGCCCTACACCTGCGCACCAGCGCGGGTCGTCCCGCGGATGCTCGGGCAACCCCGCTCCCGCGCACTTATGCAGGTCTCCCTACGCGTGATTGCGCCCTCGCGCAGGTTGCCCGCGCACGTGGCTGCAATCACGCGTGGGCCGCCCCGCATTCGCGCACAGGCGCTGTACGTCCCGCCCGCGAGCCGGCCACTACGCTCCCATACGCTCGCGGGGGAATCCGTATCCACGCGGCGTAGCATGTGCGCGGGCATCCCTTTACCCGTCGGCCTCCTCTGTCATTCTCCGCTCCAGTACCTCTCCTGATGGTGCGCTGTCCCGCTTGCTCTGCTCCTCGTTGCCAAATGGTGAAAAACACTAACCTTCTTTGAAGGAGACATGACGACCGTTGAAATTCGCTAACTCTAAGGCAAAATCCGAAACTCCAAAATCCATACTACAACATGGGAAAAGAACTAAGTGACCATCTACAATTTATAGTCTTTAGAGCAAGACTCGTAATGGAAGGCGTCCAGATTTGCAGGATATTTTTTGCCAAATTTTCCTGTCTTGAAACAGGCAGCGAATAAGTCTAAATCCTTGACCAATATCTCGCAGAATATGTCAGGTAATCCTCTGACTACTTGAGCATCCCGGGGATTCTAGAAATTTTAGTGCACATCTCTTCGTTGATCATGACGCGAAAATTTGGGGGCATTTTATAGGGGAGCATGACATTTCTGAGCCGATCCGATCCAAGGGAAAAAGGGGCCAACGAGATCGATGGCATGCCGAGAATTGTAAGCACCAAAGGAGACTGGGAAGGCACGTCAGCCCGCGCCTAAGCGTGCGTGGCCGTGCCCCGCACGGGCGGCGAGCGCGTGACCTACACGTATATGGCCTACGCGCGCAACAGGGCCACGCACGCGACAAACCTTTGCGGCCGCCGGGCTGCGCACCCGCGGGGACTCCAGGCCGCACGCCTGCACGGCTGCGCGCTATGCGGGCGCCGCACCTGCGTGCTGCCGATTGCCCGCGCGCCGTCGGCGACCTCGCCGCCACCGGCAGCCTGTGTCGCCACTGGCAAGCCCCGACAACCCCTTTTGCCGCTTGCCACCTCCGGTCGCCCTGCCCGGGCCTCCTGAACTGCCCGGGGGGAAGGGGGACACTCTTGCTATTTCAACAAAAATGGTGATCCGCGTGATCGAAACAGAGTGACGACATTCACTAGCACAAATTACTTCCCGGTGAAATTATTAACGCGCCCCTCCAAAAAACTATAAATAGGTCTCTGACCCTTCATTTCAAGCCAAACAACTCCAGAGGCAAGAGAAAGAGAGCTCTGAGATTTTCCAGCGAGATCGTGATCTTAGGTCGGTCCTTCGCTCAGGAACTCGCTCCGCTCTTTTCCTTGCGCTACGGATCCCTTACGCTTCAAGTGACGTGAATCTCCTATGCGAGAGTGCTCCTATCTAGGCTCCGCGTCAACGAGAGCGCAATTGTCAGAAGCTCTGTGAACTTAAAATATTTTCCAGCCGGAATGCTCCCACCAAGGTTCCGTCAGCTCAGTGTCGTATCAAGCCATGAGCGCTTCCATCGAGGCTCTGAAGGCTTAGTTGATTTTCTTCATTTACCATACTTGTAACGGAGTAGCAGTCTGTCGCCCTCTGAGATCAAACCAATCTTTATAATACTCCAAGAAGCTAGTTGATTTTGGCTCGACACAGTTACAGACACGTGGTTTTTCATCATTTCCGGGTTTTACACGTCAAAAACGTCTCTTGTCCATTGCTGCGATTTTCTTTAACTGATTGCGCGTCCGGCTTGACTCCGAGCTAAGGCGGTCCGATTTTCCAGACCGGGGAAAAAGCCGGGTGACCCTCAACAAAAATCATAAATAAAACATTAATTTACACCATTGTAATTTATTTATTCTAATGTTTGTGATTCATATCGTTAACCTAATAAATGTGAGTGTATTTTATTACTTTAATAGATTACTTCAATTTTTTTTTTTTAAATTTACTTATTTAACAACTTTTTTTAAAAAATTATTTATTAAAAAACTAATGCCAAAGTTAAAAATAAAATGAGTTTCATAATCAAAATTACTTAAGTCTAGAAAATGGAATCTTTAGATTTTTAAAGTGTGGGGTACTTATCAAAGTTTTATTCTCAAACTAAAAATAAAATTAGAAGCTCGTGATGTTGTTTATCTTGAAAATAAAAATAAAAGATCATATATTAACTTTCAATTATAATCATATTTCACATTGACTTGTCAATTCCCTTGCATACTAATTATTTTACTTTATTTTGATATATCTAATTCAAAGTTGAATAAATTTTTGAGATTCAGGTACATGTTCGTGAAACAAAAAAAAGAAGAATGTGATAACACAAAAATATGTAAAGTAAGAATTAAATCTTGCTGATGATCTCACAAAAGTTTTGTCCCAAAATGAAATAAATAAATCAACGATAGGAATGAGCCTTAAGCCCACGTAATTTTGCTATCAAAGATGGACACCGAACCTATGTGATCGGAGATCCCATAAATTTGGTTCAATGTTGTAGAAATGAAACTATTGAAGTAGCCAAGTGAAAAACATAAATTAGATAAGATAGATGTATCTTTCTCTCCTCATTTATATGGTGGAAAGTTCTCCACGTAACAGTATATTTTATGACGTTTAGTCCTGAATGGTTGTCAAAAGACATAATTTTGCGAGATAAGTGTTGTTAATATCTCTTAAGACGTCACCTATGTGAGGGTAGTCGTGGGATTCGGGCTGAGCCCTAATAACCTCCATAAAAATCAAGGGATGTGCATAGTCATTAAAGCGCCCACCACCATAATCCAAAGAATGACCAATCTAATGTACTTATTTTATCTATTAGTCAACAGAATATAATTCAAAACTTTTAACACGTTATATTTTTCAATAAAGATGATAAGTACTAAGTATAAGTTCAAGTTAACCATTTCACCTATACTCATTGCATTAGATATACCTGGATGAAACCAATATTTTTTTAATCTATTAGTTTATTATTATTTGATATATTTCCGCTTTTGTGGGAAATTATTGGATTTTTTACCCCTTAATAAAAAAAGCTTAAAATAAATTATATGAGCATATTTATTTTTATGATGATAATTTAAAACTTATTTTTTATTAATAATTACAAAGATGTTATTATTAGCTGATAACATTAAGATTTCATTATGAAATTAATATTTAAAAATATTTAATAATATTGATAATGTTATAATTATAAATATATGTAACTATAACTTTATTATTAAATGTAAATCTATAAATAAAATATTAATAAATATATAAAATATATCTATACATATCTTTCACTATTATAAGAAAAAAAGTTGTTTTTGGTGAAACATTCAAAAATATCAATTATGCGCTTATATTTATATTTTAATGACTTGACATATATTATAATCTATTTCAAAAAAATAAAATACAATGTTCATTCAAGTAATTATACCATTAAAAAATTAGAAGTAATGATAAAAATCCATTAAAAATCAAAAAGTTTTTAGTAGAGCTCCTACACCTACTATTGTAGGTTGTCATTAGGCATGTCAGCGGTCTATTCAAAGAAGGTTGTCATTAAGCATATCAGTGGTATTTTCGAAGAGATGACATTAAAATAATCAACTTTATTAAAGTCAAAATTAATATTTTTAGGTCAAAACTTATATTGTTTTACAAAATAAAAATTGTAATATTTATGTATATTTTTTACGGTCATTTTGAGTACTAATATGTATATGTTGCGGGCGCAGTCCACTTTGATGCGGGTGCAACCTGCCTTGATGCGGGCGTAACCCGCACCGACCCGTCGGGGGCTGACGAAGCTCGCCGTCGTCGGCCGAGTACTGTCGCGCATGGCCATAGGGGCGGAGCCCTGTGTCAACGACAAATGTCGCCGCCCACGAATAATATCGCCGGCCAGGACAAATGTCGCTCCTACGACAATTGCCGCCGCCCACGACAAATGTCACACCACCGGCGAATGTCGCACCACCGGCGAATGTCGCACCCCGACGAGTGTCGCACCCCGGCGAGTGTCGCACCCCGACGAATGTCGCATCCCGGCGAATGTCGTACCCTGCCGATTGTCGCACCCGGGCCGAATGCCCCAGGGGCCGAATGCCCCCGGGGACGAAGACCCGTGCCTGTCACTTGTATATATATTTACCTCTTCTACAGTGCGCAGTTGTCCGTCGTAGCGTGATGTTTTCTTTTTTAATTTTTTTTAAACAAAGCTTTCACTGTCGCTGCCGTCGGCCTGTCCACCCCCCACTGGCCAGTTTGTCAGACCCTGGCGAATCGGCCGAGACTCTTCCGGAGGCTAGCTGGCAGGGCCACCGGTGGCGGTGGCCCGACCCGTGGTTCGGGTCTCACGGGCAGGGCCACCACCGGCAGTGGCCCTGTCTGCTGGCTGCCGGAAGAATCCGGCGGTTCGCCGGGGTCCGGCAAACCAACCGGTGGGGGCCGGGCGGGCCGCCTGTGCTTCGCCGACGGCGGCGGACCCTTCACGGGCAGGCAGAATGCAGGCGGCGGCGACAGGATGCAGAAGAGGGCGTCGGATGCAAGCGACGGGATGAAAGGGGGACCATATAATTATACAAAAAACTTTAGACTTTAAGGCAAATTATTTATTAAAATTTTAAATTTATTTAAATATATTTAAAATTCTTTAAAATAATATATAAAAATTAGAATAATTTAAAAAATATATAATAATTTAACGAAGGCCGACAGGGGGGCGGGCGAAGCCCGCTCGAGGGCATCGAGCACGGGTGTAGCTACCGTGCACGTGCTCGATGCTCTCGGGCGAATTTCGGCCGCATCCAGGCGGGCTTCGTCCGCCTGCGCACGGGCTTCGCCCGCGCTTGATGCTCTGGGAGGCCTTCGGTCGCATAGAAGCGGGCTTTGTCCGCTTCGATGCAATCCACCAACTCGGCGTCGCACCCGCCACTCGCGGCCCCCGGAGCACTTTGGTATACGCGCTCTGGGGGGTGCGAGTGGCGGGTGCGATGCCGAGCCAGTGGATGCTGAGCTCAGTGCCCTCCGCGAGATAGGGTGGTGATCCTATCGGCTAGAACGGTGATCACACTCCTCACCGCGCTTATAAATAGGACCCTCTGTCATATCAATAAACAACCGAATGAACAGTAAGTGAGCTCGGGTGGTTGCTGCGGACAGGTTTTTGTGTTCGCGTGGTTTGAAGGAGTTGACCGGTGTTTGCTGTGCAGGTTGTGCAGACAGTACTAAAAAGCCAGAGACTTGGTTCTCACTTCGGTCAGGGATCAGTGCGGACTCTGCGATTAGCAACCGGCGGTTGACAGAAAGTCGCGACTTGCGGCCAGACGGTTTTCTTTTTTCGGCAACCTTTTTCCCAGTTCAATAAGTTGTTCGCTTCTGGAGGCTTGTTCAGTTCGGCAGCAGCAGTTCGCGACGATCTGGCGGCTAGGAGACCTCGCGGTTAGCCGGCTTGCAGTTCAGCTTTGGAATAACGGGTTGTCCGCGCTGCTAGGTTGCGGTCAAGCGACTTGGCGGCTTCAGCGTAAACTGTAGGCATCTCGGCAAAATCGGCGGTTACTCATTGAGTTCGCGTTGCTAGTTTTGTATCTTCTTATTTTTGCTTCTATCAGGTACATCAGCGAATCATGTCTCGCCATATATACCTCGTCTTGTAAAGATTGTTGATAGTACAAGATTTTCTTGCTCTTCTAGTGCATCTGGTTTATTTTGCTTTGTTTTTGATTGAAGTGTTCCTGCGTCTGATTTTTGTTTTCCGCAGTTCACAAATTTTTACAATTAATTATCAAATGCCTAAGTTTCACAAAATAAAATATTCAAAATTCATATAATGAGCTAGAACTCTAGAAGCAACAATTTATATATTTGACTTAAAATTATTGACAACCCTTGCACAATCAAAAACATAATTTTAAAGGGTAATGGAATCATAGGCTTTTTTATTATTTTGGCCACCTCGTGGAGTGTTGGAATTTATTTTATTAATTTTTTATATTTGCAGGCGTACACCTCAATCCTTCTCCATTTTATTCATGGCGGGTTGTTGAGGTCGGGCCTCTATCCTTGACCTTCTTTATGAGGGATTTTATTCATCTCCTCATATACAACCCGCCATGAATAAAATGAAGAAGGGTTGGGGTGTACGTTTGCAGACATAAAAATATTAATAAAATAAATTTAAACACGGAGGGTAAATCCTACCTGCAATCCATTCCTGGGCTTGAAAGATTTTTGATAAATTCGAAATAAGTGGAGGTCATGGGCGCATTGGGGTCATTCTTTACGAACACAACAGTAGAGACAACGCCTATGCTCCTATCAGTGGTACTCATCACTGAGATTTTAAGAGAATAAACCGTCTGCAGATCGATCTGTTTGTTGTTAGCTTCAATCACCCGACATACCGTCAACGGCGAGAAATTCGCTACACGATGGTTGTACGACATCACTGCAAATAATGCGGCTGATTGAACAGCCCGTTCCGATTTTGTCAACATCCCACGGCTGCATGGGGTGATGAAGAAGAGGAAAAAGATGGCATGAAAAAACAAGGGCTGGGCGGAGAAAGCCATGGATGGGTTGCTTGTTGGGAGAATTTACTATTGCTTGGAAAGAGGAGGGAGTGCAGATATATGGCAGCACAGAGACGGGCTATTTATAGATATTCTAGGGTTTGCTGATTCCCCCTTTTTTTTTAAATACTCAATTTTATATCTTGTTTGAAAAAAAAAATTCTATGGAGTAGCTTCCATTATAGTATTCAACGATTTTAGATGACGTCTAAATATAAAAATACTCAATGAATGTTTTGGGGAATAATACAAGAGATAGAAGTTGATAACTATACCACAGATTAATTAAACAAGGTGATTGTTAACCGCAAACCCGCTATTTGTTAGTGGCACCCCAAAATCTCATTACTCTTCACGCCTTTTCGAAATACGTCTTGTACATGCAATTTTAGAAAAAGTGCTCAACACGAAAGTTGTATATCACGACGAGATCTACAATTTTCGTGTCGAGTACTTTTCCGAAAAATGCATATACAAGGCGTACTTTGGAAATATGCTAAGATTTTATGTCTTTTAGAAATATGCTCAGATTTTCCTGAAATTGCATGTATAAGGCATATTTCGAAAAGGCGTGAAAAGTTAGCAGATTTTAGGGTGCGACTACCCAATAACGAATTGCGGTTAACAATCACCTTAAACAATACCACAACCCGAGCCAGCAATCGCACAAACGATTGTTAGTGTGCCATTTGGGAACAAGGCTTCAATTGCACCAATTAATTAAATACATGTCTTCAACTTGTTCAAATAAATAAATAAATAAATAAATAAGTATATATATATATACTATATTAAAAAGATATATGGTGGTCTGCCAATAACGTGAGTTCGAAAATAAGAAGAAAATAGGTGGCCGTCAGATTTGAGTGTTTTGATCCAGAACCGTTGGATCTGGGGCTGCAAATAACGAAATTAGTCTGCAAAAAATCCCAAAAATCATCACTGTTTCTCTCTCCTAATTCCCGATCACCTATTGTCGCCTCTTGAAATCAGCACTCCATTGACGCGAACCGGCCGGGGGTCTCCAGTCAGGCTGCGGGCGGCGGAGAAGACCGGCGATTTTTTTAAAATTTTTAAAAAAACAATAATAAATAAGGTGTATATTAAATATGTATGTTTGGTATTAAATATATGATTTAAAATATTAAAAATATATAACTATAATAGATAAAAGGTGCTTGTGCATGGGGGGGGGGGGGGGCGGAGCCCGCTGTTGCAGGTCGGGTACTATCGTGTGGGGCAGTAGGGTCAGAGGCAGGCGAAGCCCGTCGGGGGCCGGTCGAAGCCCGCCGTCGTTGGCCGGGTACTATGACGCGTAGCCATCGGGCCGGAGGCCCGTGCCTGTCCTCTCCAATAAATGTGGAGGTTCAATATAAAACTTTGCATGAAAGTAAACTATTTTTAAAGAAAACCACACACCTCACTAAGATACTTGTTTGAGCTTTTTTTTCCATCTAACTAATGGATTTGTGAATGTTTGAGCTCCTATAGATTGATAAGTTTATCAATTAAGTAAAGCGAATTTCTTGAGTATGCCTCGATTAATTTGTTTTCAAAAACTAAAGATCATTTGAGTTCACATCTTATTACTTCTTCACTCATCTTATTATTATGAATGTCTTTGCTAGGGACTAGCAAACGTTTAAGTGTGGAGGTGTGATAACTTCCCAAAAAGAAGTTATCTTGTGCTTTATTTTGATTTAATATTCATCGTATTGGGAAACAAATGAATTAAATAAGTAAAAATATGAGTAAATTCATATTTATTTTATTTGTGATTAATATGTCTAATTTTCCTTTATTTTTTTGCTAGAAATACCGAAGAAATTGATCCGGAGAAGCAAAGCTGGAATTATTTTTGGCCTGTGCAGGTTGTTGTAACAACCTGAAAAAGTTGTTGCAACAACTGCTGGATGGATTTTGAATTTTAAATTCGAATTTTACGACAAGTGAAAATTAAAAAAAAGGCAACTTTTGGTAAAGGGCTGCACGTTTTTAAGAGTATAATCTCATACCATATGGAGATATAGAGGAATCATTAGAGAAGAGAATCTTAGAGCATCATCTTGGATATTGCTTTGGAGAAGAAGAACTCGGGCAAACCGGATCTTGGAGAAAGACTGCTTGGGGCCGACTTGGAGAGCAATTTCCTGCACTATTTTGAATCCTTTCCATCATGCGCTGTAAGATCTTTCTTATTTTGTGGTGTTCTTCCGCGGTTATGAACTAAATTCTCTTAGTCTTGTATAAGGAGAGTACTTTGTGTTTATTTATGGTGTATGTCTCTTGTTGTTGAGATTTATTTGATGATTTGTCCTCTTGTGAACTTTTGAATTTATTTATGAGATTTTTGGCTTTGATCTTCATCTTGTGTTGCGTTGCGAGAATTGAGAGATGAGTGACGTAATATAAGGTTGAAAGTTATTTTATTGCACCGCAAGAATCGAGAGACGAGTGGTGTAAAACGTTTAACCAAAGATCTCCACTTTTGCGTTGTACTTCGAGATTCGAGAGAGGAGAAATGAGACCGCTCACTAGTTCACCGTAGTTTAGAGGTGAGGAAGAGATTCCCTCCTTTTGCTAGCGATCCGATTTTTATGTTAAGCAATATTCTTCATTCTTCCTAAGTTAGAAATAACTAGGAGAATTTAGGACGTTGGGATTTCTGAGATTCAAGAGATGAGAATTTCTTCTATAAAAATCGTTGCATGATAATTCATTCAAACACTCTTAACTAATATTATTTCTACGCACCATATAGATGCACATAGGAAATCTGAATACAAGACTAATTCCGTCAATTTATAAAAGTATTTTTCAAAGCTTTCAAGTAGTCTAATTAGTTTAAATCTTAATTAGAAATCATTATTAGCTTATAAAAATTATCTCTTTCGACTTATTTCACTTGGATTTAAAGAACGGGTAGAGCTAGTAATTACGAGCACTAGATTAATCACTTCCTCGTGGGAACGATCTTGATTCAACATTTTATTACTTGATCCGGCACGTGCACTTGCGTTATTTTATACATCTATTTCGAGCGTATCAGTAGCTACATACCTCTTTAATACAACAGAGTTAAATGCCCCAAGGGTTACAATATATAGTCTCTCAAAAACTCACATCAGTAACCGATGACAGTGAGGGTATCGTCGTATCAGGTCCTATCTCTCTGACCTGGCTACCCTCCTGCATCACTTGCTACCGCTGCTTTATCCACTGGGTGTCCTCTCTAAAAAGATAGTCATAAAAATCGTTAGTAATAAAGACTAAGTGACTATCTCATCCTCTTACCCCGGCGGCTCTTAGGCACCGTGCGGGAGAAAGAAAGAAGGGTAATATATATATATATATATGGGGATGTATCGTGTGCGGGCGTACGAGCAAGGGTCAAGATGGCTTTTTATCAAAAAGTGATCAACATGAAAGTTGTACTCTCGCCGCTACAGTAGCACTCTCGCCGCTACAGTAGCACTCTCGCCGCCCCAGATTTCGATCCTCAAATCGAAGGTCAAAACAACTCCAAATCAAAAGGTGTTCAACATGAACGTTGTTCGTATCGACGATATCTACAACTTTCATGTTGATTACTTTTCGATTAGAAGCCTTCTTGACACCTAAATTATCTTGTCCGTACGCCCGCACAGTAGCCTTGCCCGCATATTATATCTACCATATATATATATAAACAGTAAGTACAAACAGGTGATATATCTCTACATATCATAAGAGTAACGATAGTAGTGTATAACAAGTAATAACATAATTCTACACTAGCAATTCTTTAAAGGTAAGAGCAATCAACTACAACATATGATTTTAGAACAGAAATAGAATTTAACTTATAAAATTGCTCATATAGATTTATAAGTTAAGGATCGGTTAAACAGAAAGTAACTCATTATATAAAAGTGCCCATACAAACTTATATATATGATGAGGATCTCATGTGATACAATGCAATGCAATGATGGTTTATGATGCACCCATGCAACTCACGCACTCTATTTTGCTATGTCGACATAGTCCTTTAGTTCTCACTTTTCAGGCAGATAGCTTATCTCTCAGGCATCATCCGTCGTGGCCAAACGGTGACAGTAGAGCGGGCGTCTCCACTACTAGGCGGGTATCCACACTACCTGACCTAGGTCTCCCTACGCCTCAATGCTAATAAAACAACAGCGGAGCCTCTGCATACTACAACTCAGAAGAGGTCTTGGGTAGATGTGCACCAAGAGCCCAGTCCAACTGGCCTATTATCGTGGCACAGAAGGAGCCTCTGGGGGCATATCACCAAAGGAACAAGCCCAACCGTCCACTAGCACAGAAGGAGCCTCATGAATGAGTACCGAGGACCAAGCCCAACCACCAAAAGTCTATCTGTCAACTCCTGTCAGTGTGATGACTAGCGAGCTCGTAGACCTGTCACATTATCCTTAACCCAGGATTATGACACCGCGTATCAACACACACCACTGCAATTAAACTAAGCCATGTCCTCAAACATCCAATGGCTCCAACCGAGTCCCTTCTTATCATACCAATATCGTGCTCAAAAGCACGCAAGGGCTCCACACTGAGTCCCTTATCATCATATCAATCACGTGCTCAACAACACGCAAGGATTCTACACCGAGTCCCTTATCATCATACCAATCCCATCATATCTTCATTGCCTGAGATAAGTGACTAACACACCACATGGCCATGAGCGTTTTCTCATCTAGCTCTTTTCTATATTTCAGCATGCACATGTATATCAAATCATTCATCTTTCCCCAGACTTTATATCATTAAACATTCAACATGATATTTATGCTTCTGCATGATCAATATAATTTTATAAGGAATACATCACATGTTCTTCCAATGGTTGTAAATCACCGTATAGCTATAGATTACACATTCAAGCATCATGCATCACAAACTCTTCCAAATCTTATAACATTTATCGCATTGCTATTAAGTGCATTTTTGCCGGATTTCATGAATAAATCATTTGTACAACCAAGGTCCTTCCAAAACCATTAGCTTACCATGGTTACATTAAATTCACCCAATCTAAAATATCATTTGACTATGATCTTCCTACTGAACCCAACAATCTGGATGCACGGCTAACACATAACTTACTTAGACAGAAAGTCTATTCCGGCCTTATGTTAGTTTAACACGGTAACTTTTGTTGCATTTTGCGGGAGCCATAGTGCTCCCTAAAAAATGTGTAACCATCCGTTGGAAAGGTCTTTACAAGGGCTACAACTTTTGTGTTCAGCCCAAGACCAAAAAGTACTCGGGTCATGGCTTAAATCGATCATGAAGCCTGCTGCGTACATAAATCAGATTTCTGCACGCATTTTAAAGTCGAATGAACGGCATCGATTCGTCTTCTTCCTCTAGCCATTCGTACAAAGATATATTCAGCTTCTCCTTCTCCCTTATTCACCCTCAATAGACTACCATTCTTCACGAAACCAAGTCCATCGTCTTCATAATGAAGAGAGGAAAGGTTGAAGACAACAAAACCCTAGGACAAGGTCCTAACGTGGTCTTTCCTAGGAGATCTACATTACGCACAAAAGTCAAGCTCTCTTGAGCCGACATCTCTCCTATTTCATAACTAAAGATCTAGCACTAAGGGAGAGGGTAGAAAGCTCACTTGATTTCCGGCCATGGATCACGTTCTTCTTCTTGGCGGCATAACGATGTCCGATCCTAATCACTCTCCTGGAGACAAGGAAGGCACCTCTAAGAAAGTCTGGCACCGACCATCTTACGTCGTCCTTCCCAGAAGTCCACCACCGGCAACCTCTCTATTCTCATCGAGCTTAGCAAAGACTCGGCAAGAAGAGCGAAGACGGTTAGGGTTTTCGAGTATTCCCTTTTATAAGTAAATATTAAGGTTAAGGTTACTTCATCACGTGTCATGCTGTCATTGGACCACCCATTATTACATAAAATAAGTCTTGCTGAAAAGAGTGGTCATAAATAGTCTCTCAGCACAGATCCCAAACCCGGTTCAGCCTATAAGTATAAATCAGCAAACACAGCCTGACCAAAAATCTTCTAAGTCCAATTTGTCGTATGCGTCGAGTATCACTAGACGCCCGTCGAATTCAGTCGACACACTCGATGCTTGTCGAGAGTCCAGTATTCTTCTAAGTCAAATTCGTCGTATGCGTCGAGTATCACTCGACGCTTGTCGAATCCAGTCGACGAACTGGACTCTTGTCGAGAAGCGTCGTGACCACTCGACGCCTACTACCAGTCGACGCACTCGATGCTTGTCGAAAAGCGTCGTGACCACTCGACGCCTGCTACCAGTGTACCCCGAGCCTGAGTCAACTCTCTTGACTCAAAAATGCGTGCGAGGGGTCTAACACGAATTGAGACGTTACACATTCTCTCCCTCAACCATACGATCTCCATGAGAGTCACCTCCGCGGAAGCCAACCTCCAGTAAAGAGCTCCGATCTTAGAATCAACAACACCCAACTTGGCCCGAAGAGACTTAACCACAGACTGAGAAGTGGATAACTGAGACTCGACACTGACCAACCAAGAAGTAACCTCCTTCTTTTTCCTCCGGGCCTCTGTTAGTGACTCCTAAGAAGCATCCATCTTCGCCCGCAGAGAAAAAATCATCCTTCGTGGACAAGTAGGTGACATTCCACGAGAGCGTGATATCAGAACCCTATCAAACTGCAAGCGCAGAACACAAACTGTTGTCATGAACAACACAAAGAAAAAGACGGAAAATAATGGGGGCAACCAACGTACCTTTCGAAAAAGCGTCTGGCAAGCGGTGCACTCTCACTCTTTCCCCCTCTCCGTCTCTAATGGTGGCTCCGGGACCGCTCGAGAAGCCAGCACGGTCGTCGGAACCTCTGATGCCACCTCAGTCTCCAATGGTGGCATATCGACCATCAGGCAATCCGGGCAGTCATCGGGAACATTGATAATGATCTCGGGGCCAGCCAAAGGCAATAAGCCATTCGCCACTACTGCGATAAATCTAGCTTCCTCTTCTTGCTTCGTCCCAGGGGTGCGGCACATATCTGCTCTATGTCCGTCGACAGGCCCGCCAGAGCAAGCCGCTTCTCGACAACGAACGTGCTGATCTTTAAAAGTACCACATCAAGCACACACGGATCCTGGAAACTAAATAATGGAGTAAAAGCATTCTCCTCCCCCTTCAAGCGGTGGGAGCGGTCGCGAGGGTCGTTCCAGACCACAGACAGCTCCCATTGGTTCCTAAAGAACCCATACAACGTCCCACTATGACAATGATCAGTCTTGTTCTCAAACGACAACCACCTTTTGTTGCTCCGAACTTCGACACAGTCGCCTGGGCAAGGGTGGACCTCGCACAACTCGCAAAAAAGGAGGACCGACATCCGAGAACCGTGCTCCTAAGCAAAGCAGCCCCATGATCCTCGTCATCCCCACGAGGTAAAATTGCTTCACAGGAACACCACAAAATTGGAGAATGGCGATTGCCTCCTCCCCAGGAGGGATCCCGAAGCCCGCCTTCAAGCACCCTTCCGTAATCGCGAAATAGCCCGTAGGAGGGCGCTGAACGCGCTCTAGTGGAGAGGGGACAACAAACTTCACGTCTGTTGGGTATTGTATCCACAATTACCTGGATTTGAGGAAACCACCTGTCTAGCTAGGATGAATTCACAATGTATTTGATGAAATATTTCAAGTTGTGCTTGCAGTTATTCCACGCTAAGTACACACCAATGTCAGGGTGCAGTGGGTCAATATACACGGGTCTGCGCGACGTAATCCCTCGTTGAGCAGATCAATGTGTTGGCATACGTGTACTCTCTCTATTGGGGTGTACTTAATTTCAAGTACAGGGCTATGATAAAGCAAGAGCAGACAAGGAGCAAGGATGGGCGAAAGACCAGCTCACGGGTGGAAAGACGAGAAATCGTCTAAGTATAAATCGTCGAGAATCACTAAGTGATTCTCGCCGATTCGTCGAGAATCATTAGTGATTCTCGACGAGTCGACGAGAATCACTAGATGATTCTCGCCAGGTTGGGCCGGCTGTCTCGACGCAGTCAGAAAATCCTCTAAGGCAGAATCGTCGAGAATCACTAAGTGATTCTCGCCGATTCGTCGAGAATGACTTTGCATTCTCGACGATTCGGCGAGAATCAAATGTGATTCCCGCCGATTCTCCCCGGCCTCTATAACCTGTGCAGCCAGAATTCGCCAAGTAGAATTCGGCGAGAATCGTAAGTGATTCTCGCCGATTCGTCGAGAATCACCTACGATTCTCGCCGAATTTGACTTGGGCAAATTTTCGACATTTCCTGGACCGGTCCAGGTTTCCAGCGGTATTTCGAACCGGACTTAGGTCTTATTGCTGGTGGGGCCCACAACGGTCATCTTTATGACCTAATGTATAAATATACAGGTATTGGTGAACAGTAAATGAAATAGACACGCGAATTCAAAAAGAAGAGCCGCCGTCGAGCCCTAGCTCCGCCGATCGTCTCTGCCGCCGCTCGGGCAGTAGTCACCATAGCCGATATCGATCTCCTCCAGATCCACGGTGATAGAAGCCAAGTCTTGCACAGCGTCTCATGCGTCTAACCAGAGATCTTTTGTCTCTTGATTTGAGATAGGGAAATCCATCCCCGTCCGAATCGATCGAGATGATCGATCCTAGTGTGACCGTTGGAAGACCTTGCCGACTTCGCTAAGAAGATTGAATCTCCAGTGCATTGCCGCTGTTTTCAGTTGCCGCCGCCAACACCGAGAGCCTTGCCGCCGCCCTTTGCCGCCGCCGGTCTCGGGGAGATTTTCTCCAAGAAAAGATCAAGGGTTGTGGACTTTTCGTTGCCTACAAGAACAAGTAGTCTAACGAAAAGGGACACCTAGATCTTCAAGATTGTTTGTATTTCTTATACACTCCAATTTCTTTTTCATTGTAAAGGAACATTTGGTTCCTAGTTGTAGGGTTGGGTGCAACCCGTGTTGTGGGAGTGTTGACTCCTACGTATGGAAGGGTTCCTTCTGATAGTGCAAGGATTAGATTTCAATCCTGTTGGTGAAGTGACCGAGTCATCCCGGGTTGGGAGATAGGTCGAAGGGGGAAAGTGGACGTACCTAAATCGGGAAACACTATAAATTACCTGTGTTATTTTCTGTGCTGTGTTGTTTTGTTTTCTTGTGCAGGTACAATTTTAATTCCGCAAATACGTTAAAAGTCACCTATCCTCCCCCCATAGGTGAAGGTAGTTGACACTAGGTGAACTTTCAAGTGGTATTAGAGGGAGGTTGCTCATCAAAAAGGTTAATACCTTGAGTAGAATCCTGCCACCAGTGTCAACAAGAAGATCAGACTCAAGCATGGAGTTGGATTATGATGTCCCTCCTCTAAGACTCCCCTCATGTACAAAGGAGTACTATCCTGTATGGAAGATAAGAGTACTATTTCATCTGGAGGCCATCGACCCTCGAGCATCACTCATTCTGGAAGAGGGTCCCTTCATTCCCATGAAGGCTTCCAGCTCAGGGAAAGTTCTCCAAAACCCCAAGTGTCCCAAAGAGATGTCGGAGACAGAGCTCTCACTGTTCAACCTGGACCAGGTGATTCGTCAGATCATCAATGATGTCTGGTCTGGACCATCTCGCTCTAGAGTGGACAAGTGTAGGACAGCTAAGCCCATGCGGCAAACCATCTCAGACCTCATGGAGGGATCAGAGAAAACTAGGACCAGTCGTCAACAAGAGGATGAAGCCTATGTAGGGGTCCTCATTTCTGAAGATGAAGGGCATGATCAATCTGTCAGTATCAGGGCTCCTGTGTCCTTGTCAGAGACTGAAGAAGAAATTGAGGAAAGCAGTTCTGATGAAGCTGACTCAACAGTCTCTGCCGATATTAACGGTAACCCTACACAACAAAGCCAGGAGCAGGTAACTTCTTCCTCATGTCCCTCTCCTCTTGAAGTTCCTGAAGATTGGAACAATTCAGAGGGTAGTCCTTCCAAAAATGCAAGGGATATGGATAGCCTCAATCAAAAGATTGAAAATCCTGATTCCCTTGTGTGTTCCCTTTAGAAGAGCAACTTACTTGTGGAGGAGCAAGCTAAGGAGATTGCTCAGCTGAAAATCTTATTGGTTCTCCAATTGGCATCCAATAAGGTTAAGGACTCTAAAATCTCAGATCTAGAGAGTAGTCTAGAGAATGAGAAGATGATAGTATCCAACTTTTCCAAGGTCGATGCTATCAAAAGAAAGAAAGAAAATGGGTGGAGCTCCCGAATTATCAATTCATGGAGAAATGGGGAAACGGTATTTAGACCCCCCACTCCAGGAAGGAAAGACACTCATCATGCTTTCAGGTATGACCACAGAAACAACGTTGGTCACTGCAAGAATGATCAGCCCTCAGGTGGAAATACCCACAGTGCCAGAACTGTCATGGCTACCCATGAGAGAATTCCCAAGGCTCATTCTGAACCCTTTGTATTCTCAGCCTCAGCCCCAACTCATCATGAATATGCAGGAACCAGCTCTCAATGCAGTACTTTCCACCCTAGGACACAAGAAAGGGGGGACATGAAACATGTGGTAAGTACCCATGGGGCCTCTGGAAGTGTGCTGACTGAAAGGAAGGCACCACCTCTCAGGCCTCATGACACTCACCACATGCTCTCTATCCACCCTCCCACGTATCACGGTGGAAAAGGCAAATTTGTGAGCAGAACCTGCCCTGTCCCATTTAGACCCAAGATTCCGACTACCTCAGTCAGTAGATCAAGTCAAAAACGGTGATACAACATTTATGAGTATTGGTGTTGTGGCAAAGTGGGTCATTTTGCCATAGATTGTTGGCACAACTCTTCTGTATCAAAGGCAAGGGGATTTCCACATCCTCGAGGCAATGTTAGTCCTCCTACCAGGATTCCTGAGGGGAGGCATTCCAATTATTATGCTGACAGAAACCTAGGACCCAATACTTATTGGGTTCCTAAGGCAAGATAACTCTTTCCTACAGGGTGGTCTGGATTCCCGCAATCCTGATGGGAACCGGACAGGAGATGCTCCAAGAATGATGTGGAAAAAGTGTCGAGAATGGGAGCAGTGCCATCATTACAGGCACATGCATACTGACCTCCTGATATACTCTGTGCTGATAATGTGAATGTTACATCTTGTTATCATAGGTAATCGCAATCAGCTTCAATATATGAGCCATAGTGCATCGATTTTTACATATATGTATATGTATGTCTACATGTCCACACTAAGTAATGAATTCACTTCTTTTAAAATTAGATGGTCATATAGAAAAATTATTCACGTATGCTCAGTCACTTAGGGAAGGAGTATAAGTGTAAGATAACCTTCAATTACATTAGCAGTGATTAGTTTGAGATTTTCAGCCTTAAGTCCGCCCTCGAAAATTTTGAACCCCTTGGTTGGATTAAGAAACAATTATGCCTATTAAGACCTTCCTACCCTTGACAACGACATAAATTTGGAATCTCAGCGATTTCCCTCAAACTAAATTCCACCATGGTATCATCGAACAAAATTCACCCGTGTGAACCAACATTAGCACGAAAGCATCACCAAATCGTCGAACCAAATTCCTCCATTCCCGACGATCAATATTAAACTGTTGCAGTTTCCGTCGAACAAAGCCTTCGGACATAAATATATATATAAACCCACTTATAACATGGAACCTAAATCCCGCCGACCCAACTTAAATCCCGCCGACCCTTCAACTTCCAGCGATTCGTCGAGACCGTGTCCAAGCTCCGCAGGAAACCCTTCCTCCCAGTGGGTTCCTCCATTGGCAGTTCGCGGTGACCTAACGACACCTCCTGAAGCCTTCCTCTCGCAACCAGGCATTCGTCCAAGCATCACCTCGGATCGGCTCGCCGTTTCTCCGGTAAAGCAGCCGGAACCTTCACTGCCTCTCCGCACTAGGTAATCTCCATCTTGTCCCTTACCGAGACTTGAGCGTAGTATAGATTTTGTTCTCACTCTCTTGGTTTCGGAGATCCTTAGACTTGGAAATTGGTATTCCCTTTCTTTCTAGTGTGTTATGGCCCCACGGACTTCTGCAGGCCTGATCATTGGATGCGAGCTCATGAGAACTGGATTCTCCCAGGCCTCGGACGAGTTCCGGAACATAATCATAATGCTCGAGGAAGCGGGACTGACGTTCGTGCTGGAGCACCCGTGCAAGATCTTGGATAAGGAAGTATTGGAGTTCTTTGCTACTGCCAAGCTCCGTCACGAAGACACCTCCATCAAGAGCAAGGTTGCTGGGAAGAAGATCAAGTTATCTGTCAGGAAACTGACCCAATGCCTGCGGCTATCCAGTTGTGAGGAAGAAGATTACCTGGAGGAAGAGGATAGAGCAAGGACCCTATCCTTCTGTGGACTGGCTAGGGGGACCAGGTCAATCAAAAGGAAAGACATGAACGAGGAGGGAAAATTGCTGTCTGACATCGTTGGGAAGGCTCTAATCTGCAAACCCGGATCCCACGACCATATTTCAGGGGAAATGTTCAAGACTCTGGTGGCAATCGTCTGCCGAAAGCGGTTCAATTGGGGAGCCATGCTCTTTGAAAGAATTAAAGACACACTCCGAACCCCCAGCTTTGGCAGAATCATCAGCCTCTATCTGAATCAGCTGGACGGAGACACATTCGACTTGAGCAAAGGAGTGCCTTTGCACTATTTGAAAAGGATGGACGTAAGCATATTCGACCGGTGGGAGCGTCGAATAGGGCAGGTTGCCAGGGAAATAGACCAAGAGGAAGCATCTACGGCCAAGGACACCAGTGCTCCTGCACATTCTATGGCAGCACCCAGTGAAGTTCCTGACGCACTGATTGCAGGAACTGAGGGGGAGCTTGTACACTCTTCTGCAAACATCATCTCTGATATTTCTCAGATAGCTAAAGATGCTGTGGAGACTTTGCAAGAAGATCGTGAGGAGGAGGTAGCAGATGAAGTGGCAGATGTGGAGGAGGAAGAGGAAGGTGAGGAAGATATGAATTACCTGGGAGATGAGGTGGCTGATGAGGAG
Source organism: Platanthera zijinensis (assembly GCA_039513925.1). Taxonomy (NCBI): domain Eukaryota; kingdom Viridiplantae; phylum Streptophyta; class Magnoliopsida; order Asparagales; family Orchidaceae; genus Platanthera; species Platanthera zijinensis. Next base: position 204,285,640 of record CM077083.1, read on the forward strand.
GAGGACGAAGAAGTAGAGGAAGATATGCACAACTCTGCAGATAAGCCTGAGCACTTGGAGACTGAGATGGAGGAAGAAGTAATTGAGAGGCAGAAAGTGGTGGATCCTCGGGAGGATGCTGCTGTTTCATCTGAGGAACAAGCTCCTGAGAGGTCGGATGCAGGAATGTAGGGGGAGCCCTCTCAGCAACCCTCTGTCCCCCCTGTGGACTCTATTCTACTATCCAGCTCTCCCAGTACTTCTACTGGGGAGCTTGACCAGGGTCTGCCTGCAGCTCCTCCACTTCAAGCAAACCTAGCAAATCACACTGTTAATTTTGTCCAAGGGATGCTGGATGAGCTAAAGGATACGTTTGAGAAATCCCTCAATAAAGTGCTAAAGAGACTGAAGGACTCTGAGGATCTCATGCTCAAGAATGTGGTTCAGATCAACCATAAACTAGATGTGATGGAGAAGAAATTTGATGAAAAATATACAGAGGCAGGCACAGCCGTATCTCTTCTCATGAAAGGACTAAAGAAGAATACTGACGACCTGGGAGTAGTCAATAAAAATGCACATGTTGTGGAAGATAGCATACAGAAATTCGATGCCAACATGGTGCTTCTAAATGCAAATCAAAAAGGCCTGCTGACTGAGTTCTCAAACTCTCTGAAGCACATAGATGAGTCCCTGCACTCCTGTGCAAACTCCATTGCAGTCGAAGCCAAAAAGGGGGAGGAAGAATATACTGCTAAAATGACCGGGCTTCAGCAAATCATCATCGATAATTTCGACCAGTCTAATGTCTATGTTTATGACAGTTGCCGGTGGTTGCTCAAACAAGTATTAGGCACCGATATCCCTGAAAATCCTGAGGGTAATCCTGCTCCTGAGACTCCTGAGAATAATACTGTAAATGATGAGGAAGCAAGTGCAGAAGGAGTTCCTCTAAGTGAAGCTGATACTCAAGGGGCTACTAGGGACAGTTCCAAAGCCAAATTGATGGCCATGTTTGACAAAGAAGCCCTAGCAAAAGCCAAGAACAAGAGAAAACTTCAAGAAGGGACATCTAGGGAAATGCAAGCTGAAAAGAAGATCAGATTGACGGAGGATGATGTGAGGAACGAAAAATGGAGTCCTGTATCAAAGAGTATTATCTTGGACACATTTCTGTTACAGCAGAGGGGGCAAATAAATCAAAGTGATGTATATAACCAGTACGAATGGGAGCGGCACAAAGAATTTGAAGCCAAACGTAACATATTCTTCAGGAACAACACCGTGGCAGATAAAGCACCTCCTCCCAGATATCATCCAAAGCCTAAGGAATATTTCGAAAGGCAAAGCAAGAAATTCCTAGCTCAGAAGCTTAAGGATAGTCTTGCTAAGAAGAAATAGGCTTAGGATCTTTTCCGCCTCTTATTGCATATCAATTTTCTCACATTATCATATGAACAAGCCTTGTGGATCTATATATATTTATATGATTTCATGTTTAACTCAAGTATTGTTCTGCTTGCTTTTGTTTTCGTATGTCTTATTTATTCTCTGGATGGTGGTATTCATCTTAGCTAGTAGGATTTTGGCTTCGTCAAATAGGGGGAGATTGTTGGGTATTGTATCCACAATTACCTGGATTTGAGGAAGCCACCTGTCTAGCTAGGATGAATTCACAATGTATTTGATGAAATATTTCAAGTTGTGCTTGCAGTTATTCCACGCTAAGTACACACCAATGTCAGGGTGCAGTGGGTCAATATACACGGGTCTGCGCGACGTAATCCCTCGTTGAGCAGATCAGTGTGTTGGCCTACGTGTACTCTCTCTATTGGGGTGTACTTAATTTAAAGTACAGGGCTATGATAAAGCAAGAGCAGACAAGGAGCAAGGATGGGCCAAAGACCAGCTCACGGGTGGAAAGACGAGAAATCGTCTAAGTATAAATTGTCGAGAATCACTAAGTGATTCTCGCCGATTCGTCGAGAATCACTAGTGATTCTCGACGAGTCGACGAGAATCACTAGATGATTCTCGCCAGGTTGGGCCGGCTGTCTCGACGCAGTCAGAAAATCCTCTAAGGCAGAATCGTCGAGAATCACTAAGTGATTCTCGCCGATTCGTCGAGAATGACTTTGCATTCTCGACGATTCGGCGAGAATCAAATGTGATTCCCGCCGATTCTCCCCGGCCTCTATAACCTGTGCAGCCAGAATTCGCCAAGTAGAATTCGGCGAGAATTGTAAGTGATTCTCGCTGATTCGTCGAGAATCACCTACGATTCTCGCCGAATTTGACTTGGGCAAATTTCCGACATTTCCTGGACCGGTCCAGGTTTCCAGCGGTATTTCGAACCGGACTTAGGTCTTATTGCTGGTGGGGCCCACAACGGTCATCTTTATGACCTAATGTATTAATATACAGGTATTGGTGAACAGTAAATGAAATAGACACGCGAATTCAAAAAGGAGAGCCGCCGTCGAGCCCTAGCTCCACCGATCGTCTCTGCCGCCGCTCGGGCAGTAGTCACCGTAGCCGATATCGATCTCCTCTAGATCCACGGTGATAGAAGCCAAGTCTTGCACAACGTCTCACGCGTCTAACCAGAGATCTTTTGTCTCTTGATTTGAGATAGGGAAATCCATCCCCGTCTGAATCGATCGAGACGATCGATCCTAGTGTGACCGTTGGAAGACCTTGCCGACTTCGCTAAGAAGATTGAATCTCCAGTGCATCGCCGCTGTTTTCAGTTGCCGCCGCCAACACCGAGAGCCTTGCCGCCGCCCTTTGCCGCCGCCGGTCTCGGGGAGATTTTCTCCAAGAAAAGATCAAGGGTTGTGGACTTTTCGTTGCCTACAAGAACAAGTAGTCTAACGAAAAGGGACACCTAGATCTTCAAGATTGTTTGTATTTCTTATACACTCCAATTTCTTTTTCGTTGTAAAGGAACATTTGGTTCCTAGTTGTAGGGTTGGGTGCAACCCGTGTTGTGGGAGTGTTGACTCCTACGTGTGGAAGGGTTCCTTCCGATAGTGCAAGGATTGGATTTCAATCCTGTTGGTGAAGTGACCGAGTTGTCCCGGGTTGGGAGATAGGTCGAAGGGGGAAAGTGGACGTACCCAAATCGGGGAACCACTATAAATTACCTGTGTTATTTTCTGTGCTGTGTTGTTTTGTTTTCTTGTGCAGGTACAATTTTAATTCCGCAAATACGTTAAAAGTCACCTATCCCCCCCCCCATAGGTGAAGGTAGTTGACACTAGGTGAACTTTCAACGTCCTCCAAAATTGCCAACGCTCTTACTCCAACTGCTCACGCAGGCAAAGTTCAAAGTTGACAGAAGACACAATGACTGTCGCGGAACGGCTCTCTTCTACACCTGCAAGGAAAAATGGGTGTCAATAACAGAGAAAGCCAAGAAAAGTTGATCAACACATGCGAAGAGCATCGCGAGCATAAGAACGACCCCCGGGCATGAACTCAAGCAACCTTGCACCCCCGCTTGGGGCATCCCACACGCGTGACAACACTCGCACGCGGGACGCCCTGCACCTGCGCACCAGCGCGGGTCGTCCCGTGGATGCTCGGGCAACCCCGCTCCCGCGCACTTATGCAGGTCGCCCTGCGCGCGATTGCGCCCCCGCGCAGGTTGCCCGCGCACGTGGCTGCAATCACGCGTGGGCCGCCCCGCACTCGCGCACAGGCGCTGTACGTCCCGCCCGCGAGCCGGCCGCCACGCTCCCATACGCTCGCGGGGGAATCCGTATCCACGCGGCGTAGCATGTGCGCGGGCGTCCCTTTACGCATCGGCCGCCTCTGTCATTCTCCTCTCCAGTACCTCTCCTGATGGTGCGCTGTCCCGCTTGCTCTGCTCCTCGTTGCCAAATGGTGAAAAACACTAACCTTCTTTGAAGGAGACATGACGACCATTGAAATTCGCTAACTCTAAGGCAAAATCCGAAACTCCAAAATCCATACTACAACATGGGAAAAGAACTAAGTGACCATCTACAATTTATAGTCTTTAGAGCAAGACTCGTAATGGAAGGCGTCCAGATTTGCAGGATATTTTTTGCCAAATTTTTCTGTCTTGAAACAGGCAGCGAATAAGTCTAAATCCTTGACCAATATCTCGCAGAATATGTCAGGTAATCCTCTAACTACTGGAGCATCCCGGGGGATTCTAGAAATTTTAGTGCGCATCGCTTCGTTGATCATGACGCGAAAATTTGGGGGCATTTTATAGGGGAGCATGACATTTCTGAGCCGATCCGATCCAAGGGCAAAAGGGGCCAACGGGATCGATGGCATGCCGAGAATTGTAAGCACCAGAGGAGACAGGGAAGGCACGTCATCCCGCGCCTAAGCGTGCGTGGCCGTGCCCCGCACGGGCGGCGTGCGCGTGACCTACACGTATATGGCCTACGCGCGCAACAGGGCCACGCACGCGACAAACCTTTGCGGCCGCCGGGCTGCGCACCCGCGGGGACTCCAGGCCGCACGCCTGCATGGCTGCGCGCTACGCGGGCGCCGCACCTGCGTGTTGCCGATTGCCCGCGCGCCGTCGGCGACCTCGCCGCCACCGGCAGCCTGTGTCGCCACTGGCAAGCCCCGACCACCCCTTTTGCCGCTTGCCACCTCCGGTCGCCCTGCCCGGGCCTCCGGGGGACACTCTTGCTACTTCAACAAAAATGGTGATCCGCGTGATCGAAACAGAGTGACGACATTCACTAGCACAAATTACTTCCCGGTGAAATTATTAACGCGCCCCTCCAAAAAACTATAAATAGGTCTCTGGCCCTTCATTTCAAGCCAAACAACTCGAGAGGCAAGAGAAAGAGAGCTCTGAGATTTTCAACCGAGATCGTGATCTTAGGTCGGTCCTTCGCTCAGGAACTCGCTCCGCTCTTTTCCTTGCGCTACGGATCCCTTACGCTTCAAGTGACGTGAATCTCCTATGCGAGAGTGCTCCTATCTAGGCTCCGCGTCAACGAGAGCGCAATTGTCAGAAGCTCTGTGAACTTAAAATATTTTCCAGCCGGAATGCTCCCACCAAGGTTCCGTCAGCTCAGTGTCGTATCAAGCCATGAGCGCTTCCATCGAGTCTCTGAAGGCTTAGTTGATTTTCTTCATTTACCATACTTGTAACGGAGTAGCAGTCTGTCGCCCTCTGAGATCAAACCAATCTTTATAATACTCCAAGAAGCTAGTTGATTTTGGCTCGACAAAGTTCCAGACACGTGGTTTTTCACCATTTCCGGGTTTTACGCGTCAAAAACGTCTCTTGTCCATTGCTGCGATTTTCTTTAACTGATTGCGCGTTCGGCTTGACTCCGAGCTAAGGCGGTCCGATTCTCCAGACCGGGGAAAAAGCCGGGTAACCCACAACAAAAATCATAAATAAAACATTAATTTACACCATTGTAATTTATTTATTCTAATGTTTGTGATTCATATCGTTAACCTGAGTGTATTTTATTACTTTAATAGATTACTTCAAAATTATTTTTTTTCATTTACTTATTAACAACTTTTTTTAAAAAAATTATTTATTAAAAAACTAATGCCAAAGTTAAAAATAAAATGAGTTTCATCATCAAAATTACTTAAGTCTAGAAAATGGAAACTTTAGATTTTTAAAGCGTGGGGTACTTATCAAAGTTTTATTCTCAAACTAAAAATAAAATTAGAAGTTCCTGATGTTGTTTATCTTGAAAATAAAAATAAAAGATCATATATTAACTTTCAATTATAATCATATTTCACATTGACTTAAAGGCAAATTATTTAATAAAATTTTAAATTTATTTAAATATATTTAAAATTCTTTAAAATAATATATAAAAATTAGAATAATTTAAAAAATATATAATAATTTAACGAAGGCCGACAGGGGGGCGGGCGAAGCCCGCTCGAGGGCATCGAGCACGGGTGTAGCTACCGTGCACGTGCTCGATGCTCTCGGGCGAATTTCGGCCGCATCCAGGCGGGCTTCGTCCGCCTGCGCACGGGCTTCGCTCGCGTTTGATGCTCTGGGAGGCCTTCGGTCGCGTAGAAGCGGACTTTGTCCGCTTCGATGCAATCCACCAACTCAGCGTCGCACCCGCCACTCGCGGCCCGCGGAGCACTTTGGTATACGCGCTCTGGGGGTGCGAGTGGCGGGTGCGATGCCGAGCCAGTGGATGCTGAGCTCAGTGCCCTCCGCGAGATAGGGTGGTGATCCTATCGGCTAGAGCGGTGATCACACTCCTCTCCGCGCTTATAAATAGGACCCTCTGTCATATCAATAAACAACCGAATGAACAGTAAGTGAGCTCGGGTGGTTGCTGCGGACAGGTTTTTGTGTTCGCGTGGTTTGAAGGAGTTGACCGGTGTTTGCTGTGCAGGTTGTGCAGACAGCACTGAGAAGCCAGAGACATGGTTCTGACTTCGGTCAGGGATCAATGCGGACTCTGCGATTAGCAACCGGCGGTTGACAGCAGGTCGCGACTTGCGGCCAGACGGTCTTCTTTTTTCGGCAACCTTTTTCCCAGTTCAATAAGTTGTTCGCTTTTGGAGGCTTGTTCAGTTCGGCAGCAGCAGTTCGCGACGATCTGGCGGCTAGGAGACCTCGCAGTTAGGCGGCTTGCAGTTCAGCTTTGGAATAACGGGTTGTCCGCGCTGCTAGGTTGCGGTCAAGCGACTTGGCGGCTTCAGCGGACACTGTAGGCATCTCGGCAAAATCGGTGGTTACTCATTGAGTTCGCGTGGCTAGTTTTGTATCTTCTTATTTTTGCTTCCATCAGGTATATCAGCGAATCATGTCTCGCCATATATACCTTGTCTTGTAAAGATTGTTGATAGTACAAGATTTTCTTGCTCTTCTAGTGCATCTGGTTTACTTTGCTTTGTTTTTGATTGGAATGTTCCTGCGTCTTATTTTTCGTTTTCCGCAGTTCAAAATTTTTTACAATTAATTATCAAATGCCTAAGTTTCACAAAATAAAATATTCAAAATTCATATAATGTGCTAGAACTCGAGAAGCAGCAATTTATATATTTGACTTAAAATTATTGACAACCCTTGCCCAATCAAAACACAAAGAACATAATTTTAAAGGATAATGGAATCATATGCTTCCTTATTATTTTGGCCACCTCGTTGAGTGTTGGAATTTATTTTATTAATTTTTTATATTTGCAGGCGTACACCTCAATCCTTCTCCATTTTATTCATGGCAGGTTGTTGAGGTCGGGCCTCTATCCCTTGACCTCCTTTATAAGAAATTTTATTCATCTCCTCATACCCAACTACACTGCAGTGCAGTTGGATATGAGGAGATGAATAAAATCCCTCATAAAGGAGGTCATGGGATAGATGCCCGACCTCAACAATTCGCCATGAATAAAATGAAGAAGGGTTGAGGTGTACGTCTGCAGACATAAAAATATTAATAAAATAAATTTCAACACGGAGGGTAGATCCTACTTGCAATCCGTTCCTGGGCTTGAAAGATTTTTGATAAATTCGAAATAAGTGGAGGTCATGGGCGCATTGGGGTCATTCTTTACGAACACAACAGTAGAGGCAACGCCTGTGATGCTCTTATCAGTGATACTAATCACTGCGATTTTAAGAGAATAAACCGTCTGCAGATCGATCTGTTTGTTGTTAGCTTCAATCACCCGACATACCGTCAGCGGCGAGAAATTCGCTACACGATAGTTGTACGCCATCACTGCAAATAATGCGGCTGATTGAACAGCCCGTTCTGACTTTGTCAACATCCCACGGCTGCATGCGGAGATGAAGAAGAGGAAAAAGATGGCATGAAAAAACAAGGGCTGGGCGGAGAAAGTCATGGATGGGTTGCTTGTTGGGAGAATTTACTATTGCTTGGAAAGAGGAGGGAGTGCGGATATATGGCAGCACAGAGACGGGCTATTTATAGATATTCTAGGGTTTGCTGATTCCCCCCCTTTTTTTTTTAAAATACTCAATTTTATATCTTTTTTGAAAAAAAAAACTCTATGGAGTAGCTTCCATTATAGTATTCAACGATTTTAGATGACGTCTAAATGTAAAAATACTCAATGAAAGTTTTGGGGAATAATACAAGAGAGAGAAGTTGATAACAATGGCTTTTCCAAGATTAATTAAACAATACCACAGCCCTAGCTAGCAATCGCACAAACGATTGTTAGTGTGCCATTTGGGAACAAGACTTCAATTGCACCAATTAATTAAATACATGTTTTCAACTTGTTTAAATATATATATATATACAATAGGTATATCTCAAAGCACATCATGAAACTCATCTGCACCGTCCGATCCCAAGGAAATTAAATTTGACCGTTGGATTCATAAAGGGCGGCCTGCAATTAAAAAAAATCCCAAAAAAGTTACTGTTCATCCATGGAAAAATCCCGATACCGCCCGTTTCCGCCTTCACGCTTCCCCGCCTTCCTCTGCCGCCACTCCGGTGAACCTGCCGGGGGGGGGGGGGGGGGCGGGCAGGCCGCCGGTGGCGGGGAAAGGCGGGGAAGCGTGAGTAGGCCGAAGCGGGGGCGGGGGGGGGGGGGGGATTTTGGGTTTTTTTTTTCGTTTTTTTTTCAGGCCGAAGCGGGGGGGGGGGGGGGGGGGGATTTTGGGTTTTTTTTCGTTTTTTATTCTTTTTTTTTAAATGATAAGTATTTATATAATTATTTATTAAATTATAATTTTATTTAAAAATAATAAATAATTTGTTTAGTATCAAAATTATTACTTTAAATACTTTTAAAGTCTGCCGGGGGCGGGCGAAGCCCGTCGGGGGTGTGGGGGGGGGGGGGGGGCGGGCTTCGCGGGAGGCGGGCAAAGCCCGCCTGAATGCCAAGGGGGCGAAGCCCGCAACGACGCATCGAGAACCCGTTGGAATGCGGGCGAAGCCCGCAGCGATGCCTGACGCATCGAGAGCCCGCCGGAATGCGGGCGAAGCCAGCAACGACGCCTGACGCATCGAGAACCCGTTGGAATGTGGGCGAAGCCCTTAGCGACGCCTGACGCATCGAGAGCCCGCCGGAACGCATCGAGAGCCCGCCGGAATGCGGGCGAAGCCCGCCGGAATGCCAAGCGGGCGAAACCCGCTTGGTTACGGGCGAAGCCCGCAGCGACGCATCGAGAACTGGCGGAGCCCGGCTGATATCAAGTCGAGTTCGAGCGATTTTGGCTCGGCTCGAAATCGAAATTTTCGACTCGAACTCGGCTCGAAATCGACTCGAAATCGAAATTGATTTTGAGTCGAGTCGACTTGACTCGAAATGGCTCGATTCCGAGTCGGCTCGAAATCGAATCGATTCGGCTCGAAATCGAATCGAATCGGCTCAAAATCGAATCGAGTCGGCTCGAAATCGAATCAAGTCGGCTCGAAATTTATCAATTTTTCGTTTTATTCCTAGTTTGCTGAAAAAAAATTTGGCAACCTATAAATTTTGCAAATGAAACACTTAAAGCCTTCATTCTTTTTATTTAGGTTTAAATTTTGTTATTTTTAATCTTAAAATAAGAATATATTAATAAATACATAATTTTTTTAATTAATTCGAGTTGATTCGAATCATATTTTGAGCGATTCAGAGCTGGCTCGAAATCGACTCGAAATCAGATTCGAGTCAAATTGAATCGACTCAAATTGAGTCGAATCAATTTTAACCGATTCCGATTCGGCTCAATTTTCGAACGATTTTCGAGCGATTTTCGAGTTTCGAATAATATGCTCAGCCATATATGGGAATAACATATATAAGCTCAAGCTTTTTTAGGCCTAAAAAACTTGAGCTGGTTCTCCCATAATACATGTCGGAATTAAACATATAATATATGCATTTTGTAGCCAAGAACGAGATCTAAAACTTTCATGTTAAACATTTTTCCAAAATTTGCATGGTTTAGCCGGGATTTGCCCCGAAAGGTTGCTGGCTCGAAATGAATATAATAATAATAAATTTTAAAATTCGAGCCAGCAACCTTTCGGGGCAAATTCCGGCTAAACCATGCAAATTTTGGAAAAATGTTCAACATGAAAGTTGTAGATCTCGTTCTTGGCTACAAAATGCATATATTATTTGCCTAATTCCGATATATATATATATATATATATATATATATATATATATATATATATATATATATAGTCGTGCACGAAAAGACCCCGGTCCCGGTCCGGGACCGGTCCTGGGCAGGACCGGTCTTTTGGGGCACCGGTCCCGGACCGGTCCTGCCCAAACCGGTCCCGGTCCGGGACCGGTTTTCCCTCTGAAAACCGGGACCGGCTGGGACCGGAAAAACCGGTCCTAACCGGTCCTAACCGGTCCCAGACCGGGACCGGTTTTTAAATAAAAATTATTTTTAAAAATAAAAATTAATTTTATTTTTAAGTTTTAATATTAATTAAAAAAAACTAAAAAACTTGTACATGTACACAAAATGTCAAAATCACAAATACAAAATTTTAAAATTGCAATTTGCAAAATAAATAAAAGTTTTTATTAAATATGGAATAAAATTACAAAATTAAAATATAATTACAAATGAAATACAAAATACAATTTATAATTAAAAATCCAAATACAAACATTTGCAATTTAAATTTGAAATCAAAAAACTAAATACAATTTGAAATCATTCTGCGACGCTCCCCAGATTTAAGTTAGTAAGCTCGTCTTCAACTTCAGACTCGCTATCTTCAATTGACGAGACGTGTTGTCTCCTCCTCAAAGCGTCCAAATGATCCTTGTAGCAAATGCAAATCTCCAAAGATTCTTCAGTCAAACGGCTCCTTCGCTTGTTCAGAATCCTGCCACTCAAAGAAAATGCAGACTCCGAAGCTACTGTACTAGCTTGGATGGTTAGTAAATCGCGGGCCATTAAGGCCAAAATAGGATAATTGTTAGATTTATTTTTCCACCAATTTAAAATGTCAAAATTTTCTATTTCGTGCGCGGTCATAAATTCTTGAAATTGTGTTTTGCTATATAAACCTAATTCGTTTAAAGTGCTCGAAGTTCGTTGTTTTTTCTTCGAAGCAACAAACTTCATTTGAGAAGTTATCACACCTCCACACTTGAACTTTTGCTAGTCCCTAGCAAAGATAAATCATATCAATGGATTGGATGAAGAAATACTACTGAGATGCAAATTCAAATGATCCATCTTGTAAAATAACTTAATCAAGGCATACTTCAAGAAATTCATTTTACTTAACTGATAGCTTAGAAATCAATAAGAGCTCAAAATTCACAAAGTCATTAGTTAGATATAAGATAAAGCTCAAATAAGTATCTTAGTGCGGTGCGTGCTCTTCTTTTAAAAATAATTTACTCTCATGCATTTTTCACACTGAACCTCCACAATTATTGGAAAGGGGGAGAATATTCTTGTACAACCTCGGGCTCGCAGCCCGGCGAGAGGGGCCCAGGCGAGAGGAGAGAGGGTTCGGCCCGGCGAGTAGAGAGGGCCTAGGCGAGTCGAGAGGACTCAGAAGAGAAGCTCCGTGGCGAGAGGGCCCAGGCGAGTCGAGAGGGCTCAGAAGAGAAGCTCCGTGGCGAGAGGGCCCAGGCGAGTCGAGAGGGTTCGGCCTGGCGAGAGGACCCTAGTGAGAGGTGCCTCGAGAGAAGGGTCGTCTTGGTTTCAGGGCCGGTTCAGGTAAGGTCGGGCCCACCTTCTGGGCCCCGGAGGTGTTTTTACTCTTTTACCCTGCGTGGGCTGCATTTAGTCTTTTAAGACAGCGGAGTTTAGCTGTTGGCAGACCCAGCCAAGGGTATTCTGGTATTTTCACAGCAGCATAGTTTGGTTATTAGCAGTCCCAGTTCAGATGCCTATAAATAGACCGGTAAGGTGCCTTAGAGAAGCAAGCATTCTTGACTCCTCTTATCTCTTCTAAGGCACCTAGCTCAGTATTGGCTAGGGAGGGGAAGAGCTCTAGTTCTAGTCTCTTCCGGGTAAGAGGTGGGACCTCCTCACTGAAGCCTCCGGTCTAGTTCTTCGCCTCGAGAGTGATCCCAAGGGAGTAAACACGAGCTGCCTCAGTAGTTCCGAGCTTTAGGTGGAATCGGCTTTGCTGGTTCCAACATTTTTGGTGCGGTGAGTGTGGAGCTGCAGCCTGTGCGGAAGAACGAGGGGTTATCTCATGGCGGGAGACGCGGGAGGAGGAGGCGAGAGGTCCCCCAGCCAGGAGGAGTATGTTGGGAGGGCGGAGTTCATGTCGTCCATTGGAGGGATCATGGATCTCCTCAAACAACTCACACAAAGAGGCGAGTGCGAGACCCCCCTCCTCAAGTGCCAGATCTCGCGCCCAGGGGAGGGGCCGACTCGACGAGGATAGGTAAAGATGCACCTGGGAGGCGGCCAGGAAAAGAGGTAATGGCGGAAGGAAGTCGGCGAGAGGTGGAAGGAAGGGAGCTCTTCCCTAGTCCGGCGAGTGCCGCGCCGGTGGACCTCGTGGCGCGAGTGGACCAGGCGAAATCACTGGCGAGAGGATCTCCTTTTTGTGAGTTGATCCTCTCGGCATCCGTTCCAGAAGGGTTCCGCGAGCCGGAAATGAACTACTACGTGGGGAAGGATGACCCCCTCCAACACTTGCAGTGGTTTGAAGACGCAGTTTCCATCAGACCCATGACGGACGCCTTCAAGTGCCGCCTCTTCACCATCACTTTGAAGGATAAGGCTAGGGATTGGTTCCACCAACTCCCAACTGGTTCTATTTATTGCTTCGAGGACCTGAGCAGAAGTTTCCAGCTGCGGTTCTCAACCTCCAAAAAGAGGAAGAGGAACCCGAAGTCCATCTTCCTGATCAAGCAGAGGGCAGACGAGTCTTTGGCTCAGTACGTAGACCGCTTCCAGGAGGAGATGTTGGACATTCAGGAGGTGCCTGGCTTCGCCCTCCAGATGGCTTTCACCGTGGGGCTAAGGGAAGGCTTCTTCAAGATGAGCCTCACCAGGAAGGCGCCGTTGTCCTTCGAAGGGTTGATGGAGAAGGCCGCGAAAGAAATAGCCATGGAGGCGGCAAACCCAGCATTCGCATGGAAGTTGGCAAGATTGACGGAAGTGGAGCAGAGGGAGCCAGGAGGGGGAAGGCAGCCAGAAGGAAGGAGGAGAGAGGAACTAAGAGGGCCCGTGCACCCGGAGCCGGGGTGGAGGCAACCAGGAGGCCCGGTTCAGGGACCTGGGAGAGGTCCTCCGCAGGGGGGAAGAAACTTTTATCAAGGACCAGGAAGGTTTCACCCGCTAGGATGGGGGCATGGTCCGAGGCCGCTCCCACCCCCACCTCAGCAAGCTATGGCCATAGGCAGAGGGAGAGGAAGAGGAAGAGACTGTGGGAGAGCGGGAGCGGGGAGGAGGAGGAATCCCCCAGAAGAGAGACGTGGGGAGGGAGTTTTGCCCTATTGTGACTTCCACGAGGAGGAGGGTCACGCGATGGCAACATGTCCCGAGTTCTTGGAGTTGAAGAGAGGAAAAGGAGGAGAAGACCGACAACCGGCAGTGCGGATAGTAGAGGTGCCGGGAGCTGGGGAGGAAGATCGGTGTGTAGACCGGTCAGATACAGGAGATCGAGGGGGGATTGGAGTGATTCATGGGGGGGTGGGGATCGAGGCCACCCGCAAGGCCAGTCTTCACACTATGTATCGTCGGAGCGTTGCCTCGACGTCGCAAACCCCGCCCCCGGATGAGAAAATCACGTTTTCCAGAAGGGACCTACCTGACCACGAGGACCCTTTCTGTGACGCGCTGGTGATCAGGACTGCCATCGAGAACTTCACGGTATCCCGCATTCTGGTGGACAATGGGAGTTCCGTTAATGTAATCTTCAAGAAGGCTTTCAACGAGATGAGGGTGGAGTCTCGAAGGGTGTTGGCGGCGGATGGGCCGTTGTTTGGTTTTTCAGGAGAAAGGAAGGAGGTTGAGGGAGGAGTAGGACTTCAGGTGACCTTGGGGGGGTTGTCCAGGAATTGTCGTTTCGTGATAGTGGACGCTCCCAGCAGTTACAATGCGATCTTTGGGCGCCCTCTTATCAGTGCCTTTAGATGCGTTCCGTCCTCTTTTCATCAGTGCCTGAAGCTCAATTCGGGAGGAACCCAGATCAGGGTGAGAGGGGACCCGAAAGCGGCTCGGGAGTGCTATGTAACGGCGGTCAACGCCATCTCGTGGATGGAGGATGCGGAGGAGCTGGGAGCAAGGATGGAGAGAGAGGAGCTGGGAAGGGTGGGAGCAGGAGTGGAGGAAGATCTGGTAGCGGAAGAAGAGATGGCTGAAGGAGAGGAGTTGGAGATAATAGTGGAGAGGGGCATTGCGGTGGAGCCAGTGATGGCTGGAGAGCAGGTGGCTGGAGGAGAGGAGCTGGGAAGAGCAGGAGCAGGAGTGGAAGGAAGTCTGGTAGTGGAGGAGGAGATGGATGAAGGAGAGGGGTTGGAGATGGGAGAAGGAGGAAAGGCCCAGGAGAGGGTGGCTGCTGTGGAAGTCTCAGGAGTTGGGTGCGGGCCGAAGGATCTAGAGGAAGAGCTGAGAGAGCAGGAGGAGGAAGAACCCTCGAGGTTGAGGGCGGCGGTAGAATTTCTGGAGGTCGAGATCCTCACCAAAGATAGGAGAAAAGAGAAGATAAAGATCAGCGGCGAGCTCACTCCGCAGGACCAGGAAGAAATTCGGAAGTGTGTAGAAGAGAACATTGATGTCTTCGCCTGGAGCGCAGCAGACATGCCGGGGGTCGACGCGAATGTGGCGTGCCATCGTCTCAAACTCGACCCCGGGGTTCGCCCCATTCAGCAGAAGAAGAGAGCCATCGCCTCCAAGATGGCCGGGCGCATCAGAGAAGAGGTAGAGAAGCTGCTCCGGGCGGGATTCATATCGGCTAACAGGTATCCGGGATGGGTGAGCAACGTTGTAATGGTGAAAAAGGGGGAGGGCAAGTGGAGGATGTGTATCGATTTCTCTCTCTTAAATAAAGCTTGTCCTAAGGATTGTTACCCCCTGCCTCGGATCGACGCGCTGGTTGACTCAGCCGTCGGTTTCTCACTAATGAGTTTTTTAGATGCTTTTCAGGGTACCATCAGATACGCATGCACCCTCCGGACGTCAAGGATATCACCTTCGTCACGGAGGATGGTTGCTTCAGCTATAACATGATGCCCTTTGGGCTAAAAAACGCTGGAGCAACCTACCAAAGGATGATGGACCGGATCTTCCGGGAGCAGAAGGGGCGGAACCTCGAGGTCTACGTGGACGACTTGATGGTAAAGAGTCGGGACCTTGGGTCTCATGTCCTAGACCTACAGGAGAATTTTGCAACCGTTAGAAAGTATAAGATGAGGCTTAACCCTCTGAAATGTGTGTTCGGGGCCAGCCGAGGGAAGTTTTTAGGACATCTCCCCACCCCTGAAGGGGTGGAGCCCAACCCTGACAAGGTGAGGGCGATACTGGAGCTGGGATCTCCTAGGAATGTCAAAGAAGTCCAACGTCTCACTGGTAAACTAGCCGGTTTGAGCAGGTTCCTCTCCAGAGCGGGAGAGAGGTGCTCTTCTTTTTTTCGAACCCTAAGGGGAGGGAAGGAGTTCGAATGGACCATTGAGTGTGAGAAAGCCTTCGCGGCTCTAAAGCAGCAACTCACTCAGACGCCGCTACTTCAGGGGCCGAGGGAAGGGGAGAACTTGTTCCTCTACCTCGGGGTAGGGACGGGGGCGGTCAGCTCAGTCCTCGTCCGCGAAGAAGGGAAGAGGCAGTTCCCAATCTATTATGTAAGCAGAGTCCTCAAGAAGGCAGAGCTGAAATACCCCATCCTTGAAAAGTTGGCCTTCGCTCTCATTGTGTCTGCCCGGAAGCTCAGACCCTATTTCCAAGCCCATGCCATCCAGGTTGTGACGGATCACCCCCTTCGCCGTATCCTCGAAGGGGTCGAACACTCGGGGAGGTTGGCCAAGTGGTCGATAGAGCTCAGTGAATTCGACCTCTCCTACGTTCCTCGAGAAGCTATTAAAGCACAAGTGGTGGCGGATTTCTTGGCGGACTACGTACTGTAGGCCGAAGAAATGGAGGTACCTCCCATAGCAGCATGGAAGATGCTGGTAGACTGAGCTTCTGGTAGGAATTCTTTCGGGGGAGGGGTCATCCTGGCGAGTCCTGAGGGGACTAGGATTGAGCAAGCTTTGAAAATACACTTCACCCTCACCAATAATCAGGCGGAGTATGAGGCCATCATCGCCGGACTTCGGTTGGCCAGGGAGTTGGGTATACAGGATATCAGGGTCTTCACGGACTCCTTGGTGGTGGCGCGACATATCAGCGGAGAGTTCGAGGTGAGGGAGCCGACTCTCCAGTTGTACCTAGTGAAGATAAAAGGCATAGTTGGACAGTTCCATAGCTTCTCCATTCAGCATGTTCCTCGAGAGGAGAATGCTCGGGCAGACCTGCTCGCGAAGCATGCCCCTCAGGCCGGAGGGACCATGACCGAGCTCTTCAGACCCTCCATAGAAGAGGGGGAGGTGATGGAGATCGACCAGGAGAGGTCATGGATGGATCCCTTTGTGACTTTCCTGGCGTCGGGACGACTACCCGAGGGGGATCTCGAGAAGAAACGAATCCGATACAAGTCTGCATACTATTTGTTGAAGGAAGGAGTACTTTATCAAAAAACGCTGTCTGGACTGTTAGCCCGATGCGTATCCGAGAGGGAAGCACCAAGGGTGCTAGAAGAGGTCCATTCGGGAGAGTGCGGGAGCCATTCGAGAAGTCGAACCTTGGAAGGGAGAGTGCTAAGGCAAGGCTATTTTTGGCCTACGCTACGAAGAGATGCAGAAGAGCTCGCCAAAAGGTGTAGAAAGTGCCAAGAGTTTGCTCCCTTGCAGCTCCTTCCAGCGCAAAGGCTGCGAACGATCACCTCTCCTTGGCCCTTCGCCATATGGGGATTGGATCTGGTAGGACCGTTTCCTCAAGCCAGTGGTCAGAGGAGGTTCCTACTGGTCATGGTGGATTACTTCTCAAAGTGGTTAGAAGTTAAGGCCCTGGCAAAGGTAACCTCACAGGTGGTGAGGAATTTCGTATGGGGGGAGATTATTTGCCGGCACGGGCTTTCTTTAGCCATAGTCACCGATAACGGGCCTCAATTTACTAGCAGAGAGTTTGTGGATTTTTGTGGACAGCTCGGCATAGACCTTCGGTTCGCCTCGGTCCATCATCCACGAAGCAACGGGCAGGTCGAGACAGCAAACAAGATTATAGTGAACCTCCTGAAGAAGAAAGTAGAGAACTTGAGGGGGAGCTGGGTGGAACAGCTCCCCTCTGTCCTGTGGGCTCTGCGAACTACACCTAACATGACCACAGGGGAAACGCCCTTCAAGCTCTCTCATGGCTCCGTGATGAAGATTTTCTAGAAGTTAAATTACGTCCAAACTAGAATCTCGATTAGGCAAGCGTACCTATCGAAATGCAGTATAGGAAGTGTCGTATTGCGATTCGGGGCCTGTTGAGTACTTGTACTCACAAGGAAGAGCTATTATTTTATCTAACGGAAAAGCGGGTTTGATTATACTAGATAATAAAAATAAAACTGAAGCTAAAGAGAAATTCAAATATGAGAAAGCTAGCACTTGATCTAGAATCCCCTTTGACTAAAATAAATCTTTTTGGTAAATAATGAAATGCGAATTCTTAATTATACTCACTCGACCGTGGAGGTTCCTAAAATATAGAAGCGTCTCTCTCGAGCTCATGCTTCTAACTAACCTTAGGTTGATCGATTAAGACCTCTCGGCCAGTCGAAACCCCTAAGCTTGCTTTATGCGGTGAACCCCGCTATTGGATTTGACTCCAATCCGGAAGATTTACGTCGTCCTCTCTCGAGGAGTGCGTTCAACTCCTTTTATCTTTGAGTGATCTCCTCGTATCCGCAACCTCTCGGTCATTTAGGATACGGATCTTAGATCGAAGATCATATCCGCGTAATATGAATTCGACGAAATGAAAATCAAAGATAAATCGTAGCGAGAATAATTAAGAACAAGACATTTAATAAGAAGAAGAAAGATCTATTTTATTCTAAGGTTCATCATGATCAAGTGCTAAAAGAAGATTAGCTACTCATCATGATTTTGGAAATACAAAATGAAGTAGGAAAAGACATGATGGAAATAACTAAAATTAAAGTTACAACAAAAGTAAATCTAACTTAGAAATGAGGAAATACAGCAAAGGAAATAGAAAATTACAAGACTCTAACTCCCAAAATTCTCCTCCCCAGCATCTGAAGCTGTCTGGAATTTATAGAAAAATTTCTGTTTGGTCACGCCCCTAGGTCACGCCCGTGACCTAGGGCGTGTCAGGCTCGGAACCGTCGTCTTGAAAGCCCGGGAACGTTGGAGGAGAAACCGCCAAAATTGGTTAACTGACGGGTCACGCCCCGATGTCACGCCCGTGACCTAGGGCGTGTCACGGCTGTTTCTGGAAACGGCGGGAAGCTGAAACGGCGGGAGTGAAAGTTGTCTTCAAGAAGGTGTCACGCCCCCTAGTCACGCCCGTGACTAGGGGCGTGTCAATCTGGAATGTCTGCTGGCGGCAACGGCTGGAACGGAAGAGTGATTGGCTGGTAACTTCCTTGACACGCCCTGGGTCACGCCCGTGACCCAGGCGTGTAATTTTAATCCGACGTGTCACGGGCAGCGATTCTTCCATGGGCCGTCACGCCCCGTGTAAGGAGCACACGGGCGTGTCACATTTGGACACGGGCGTGTCTAGGCCGGTCGACGATCTTCTGGCGCGGCCGACGGGCTCTGGCTGCTGGCTAAATTAGCGTGTCACGCCCCTATGTCACGCCCAGGTAGGGCGTGTCTCAGGGCGTGTCTAGGCAGAAAACAGGAAAATTCAGTTTTGCTCCAAAAAATATATATATCAGCCCTGCAATGTTAAAAATCAATTTATTAGAATATATAAATATAAAATGTAGAAATTTGTTACTTATAAACTTAATATTATAAAATTAATATAAAATATCTATTATTAATATAAAATAGTGAATAAAAATATAGAAATAATTAGAGTTATCAAATACCCCCATACTTATCCGTTTGCTAGTCCCGAGCAAACAACTTTCTATAGGGAGTAGAAAAATTTTAAATGCTGGAAAAGAAAATTGAACCTAAGGAGTAAAATGCGAAGTCTTATGCCTATGTTTGTAGATACTTTTGTAGAAAGACTTACTCAGCATACAAATTAGGTTTTTATTTTTCTTAAAATGCGTTTTCACTATTATTTTTACTTTTAAGATGAAAATCCGGTAAATCTTGAAATTATCTTTAGGGAGAGTGTAGCGTGCGTACTAAGATAACATTGCACAAACAAAGATTAAGATACCCTCCAAAGAAATCCATCAATGTCGATGGCCATAGGCTTGCCCTTTCACACTCTCGCCACGGCACTAGTCTAACTTATAAACATAAATCAATAGGGCTTAATTAGGTTGAAATGTAGGCTTAGGTTTTTGGTGAGGGTAATCAAAGATAAACATGATGGCTAGTTACACCAAAACCTAGAGAAGCTTGTACATAAAAATTTGCTATGGCTCTTAAGAACGTAGCCAAATTCCTATTTCTTTTGTTTCTTTTCTTATTTTTTAACTTTCTCATCATATTGAATTTTTTCTACCTCTTCATTTTTTAATGATAATTTTTTTCTTTATTTTGAAGAGGAGAGAAAAATAAATCAACTTTTTTTTTTTTTTTTAAGAAAAGAGCCACCAAAAATGAAAAGGCTCCTAATCACTCACAAAATATTTGTACATTTGTTCTTTCAAGCTCGGGTTTAGGTGTGTAATTAGGATGCTTTTTAGGCTTTGGTAAATCATTTGGTGGAGCTAAAACAAAAGGTACGGTAATAGGCTCAAATTGGCTAAGCAAAGTTAAAATTTTAGGTGCGGGTACAAAAGCTCAAACTTGCCAAAAAAATTGCCTAAATCATATTTATGCTAATGAGTTTAACTTATGCAAAGTCTTGAGAATAGTTAGAGGGCAAGTTCTAGACATCGAAAAAGAATAACTCTCTCTTAGTCCGCGAAATATCTCTCTAGCAAACTTCTACTTACTCACCTAAATTATTTTAAAGTTTTACCGGTTTTCAAAATTAAAGTAAAATAAGTTGTTTCTACGCATTTAGAAAAATGAAAATCTAATTATATGCTGAATATTTAGATCTATTAAAAATTCTACTTACACGTGCACTTAACTAGAAACACAGCATGGCCAACAGTTCTACTCCAGAATTCAAAATTCAATTAAAACATCAAAATTCTCTAAACACTTATAAAAAAGTTGAATTACTAGGAATTTTGCATGTGAATAAATATAGAAATAAAGACTTCTCTAATTTAATTTTTTTTTTAATTTTAATTTTTTTTGTTTTTTTTCTTTTTTTATATTTTGGAAAAACAAAATTTGAAGATGAAATAATTTTTTTTTTTTTTTTTTTTTTTGAGTTTTAAATTTTTTTTAAATTTGTTTTTTTTTTTTGTTTTTTTGTTTTTTAAAAATTGTTTTTTTTTTTTTTTTTTGAAACATTTTTATATGTTTTGCTTGAGAAATATCCCTCCCCCCATACTTAAACTATACATTGTCCCCAATGTAAAAATTAAGAAAATACAAGAAGAGAAAACTTCCCTGAGAAGCGCAAACCAGCATCAAAAGATACCTGTAAGAGAATAGCAAAGCACAACATAATATGTTATAGATTTTTTTTTTTTTTTTTTTTTTTTTTTTTTTTGCATAATAAAAACAGATACATGAAAGTAAAATAAAGATACAGATACAAAGAGGTGGCCCTCTACAAGTCCAAAGAAAAAAACAGCTACTCCTGGTCAGAACCGTCCTCGTGCTCCTGATAGAAAGTCCGCATGTTCGCGAACTCGCGAGTAATATGCGCTATGGAGGAAGTATGGTTTCGCTCGAGCACGGTGAAGCGCGCATCAAAAGAATCGAAGCGACCGTCAAAATGGGTTTGCATCTGGTCTATGCGAGTATGGAGCAACCCAAATTGTCGGTCCCAATAATTTGCAGGATCGGGCGCTGGAGCAGAGTGCAGCGGTGGTGGCGGAATCTGCGGGGAATGATGGGTACCGCTGGGACCGGCACCATGATCAAGGTCAAGATCACCGCCACCAACGAACGGGGGAACAGCCTCAAACTCGCCGTCGCGTCGGCGAGCTAAACCAAGCGCCTGCAGGGTCGGGAACTGAAGAGGCTGCGGCGTTTGCATGCAAGTGAGCCGCGGAAGAGCAGCCCACACGCCGAGCTGCTTGGCGAGGAAAGTGATGAAATTCCCGCCGTGCACCGCTCCCAATCTCACATTTTCGGCCTGGTGCCGAAAGAAAATGGCGAGCATGTAACCAAGGTTGAGTGGGACCCGGTAAAACATACTATACAAGTATAGTAAGTCCGCCCGAGTCACCACGCCGTGGCTATCGCCGCGCCCGGAAATGGTAAAAGAGAGAAGGTTGTGCAGAATACGTAAGGCGGAGGAGATGAGGTGGCGACCCTTAGATTTCTTTGGAGTGTAGGGGGCGACGTCATTACTAATTTCCGACCAAAAAGTGGGGAGACTGAAATCGGGAGGGAAATCAGTTTTTAGGTCGGGGTAGGCGGGGGAAGTGGAAAAGGCCTCCGAGCAAAAGCCCATGGCAACATTGAGCTGGCGGATGGTGAGCTGGTGCATCATCCCGCCCAAGCGAAAGACGATGAAGTCATCTTGCGCCGCCCAACGGAACTCAAATGAGGCCAGGAACTCAATGGTGAGCTCGAGGAAAGCAGGCTCAGAAATGGCGAAAAGGGGATCCCACCCTTGGGTAGAGATGAGCTCCCGAACTAGCTCCGCTGCTCCGAATTGGGCGAGGATGGCCCAATCCAAGATCCTGAACACGCCAAAGGGTTTGGCTCGCAGTCTCTCGCTCCGATCTTGTTGGGTAGCATTCTCGAAAAGAAGCATGGCCTCCGCCGAGGCTGGATCAGCGGGGTGCTCGGAGGAGGAAGCGGTGGAGCGAGCGTGGTGGCGAGGCATGGTGAGAGAAGTGGAGGAAATTTCGGTCAAGGGAGGAGAGAAGAGAAGGGGTGAAGGGTGGAGGTGTGAAGAGAAGAGGGGAAGAGAGATCCTATTTATAGGTTTTTTTTTTTTTTTTCGGGTGAGTCACGCCCCCCTGTCACGCCCGTGACAGGGGGCGTGACAAGCTCGGGTCAAAGGGAAAGGGAATCCGAGGCGGACTGCCTCGGATTCGGGGTCACGCCGCAGAGTCACGCCCGTGACTCTGCGGGACACGCCCGTGACGTCGGGCGTGGAGGGGGAATCCAAAGGGAATCCGATGCTACGGCATCGGATTCTTCGGTCACGCCCCAGAGTCACGCCCGTGACTCTGGGCGTGTCAGTCAAATCTGACTGACGAATAAGGAATCCGAGGCGGACTGGTCAACGCCTCGGATACCGGCGAAACGGGCTAGACACGCCCGTGACAAATTTGTCACGCCCGTGTCATATCCGAATGACGGGCGGGAAAAACCGAGGGAGGAGGAACCTCCCGCAATTTTGCCAAAACTCGTCCTGGACACGCCCGTGACCATTGGGTCACGGGCGTGACTGACGCGTGTACGAGAATTTTTTTTATTATTTTTTATTTTTTATTTGTTTTTTTTTATTTTTTATTTGTTTTTTTTTTTTTTTTTTTTAGTTTTTTTTTTTATATATATTTAAACAAACTAAAAAAAAAAAATTAATTTACCGACTTGAAGAATAATGTAGACTTCATGTTCGTCCCCGGCCGATCATCATGCATCGCAATTCTTCAATCCTGTAAAAAAAAAACTCAACAACAAAATTAAAATAAAAAGACAAGATAACCATGGGATGCCACCCACGAGCGCTTTGTTTATGGTCGGTGAGCTCGACCATAGTGGCGCGCGCTTATTATGGGTTTGACAACATTATGTTGTCTAATTTTTCGTTAATATTATCACCGGCAAAAAATAATTTTAGCCGGTGCCCATTCACTTTAAAGCTGCCTTTTTCCGGGTGTGAAATAAGAACCGTCCCGTAAGGCCAAACCTCCTTTACGACAAAGGGGCCGGACCAACGGGACTTAAGTTTACCCGGAAATAAGCGTAAGCGCGAGTTAAATAAAAGGACTTGGTCTCCCGGTTTAAAGTCCTTTGGGTGCTTAATTTTTTTGTCATGATAAAATTTGGTGCGC
Source organism: Platanthera zijinensis (assembly GCA_039513925.1). Taxonomy (NCBI): domain Eukaryota; kingdom Viridiplantae; phylum Streptophyta; class Magnoliopsida; order Asparagales; family Orchidaceae; genus Platanthera; species Platanthera zijinensis. The sequence goes on from CM077083.1 coordinate 204,308,844, forward strand.
TCCTTATAGAGTTTATTACTCTCATAAGCGAGGGAGCGCCACTCATCGAGCTCGTTAAGTTGGAATTTACGGAGCTCGGAGGACAAATTTTCATCAAGATTTAAAAATTTAAGTGCCCAAAAGGCACGATGCTCAAGCTCAACCGGTAAGTGACATGCTTTCCCATAGACCAATCGATACGGCGTACAACCGATAGCGGTCTTGTACGCGGTCCGATAAGCCCATAAAGCATCATCAAGCTTGACCGACCAATCCTTTCTATTAGTAGAAACCGTTTTTTCTAAAATACGTTTAATTTCTCGGTTAACTACTTCTACCTGGCCACTAGTTTGAGGGTGATAGGGGGTGGCTAACCTATGTGTAACGCCGTATTTAGATAATACTTTAGCGAATTGTGCGTTACAAAAGTGAGTGCCCCTATCACTAACTATAGCCCGCGGTGCTCCAAATCGTGAAAATAATTGTTTAAGAAATCGGGTCACGACTCGGGCGTCATTGGTGGGGAGAGCTTGCGCTTCCGCCCACCGTGACACGTAGTCAACTGCTACCAGAATATATTTATTTCCAAAAGAAGTTGGTAGCGGGCCGACAAAGTCGATTCCCCATAAATCAAAAACTTCAATTTCTATAAATAAATTTAAGGGCATTTCATCTCGGCAGGAAATATTACCTGAGCGTTGGCATTGTTCACAACGACTTACATGTGCGTGAGCGTCCTTGAAGATGCTCGGCCAATAGAAGCCTGCTTCAAGTACTTTCCGAGCCGTCCGATTAGCTTTATAATGCCCACCGGCGGGTCCCTCGTGACAATGTTTTAAAATTTCTGCGCCCTCCTCATGAGAAACACACCTCCACACTACTTGGTCCGCGCAAACTCGGAAGAGAAATGGATCCTCCCAAAAATAATTTTTCAAATCAGAAAAGAATTTCTTCTTTTCTTGATAAGAAAAACCATTCGGGAGGAATCTTGCAACAAGAAAGTTTGCAAAATCGGCGAACCAAGGAGTGGGGAGAGTGATTACCTTATGCATAGCGAGGAGGCGCTCTTCAGGAAAGGTGTCATCGATGTCCTCCTCTTTGAGCTCCTCTGAATTGGGGTTCTCCAACCGTGAAAGATGATCCGCCGCAAGATTTTCCGCTCCTCTTTTATCCCGAATCTCCAAGTCGAATTCTTGGAGAAGCAATACCCACCTAATCAATCGAGGCTTCGCATCTGTTTTGGTTAGTAAATAACGCAAAGCCGAATGATCGGTAAAAACAATAACTTTGGATAAAGTAAGGTAGGAACGAAATTTATCAAAAGCAAAAATTACAGCAAGAAGTTCTTTTTCGGTGGTTGTATAATTTTCTTGTGCGGTGGTTAGTGTTTTGCTCGCATAATATATCGGATGAAAATTTTTATTGATGCGTTGTCCTAAGACCGCACCAACGGCAAAACTACTAGCATCGCACATAATTTCAAAAGGAAGTTCCCAATTGGGAGCTATTACGATTGGTGCATTTATCAATTTTTCTTTAATAAGAGAAAAAGCGTGCAAACAATTTTCATCAAAAATAAAAGGTGCGTCTTTTTCTAATAAATGTGTAAGGGGCTTAGTGATTTTAGAAAAATCTTTTATAAACCGGCGATAGAAACCGGCGTGCCCCAAAAAACTACGAACGGCCTTAACATTTGAAGGTGGAGGTAATTTTTCTATAGTTTCAATTTTTGCCTTATCTACCTCTATACCCTTGCTAGAAATTTTATGGCCTAAGACCAAACCTTCCCGCACCATAAAATGGCACTTTTCCCAGTTCAAGACTAGGTTCGTGTCCTCGCATCTTTGGAGTACACGGGAAAGATTTGCTAAACATAAATCGAAAGAGTCTCCAAAGACGGAGAAATCGTCCATGAAGACCTCCATGATATCCTCCACTAGTTCATCAAAGATCGCTAGCATACACCTTTGGAAGGTTGCCGGCGCATTGCATAAACCAAAAGGCATCCTTCGATAGGCGAAGGTGCCAAACGGACAAGTGAAGGTTGTTTTCTCTTGGTCTTCGGGCGCAATTGGGATTTGGAAATATCCCGAGAGACCATCAAGAAAACAATAAAACGAGTGCCCGGATAACCGTTCAAGGATTTGGTCAATGAACGGTAAAGGAAAATGATCCTTTCGGGTTGCATCATTTAATTTACGGTAGTCGATGCAAACCCGCCATCCGGTAACGGTTCGAGTAGGAATTAATTCATTTTTATCATTAGGAACTACCGTTAAGCCTCCTTTCTTAGGCACCACTTGGACCGGGCTAACCCAAGAGCTATCCGAAATCGGATAGATGATGCCCGCATCTAATAATTTAATCACCTCGGCCTTGACTACCTCCTTCATGTTAGGATTTAGCCGGCGTTGAGGTTGAATTGTTTTGTGAGAATGTTCTTCTAATAAAATTTTATGGGTGCAAAAGGAGGGATTAATTCCCCTCAAATCCGTGATCTTCCACGCAATTGCGCGGCGATGGCGTTTTAAAATATTAGATAATTTAAATTTTTCATCATCGGTCAAGTAGGCCGACACAATTACGGGAAGTTTAGAATCCTCCGCTAAAAATAAATATTCTAAATGATCAGGCAATTGTTTTAATTCTAGCGTGGGAGGTTCATCATAAGAAGTTTTCAAACGATCACTACTAATTTCCAAAATTTCAAAAGTAGGTGTGCGAGTGATCAAATCCTTATCACTATTTTCATAAGTAATTAAATCTAAATTTTCAAAATAAGCGTTATGATCAGTAGACGATAAAGAATGTTCAGAAAAAGAAATGAAATCTTCTTCGGGAGAAGCTTCTAAATAGTAACATGAGTCGTCATTGGAAAGCGAATTTTTCATAGACGCGTCAATAGTAAAGGTAACTTCTTCATCTCCGACTCTAAGGAGAAGTTTACCGTTACTAACGTCTATAACGGCGCGCGAGGTGGCAAGAAATGGGCGACCGAGAATGAGTGGTACCTCGGTGTCCTCTTCGATGTCAGAGATGACAAAATCTACCGGAAAGATAAATTTGTCAACTTTGACAAGCACATCCTCAATAATACCCATCGGATATCTTATAGACCGATCCGCCAATTGAATGCTCATTCTTGTGGGTTTAGGTTCTCCTAAACCCAATTTCTTAACTAAAGAATAAGGCATTAAATTTATTGAGGCGCCTAAATCGGCTAACGCACGTTTTACCAGTAAATCGCCAAATGAACAAGGTATAGAGAAACTACCCGGATCAGGTAATTTCTTAGGCAATTTATTAAGTAAAACCGCCGAGCACTCCGTGTTCAATTGAACCGTGCAGATATCCTCAAGTTTCTTTTTATTTGATAAAAGATCCTTGAGGTACTTAGCATATTTCGGCGTTTGTGCTATCACTTCGCATAACGGTAAATTTATTTGAATTTGTTTAAACATATCTAAAAATTTACCGTGATGCTCATCTATCCGGTCTTTTTGCATTCTAGATGGATAGGGAAGAGGTGGTTGATAAGGTTTTGGTTTAATATAACTAGAAGGCTTAATTAGAGGAGAAGATGAAGAAATTGTTACCTCCGTATCAACCGAAATTGGAGAAGTTTCAACCGGAGTTGTAGAAGTGGTTACCTCCTTCCCGCTCCGTAAAGTGATGGCTTTGGCTTGCTCCCTTGGGTTGGGCTCCGTATTGCCCGGTAGCGCTCCTTGTTGTCGATCGGAGAGCATCTTTGCAATTTGCCCAATTTGAGTCTCCAAATTACGAAGAGATCCGGTGAGATTCCGGATATTGGTGTCATTTGTACTCGTATATTTGGAGAACAACTCCTCGAGATTGGGAGCCTTTGGAGCTTGTGGTGGAAAATATCCTGGTGGGATTGTGTTTGGTGGGCGAGCCGCGTTCCCCGGATTACTCCAAGAGAAGTTGGGGTGGTTCCTTATACCCGGGTGATATGTATTACCATAATTAGTATTACCCGGATTAAAGGGTGGCCGATTCGGATTTCCCATATAATCCACATGCTCGGCCAATGTAGTGGGAGAGGGGGAAGAAGTAGGATCCCAGGTAGGTATAGAAGAGGGAGCAGACATCTCTTCTAATCTTTTGTTTAGCATCTCAACCTGGAGAGATAGATTGGAGACCGTATCAATTTCATACATCCCGGCCGGTTTAGGTGATTTAGACCGTGGTGTACTCCATTGATAGGTATTCAAAGCCATACCTTCTATAAGCTCTTGGGCGGCCGCCGGTGTTTTGTTATTAAGCGTTCCACCGGCGGCGGCATCGATATGTTGCCTAGTTTGAGAATTTAGGCCGTTATAGAAGGTTTGGATTTGTAACCAATCCGGAATTGCATGATGAGGACATCGACGAAGCAATTCCTTGAAACGCTCCCAAGTATCATATAACGTTTCCGAATCAAGTTGGGAGAAATAAGTAATATCATTACGCAATTTAGCCGTTTTAGCCGGCGGAAAGTATTTCGTAAGAAATCTTTCCGTCATTTCAGCCCATGTTGTGATTGATCCTCTTGGTAGAGAACTCAACCATTGCTTGGCTTTGGTGCGCAATGTAAATGGAAATAACCTTAGCCGGATGGCATCATCGGATACACCATTAATTTTAAAAGTATCGCATATTTCTAAGAAATTAGAAATATGCGCGTTTGGATCTTCATCTTGAAGCCCATCAAATTGTACATATTGTTGTACCATTTGGATGATGCTTGGCTTCAACTCAAAATTATTGGGAGCAATAGCGGGACGAACAATACTAGATTGAGCCTCGTCCAAATTTGGACGGGCATAATAAGACATAGTTCGTTGTTCGACCGCATTTGGCTCACCCATATTGGAAGAAGAAGAAGAAAGAGATCTAGGAGAATGAGAAGAAGAACTTAATGAAGAAGGAGGAGAAGAAGAGGGTGACGGAGATAGAATTAAAGAAGGATTAGGAGTGTCTCCTAAGGATTCCGTATCTTGAAAATTCGGAACTCGAAATTGTAAGCGGTGCCGAAGGGTTCGCTCGATTTCCGGATCCAAATCAAAAAGAGGTGACGGATTCCCTCGGGTCATACACAAGAACAAAACAAAAGAAAAAAAGTTTTAAGAGTTAAAAATTTATAAGATAAAATTTCCCGGACTTCCCAAGGGCTACCCAGTGACGGGTTCGCAAGGTACTAGGCGGTATTGCGGGATGAAAACCCGACACGGCCCTTTCGCAAGAAATTTTAAATATAAAAATTTAAAGATAAAACTTTTTGAAAGAAAAAGTTTTTTTTTTTTTTTTTTTTTGAAATAAAAGAAAAGAAAAATGATAAAACTAATAGATCCTTGCTTTCGAAATATCAACAAAGAAAAGTCCCCGGCAACGGCGCCAAAAACTTGATGAAGATTTTCTAGAAGTTAAATTACGTCCAAACTAGAATCTCGATTAGGCAAGCGTACCTATCGAAATGCAGTATAGGAAGTGTCGTATTGCGATTCGGGGCCTGTTGAGTACTTGTACTCACAAGGAAGAGCTATTATTTTATCTAACGGAAAAGCGGGTTTGATTATACTAGATAATAAAAATAAAACTGAAGCTAAAGAGAAATTCAAATATGAGAAAGCTAGCACTTGATCTAGAATCCCCTTTGACTAAAATAAATCTTTTTGGTAAATAATGAAATGCGAATTCTTAATTATACTCACTCGACCGTGGAGGTTCCTAAAATATAGAAGCGTCTCTCTCGAGCTCATGCTTCTAACTAACCTTAGGTTGATCGATTAAGACCTCTCGGCCAGTCGAAACCCCTAAGCTTGCTTTATGCGGTGAACCCCGCTATTGGATTTGACTCCAATCCGGAAGATTTACGTCGTCCTCTCTCGAGGAGTGCGTTCAACTCCTTTTATCTTTGAGTGATCTCCTCGTATCCGCAACCTCTCGGTCATTTAGGATACGGATCTTAGATCGAAGATCATATCCGCGTAATATGAATTCGACGAAATGAAAATCAAAGATAAATCGTAGCGAGAATAATTAAGAACAAGACATTTAATAAGAAGAAGAAAGATCTATTTTATTCTAAGGTTCATCATGATCAAGTGCTAAAAGAAGATTAGCTACTCATCATGATTTTGGAAATACAAAATGAAGTAGGAAAAGACATGATGGAAATAACTAAAATTAAAGTTACAACAAAAGTAAATCTAACTTAGAAATGAGGAAATACAGCAAAGGAAATAGAAAATTACAAGACTCTAACTCCCAAAATTCTCCTCCCCAGCATCTGAAGCTGTCTGGAATTTATAGAAAAATTTCTGTTTGGTCACGCCCCTAGGTCACGCCCGTGACCTAGGGCGTGTCAGGCTCGGAACCGTCGTCTTGAAAGCCCGGGAACGTTGGAGGAGAAACCGCCAAAATTGGTTAACTGACGGGTCACGCCCCGATGTCACGCCCGTGACCTAGGGCGTGTCACGGCTGTTTCTGGAAACGGCGGGAAGCTGAAACGGCGGGAGTGAAAGTTGTCTTCAAGAAGGTGTCACGCCCCCTAGTCACGCCCGTGACTAGGGGCGTGTCAATCTGGAACGTCTGCTGGCGGCAACGGCTGGAACGGAAGAGTGATTGGCTGGTAACTTCCTTGACACGCCCTGGGTCACGCCCGTGACCCAGGCGTGTAATTTTAATCCGACGTGTCACGGGCAGCGATTCTTCCATGGGCCGTCACGCCCCGTGTAAGGAGCACACGGGCGTGTCACATTTGGACACGGGCGTGTCTAGGCCGGTCGACGATCTTCTGGCGCGGCCGACGGGCTCTGGCTGCTGGCTAAATTAGCGTGTCACGCCCCTATGTCACGCCCAGGTAGGGCGTGTCTCAGGGCGTGTCTAGGCAGAAAACAGGAAAATTCAGTTTTGCTCCAAAAAATATATATATCAGCCCTGCAATGTTAAAAATCAATTTATTAGAATATATAAATATAAAATGTAGAAATTTGTTACTTATAAACTTAATATTATAAAATTAATATAAAATATCTATTATTAATATAAAATAGTGAATAAAAATATAGAAATAATTAGAGTTATCACTCCGAGGCCGTCATACCTGTGGAATTTGAAGTTGAATCGCCCAGGGTCATAGCAGCCAGAGAAGGAGAGGAAAAGTGGCAGTTCGATAATGGAGAGGAGCAGAGGCTTTCTCTCGACCTTGTGGAAGAGCTCAGAGAGCTAGCAACAGTCCGGCAGGAGGAGGTCAAGCGCCGGATGTCCCGGTACTTCGATAAGCACATCCGAATCAAGCAGTTTCAAAAAGGGGATTTGGTCCTCAAGAAGGTAGATGCTGCAGGAAGGGGAGCCTCGGTGGGGAAGCTCAACCCCAATTGGGAAGGTCCTTTCATAGTGAAAGAAGTCTTAAAGACAGGGGGGTATCACCTCCAGGATGTGGACGGGATACCCCTGGACTGCGCCCGCAGTGGCGATGATCTGAAAAGTTTTTATCCATAGTAATAAAAGTCCTTTGAATTTACTTGAGCATATCGTTAATAATCCTCCCTCTTTTGAATATGCTAACACTATACCTCAGGACGCCCTCCTTCAGAGGATGAGAGCGGTGGTTGGAGGAGAAAGAAGAGAGGAGACCCCCGAGCAGACCCGCTGACCAGGCTCTCATCAAGCTGGCAGGGCTGTAGGCTCACTCGATGGTTGGAGGAGAAAGAGGAGAGGAGACCCCGAGCAGACCCGCTGACCAGGCTCTCATCAAGCTGGCAGGGCTGTAGGCTCACTCGGTGGTTGGAGGAGAAAGAGGAGAGGAGACCCCGAGCAGACCCGCTGACCAGGCTCTCATCAAGCTGGCAGGGCTGTAGGCTCACTCGGTGGTTGGAGGAGAAAGAAGAGAGGAGACCCCGAGCAGACCCGCTGACCAGGCTCTCATCAAGCTGGCAGGGCTGTAGGCTCACTCGGTGGTTGGAGGAGAAAGAGGAGAGGAGACCCCGAGCAGACCCGCTGACCAGGCTCTCATCAAGCTGGCAGGGCTGTAGGCTCACTCGGTGGTTGGAGGAGAAAGAGGAGAGGAGACCCCGAGCAGACCCGCTGACCAGGCTCTCATCAAGCTGGCAGGGCTGTAGGCTCACTCGGTGG